>OX463225.1:42900036-43500036 GCA_949820135.1 Sylvilagus floridanus | reverse complement strand
GAGAATCTTCCATTCACTGGTTCACTCCCCAAATGGCTGCAATGGCCAGAGCTGAGCCAGGCTGAAGCCAGGAGCCTGAAGCTTCTTCCAGTCTCCCACGAGGGTGCAGGGACCCAAATTCTTGGGCTGTCCTCTGCTGCCCTCCCAGGTGCATTAGCAGGGAGCTGGATCACAAGTGGAGCAGCCGGGACTTGAACCAGTGTCCATAGGGGATGCCGGCATTGAAGGCAGCAGCTTAACTTAATGGCTGCCCTACAGCGCCGGCCCCCGGAGAAACTCTTGAATGAAGTGTCCCTTAGGGCACTTGTCAGGCATGTCTGAACCACATCCAGGCCCCTTGTTCTGGGTGCTGCCATGGGAAGTGACTGCACTGTAACAAATGACAGAGAAGATAGAAAGTAGGTGGGGTGGGAGGGGTGGTGTTGGGTCTGTTGGGTGTTGGAGCCAGGAACCTGAGCATGGCCAAAGCCCAAGGGTTTTCCGCAGAGATAGTGGGGGTTCTTGTGGGTCAGAGAATGACAGTTTATTTGCTACATATAGGGAAAGAATTACTGCATGGGGACCAAAGACCTTATTGGCAAAGGAGGCAAATTGCGATGGGGTGCTCATCCCAAAGGAGCAAAAGGGCTCGAGTTTTAGAAGGCACAGAAGAAGCAGAGGTCAGGCAACGGAGAAAGTCCACGGCCAGATGACAATGGAAACAGGAGACGCTCTGGGCACTGCACTGCATAGTCTGGGAGCAGGACCCAGCCTCTCTTACCAAACCTCCTTCACCAGCGACCCGATGTGTCCAAGCTGCACGGTGTGTCCAAGCTGCAGGGCTCTCAGCCTGCTCACCTCCAACACATTCTGGAGGGAGCAGATGTGGCTGGGTTAGGAGGAATTAGCAGGGGCCGGCTCTGTGGCACAGCCGGTAAAGCCTCTGCCTGCGTGCCAACATCCCATATGGGCACCAGTTCAACACCTGGCTGCTCCACTCCCAATCCAGCTCTCTGCTGTGGCCTGAGTAAGCAGCAGAAGATGGCCCAACTCCTTGGGCCCCTGCACCCACGTGGGAGACCCAGAGGAAGCTCCTGGCTCCTGGCTTTGGATCGGCACAGCTCCAGCCATTGCGGCCAACTGGAGAGTGAACCAGCAGACGGAAGACCTCTCTCTGTCTCTCTCTGCCTCTCCTTCTCTCTCTGTGTAACTCGACTTTCAAATAAATAAATAAATAAATCTTTAAAAAAAAAAAAAAAAGAGGAGTTAGCAGCGGTGGAAGGGAGTGAATGAAACCCAGATTCTCAAACACAAGGGAGGTCAGAGCCGGGAGACTCACCGGCCCACGTCTGGGTGGCTCTGACCTCCTGCTGACTCCAGGTTCATGTCTACACTGCAGGACAGACTGTGAGGAGGAGTCACAGCGAGGTACCGGGGGAATGAGCACACACTGGAGCGTGAGCTGCTCTCCCAGGGGCTCTGACTATTCCTAGGGGGAGAGACCTGAGGACTTTCCACTTTCTTACCTGTTTTTTGAAGTCTCAGAAGCGCAGTGGCATCAGGTGCACCATGTGGAGCGTGGTCATTTTAAAATAAGGTTATTATAATTAGCTAAAGGTCACAGCAGGGTCAATTCACCAGCCATGTCGGCTGTTTGGGGCCAGCTGGGTTCTGGGCAGTGGTTTTGCACAAGTGGAGGTTCCCCACCACGGGGGGGAGGGGGGGGGATAGAGGTGTTTGAGAGCCAGCGGGCTTGTGGGCAGGGCTGGTGCTCTCAGCCCTCACTAGGAGTGGAAGGGCTAATGAGAGGGCCACCCCATCCTGCGCCACTGGGCTTGCTGGGGTCGAAGCCCCTTTCTGGGCGATCCTTGGGGACAAGCAATAAGGCTCAGATGGCTGCAGATAAGCCAGGGGCAGCTGCGAAGCCTGGGGCTCGCTGCTCCCACCCTGCTGGGGAAGCGAAGGGGCAAGAGCAGAGCCTAACTCTGGGCCTCGACGCCCGCAAGCCAGACCCTTAGGCCTCATTCTCCAAAGATGGCTGTGCGGTTGCGCCAGGCTCGCCAGCAGGCCGCTGAAACCCAGTCCCAGCTCTGCTCCCCACATCCCGCAGGCTGGGGCAGCCGCCAGGGAAGGCGCCGCGTCATCCTCGCAGGGCCCCTGCGCGAGCGGCCCCTGGTGGCGGCGAGGGCGCGTTTCTCCCGTGAGCCCCCATGGGGCTTGCCTTTCTGTGCCACGCCAAGAGGTACTTTGTGGGCCCCTTCGCCCGCGACCATGGGGGGTACTGGACGAGGGTGGATGGATGGCCCGTGCTCCACGCCCAAGCCACCTGCCACACAGCCCTGCTCAGGATCACCCAGGCGTGTGCCCTGCACAGGTGCAAACGTGCAGAGAAAGCAGCTACATAGCAGGAGCTGATGCGGCAGGTGCAGAGGTCCTGCCCAGAGCCCGCAGCTTCGCTCTGATCACGCACATCTTAGGGCCCGAGCCCCCACCCCCAACCCCCACCCTCACGCACACTGCACAGGCCCGTGCGCCCTGGAACATCTTTTCTCCGGAGCCCAGGCTCTCCTAGGCATCCCTTAGGCTCCGATTGGCCCGTCACCTCCTCCAGGCAGTTCATGCCGCTTCGCCTAAACTTGCTGCCATCTCCAGAGGCAGAGTCCTCGCCTATCTCATCCCCGCGTCTGCGGGCCCTGAGCGGGGTCGTGGAGGGAGGCCTGGACCAAGGACAGGAGGGAGGAGGAAGAGGTGGCGGTGGCAGGAGGAGCGTGGGGGCGGAGGCGGCAGCGGGAGAGCGCGCGCGCCGGCGGCGGCCGCCCAGGGCCGGGGCCGCGCGCCCAGCCTGAGCCCGCCCCGCCGCCGAGCGTCACCGAACCTGCTTGAAATGCAGCCGAGGAGCCGGAGCGGGAGGCAGCGGCGGCGGCGGCGGCGGCGGCGGGGGCAGCGGCAGCCCCGGCGCCGCGGCAAGGACTCGGAAGGCTGAGGCGCGGCGGCAGCAGCGGCGCGGGGTGCGCGGGGCGCGGTGGCCGGAGCCCCCGGCCCGCCATGGGCCGCCCGGAGCGGGGCGCGCTCCGGCCGCGGGCGCTGCTGCTGCTGCTGCTGCTGCTGCTGCTGCAGCTCCAGCATCTCGAGGCGGCAGCGGATTCGCTGCGCAGCAGCCAAGGTGCGTGCGTCGCTCCCGGCCCCGCTCTGCGCTGCCAGAGCAGCCAACAAAGCGCGGCGGAGCGGCCGGGGTGGGGGCGGGTCGCGGCGCGGACCCCCGGGCTGGGCAGGCTCCTCGCGACCCGGCGGCCCCTGAATGAGTCCTGGACCCCCGTCCATGAGGCTCTAGCCTGCGGGCACCCGCTCTTGGGCTCAGTGGGGGGCCCAGTCGGCTGTGAACTTTGCGGGGAGGGGGCTGTGCGGGAGATTATTTCTGATTTCGGCTGAGCGGTGCGAGTGTCGCGGGTGGGTTTATTTAACACGCTCGCTCCGCTGCGGCAGTGAGCGCAGCCCAGCGGCTCCCCCGCCTGACAATGCGTTTCCGGGGACCCCTTCGCTCGGTGGAGAGAGAGTGGCTGATGGCAGGGGTGATGTGCCTTGTGTGCGGGGGCTGCCCGCGCGCTGAGTCTGCGTGAATGACTGTGGGCCGTGTGTGCAGTGGGTGTATCTGTGTGGAGGGATGCCCGACCCCAAGTGTGCTGTGCCGAGCGGCCTGTCTTCCGAGCAACCCAAGCCATCCCGGAGCTAGGATGGCCGGAGCCCCCGTGGTCTCCAGCACCACCCCTTCCCTTCGCCCGGCAGCCTGGGGTGCGTGGTGGGGCGCAGGGCTCAAGTCCGATGATCCATCTCCCCCTCCCCCCACGACCGCAGGGCCAGTCAAGGAGTGCGAAGAGCACCAGTTCCGGTGTCGGAACGGGCGCTGCATCCCCTCCGTGTGGAGATGCGACGAGGACGACGACTGCTCGGACAACAGCGACGAGGACGACTGCCGTGAGTGACCTGCCTGGGCGCGGGGGCTCCGGAGGAAGCGATCGGTGGGGGGCGCAGGTGCACACGTGGCTCCAGCAGCCCTGAGCCGCCTGAGTGGGCCTCGCCGCCGAGCCTGCACCCTCGCTCCGGGCCTGGTGGCTCTGGGCGACCTGGCGGGAGCAGGCGGCTGGCGTGTCTTAGTGGGACCAGGGGCGGAGCCCGAGGCAGGGTGCCCAAGGAAGAGGGCGCACCGAGACGGAGTGTTCTCACTGTGGGCGGGGACGCGGCCGTCCTTGCACGCTTCTGGCTCACGGCTCTCCAGCCTCCCGCCCGCTGCTACCCGCGGCCCGGCCCCGCGGGACGCGCGCGTGATTCGAAGTTCCACGCTGCTGCAGGCCTCCCCGCGCTCCTTTTCCTGCTCGGGTTTTGTGAATGAATGGGCTCCCCGGGGCCCCTGATTGGCTGAGCGAGGACCACCCCATAGGTCCCCGTGGCCGTAACGGCCAATCGCGGAGCGGGCGGCTGTGTAGTATTCCGGCGCCCTGGGCTCAGGGGCCCTGCCCCTGCCCCGCCCGGCCGCATGGTAGGTGCAGGCGGGGCCCGGCGCCCGCGCCCGGCGCTTTTCTGCCGAGTCACGGCGAAGCGCCGAGTCACAGCGAAGACCTTTTCTTCGGAGCCGCCCGTTAACCTTACCGTGCTCGCCCACTGGTGGCTTTCCTGGTGGCTCGAGCCGGAATGAGTCCTGGGGCACACCAGGAAGCAGGGGGCCGGGAGCAAGGGTTTGCTTCCTGGAGTGGGTCCGAGGGCGTGCGTGAACCCCCCGCCCCCGCCAGCGTGTGCAGGTGGCCGGCTGCCTGTGCTGAGTGCTGGGTGTGGGCCATCTTGGAGTTGCTTCTCAGGGCGCGCGGGGGTTGGGGACCGGAAGCAAGTTAGCAGGGAGTTTCGGTGGGATGCAGCAAAAGAGGTAGCAGTTGTTTTATTGCTGGGCGCCTGCCTTGTGCCCTGTGCTGGAGCGCCGCCCCCCAGGAGCGCAGCGCCTGCGGATAGCGGGCAGCCGGCGGACAGACCCACACCCCACGCGGCGCGCAGGAAGGGCCGAGGGATGCCGGCACTGGCACGCTCTGTGTTGACCACTTGAGGGTCCCCCGGCCATGTTTACTAGACAACTTCACCCCGTTACTGTCAACCCCGATCAGCGCTGGCTCTGTGACCTGGGGCGCCTGCCTCTGTTTCCTCGCCTGACCCCAGGAACTAATAATTCCTGCCCTGGCAGTCCTAGCGGGATTGAGGACCAGTTCTAGAAATGTAATTAATTGGAAGTAGCAAGACCAATATGTGCTGACCACTGTGTGCCAAGCACTGTGGTGAAGTGCCCGTCTCAGAAATTTTTGTCTTCACAGCAGCCCCATTTCACAGAGCAAAAAACTGAGGCACTGAGAGCTGAAACTCCTTGCTGCACAGCTGCTGGGTGGCTAAGGAGGAGCTTGAACTTAAGCGGGTGCTTAGCCTGGTGGTGACCCTGTTTCCCAGCGCTGGGAGTGCCATCAGTGGGAGCCGCTCAACTGTGTTGCCCCCGCCATGGCCATGCCGGGAGAAAGAAACTGTGTTTCTGGGCTGCCTATCCCTTATCTCCCTGGTTCTGTTGATGGCAGCAGTCTTGTGGGGGTGGCTGGGAAGGGACAGACGCTCCCCTGTCACCCGTTTGTAGACCAGCTGGCTCTGAGAAGGTGAGTGGCTGGCCCAAGGTCACCCAGCTCAGAATGACGGAACTTGATGCGGTGCTCCGCCCACCAGGACTCAGGGGGTGGGGAGTGTGGTGTGGAAAGCCCCAGGCCTGCGGACGCTGGTCCACTTCCCTCTCATTCCCACTGGGGGCTCCAGGCAAGGTGGAGGAGTGAAGCAGCCCCCTGATGGTGGCGGTGAGGGGGGACCTCGCCGGGGCCAGGAGAGCGCCACTGGCTGGTCTGGGCTCCTGCTGTGGTTCTGAGATGGGTGGGGTGGAATGCTGGGCCGGGAGGTAGTGGACAGAAGCGCAGGACATCAGGGGCTTGGAGTGGTCCCTCCATCATCGGCTCTAAGCATGGCAAGTCTCCAGCAGGGTAGGCGATGGCTCCCTGTAGCCGCAAAGGGAAATCGGAGGCGAGGCTTGGGTGGCTGTGTCCAGGCCACGTGCTGCGAGCTGTTCTTTCCCCATGGGAGGGGCCCCCCTGCCCAGACCAAGTTTCTTTCGACAGTTCTGCCCTCAGGCTGTTGGCTCCTCCCTGAGCAGCCTGCCTGGGCTCTGGACCCTACAAGAAGGCCTGGGCCGTCCTGCCTGTGTACCTCCCTGGACCTGCAGACCGAGGGCTGGGATTTATAAATCATGAGTTCAGGCTCCCACAGAGTCCAGAACATGAGGCCAGAGCAGGAGAGCTTTGGTGCTGAGGAAGCCAAGGATGGCTTCCTAGAGGAGGAGGTAGTGAGCTAGGTCTTGACACCTTTCACTCAGGAGAGGCAGCGTGGCTGCCGCCCAGCCACAGAGCTCCTCAGGATCGGAGCCGGAGTGCAGACCCAGGCCTTCTCGGTCCTGGGCCTCTTTCTCAGGGGGCGGGACTTGGCCTGTGGGACGCATGGGGGACGGGCCGGCTGGGGAAAGGAAAAGCTCACGGGGCCTCCCTCTGCTCCTGTAAGGACCTTCAAAGTGGAGGAAGGGGCTGGGGGCAGGGCAGTTTGGCCAGGGATGTCGGTGGGAGTCTTGGCTGTGGCCCTGGGTCACGTAGGCCAGCTGGCCCCTGCGCCCGGCTTCCTGTTGCTCCCTAGTGCGGGTGGAGAGGTGGGGCCCCTGGCCCCTGGCCCCTGGCCAGGCCTCTGCTCCCAGAGAAGCGACACCAGCAGCGCGCATTAGGACGCCGGGACCCTCGCTGTGGGCCAGGCGGTGGCTGAGGTTTGACTTGCATCGCCTTATTTTCCCCGCCCCCACGCCCAGCCTCCAGTTCCCCCTCTTGAGATGACATATTCAGCCCCAGCCTGGCTCCCTGTAGGAAGATGAGCTGGACAAGCACTCGGTGCCGGGCCCCTGTACCTGGCTTGTCCGGGCGTCCCTCGGCCCCCTCCATCCCATGTTTAATAAAGAGCGGCTGCGGCGAGCTGTCCCACGGCGCAGAGTTCATTAGCTGGGCGAGCCCGGGCCGCAGGAGCGCTGAGCTGGGCCTGCTGCGAAGCAGCCTTGTAAATAATTAAAGCTTGGCCCCAGCCCCCCGCTGCCACTGTCGCCTGCATCTGGCCTTCGGGGGACAGCGCAGACCCCAGGCCCAGCCTCGTGGTCCGGGTCTGAAGCTCGACTTCCTCCTCAGATCAGGCAGTCCCAGCAGCCAGGGGCTGAGGTCAGCTTAGACACCTCAGCGCCGCTGCCTGCTGTCCCCCATCCTCTGCTATAAGCCCGTGCCGCCGACTGTACTCCTGCCACTCCGGCCGTGCCGTCTGCCTGGAACACTCCTTCCCCTCCCGCACTGGCGACGTTCTTTTTGTTGTGTTGGACGATTCCGTGCCCGTGTTGCCTCCAAGAAGCTTTCCCGCAACTGAACGGCAAGTGTCCATTGGGGGAGTTTAGGGACCTGGGTTGAAGGCACCACTCAGTGGAGCCCTGAATCAGGCACCTGGGTTTACATCCCAGCTGTCCCTGGGTGTCCCCAGGCCGCCTGGCCCTCCCTGCTCGGAGCATGCTGGGATAATGCGCCTGGTCAGCAGCAGTGGTGCAGGAATGGCGGTGGGTGTGGCCTGCCTCTGCCAGCCGTCTCGCCGAGTCTCTGGGTACCTTTGCCAGCTGTTGTCTGAGGGCCCTGGCGTTTGCCTCAGCCACTGGGTTGCCCAGCTGGGGGAAGAACTGAGTCAGCCAGGCCTGTGGGGCCCTAGGAAGGCAGGGGCTGGCTTCCCGCAGGCCGTGTGCTTGTTCTGACGTCTGTGTCCGCCCTGTCTGGCCTCCTGGGTGGGCCTTTCAGGGAGGGGCAGCCCTGCAGCGCAGGCCCCAAGCTTCCTTTCTTCTGGGCCCAGGTCTGGCCCCTGGCCCTGGGCCTGCAGGGGCCTGGAGGGCGGTTGGCCACCTCCCCAGGTGTCTGCCGCGGCTGCCAGGGCAGCACTCACTCGCTCCCTCGGTGGGGGTGGGGAAGGCCGGCGGCAGGTGGAGGCAGAGAGCTCCCCAGGGAGGGAGGGAGGAGCCGCAGAGCCCAGGGGGCTGGCGGAGCACCTGCCCCCTCGAGGGCTGTCACCAAGTGGATGCTCTGCTGGTGTGCCTAGGCCCATGCTGCCCCCGGGAAGCCAGCCCAGAAGGCTGTGGGAGGCTCGGGCCTCGTCTCCTGATCGCCCAGCCTCTGAAGGCCTGGCAGAGATGCCCCCTCGCCCCCCACCCAGGACACCCTTCCAGACACATCCTCAGCCCCGCAGCCCCTGAGTTCCCACTGCGTGGCCTTGTTCTCAGTCTCCATCCTGCTCTACATCGTGTGCTCCCCAGCCCTGCCTGGACACAGGGATCCGGCGTTCGTAGTTCTCCCGGAATCCCTGTTAGCAGATACTGGCCGCGTGTACCCTGCCTGGGACTGACCTGGGCCACGGGCACTGCTCAGCTTGTAAGGGCTGTTTGCTTCTTATTCCCATTTTTTAAAAAAGATTTATTTATTTATAGGAAAGTCAGGGTTACACAGAGAGAGAAGTAGAGACAGAGAGAAAGGTCTTCCTTCCATTGGTTCACTCTCCAATTGGCCGCAATGGCCGGAGCTGTGCTGATCCGAAGCCAGGAGCCAGGAGCTTCTTCTGGGTCTCCTGTGTGGGTGCAGGGGCCCAAGGACTTGGGCCATCTTCTACTGCTTTCCCAGGCCATAGCAGCATAGCAGAGAGCTGGATTGGAAGTGGAGCATCCAGGACTCGAACCAGTGCCCATATGGGATGCCAACACTGCAGGCGGTACCTTTACCCACTTCGCCACAGCACCAGCCCATCCAATTTTTTTCATTTAAAACATTTTAAAATTTATATTTATTTGAAAGAGAGAGAGAGAGAATCTTTTATCTACTGGGTCACTTCCCAAATGGCCTCAATGGCTGGAGCTGGGCCAGGCTGAAGCCAGGAGCCTGGAACTCCAACCAGGTCTCCCACGTGGATGGCAAGGGCTCAAGCACTTGAGCCGTCTCAGGCATGTTAGCAGGAAGCTGGATCAGAAGCAGAGCAATCAGGATGCAAACTAGTGCTCTGATACAGGATGCTGGTATCACAAGCGCCTCAACTGGCCCTGTTATTCCAGCTGAGGCCCAGAGACAAGTGGCTTGGCCAGTGTCCGTGACTGTTAAGTGGTGGAGCCAGGGTCCGACCCAGGTCAGTCTGGTGCAGAGCACCGACCTCCTCGAGCTCGTCCGCCCCGAGCTCCGTCCAGCCTGCTGGGTCAGAGGGCCCGGAGCTCGGAGCACGTGGAAGATGCGGGAGAGTGACCACTGGGCCCACAGTGCCTCCCTGGGCTACATGGTTGTGGGTCTGGGTAGGGACCCTCCTCTCTGGGACCCCACAGGGCCTTGGGAGAGCACCCTCGTCCCTGGCCTCCTGTGGATATGACCCGGCTCAAGGGCCAGGGATCTCTTGGCCACAGCCTGCCAGGTGGTGGTTATTCAGCCAAGTGTGCAGCAGGGCCACTGAGGGCGGGCAGCCTCAGGGAGTGACAGCCCCAGTGCTTCTCCACGGAAGAGCTGTGGGCCCTGCGCTGGCGGACTGCAGGCCCCCGATTGCCAGCGAAGCATCCAGGGTGATGTGTTAAGGAGAGCCAGAATCCTTGCGCACGCTGGGGCGGGGCATCGCTCACACGGAGGAAAGAGCCTGGGCTCTGGAGCTGACATGCGCGGTGGCCTCCCCGCCTGCTCGGGCACCCCAGGCGTCCCTCCCCATCAGCCCTCTCCAAAGCTGCAGCAGCAGGGCCCCTGGGGAGTGGTTAATTACCAGTCCTGCAGGCCCTGGCTCCTCCCACAGCTGCCATATGTTGCAGGCCCCAGGAATCGCGTGCCTCCAGAGGGGCTGCAGGCCTTTGAAGGTCCCGCCCAGTCCCGACTGCTCCTCACCTGCTGTGTCCCATCCGACCCCTGAGTCTCGACCCCTGAGTCTCGGCGGGGCCCAGCCCAGGTGCCCACAAGCTGGGAGACCCGACCTTCCCTGGACACGGGCCTTGGGGTGCCACAGGGGACGCCATCCCCATCCCCAAGAAGACTGCCTCAGCGTCCTGGCTTTTCCAGCTTGTCCTCAGAGGGACGAGCCGGGGAGGCAGGTAGCGTCCCCGTTGTCCTCGTAAGGAAATCAGGGACTTGCCTGGTTCCTGGTGGCGCTGGAGCCGGCACGCGCTTAGTTGGCTTTATTTGTGCCCCAGTGGAAGGAACTTGTTCTGAGTGCAGGAACGCCAGGTGGTCCTTGTAACACAAAGCAATCACAGAGAAGAGCAAGACGAGGAAGGTGGCGGTCACCGGGGTGAGCCCGACGCCAGGCTTCTGCCTGCGTGACAGCTGTGTGCGTGGACACCGGGCTGCTTCAAATACAGCAGCAACGAGGCCGGGCCATGCCCGCTGTGTTCTGCAGGTGTCCCACGCGGCTTTCCGTGCCAACAGCCGTGGGCGCCCGTCACTGCTTGGAAGGGCCGGATGGGTCTCGTCGCGTAATCCCGCGTGTTCTCCCCATGGGTGTCGCTGCGTCCATTCCCTGTTCTACACAGTGCTGGGAGAGCCATGCTTGTACCACACCTCCGCTCCCTCGTCCGATCCCTCCCTTAAGATACATCGTCGGGAGAGAGAGAGGGAGACAGGGAGACCTTCCCATCTCCACAGCCACATCCCCCTGACCCCGTTTCCAGCCCAAGGGCCCTCCCTCTTCCCTGGGCACAGGGCCACCTTGTCCACCTTGTCCCATGAGACAGACAAAGTAGCCATATCCAGCCTCGCAAAGCAAAGAGGAAGGGCGACTGTGTTCTGGCCCCAAGGACTTCCTACCCCCACTGAAACAAAACAGATGAGAACAAAACCGTCCCTTCATTCCTGTCACCGTTATCGGCAGACTCCGTCCCCTCCCCAGCAATGTTCTGTGCCTGCGCCCGACTTGCTGTGTGACCCCGGGCGAGGGGCTCCCCCTCTCTGAACTTCATTCCTCCTGTACTTATTGGTCCTTGCTCCACTTGGGCTGCCAGCCACACTCAGAGCAGACTCCTGCCAAGAGCTGAGTTCAGGGTGCGAGCTGGGCAGTCCTGGCCTGGGGGTGGTGGTGGGGCCTGTGTCCTCGGAGTCCCTTAGGGTGGGGAGTGTGGCTGGTTGGTGGGCTGCATTCTGGGCCGGTAGACAGATCGCAGGTGGGCTCTTTTTTTAATTTAAATAGTTATTTTATTTATTTGAAAGGCATAGTTACAGAGAGAGGGGGAGAGAGATCTTCCATCTGCTGGTTCACTTTCCAGATGTTAGCAACAGCTAGGGCTGGGCCAGGCTGAAGCAGGTAGGAGCCAAGAGCTTCTTCTGGGTCTCCCACATGGATGCAGGGGCCCAAGCACTTGGGCCGCCCTCCGCTGCCTTCCCAGGTGCATTAGCAAGGGAGTTAGATAGCAAGTGGAGCAGCCGGGACTAGAACCGGTGCCTGTATGGGATGCCAGTGCTGCAGGCAGCGGCTTAACCTGCTACACCACAGGAGTCCAGTTCTGTGGGCTGCTTTCCCTCCTGCCTCCTTCCTGTGGGCTCGGTGCTGTGCAGTGAGGGAGAGACAGGGTCAGACCTCCCAGTCCCGAGAACTGGTCTGAAGTGGGGGAAATGAGCCTACGACTTGGAGGTGTGCAGGCACCGGGAGCTGTTCTGCCCAGAGCCTGGCCGTCGAAGTGAGCATCACCATGCCCCTTCCCAAGCTTGTGATTCCTGGGAGGGACTGGCCACTGGAAGGGACCGTCGCAGCTTTCTCCTCCTCCACCAGGGACACACCAAGAGGGCGCTGCTGAAGCTGCGGCAGGACAGATTTAGGTCAGCTGGCCAGCTGGGAGGACGTGGCTGCCTTCGAGGACAGAGGCTTCTTGGGTGGGGATGGGGCCTACAGGCATCCTCACCCCCACTCCTGTCCGCACCAGGGCCCGGGTGGCTGCCTTCTGGGTGGCCCTCAGGAGCTGGTTAACCAGCTGGGCCTGGCCTGTTTACCCACGAGGGGCCTTGGTTCACCGGTGAGTCCAGGTTGGCGTCAGACACTTGGCAGCTGCTGAGAGCCTGGAAGGCCCACCAAGCCCAGGTTAAGCTGCCCTGCTGAGTAGCTGGAGGCCAAGGGTGGGCATTCCTGGAGGCCTCAGTCCAGGGACGTTCACGCCGCAATCTCTCTCTCTTTCCGGCCCTGAGCTGCCAACTGATGCCCCGTCATCCCCAGAGTGCCTTCTTGGCCATGGGCACGTGTTTGGGGTGCATGTGTGACACGAGGGGCGTGTACCAGGTGGGAGTGACTATTGTGCACACATAGCAAATTTGGGGCCACAGCAATGCTCTTCTTCCCACACTTGGCATGGAAAGGCCCCACCGCCACCCTCCATGAGACCAATGTAGTGGGCAGTTGTTGGCAGCTGGAGAGGTACCAGCAGTTTCTATTCCTAACCTGCCCCCTGCCATGGTAGCAGCTCCTCCTCAGGCCATAGCCATGGCCTGTGAGCTATCGGGCCCCTTCCCAGAGGCCTGAGGTTGTTGCAAATAGCCGTGGTCTGGGCAACAGGCCCACGTCTGCACCTGCCTTGCCCAGTGCCATTTGGCAGATGCTTGCCCCTCTTGGGGTCTCTGCTCATTGGGAGTGTGGTATCTCCAGGCCCTCGTGGGCCCCAATGCCCTGGGATTCTCATTTTCCCCAGGGCCAGGGTTTTCAGGGGAGCTAGACGGTGCCATGGCCTGGCCCCAGGCTCCAGGAGGCCCAGGACTAACAGCAGGATCCAGGCTGTGAAATCCAACCAAAGGAGGCCCTTGGGGCCCTGCCCAGCTGCCCACACAGGGGCCACGGCCAAAGCGGCCGTGCGGGGTCAGAGCCAACTGTTTATTAGCAGGGCCTGTGTCTCCTTGGGAGTTTTCTGCTTGTGTATTTTCTCACAGAGCCGTGATTGGGCCTGTTTTTTTACGCCTGTGGGCCAGCCAGAGCAGACCACGTGAATTAGCCCTGGGATGCTCTTTGCTTCTCCAGCCACAGGGCGCAGCGCTGCAGGGCTGCCACAGCCCCCTCGGTGTCTGCCACACCCGGGCTCCAACAGCAGCCCCTCCACTTGCGGCTTGCAAGTCGCTAGAACCTGAACCCCAGACGCCTGCCCCACACAGTCGGAGAGGCCAGTCCTGCTGGCCTATGCGGAGAGCCAGAAAGCTGAGGGCGCCTGGTGCGTGGGCTCCCCCGAGCCAGGGAGTTCTTCCTGCATTGCTGAGTTGGACCAAACCCGGACAGAGAGGATGGCCAGACCTGGTTCTCTTTACCCCCGCCTCTCCCCAGGCACCGCACCCTGCCTCCCTCTGGCCTTTGGCCTCTCTCCCTGTGCAGATTCTATGCAGAGGTCTCCCCTCTGGGAGCCCTGGGAGCTGAACTCTGTCACAGTCCCTCCCGGCTCCCCGACCCCCACTCTCAGCCTCACCCCCAGGCAGCCGCCCCTTGTCATTGACTTGCTGAGTGACCCGCTTGGTCTCTGCTCCTCATCCCGACTCAGTCTGTACAGGAGGAGACTTAGCACGGGCTCGGGAGGTGCAGTCCCTTGGGCAGCCTTTGGAGTCCAGCCCCAGCCCCTTTGCAAGCCTGGTGAGCAGCCAGGGGGAGCGGGTGCGTGTGAAAGGCTCCAGGGCCTCTCATCACTGCCGGGTCTCCAGCCAGGCTGCTGGGGGACAAGTGGGATCCTGGGCACTTACCCCCTCTCTGAGCGCCTGCCGCGACTGTCAAGTGGAGCCATCTTCCCCGTGGGGTGGCTGAGGCTTGATGATGTTAATTCGTGAAAAGCCTGGCTTGCGGTCAGTGCCCAGTTCAAGACTGGTGAGGCCTGATTTGACCCCCTCTGAACCTGTGCCTCCTATCCACCCTCTGGGGAGGCCCTCCCAGGCCAGGGGTGGGGGGGAACTGCTTTGCTTCTTGGAGTGGGAGGGGCTGGGGAGCCCTTGGCCCCAAAGGCTCCTCCCTGCCCGCTTCTCCCCTGCGGCTCCAGGCCGAAACTTACTGGCCCAGTTTAATTAGAGAGAGTCCTTCCAAGGACCTCATTAGGAAATGAGCCCAGAGCCGTGGGGACCTCCAAGGGGGTGGGCTCCACGCAGAGGTGGCATTTTGGGTGTGGCTGGCCCAGCCTGGCCTCAACCCTATGCCCCAAATGTGCCCAGGAAGTTCTGGGCGCTTGGACAGCAGGACATAGAACCATGACTCGGAGGGTGGGCACCAGGGCTGAAGGGACTGGCCGCCTCCATCCTGTATCCCCTGCCCTGTTCCACCTACCCCTGGTGCCCACTGTGCCCAGCCTGGCACAGAGCAGACCCTGGGGCATTGTGCAGAGCAGGTGAATGAGTGAGCTGTGGCGCTTGGGGCTGGGGCAGCCTCCTGCCATCCCAATGCAGGGTTTGGGGGCTGGGAGACAGGAGCTCACCAAGCCACCAGGCAGCTCATGTCCCTGTCTGCTCACCTGCTGAGCCCAGCTCTGCCTCTTGCAGCTCCCCTGCTCCTCTCTAACTCCAGCCCTGCTCTGGGTCCCTGCACACAGAGGCTGCTCCACACACCAAGCCTGCTCCTGCCACCGCCCCCGGGCTCAGGGAGGCCAAGCCTGCCACCGCTGACCTCCCCATCTGGGGCCACTGTGCCTGGAGGTGAAGGTGACGTCTTCTCAGACAGCTTGGTCTCCTGGCCTGCAGTGCCCAGATCCTGTGATGTGGCGGGCTGGGGCTGCACTCGTCTGCCCCCCTGAACCAGTCCGTGGCACAGGCCTTACCGTGGCTGTGGTCAGGAACCCAGGAGGTGTCGCAGCCTCTCTGTTCCCCCCCTTGAGCTCCCAGCCCCACTGCCGTGCCCTCCTGGGCTGCAGCAGCCCTGCCTTATGCTGCGTCCCGTGCCCTGCCCCGCAGCTGGTGTTCTACGCCCACCCTTCTGGAAGTGCATGGCCGGGTCCTTCCCCTGCTTGCCTTCTATGCCCACCACTCATAGGACAAAGTCTTCTTAGAGCCCCTCAAGACCTAGCTACCTGGTGGGAAAGCTGTCGCTCAGGGTGCCTGCATCCCATCTCAGTGCGCCTGCGTTTGGGTCTCAACTCCGTTTCCGATTCTAGCTTCCTGCTGACGTGCACCCTGGGAGGTGGCAGATGATGGGTCAAGTACTCAGGTCCCTGCCACCCACGCGGGAGACGTGATGCGGTTCCTGCCTCCTGGCTTCAGCCTAGCCCAGCGCCAGCTGCTGTGGGCATTTGGGGAGTGAACCAATCGATAGAAGATTTTCTCTCTCCATCTCTCAAATCGGTAAATGAACACTTCACATGAACCTGTCACCTCTCCATCCTCCAATGTCACCATCAGTGCCAGTCACAGCCCAGACCAGAAGCTCCGCACCCTCTCCTTGGCCTGGAGGGCCTCACTTCTGCTTGTCCAACTCCCTTTATCTCTAGATTCACCATTCCCAGGGAGCCCTCCCTTCCCCGCCTGTGGGTCCGAGCCTCCCCCGGGCTTCCTCATCCCGCGTTTCCCTCCATCTGTCCTTGTCACTCTACACTGTGATGGCCTCATTAAGAGTCTGTGCTTCACAGCGCAGACCATGAGCCTCAGGGATAGAGACAAGGGGTCCCGGCCAGGGCTGGCAGAGGAGGGCAGAGGGCTTTGCTCCTGCCCAGTGCCTTCTGCCCCTGCCGTGCGTGCCTGAGCCAGGCGGCCCTGTGGGTCCCAGAGAGGTTTGGTTCCGTGCCCACTGCCCTCGCAGCACCTGAGGAGGAGCTACCGATGGGCACACCTTGCGGGCGCACTGGGAACCCCAGCTGGCTCCACTGTGATGGGGATGGGACCCAAGACCCCTCCCGGTTACCGCAGTTGCATCTGTGCCATGGCTGGAGTAGACGCAGCCCCAAGGGGCCCCCACTGCAGCCAGAGCAGCACTTCCCCTCCCCCAGGCCCCCGGAGCCCTGGGCCAAGCTTCACAGGCCAGGGGGTGAGCAGGGGGGTTTGCTTCCTTTTCAGTGAAAATGCCCACGCCTGTGTTTGCCCAGTGCTTTGGTGTTGCCAAGTGCCAGCCCACGCCAAGGGTGACCGACTTGTCCCGCTCTGCTTTGAGACTAAAGCCGGCTTGTCAGGAACCCCTCAGTCTCTGGCACCCTGGGGCGTGTGGCCAGGCTCCCTGCACCCCCAAGCCCCAGCTGCCCTCCCCACGAGAGGTCTGTGGCAGGGCCCCACCATTCCCCGTGGACCCCACGCCAGTCAGGCCCTGCGCCCTCAGAAACAAAGAGCGAGCTGATTGCTCTCCCAGGTTTTGGGAGGATGCAGGGGGGAACTCGAGCCTCTTGGAGGGTCGGGAAGAGCAGCCAGGGCTGAGCCTGGTGCAGGGGCAGGAGACTGATGCCCCCCCTTCTGCCTCAGTTTCCCCACCTCTGCCCTGTTCGCCTCACTAATACAGTGAGAAATGTCTCATTGATGTCCTGCCTGCATTCCCGCTGCTGTTGATTCTCTTCCTTCTATCCATCTGTCTGTCCGTCTGTGTCCCATTCTGGCCTCACTGCTCCCCAGAGGAGTAGCTCTGGAGCTTAGTCCTACATTCAGTAGGAGGTAGCCCGGACGCTGGCCGTTCCCCTCTGATGAGGCTCTGCAGTTGGTAGAGCCCTCGTGCGTGTTGCCTCTAGGCCTCGGGATGTGCCCATTGTACAGATGGGGACATTGAGCCCACAGTCCCACAGGCACTGACTTCTTAGTAGGTAGGGACAGGGGAAGACCAGGCTGGGAGGCGGTGGTTATAGACGAGGGTCCCCGGCTGGCCATGGCTCTTCCCCCCACCCAACTCATTCTCTGAGTGCTTTCACCAGGAGAAAAAGAGGGAGACAGATGGGAGGAAAGAGAGAGACGCAGGAGGGGGAGGCCGAGGTGGGGCTGGGGGAGGGGGGGGAGGGGGAGGGGAGAGGTCCCAGCAGCGCAGCGGCTTCCTCTGTGGTTCTCACAGCCTGTCTGCACCGATGCTGACAGATGGAGGGAAGGGGAGAGCCCGTGCCAAGAGGCTGTCACCGCAGGCGGGCGGATCTGGGGGTGCTTTGTGGCCAGGGTTTGTTTGGGGAGGGGGAAGCAGCTGGTGGTCTGGCTGCCGGTCCTCCTTGGAACCTGCTCCCCAGGAACCGTCGGCGGGGGTGGGGGGATGCTGTGAGGCACGAAACTGGGCAGGGGTGAGGCTGCCATCCTTCTGGGACCAGACCAGACGTGCCCTTGGCCCTATGCAGGCAGCCTCCTGCCCAGGGTACTCCCTGCTCCCTCCTCACTGGGTGTCGGGGGTGGGCAGGGGCTCTGGGGCCTGGCCTGGAGCTGTGGTCAAGAGGCACTGGGAGGCCTTGGGATTGCAGAGGGCACTGGGGGCTCGGGGCAGGGGTCTCCCAGGCCACGGTCCAGGCTCTCACGCAGCTGCTTTCTGAGTTCCTTTTCATGGCCAGAGGGCCTCTTGCATTTCCTCTTGGGGGGTGGGGCTGGGCAGGCCTGGGCCAGGGCCCACGTGCCCTCCCCCCACCCCCAGCACCTGTTAGCCTCTAGAGGGAGGGTTACTCTGGGCAGGGTGGACTCTCATGCTGTCTCCCAGCCCCTGGGCCTAGCACAGAGGAGGCGCCCATGAGCGCTCACTGGGGGAGTGGGGCCCCTGCTCCTACGCCTCCTGGGGTGGACACTGCACCGCTTTATCAGGCGGCCCTTTCCAGGGTTTCCGGAAAGAAAGTTCTCTCTGTCCTGAGAGGCCCTGGGGTTCCCAGGTCTGTAGCGGGGGCCAGCTCTGCTGCCTCAGGGCGGCTCCACAGAGACCGGGGAGCCCTGCCGCTCTCCGCTGCACGGTGCCTGGGTCGTCGGTAGTCACACACACCCTGTGCGAGCCCTCCCCGTGGCAGGTCCTGTGGTGGCCCCCATTTCAGAGGACAGAAAGAGGTGGAAGGCAGTGAGTGGCAGCAGTCTGAGTCATGTGGCTGGGAGGTGAGGAGGCTGGGGCGGCCAGGGAGGCCTCCGGAGCGGGGCATCGAGGTAGGGCTTGTGGATGCGGTATGGGGTGGGGAGGGGAGGCAGTGGCAGAGCTGGGGGTCCTGAGGGCTTTTCTGCAGGTGGAATCTGCCCCTGCCCCAGCCCCTCCTCCCACCTCCCCCCACACCGTTCCCAGGCAGGTCCTTGGCACCACGACTCCAGCTGGGTAGTCCCTCAGCAGGGACCTGGGGACCTTGGGCCAGGAGCCTGCTGTCCCTGGAGGCAGGGAGTGAGTTTACTGTGGGGTGGATGGAGCCCAAGCAAGGCCCTCACACAGGCAGGACAGGTGCAAGAGGACAGGAGAGGTGGGGGCTGGGCCCCCGTCCTGCCGTTGCTCCACGTTGGTTCTGGTCTGGGGCGCCACCCCCACCCCGTTAGTACTAAGAATGGCAATCAGGCCTGATCATTTGGCCCCACCTTGCTCCTCACCTTGGCTCTTCCGAGGGCTCTGGTCAGAGAGCATAGTGGGCGTCTGTGGTCCCCTACCTGGCGTCGCCTACCACGTGACACACTGGGTGTGTCCTTGCTCTCAACACTGACCTCCCGAATCCTTCAACAGCCCCTCCAGGGGGCATTTGTCCCCCCAACCCCTTGCTGGCGGGGACAGTGACGGCAGGGACAGGGTTCACACGTATGTCAGGCACTGCGCGGGCCAGGCCAGGGGACCTGGGTGCAGGCTCCTTTGTGATGGGACCTGCAGAGTCCCCAGGCCCCTGTGCTGGTTTCCTGCACGTCTCCAGCCCCAGATCCCTAGTCCCGGAGAGAGGCAGCCCCCGGTCCTGTGCGTCAGCCCTCCGTGGGCTTCTCACGTCCCACGCACAAGCAGGGACACCGCAGGCCAGGGCCGGGCTGGCCGACTCGGGCAACATCCGGCCCAAACTGTGCGTCCGCTGTGCTCCTGAGAGCGGATTGTGCGTGGTGAGGCGCTGTATTCACCGCCGCATTTCCCGAACACTCACCGCCTGCACCGGCACCGGCAGAGGCAGAGACAAGGCCTGGCAGGCAGGCGAGTGACCCTCCCCACTGGGGCCTTCACAGCCTGGAGCCCTGGGGTGGGGGTGAGGATGGACACTGGTCCCCAAGGAGCAAGCTGCCAGCCATCAGCTCTCCGGCTGCCCCTGCCTCCCACGCAGACTGTCGGGCGGCTCTGTGCTTTGTGCACATCCAGTTCCCTTCCGTTTCTGCCCACGGCCCCTTGAAGCCTGCTCCGTAGCCAGGAGGGATCAGCGAGGGCGCCTTTGGACCTGCATGCCAGCCCCCGAGCCCAGTTTGCAGCAGGCAGATGCCCTCCCACGGCAGGGCAGCCTGGCAGGAGAGCCAGTGGCCTCCGGCCTCCGCGGGGTCTGAGCTCCCTGTCTTCTGAGGCGAGAATGGCAAGGGGGTCTTTCCCTGTCCTGGGTTGTGGGGGCAGCGTTAGAACCAGGATCAAGCCTACATTCTGGCCAGGCGGCTTCAGACGAGGCCTTGGCCGGGATGTTTGGAGCAGACCCCGGCCTTGGATACCTAGTTGTGGTTTTGTTTTTTAATTAATTAGAGCATTAAATGGCAGCCCTCTGGGAGAATCCCACCATCTGGCTGCCATGGAGAGACAGGGACATCTACGCATATTTGTGTGCAGTGTGTGTGAGGGGTGCGGGCAGCCACCTGTGGCGTGTGCACAGCGTGACGTGTGTCAGTGTGTTCAGCGGAACGTGCACGAGGGCCCATCTGCACAGGCGTGTGCTGTGTGCATGCGCCCGAGTGTCTGCCCGTCTGCGCACTCTCTGTGTGTGGTCTGTGCCCAGGCCTGGAGTTCGGGTGCAGTGAGGCCAGCCCCTTGACCCCTCCTGGCTGCGGCGATGCTCACAGATGGGCTGTGCAGAGGTGAGGGGGACTGGGCTTGGCAAGCGCACGCCAGCCTACGGTGGGGGCGGGGTGAAGCCTCTTCCCTGGTTTGACAGATGGGGAGACCCAGGCCTGCACAGAGCCAGTGTGTGGAGGGGCCAGGTCGAAAGCCCCAGGTCGTGCGTGGGTGAACGAGTCTGAAGCAGTGTTTTCCCTGGTGCTCTGTACATCAGGCTGTAGATTCCGTTCTGATAGAGAAGGTCAGGCCTGCATCCGTTCATTCATTCTGCACGTGCTCCCTCACCATCCCCTTGGTGCCCGCCAATACAAACCATGTCCCGCCTGGTCAGGGAGGGAGGGATAGTCAAGTGGCAGCAACACGAGGTGATGGGGCTGTGGCCCAAAGCAGGGCTCCGTGCCATCTGGGATCGAGGGGGCTTCCAGTGGGATGGAGGACAGGTGTCCTCTGCTTCCAGCCCCCACGAAGGGGCCATGTGCTCCCCAAGCTGTGCCAGCGGCTCCGTTCCCTGCTCCTGGGTAGAGGGGAAGCCGTGCTACAGGAGCCTGGATCTCGGTGGGGCTCAGGAGAGGGGAGGCGGCAGCTGGGCCTCCTGTGGTCCCCGCTTGCTGCCTGTGTGTCCAGGAGCACCAGCTTTGGCTATGCCCACTCAGGGTCACAAGCACTATGGGAGTAGCCAGGGAAGCTGCTTCTGCTTCGTGGAGAAAATAAGTCAGAGACGAACGGGTGGCCTAGGACAGCAGAAGTCTCCTGATGCCCTCTGAAAACTGCAAGCAAGACTGCCAGAAGCCCCGAGTAGTGATCCCACAGCCAGCTTGCAAACTAGGGTTTACCATCACATTTCTAGGAGAGGAATGCACAGGCCCAGAGAGGCCAAGAACCTTGCCTGAAATCACACAGCTCATAAGGGACAAAGCCAGGACTGCAGCCCTGGGTCCCTTACCCTGCTCCAGGGAGGAGCAGAGCCACAGCAGGCAGCAGGCCACACGTCTGCTGGGAGGAAGTGTTCCCCTGAAGACAAGAGTGAGGGGCGGGCGGTTGTCGGGTGCAGCAGACTGTGCTGTGATTGGCTTCCCCCTCCCACAGGCTGTTGCAGGACCTGTCTTACTGGGGGAATGACGCAGGCTGTGGGCACCCTGAGGAAGGGGCTCTGAGCGGCGGTGCGGCTGGCTGAGGTCTGGGCCAGGATGCCAGTGGGCAGTGAAGGTTTGCCGGGCACCAGGCCCCGCTGCTTCCCTCTGCTAGTCTCCTGCAGCCGTGGCAGCTCAGGCTGGAGCAGCTAAGCTGTGCCATGGCTGTGACCTCTGCCCGTGCTGCTTGTCTGTTCCTACCACGTCCCTGAGCCCCAGCCCTCCCAGGACCAACAGCTCACGACGTGGCCTAACATCCCCCTAGCAGGGTCCCTAGGGACCTAACATTTCCCAGGGGCAGGGAGTGGGCAGAAGCTTGACCTTCAAAACAGGGGACCACGGCTGAGGCCTGCAGGGGCTGGGTGAGGGGAGGCCCCCCGCAGCCCTGCCCCAGGACCCCCTGTGCCCGGAGCCTTGCCAAGCCGTCCAGTGGCTGCGCGTGGGCCTGCCTCTCCTCCCCCACTTGGGCATGGCTGTCTCCCAGGAAACGGGGACTTTTGCCTCATTCCCATCATTAGGGTGCCAGGGCAAACAAACACTCTAATCCAGATGAGCCCTGGGCCACAGTCGCGTTCTCTTTGGGGTTTTCTCGTGATTTCCAGCAGCCTGGGGTGTCTGGTGCTTCACGCAGGTGGCGGGAGCCGGGGCCCCCTCGGCGTTCCGCCTGAATTTCCTTCCTCGCCCCATGAGCTAGATTGAGGCGCCCCTCCCTCCTTTTCCCAGGAAGCCTATAACCAGCCTGTCTGCTGGGCACAGTCATTTCGTGGCAGCTCCTGGCTCCTTGCCACATCTTTCTGACCAGAGCCAGAGAAGCAGGAGGGGAGCAAAATCCATTTGTCCAAGGTGGGCTTGTCCTGGAGAGGGCTCCTTCCCTCCTGGCCAAGAGCGCGAGCTTCCAGCGTCTGCGGGCTGGGAAGACTCTGTGCCTCTGTGGCCGTGACCTTGCTGCCAAGTGCATCTGAGTGTTTGAACCATGTGTGTCCAGGTTCTAAGGCTGGTTTCCGCTTCTGCCCGAGTCTCTGAGCCGTGGCTCTGTTCCAGGCTGTGTTGGGGAGGGAGTGTGAGCACTGTGCTGGGCTCACCTCGGGAAGTGACCTCAGGTCAGCCCAGGCCTCTCTATTCTCCCTTTCCCCGTCTGTGTCGGGTCACGGGGCCTCCAGGACTGAGTCCCCTGGGTGTTCTGCCCGCAGGGCCCCTTGGTTCCTCCTGAGCCTCCCCCTATGCCCCACGTGGAAAGGCCACCCCTGCAGTGGGGCCCAGAAGTTCTTACCTGGGAGTTTTCCCCCTGTCACCTGCCCGGAGCCCTCTCCCATTCCAGCCCCAGCTACCCCCAACCCAGAGTCCCAGCAGCTCAGAGCGCGGTGGGGCATGGGGGCAGCGGACCAGAGCTCTCCCATGTGGCCTGCACACTTCACCTTATAGCGCCAATGTCTGCATTTCCTTTACTTCTCACCACCAAGGCCAGTAGCCCACTGATACAAGTTAACCTTGTTTTATTTTTGTAAATAAAAAATTAATTTGAAAGTCAGAGGGACAAGGAGAGAGACACAGAAACAAGCAGCGGAAAGAGAAGGAGCTTCCATCCACTGGTTCGCTCCCCGGTGGCCACACCAGCCAGGGCCGGGCCAGCCGGAAGCCAGGAGCCTGCAGCTCAATTTGGGCCTCCCGCGTGGGTGGAAGGGACACAACTGCTTGAGCCATCCCCGCTGGCTCCAAGGGTCTGCACTGGGGGTGGAACCGGGATTTGAACCCAGTTACTCCTGTATGGGACACGGGCGTCCCCAGCAGCACCAGATGCCCCCCCCCAGCCCCATTTTGTAGGGGAGGAGGCTAAGGCTCTACAAGGTTCTGCAAGTTGTTCCCAGGACCTAGCTGAGTGCCCGGCTGCCTGCTGGACACAGGAGGCCTGAGGCCAGCCACTGTGCTGCAGGAATTGCCAGCAGGGCCCTGCTGTCCGGGACCGCGCTGCCAGGTCAGGTGTGGCTTGTGGCTGGAACCCCCTCCTGAGGAGGCTGACTGCTTCCCTCCACATGCACCAGGAGCCAGAGCAGCCCTCCCCCCGCTCCAGAATCTCCCCTTTCCTTCTGGGGCAGACAGGACTTCAGTTTATCGGCCTTTCCCAGCCCCCGCTGCTGCCAGCCTAAACCACCCCTTTCTCTGAGCCCAAGTTCAGCATCCTTGTTGCACAGCTGCGGGTACTGAGGCTCCGAGAGGGGACGTGAGCGTCTCGGGCCGCACGGTGACTTCCCCGCCTCTGCTCCAGCCGGGGCGATCTTGTCTTGCGTGCACCGAGGCTGCTGGGTCTGGAGTTCTGATGCTGGCTTGGCTGTGAACCCTGTGCAGGAGCAGCACCCTGCCTTTCCTTCCCAGCGCAGCACTGGAGAGGAGCGGATTCTGGCCCCGCCTCGAGTCATGTGACCTGGGGACCGCCTCGCCTGTTTCGGGCTTTGCTTCCAGGCTTTCACCCAACTCCCAGGCTGCCGCCAGGAGCCAGGCTGAGCAGCTGAGGATGGGACGTTCTGCTAGATTTCTTCTGGGCTGAGCTGAGTTTCCTAATCTGTCTCCTTGTCCCCAGACACCCCCAGGGTCCCCACCTCTGAGCAGAGGCCCCTCCTCCACTGTGTCCACGGAGCACCTGCCCTGAGCCACGTGCTCCACTGTCCTCAGCACCGGGCAGAGCGTCGCAGCTGGAGTGCCCTCTGCCTGTCCCTGTCACCCTCACCTTATGAGTGTCACGGGCAGGTCCTCAAATGGCATTCACTGGGAGCCCAACTCCTTTCTCCTCTGATGTCTATGTGAGACCAAGGAGATAAGAGACTTGTCCAAGGTCACCCCGGAGGTCAAGGGCAGCCTGAGCAGCGTGGAGCCTCCCAGCCTGTTTCTGGCTTTGTAGACTGTTCCCCATGACTCCGCCCAGAAGCCCCGTGAGCAGGCATGTCCTGGGTCAGGTGGAGGCTGGGCAGTCTCTGAGCTCGGTAGGGGGATGGGCACCGTGTCCATCTTCCTCTCTGAGGTCTGCCCAGGTCCTGCTGGGGTCAGGGCTGCTGAAACTGGTGGTGGGAATGGAGCAGAGCGGCCCTTCCGTCCCTGGTGCTCAGGGCCCAGGCAGGCCCTGCTCTGTCTGCTTTGTCACAGGTAGGGACGTGAGCAGGGGGGGGCATTGTCAGTGCAAAATGAAGCTTGTGCTGTCCTGGGCAGGTGGGATGTCACTGGGCAGAGATACACGAGCAAAGGCACCTGGTGTGTTTGTGACCATTGAGTGGTGATGGGCGGCAGGGGGTGGCCAGGGACGGGCCAGGGCAGTCAGTGGGGCAGCTTAAAGTGTTCTGAGTGCCCTGGGAGGCACTGAATCCCCTGCCGGGGGAGGTGGGGAGCCAGCCAGACAGGAAAGCCTAGGCAGGGTGACCAGTGCGAACCCTGTTCCAGGAAATGTTCTTAGCCTCTCTCCAAATTAAGCCAGCAGCCTCCCTGGCACCGGCCTTGGCAACCTCACAGGAAACACCTTAGGCTGCAGACCTCCTGCCGGGCTCTGTGGGTGGTCAGCTGCAGCGAGCCCTGCAGTCTTCCTGGGCACAGCTGCCCATGTCACTGGCAGGAAGCCCGGGGCCCAGCGCAGAGGGGCGCCGCAGAGAGGCGGCAGGCTGGGCACCCGGAGGTGGCCGCCACGGTAACTGTATCGCTGTCCATTGGTTCAGAGGGGGGATTCGTGGCAAGCTCGAGGTCCCCCCGGGGAGGCAGAGATAGACCCCTGAGCCCAGGTGCCTGGGCTGGGCTCACACAGGAAGCTCCCTGGTCACAGGAGGCTGCGTTCCCTCCGGGTAGGTCAAGTGCTCCCTGTACAAGAGGAGGGGGCACTGTGAGGCTGGAGGCCCTGAGGATCTCTCTGCCCTTCCTTCTACCCTCTGGAGGCTTCTACTTTGAGGATCCCGGGAGCTTTCTTCCAGCTATGTGTGGGGACCTACAATTCCAGTACCAAGCAGGTGGCCGAAATCCAGGCCAGGGCTGGCCGGAGCCCAGGAGATGAGCAGCGGGAAAGGCTGTTCCCCCGTGCGCCGCCAGGCAGTGCCCCCCCATCGTGTTGGGTGCTTTGCAGGCACCAGCTGGGTCCCCCGCTGACCCATCCTGCCCACCTCTCCCCTCACACCCCCAAGCTCCCAGCTGCCGCCGCTTCAGCTCCCCCTGCACGTCCAAGGCACCGCGACAGGAAGACGCCTTTGTCGTCCATCTCTCAGAGACGCTCATCTTCCCCGTGGCGACAGGGAGTCCCACATACCCCAGCGAGGGCTTGGGCCTCCCTTGGTGACAGCCAGCCTGGGGTCAGGCAGTGTCCGAGAGCAGCTGGGGTATGCGGGAGAGGGGCTTGGAGCTGCGCCAAGAACCACAACCCGTCTGTCGTGGAGTCCCACATGCAGAGTGTCAGCTGACGCCCGGGGTGGGAAATGGCCACACGGCCTGTTGGAGGTAGAGACAGACTGACAGAGCACTTCCATCTGCTGGTTAACTCCCCAGATGCCTGCAACAGCTGGGCTGGGCCACACCCAAGCCAGGAGCCCTAAACTGGATCCAGGTGTCCCGTGTAGATCATGGGAACCCAAGCACTTGAGCCGCCACCCACTACCTCTGAGGGTGTGCATTTTTAGGAAGTTGGAAGAGGGAGCGGAGCCGGGACTTGAACCCAGGCACTCCGATATGGGTGGCAAGAGGCATCTCAGCTGCCGTGTCAAAGTCCTCCCACGTCGATGTTCAGCGCCCACTTGACATCAGGGGGACGCTGAGATGCACGGGAGGACACTAGGCTGTGGCAGCCGTGTCCATACCACATGGGCCACTGCTGATCCTGATGCCGCTCAGTCACCCCTCGGCCCAGCCCAGGTTCTGCCTCCTCCAGGAAGGCGTCCCTGTGACTGTCCCCCATTCAGTCTCTCCCTCTGGCTCCCCAGCCCCTTCCTACCTCGTTTCCATACTCGGCGTTGTGGGGGCTTGGGTCCTGTCACTCAGCCTGGCTTGAACGTGTAACTCCAAAGTGGAATGGCCCAGGGGTGTGGGGGGAGTTTTCCCCGTGGACCTGCCCACGCCAGCCCATTCATCCTCCCCTCACACCCCTCACACATCCACCTGCGCCTCAGCGCCCACAGCCTCCCTTGCCCCAGCTGGGACAGCAGGGATGGGGAGAAAGCGAGCCCTGAGTCATCTGCCCAGGGGTGGGAGTGGCCGGAACCACAGAGCCCTGCCCTCCCTGGCCACGCTGTCAGGACCCTGTGGGAACAGGGCCAGCATAGGGACACGGGCTGAGTCAGATGCGGCCCCTCGTGGGACAGAATGGGGCTTGTGGGTGCCTGGGAGGGTGGCAGTCGCTTTCACGGAGTCTTATCTCAGGGGCTTAGGGCATGTCCAGTGGTGGGCTTGGCGAGATGGAACCTGTTGTGGATGTCCTTGACCACGGGGTCATGAACCCAAGGGATGTCAGGAACAGCGCCTATGGGGGCGGGGGGTGAGACCTGGAACCCAGCGCTGCAGGGCCCCAAAGTTGCTGACGGTGGGCTCTGCACCCCAGCGTCTCCCAGCTGTTGAGGGGCTGACAGGGAAGCAGCTGCCAGAGACCCCTGGGTCCTGCGTCAGCGTTTCACTTGGATTAGGCGTTCTTCCGCTTAAAAGTAAAGAATCAGACTGGCCAGGCCCTGCACAGGGGCTGCCACCGCCTGCGAGGGTGGACGGGCAGGCAGGCCGGGGCCTGGGGGGGGGGGGGGGGTGCGGGTTGCTGGGGGCCAGCGGCTCCTCCCTCTCACTCCTGCTGTGTTGTTGCTGAACACTCGGGGCTGTGGCCTCGCTGACTGGGGTGACAGTTTAATAGCAGCTTCCTGGGCTGTCATTGAAATCTGCCTGCCAGGTTAGTAGGCCAGGGGCGGGCTGGCACGCCCCCTGCCCCCACCCCGGATCTTCTTTCTGCCGGCAGCGGTCGTCTTGGCAACGCCAGGGCCTGGCGGGCTCAGCGAAGGGTAGCCATGGGGGGAACAAGCACTTTCATCTCCCCGCCCTGGGTGCCAGTGGCCCAGCTGCCTTGGGGCTGTGCTGCGGGGCGGGAGCCAGGCCACCCGCTGCTGGCCGGGGCCTGTGGGCTGGGGAGGGAAGCAGGCACAGGCTCTGAGGTGGGGGGTGTGACACTGCCGCTGTCTCTTACCTGTGCCTGCAGGGGAAGGGACCCGCCCAGGGACCTCAGTGCTAAATTGGAACCCAAGACCTGTCTGGTGAGAAACCCGATGCCATCTCTTGCATTTCGCTGTCCCTCTGGATGGCCTGGACCTGAGACCCAGGGCCCCTCCAGTGGGGTTCCCAGGCTTCGCTCTGGGCTCTGTGAACGCCTTTCCCGTTTGTTCTGGCCCTGCTGTGTGATGGCAGGCCAGCCCCTCCCTCCTCCGGGCCTCGTCTGCCCAGCGGTGGGATGAGGGCCTTACTCCCCTGCAGTGTTCTCCCGGGTGTGACCATTGCACCACTTGAGTATCGGGAACGTCAGAGATGTGGCGTCTAAGTTCCTTGGTTGAACGAGTTCGAAGGTGCTGGCGGTCACTGAAGGTGCCCATCAGCTGTTGTCACTGCAGGCCTTCTCAGGGCCTTGGTCAGCTGGCGGGCGTTACAGGGTTTCCAAGGGGGAAGAGCGTCCAGCCCAACACCTGGCTGGACCGGCACCGCCACTTGCCGCCCTGCCCTCTGCCTTGCCCGTCCTGTGCCACAGCTTCACCAAAGCCCAGCGGACGCCCCCTGGCCACCTGGAGCTGCTGGTTCTGTTGGCGTCCCTGGGCTCAGCAGGAGGCTGAGGACCTCCGACGGGCAGCTTGGTGCCTGGCAGGGCGATTTGGCCCTGGGTCTGGTGGAGTTCCCGGGTCCCTTGCCACTTGCATCCCCCGGCCCCTGACAACCAGCTTGCTGGCTCCCCCACACCCGAGGCCCTGTTGCTCCCCTTCCTGGCTCTCCCCAACTCTGACCGCTTGACTGGCTCCCTGCTTCCTCCAGGAAGCCTTCCCTGACCTCTAGGCAGGGTTGGGTGCCCCACCGCCGGCTTCCTGGCCACACAGTGGGACTGGATATCAGTTCAAGCGCAGCCCTCCTGCAGATGTCTGTGACCTTGAGCAGTCCCTTCTCTGGGCCTTGGCTTTCAGGCAGGTAAAACAAGAGCGCTGTATCAGCATTTGGATCCTGGGCTCTGACGCGGCAGGCGGCTCCAGTGGCAGAAGGCAGGCACACAGCGCGGCTCTGTGGGCAGCCCTGAGCCATCCTGGTTTTGAAGCCCCTCTCTGCTCTGGGGCTGGGGGTGAGCGTGCATGGGGAGCCTCGATGTGAGCTTGTGTTCGTCTCACACACAGCACGGAGCCCGGGCTGTGAGCCCACCCTCCTCAGCCTTGCACCAGTCTGCCTCTCAGTCCCTGAGAGCCAGGGGCTGTCCTGGGCCGGCTTAGCAGGTCCACTCCTCAAGGCATCCCTGTGTGTGTGTGAGGCTCAGAGCGGGTGTGTAACTTGCAGAAGCTCACACAGCCCGCAGGTGGCAGAGCAGAGCGCCTGTGGCGCTTTCCTCGGCCTCACTCTCTTTGTCCCAGATTTCCCACCCTCTGCAGGGCCGGCCCCTCCTCACCACCCTCTGGAGTCCCCAGTCCTTTGTGGCGGCCCATCTGTTGCCATGGCACCAGATTATGATGTTGCAGGCCCGGGGTGTCACTGCCGGACTGTGGAGTACAGGGACTCACAGAGGTGGGCATTGTCCGAGGGGCAGACTGGCATGGAGGGACATAAATCCTTGAGCCCAGCCGGGAATCGCCCTGGGAAGCGGAGCGCAGGCCAGGAGAGCGGGGGGCTGCCCTGGCCTGTTCTGTAGCCTTGGAGCAGCGGCTCGGCCCTCGGCCCTCGGCCCTCGGCAGGACTCACATGCTGTTGGGCTCAGGACCAGGATGGGCTGACGGTGGGGTGTTTCCCTGAGACCCCCCACGCCAGCCCTTTTCCTTTTTGTTGTTACAGCCACATCACAGGGGAAACCTCAACCCTGTTTGCCCACGGTCACCCAGTGCAGGAGCCAGGCTCAGCTTTGATTTGCAAATCCTTCCTTGTGGTTGACACTTCCAGGAGGGCCCTCCAACATGGTTGAGTCCTCAAGCCAAAAGTGACATCAGGTGTGCATCCCGTATGGGGTCTGGGCTCCCGTCTCAGCTCCAGCTTCCTGGTGATACACACCCTGGGAGGCAGCAAGTGACAGCTCAAGTAGTTGGGTTCCTGCCACCCATATGGGAGACCCAGGGTGAGTTCCAGGCTCCTGGCTTCAGCCTGGCCCAGACCCAGCTGTTGCAGGCATTTGGGGAATGAACCAGTGGATGGGAGATGTCTCTGTCCATCTCTCTGCATTTCAAGTAAGTAAATATTAGTAAGTGGCCATGCAGACCATTAGCAATGAACAAGGTGTCACAGCCCAGGTCTGTTCTGCACACTTCCGGGCACATTCCAGGGCACTGCCACACGCAGGCGCCTCTGTGCTGAGTAGCTGGTCTGCCCCACTGTCGGGTCCTCTGGCGCCTGGGACCCGAGAAGCAGCTCACTGCATATGCCTCCCTGGGCTCCTTGTTGAGCCCAAACTTTGGCAGTTGCCACATGGACTGGAGTCGCACTTCCGCCACCACCTGCCAGCCTCACCTCTTCTGTACAGTGGATTCCCAGCCACTACCAGCACAGCTGTGAGGAGGTCCTGGGATATTGGGTGAAAGACCCCAGGCCAGAACCAGGGTCGGAAATGCCCAAAGGGGCCTGGGGAGTAAGCAGAGCTGTTCTCCAAGACACCGCCAAGGGACACCCGTCCCCGCAGCTGCCACCTCCTGGGCCTGGCTGTCCTGCAGGCCATGGTGCTCGGGACTGCTCTCGCCTCCTTGCCCAGTGCCTGCCGGGACTTGGCACCCATGGGAGAGGGGGCCACACTCACACCCGGGCTTCCGGGGGCCTGGAGAAAGGGGCCTGTGCCCAGTGGCAGAGCCGTTCCCCTCCGTCTGCTTTATGCCCGTCTTGCCCTTGTGGGCACTGTCCATGCGCACTGTGCCAGGCTTGCCTGCGGGCTCTGGGCTCCTGGGGCCCAGGCGGGCTTGAACCTCCCTGTGTTCTCAGCAGGGCCTGGAACAGGCACAGCGCTCGTCGAACTCCGAGCTGAAGCTTCCATGGGGCTTTACTTGGGGCTTCTCTTCCATGTCTGTTTGTGTGGGGAGCCAGGGTGGGGAAGAGCAGGCTTCTGGCTGCGGGGTCAGACTGTGGCGCCGCTGCCACCCAGGTGTGGCTTCCCGTCTGTCAAGCAAGCACCCAGCATGGACACCGGCATGCACAAGCCTTTGATGAACATTCCAGCGGAGAGGAGAGAAAGCTGGGGTTGTGTTTCTGCCTTTGGATGCTGAGTGCTTTTTTTTTTAAGATTTGTTTTATTCATTTGAAAGGCAGAGTGACAGAGAGAGGGAGAGAGAGAGAGAGAGAGAGAGAGATCGTCCGATGGTTCATTCCCCAAACAGCCAGGAGCCTGGAACTCACCCTGGGTCTCCCACATGGATGACAGGGGCCCAAGCACTTGGGCCATCTTCTGCTGCTTTTCCAGGTGCATTACAGGGAACTGCATAGGAAGCGGAGCCTGGACTCAAACCATGCTCCAGTATGGGATGGCGGCGTCACAGGCCCTGGCTGACTCCTGTTCCGTAGCTCCAGCCCGATGCTGAACTTCTGGTTGGGGGGGAGGCAAACCCTCCACTGCTCGGTCCTGGGCGTCCCCAGCCGCTGTGGTTCATCGCGGCACTTGCTTGAAGATGGTCATGGGCTGTCATTCACCAGGGGGTAGCATTGCTACCCAACACTGCTGTGACTTAGACCCTGGGCCCAGGGAGGGTCTCTGGGGCCGGGGGCTGAGAGGCCAGAGGGCCACTCCCCGTCCCCGCCTTGCTGAGCCCGGGCTCCCTGTGCGTAGTGGCCTCTGTTTCCTTGGTTTGCTGTGGCCTTGCACGTGCAGAGGACATGGGGAGGAAGAGCGAGGCAGAGGCGGGACTGACTCAGGGGACGCTTTTGGGCTGCCGGGGCATGGGGAGCAGTCACGCCCCAGAGGAGGATTAAACACAGGGGAGGCCGGCTCTGGCCGTGTGTCCGTGTGTTCCAGTGCCCCTCAGCTCTGCCCTGTGCTGGGTCCTGGGCGAGCCTGACATGGCCCTTTTGATGGAGGGACAGAGAGGAAAATAAACCGTGCTTGACCCAGGGGCTCCGTGATGGTCTGGAGCAGGAGCCATCAACCTGCCGGCCGAGGCTGTACCCAGCCTGCCACCTGCTTCTGTGAATAAAGTTTTATTGAAACCCAGCCGTGCTCGCTTGTCTGCCTCGTGGCTGCCGCCTGGATGGATGTCACAGAGCAAGTTTGCTGACCATGGCTCTGGAGGGACATTTCGGAGGAGAGGTGATGGGGAGGGGTCTCGGAGGAGGGGATATCTACACCCATGGTGCATTGCAGCCGAGGGTCCACATGAGCAAGGCAGGGGCCTGCCCAGCAGTGGAGACCAGGATGGGAGGGTGGGGAGTGGGGCCGAGGCTGGGCCTCCTGGGGAGAGGCAGGGTCCTGGTGGCCCCTGAGCCCCAAGGGCATTCAAATGGAGGATGTAGAAGTCTGGGCTGTGCATCGTTTCCTTCTCCCCATTACACAGACAAGAAAACCGACGCCCAGGGGTAACCGACATCCCCCAGGTCACAGGGGAGGAAGGAGGCAGAGTCAGGACTGCAATCCCTGGTGCAGGTTGTAAGTGCCTCCCGGGCAGGCCGTGAGTTGGGTTGTGGGTGGCCTCTCCTCCACTCTGAACACAGAACCTCTGGTTATTCCTGCCACACAGCAGTCAGCTACTTTTTGGATTCATGATTGAGAGCTCCTGGGTGCTTGCACGAGGGACCTCAACTTCCTGTCTGGTTGGGGAGGGTGGGACAGGCAGGTAAAGGGGCTGAAAACTGGCTGAAGGGGCTAAAGCAGCTGCTGCAGGGGATCAGAGAAGGCTTCCTGGAGGTGGTGTCCGTGGAACTGGAATTGAGAGAAGAGGGGGGTTGCCACAGGGTTGTGATGAATCCTGTCTCCCTTCCTGGACTCAAACTCTTGGTCTTGGACTGCAGGCCCAGGAGGTCACCTGTCTCCACGTGGCCATGGGAGGTCATGCGGTCCAGCTCTTAGACTAAGCATGTTCTGGTCACCCGGGAGCCACCTGTGTTTGTTTTTACTGAGAGAGAGAGAGCTCTCCTGCCCAAGAGCTCTCCTGCCCACTGGTGCATTCCCTAAATGCCTGCAACAGTCAAGGCTAAGCCAGGCTGAAGCTGGAAGTGGGGAACTCAGCCCAGGTCTCCTATGTGGGTAGCAGGGACTCAGTTGCTTGGGTCCTCACTGCTGCCCCCCAGGGTCTGCAGTAGCAGGAAGCTGCAGGCAGGAGCTGGGGCCTGGAATTCACCCCAGGCTCTCCGACTGGGATCTGGGCTCCTTAACCGGCGTCTTAGCCACCAGGCTGAAGCCTGGCCTGGACAGTGTATCCCAGAGACCCCCGGAGCCCTCATGCTCGTCCCCTCGCCCTGCAGCCAAGAAGACCTGTGCGGACAGCGACTTCACCTGCGACAACGGCCACTGCATCCCCGAGCGGTGGAAGTGTGACGGCGAGGAGGAGTGTCCGGATGGCTCGGATGAGTCCAAGGCCGCCTGCAGTGAGTCTTGCTTCCGGCTGGGGGAGGGTGGGCCTCGCTTTTGCTTTTAAGTGAGGGGAGGGGAGGCAGCTCAAGTGAGGTGGTCCATTGAGCACTTTGAGCTGTGCGCTTGGGTGGCTCCCGCCAGCCGGCCAGCCGGCCTAGGTGCCGATCCCTACGTGCCCGTTTCTACCCTTTATTGGCTGCTCTCTCGCAGGTGGGAGCCTGCTGCTCTGGGAGCTAGAAACGGCTCCCCGAACCCTCCAGTGCAGCGCAGGCGTGGCGCACCCTCTCTGGGCCTCAGTCGTGCTGCCGGCAGCCCGTGTCACCGCATGTGTGCCGGGCGCTGTGCTCAGCTCTGCCCGGTGCTTGCCTTCCGTGCACAGCCTCGCGAGGCAGGTGCTCTCCCTTTCTCCATTTATCCAAGAAGGTACTGAGGCTCAGAAAGGTTGAGCGCTTTGCCCAAGGCCACCCAGCCAGGATGTGGCAGCCCCCTGGGTGGGCTGAGCCTACCTGGTGGGGACAGAGGCACGGAGGTGGAGCACCCACCCGAGAGCGAAGCCCCTGGCTTTGCGGCTCTGTAATTTCCTTCCCAGGCCCTAATCCTCAAAGCAAACTTCTGCCCACCAGGTCGTGCTGTGACATTTGTTAAATTAAAAAGGAGATGAGCAGGGGGTGGGAAGGGGCCCCGGGTGCAGGCAGAGCTGCAAGGCTGGGGCCTGAGACAAAAGGCTGGCGGGGAGGGGTAGGGGCACGTGGAGGATGTGGGGCTGGCAGGGCCGGGAGCCCCTCTTTAGGGGTCATAGTCACCCCAGAGACAGAGGCAGGGACAATAGAGGCCCAAGTTCCACCCAGGGCTGCGGCTGGTGATAGCTGGGTTTCCTTGTCTCCTAGCAACAGCGCTGCCAGTCTCTCCCGAGCGAGCAGGCGAGCAGAAGGGAGCGAGAGGCGGGGAGGGGGCGCGGGACCCCCGCCCCTCACTGGGGTCCCTCCACCCTTGCTCGGTGGGCCCTGCCCTCACCACTCACGCCACAGGCCCCACCTTTCCTCGCCTACCCCACAGAGCAGAGTAGCCCAGCCCCATGCAGTTCTGGGGGCGCTTTGTGCTCAGCTGGGGAAGGAACAAAGCCTCACCACGCCCACTCAAAACGTCCATCCTCCTCGCCCCAGACTGCCCCGCTCCAAGGGGCAGAGTCACGTGCAGCCTGGAGTGTGTATTTGGGAGGGGGCTGTGGCCACAGGGGGCTTTTCCGCCATCGCCCATCCCAACGGCTGCCTGGGATGCTGGGGGCAGAGAGAGGGGGAGAGCCACCTCGCCGGGCTGTTAGTGGGGGCTGTGTTCCCCCTTCTCCCACATCTCTGTTTCCTTGGATCGTGGTCTTCTCACCCCCTCCTCGAGCCCCACCCTTCCCTACTCCCCTGGGTTGCCTTCCCCCTCTGCATGTCCCATCTCGCCATTGTCCCTGTCACCTCCTTCCTCGCTGCCCTGTCCTGGGCTGCCCTGAGTACCGCCTCCCCCCCCAGCCCAGCTCTTGCAAGCCCTGCCGCCCCCCACCCCGCTGTGCAGGGCCCTCTGGCCACCCACACTCGATCACTTCCACTTGACAGCTGAGGACAAGCTGGAGGCCCAGAGAGGCTGCTAGACTTCCTTCAGAGACACACAGGTCTTCCCTGACGGAGGAGGGCTCCTCTCGGGGGATTGCGGGGGCAGCCAGGCAGCACCCTGGAAGCCAGAAGCCCTGTTCTCCTATAGGCTGCCTGGCCACCTGCTGCCAGACCCTGCTTACCTGCCCACCCTCCCTGGGGCCAGTCTCTAGCATCCAGAATTCCAAAGACTTCCACACTTGCAAGATTCCTGAATCCTAGTGTCCTGAGAGCTCCTTTCTCCCTCCCCTATGGTCCAGCAGGGGTGCAAGGCCCAGGACGCCCCCTGCCTGGGCAGTTACATTGGTCAGGGCCAGGCAAGGCCCCTGGCGGGGAGGGCTGCCCAGAGCAGGCTGGCCAGCGGGAGCCCTGGAGGGTCAGGCGGAATTTGGGGCAGGAGGACCTGGTAGCGGGCTTTGCTCACAGCTTCCCAACTGAATGAGAACCGGGCAGCCAACCCGCTGTCCATTTAATTGGTGTTGCCATAGCAACTTCCATGGCCTGCCAGGTTTCTGGGGCTGTGCCAGCTCCCAGGACAGTCCCCCTCTGCCTGCCCCCACAGAGATGATACAGATAGGAATGTGCTGTGAGTTTGGTATCCGGTGTAGTCAGGTTCAGGTCCTGTAACCCGGGAGACGTTGGAGCCTCCATTTGTTCGTCTGTAACATGGGGCGCTGGTACCTGGGCGGCTGGGGTTGTGAGGATCAGATGAGAAAATGCAGGTGTCAGCCAGTGCTGGAGTACATGGCAATGTGGGTTTTATTCCCCTCTCCCCCGGGATAACACAGCTAATTAGAACCTAAGAGAGTGGGGTGTTCCAGGGTTGGGGTAGCAAAGTGAGGCAGGGTTGCACTGAGAGGGAAGGGGGTACGGGAGCAGGTCCCAGTTCTCATGCTGCCCCCCCCCCGTTGTCTTCCCCTGCCTGGCCGGAGTTTTCTCCCAGGAGCCACCGTGGAAAAGCCAAGAACATTTGCCTAATGAAAAATAGCATTTCAGCTCTAATTATAGCTTGCTTGATTGGGGCCGGCTTCTGACCCACGTCCAAGGTGTCCGTGGGGGTGGGGGGAGGTTTCAAGGTGAGAGTTACACTGCGGGCTGCTCCCAGCAGAATCCGGAGCTTTTTTCCTGCGGCCTAGAACCTCTCCACCTGCGAGGGGACCTCAGGGATTCACCAGGCTCCCCTCAGATGGCAGATCAGGCAACAGAGACCTGAGACTTGCTGAGATGGCTCTGCCAGCAGACCCAGCCTGGGCCCCGTGTGGTGCAGTCGTCCCCCCCCCCCCCCCCACACACACACACACCAGGGCAGGAGCTGGATCGAGTGGCTGTGGCAGTCCCCACTGATTGACTCTCTGGTCCGCATTCCGAGGCTGACCTCGTAGACACGTTCCATCAATGAGCTGCCGCCCCGAACTTTCATTCTTGTTTTCCAACACTCATTTCCCTCTTCGTTAATTTGCAAACTTATGAATTAGAGAACGTACCAATGGATTTGGATTTCTGGGGCAGGATTCTCTGGGAATTAACAGAAGCTTCCAGCCTTCCAGGCTGGAGTTTCAAGGTCCTCTATGGACTTTGCCTGCCCCATAGAACCTGGGGTACTGGGCCAGCAGGCTGAGGGCCTCCCTCAGAGGCGTCAGTCACAAAGGACGAGTCCCTGGGACCTTGTAATGTGCATCCCCAGGGGTAAAGGCCATTTGCACTTGCATTTCATGGACCAACTCAGGGGCAGCGTCTGTTGAGTGCCAGGCTTGCTCTCAGCTCCCCCGCGTCTTCATTTCAGCCACGCACCGCCCTCGGAACTCGTGCAGCCCCACTTGTAGATGCTCACAGAGGCGAAGTGGCTGCCCGAGGACCTCAGGGTTAGTAAGTGGGATTTGCAGGCAAGGCTGCCGCCCAGACCTCTGCTCTTTCCCCCACAGCGTGCTGCCTGGGGGCCTTTGGCTTCAGTTGTCCCAAGGCTGGGCATCAGGTGCCCGTCTTTATTTATTTATTTAAGATGTATTTATTTACTCAAAAGTCAGAGTTAGAGAGAGAGAAGGAGAGACACAGAGAGAGGTCTTCCATCCATCTACCAGTTCCTTCCCTATTGGCCACAACAGCCAGGGCTGGAAGCCGGGAGCTTCCGGGTCTCCCTCGTGGGTGCAGGGGCCCGAGGACTTGGGCCATCTGCTGCTGCTTTCCCAGGCCGCAGCAGGGAGCTGGACGGGAAGTGGAGCTTCCCCGGTGAAGGCTTTGCCTGCTGCACCGCAGCACATCTTGTACGACCTGCCTGCGCAAGGGCTCAGAGAGCTTCGCGCCTCCGCGTGAGACGCCTCCAGCCCAGAGGTGCTGGGGAGACCCCTGGGGCCTGCTTTCTCATGGGCAGTAAGTTAGGCGGGGTGCTTGGACCTGGGGAGGGAGTGAGCCCAGCTCTGCCACCCAGCACAGGACTCAGCCTCTGTGCTTTGCCCACCTCCTCTGTAAGCCGGGGGACTCGAGAGTGTGTGGCCCGCAGGGAGAGGCTGCACAGGCCACCTGGCCAGGCTTGGAGCCAGGTTCCAGTCCTGGCCGTGGGAAGAGCTGCATCACAAGAGACAGTGAAGGCGCAGGCAGGTCCCTTTCCCTCGCGGGGCCCCAGTCTCCTGCCACTCCAGGAGTCCCTCGGCACCGAGGTCTCACAGGTGTCCTTCCCTGCAGCTGCAAAGGCGGTGCCTTCGGGGGCGGGGGAGCTGGCACTGCTGCACCCTTGAGCCTGGGATTAGAGCTGTCTATTTAGGGACGCAGCAAATGTCTTATTAATTATAAAGAAAGGAAGCAGACGGACTGTTTCATCATTGTCCTTGCTGAAAGGTTACGCAATTAACTGTATAAATATTCATTAAAGATGCACGGGGTCTGTGGCCCAGACCCCTGGGGCTGGTGCCTATGGCTTGGGTTCCTTCAGTCACCCGGGCTCTGGGGAGCAGGGTTTGCAGCTGCTTCTGGAGCCTGTGGGATTTGATGCCAAGGGTCAGGCTCTAGTCGGAGGAACCCAGGCACTACCTCTCCCCTGCTGTGTGTCTTTGGGCCAGTGCCTGGTCTCCCCAAGCCTCCAGTTCCTTCTCTCTTCAATGCAGGGCTTACTTGCAGCCTGCTGCAGAACGCTGCTGCAGAACGCTGCTCTGGGGGCGCCTCTGACGGGTGAATGGCACCCCCCGGCTTTGTGCTCACAGCCTGCAGGGCCTGTTTACCCATCAGGGTCAGGGCCAGGGTCAGGGTGCATCCTTGGCCTGTTCTAGAAGCTACAGCAAAATACCTGAGACTGGGCACTTTAGAAATACAGTTTTGTTCACGGTGCTGGAGGCTGGGAGGATTCGGCGCCCTTAGGTTTGGACTTGAACCAACACTCGGTTATGGGACGCTGGCGCCACAGGTGGTGGCTTAACCTGCCACACCACAACACCGGCCCCTCCATTGTCCTGGCACGGCCCCTGCTCCCGGGCACTCAAGTCCCTCTCTGTTGGCTGACACCTGCTGCTCACCTGGCCACACCTCCCGCACCTCCAGGCCGCCTCTTAAGCTCCAGCAACATGGAGCCCCCACACCCTGCACTCTTTCCTGCCCTCGAGCGATGCACCCCAACTGGGCCTCGGCTTATCTTCCAGATCAGTGAGGCCAGCATCTGAACCCATGGATTTAGAGGGCTCCCCAAGGCCTCAGCTGCTCCAAGCACCCCCTCCCCAGCCTGCTCCCCCAGTGAGTGCTGAGCCCGCTGCTGAGAGCAGCCACCGTGCAGCAGGGCCCAGCGGGACTGCGCAGCTATAATTACTGCAGCTGCGATCAGAGGCTCACTCAGTCAGGGGCCGTGAGCCCCCGGCTGGATTCTCACATTGGAAGAGAGAATGAGAAACCCAGTCAGGGCTGGGGGCGGCTCCTGGGTGCACGTGACAGGCTCAGGAGGCAGGTGCACCCCAGAGCTCCATGGTCAGCTCCCAGCTGCCTTCCAGGGAGTGCAGGAGGCTGGATCTCTATGGCCCTTGGGAGGTGCCCAGCATGGTGCTGGATGCTTCCATTGGTTTGATAATAACTGGGCAGGGTGAGGATTACATCCTGGCCTCCAGCACAGAGACATGGGCCCCGGAGCCTGGCTGCGGGGGGTTCGGTCCTAGCTTGGTCACTCACTCGCTTTGTGCCCTGGCTGAGTAATCCTTATCTCTGGGCTGGAAGAATACCGCTGGAGATACCGCTATTTCCTGTCTATAGGATTTATTGTTTTAAAGACTTGTTGGTTTATTTATTTGAAAGAAAGAGAGAGAAAGAGAGAGCGAGCACCTCCATCCACAGGTTCACTCTGTAAATGGCCTCAATGGAAGAGACCAATCTGGGCTGAAGCCAGGAGCCAAGAACTCCACACAGGTCTCCTCTGTGGGTGCAGGAGCCCAAAGATTTGGGCTGTCTTCCGCTGTTTTCCCAGGCCATAGCAGAGAGCTGGCTAGGAGGCAGAGCAGCCAGGACTTGAACCGGTGCTGTGGTGCAGGATGCTGGCATCGCAGGGAGTGGCTTCCCCACACGTCACAACTCCATCCCCTGTCTGCAGGATTTCCGTGCCTAAGAGAAGGTCTGTGTAGCATCCAGAAGAACCCCCAGCCCAGGGCTCGGTAAATATCACCCACTTGGTTTGTCCACACTAACAGGTGAGCCCCGATTGGCTGAGCACCGCTGCACACCAGACGAGGTGGTAGGTGCCGACTCCAGACCCAGGTGCGGGACCCAGATGGAGTTCCGGGCTCCTGGCTTCAGCCTGGCCCAGCCCTGGCCATTGCTGCCAGCTGAGGAGTGAACCAGCAAATGGAAGATCTTTCTCTCCCTCTCTCTCTCTCTGGCACTCTGCCTTTCAAATAAATAAAATTAATCTTTAAAATAAGAAAGAGGTTAAGGATGTGGCAAGGCCCTGGGGCAGGCAGGGGCCTCCTCTCACATGAAGAAACCCTAATGGACTCCCGGGGCCTGGGCTGGGTGGCTGGGCTGGGTGGGCAGGGCTGGTGGGTGCTCTGCCCCGTGTCCCCTTTGCCTAAGCCACACGTGGCTGTGTCTCCGCAGCCAAGCAGGAGTGTCCCGCCGAGAAGCTGAGCTGTGGCCCCACCAGCCACAAGTGTGTGCCCGCCTCATGGCGCTGCGACGGGGAGAAGGACTGCGAGAGCGGAGCGGACGAGGCCGGCTGTGCGCCCTGTGAGTCGGGGCTCAGACCCCGGGTGTGCGAGGAGGGGGCCGGGCAGGTGGATGGAGAGGCCGGGCAGCAGGGCAGGACCCTGGCTGTGGGGGGCGCTGCGGACACATTGCCTCCTTTCATCCTCACAACCACCTCATAAGCTGCCATCGTCATCCCTGTTATGGGCGAGGAGACTGAGGCTCAGACAAGGGAGGAGCAGTGCGCGGGGCTGAGTGGCTGCCCGGCTCCGGTCAGACAGCAGAGCCCACGAGTGTCCCACCACGCCTGACATCTGCCCATCCATTCCACGAGTCTGCTGCTTCCCAAGCAAGGGCGGGAACTGGCGCTGAGGGCAGGGGGAGGGGCGCAGGCAGATTCCGGAGCGGGAAGACTCTGCCCGCAGCCCCAGCAGGGACAGATGGAAGTGGTCACTGGGACGGTTCCACATCGCTGAGCTTCAAACACAGGATTATGCCCTTCCCGGCGAGGGGGCCGGCGGCGGGGCTAGGCGCGGTGGGGAGGCCAGGCCTCCCTGCACGGAATGCCATGGGCCCCTCTCAGGGAGCACACGGTTCCCGGGGCCACAGCGAGCCCTGGTGGAGACAGGGCGGTCATTTGGCACTGCCCCGCCACCTCCTGCCCTCCTCCAGCCTCTGTCTTTGTGTCCTCTGTGTCCCTTCTGGTCCGGGAAATGCCACCCCTTCCAGAAGCTTCCGATGGCTCCTGTCTTCAGCTGTGATGGTTCTATTGGGATTCACGGGCCAGTGAGGATCCTGCTCCCCCGCCACAGCTGGAGGATTCCCTCCATGGAAAGGCCCCCAGGCACTGGGAGGGTTTCCCAGGAGGCCATGTCGGAACAGGAGCAGTACCTGCTAATTATAGGAGGCAGGATGGCAGAAGGTCTCAGGCCTGCTCTGCCGTGGCTCCCAGCCGCTGGGCAGAGAAAGAACCTGCCCTTCAGCTCAAGCTCTGTGAGTGCTGGGAGGTGAGCTCCCTGGGCCTAGCCCAGAGCTAAGAAGGGGTTCCTATGGGAACTCCCAGAGGGCAGTGAGCCCACCCTACCCCCCTTCCACAAGCCCTACCCCAGCAAGAGGGGAGCAGGGCTGGCCATCAGCATCATCTTGGGGGAATGGCACCAAGGGGCCAGTGCTCCCACACCCCCACCTGTGCCCCCAGCCCAGAAAAAGCCGCCCCTGCCAGACACTTGGTAGAGCTGTCAGAAACGCATGGCATAAGCTGCCCACCTCGCCAAGCTGCAGACACGACTCTATTTTCTTTTCAGTAACAATGACAATTGACAGTTGGCTGAGCAAAGGTAGACACGCAGGCTCCGGGCGCCCCCTTGTGGAGGGAGCCGGTGCTGTCCTCGAAGACTACCGGGCTGCGATTCGCATTCTTTTACCCAGGGGCCCGGGAGGCTCCGGGAGGCCGAGCGATGCTGCCCAGGGTCCCGGGCGCAGCGGAAGGGAAGCCCCGCTTCGCTGTGACTTACCCAACGCCCACGGGTCCAGCCCTTCGCGGGACTCGCTCCGGCCCGCAGATGAGGGTCAGAGCCCTAGGGCAGGACGCGCAGGGCCCCTGGCCGGCTCCGGTGGGGTCCGTCGGGCCGACCGGCTCTCTGTCCCGCGCAGTGTGCGCTCCGCACGAGTTCCGATGCGGCAACCGCTCGTGCCTGGCCGCCGTGTTCGTGTGCGATGGCGACGACGACTGCGGGGACGGCAGCGACGAGCGCGGTTGTGCCGACCCGGCCTGCGGGCCCTTGGAGTTCCGCTGCGGCGGCGGCGGCACCTGCATCCCGGAGCGCTGGGTCTGCGACCGGCAATTGGACTGCGAGGACGGCTCTGACGAGGCTGCCGACCTGTGTGGCCGCCCGGGCCCGGGGGCCACGGCCGCGCCCAATGCCTGCGCCCCCGCCGTCCAGTTCGCCTGCCGCAGCGGCGAGTGCGTGCACCTGGGCTGGCGCTGCGACGGCGACCACGACTGCAAGGACAAGTCGGACGAGGCCGACTGCCGTAAGCCCCCAAGGCCCGGCCGCTCCGCCCGCCAGGCTCCCTGCCCCGCCCGCACGCGAGTGGATTCCCCCGTCGCTGTGGAGGAGGACCGGGTGGGAGGGGTGACTTGCTGGAGCCTGTGGCTACCTGTGGAGTCGGGTCTAACTCCAGAGACCAAGCATCCTCACAGGACCCGAGTCTCAGCCCCTCCCTGCCCCGTCCCCGGGCTCCCCCGGGGGCTCCACTGCCAGTGACCTTGGACTGTCAGGGTCTGCCACACTGGCTCATCCTTCAAGGCCTGGCCCCGGTTGCACTGATGACCCCGAGCTGGGTCCCTGAGCCACCAACCCTGCCCATATCATGCTGTGATGGCCTGACCTGTGCAGCCCCCCTGCACCCTGAACTCCCGAAAAATGGGGAGGCTCCTGGTTGGCTCAGGGCTCCCCGTCTGCCCCCTGCACAGCACCTGGCTCAGGAAAGGTTTGCAAGTGGATGAGGTCACTAATAATGAGCACCAAGACTCAGAAGAAGGCTTTGCGTCCATGCCGGAGGACCGGCCCTGGGGAGAGGTGGTGGCTGAGGGGACGGGAGACCTGGGCTGTAGTCCTGGCTCTGCCAGCCGGAGTGCTGTGGCCCTGGGTGAGCCCTTCCCCCCTCTGAGCTTCAGTCTCCCGCCTGTACACTTGAGGTGCCTTGGCCGGGTGTCCTGTGAGGACTGCTGAGCTCAGCCACTGGGCCTGTCCTTGCCAGGGGTCGACACAGCATGGGGAGGGCCGGGCAGGGGCCTGTCCTAGCGCCCGGCCCGCCGACCCTCTGCCTTTGCCCTCTCTCAGCAGCGCCGGGCACCTGCCGTGGGGACGAGTTCCGGTGTGGAGACGGCACCTGCGTCCTTGCCGCCAAGCGCTGTGACCAGGAACAGGACTGTCGGGACGGGAGTGATGAGGCCGGCTGCCTGCAGGGTGCGTGCCGTCAGGCAGAGGGGCTGCGGCCTCCCCGGTCCTGGAGGGGCAGGCCCCTCAGAGCGCCACTCGCTCCTGGCTCCCTTCCCGTGGGGCCCTGACGGCATCAGAACTGGATTTTTAAGGACTGCAAAAGCTGAGAGACCTGGGAGCAGCACGGGAAGTCCAGCCCCCACCCCTTGTCCACCTCCAACCCTGCCAATGCTTCACTCCTGGGTTTCCAGACAGCAGAAGCCGAATCCTGCTCCCTGGGGAGGCCCCTGGATTTTCAGAGAACCTGGTTATCCCCCGCCCTTCAGGACCAGGGATATAACCCAGATGTCATCCGTCTTCCAGGGGGGTGGGTAGCTGGTTGGGCAGTGAGGTGCTCCCTGCTCCCTGATTAGGTCCCTAAGGTCTCTAGAGCTCTGCACAGACCCACCCTGGGCCGGCGCTGCGGGGTCGGCCACACAGCCCAGGGCCTGCCTCGCCGTGTGCCGCTTGGCCTGCCGGGAGCACAGCCATCGCAGGCCCTGGACATGGCTTCCTGTGTGGGGTCACCCACTGGAGACTTGTGGGGGCTGGAGCTAGCCAGCCCTCCCTGCCCCGGATCTCACGGGCACTGTCCACCTCTTGTCTGGCCCAACAGAGTCAACTTGCGAGGGTCCCCGCAGCTTTCAGTGTACGAGTGGCGAGTGCGTGGACAGCGGGAAAGTGTGTGATGCTCAGAGGGACTGCCGGGACTGGTCGGATGAGCTTCTGAAAGAGTGTGGTACGGTACCTGTCCTGCCGCCAGCCCTCCTGCCATGCCCCTCCGGACCTCTGGGCTCGAGGCCCTGGTGCGCCCTTTCTGCTCTCCCTCTCCCTGGACTCACGTGCTGTCCCGTGGCCTCGGAAGGGGCTCTTTGCCCCGGGTCCTCCTGTCCTGTATCTGCAGAGCTCCAAGCCTCCTTTCCAGAGCACATGCTCCAAATTCTGCTTCCTCTCACAAACTTAGCCTTTCCTCGTTCCTTCCGCATCCGGGCCTCTGAGTGTGTGCACTCTGGTCTCGCTACCTCAGGATTCCTGCCTCGCTGATCTAGTGAGGGCCGTGGCCGCCGAGGCCTCCCAGCCGCCTCCCAGGGGAACAGGCAGGCAGCCCGTGCAGACCCATCGCAGGGCGGCTGCCCAGGGTGGGGGGGGGGAGCAGGACAGCCCCAGCAGCAGGAGGTGGCCCTGCCTACAGCCCTGAGAGGCTCAAGCCTCCATCTCTGCACCTGCTCCAGGGTGAGCCATGGACGAGGCTGCCGTACTGAGGCCAGAGTTATCAGGGTGGGTGCGATCCAGCCTAGAAAGCACAGAGGGTCTGGGCTGAAGTGGGGGTGGGGATCCCAGGGAACATGGTAGAAACCTGGTGTGGACCCCAGGAAGCTCCATGAATCCTTTCTCTGCCATCTCAGCAGGTCAGGGGTTGAGGGAGATTTGGACAGAGAACCCTGGAAGCACAGTGCCCAGGCCAGCCCCTCCCTGTCTGCTTCCCACACCCCCGTCCTGGGCTCTTCATTCCCTGACCTCCCCGGGAGCAGCGTCTGCCCTCCCTTTGTGAGGGCAGAATGGAGGCTGGCCAAGAAGGGGAGGGCTGCCGGGAAGGTCACTCAGCCGCCCACGGGGCTTCCGGAAGACAGACGTCCCACGCCCTGCCAAGCAGGGAGGTCCCGAGAGGGGCCAGCGAAGCCGGAGCAGCTGAGCCCAGGGCCCCCACCCCCACCCCCAGGTCTGCGGCTAGCGAGGGACTGCTAACCTACTAAACTCTCTCTTCTCTCCCGTCTTTTGCATGACACACCAAAGAGAAGTATGTACGCATGTGTTTGTCTGTGCGTGTCCCTGCTGTCTCTGTTGGTGAGAGCCACTGTCCGTGTCTCCTGCTCTGCCTCAGGTTGGGGAGCTGCAGTCACCCTTCCCTGTGTGTGTCCGCACGTCTGCGGCCGTGTGTGCATGCAGGTGTGTGCACGTGCTGGGGAAAGTGACCCCGCGCTGCTCAGGCCTCCCAGGACCACGCTCCCCCCACCCCCGCGTGGATCCCCAGGGAGCAGAGTCACCTCCAGGCTCGACAGAACGGGGAAGGACCCAAGCTCCTCCAGGCCTTCCCGGGGAGCGATGGTGGGCAGACAGGCCCACACCTCCTGTCCTTTGCCTCCGCCTACCCCTCAGTCCTGGGGGACTCTGCCCTCAGAGTCACTTGGCGCTCTCCCCTGGCCCCCTCCAGAGCTCGTGACATGTGCCACTGTGTCCGGGGCTCAGGAAACACAGCCGCTGAGGGGCGGAAGGGAGCGAGTGGGTGCGTGAATGCGGCCGCGAGTGAATGGGAGTGGACGGGAGAGCTCAGGGAGGGCTCGGAGTGACGGGAACGCTCCTGTGCGACACCATTCCCAGGGCTGGGCCTGGCTGCGTCACTCCCAGGCCCCCCAGTCACAGGCTTGCTGTGGTCTTGTTTTTTCAGTTGCACCAACATTCCGGGGAAACAGAAGGAGGCCCAGGGGTAAAGGGGACTTTCCCTAAGCTTGGCTCAGGCTGGAGGTGGGGCACCCCTCGGCTGTGCATGGCCTGGGGCGGGCAGCTCAGCTCAGCTCAGCTCAGCTCTGCTTGGCGTGGTGTGGCGTGGCGGGCAGGGTGGTGGTGCATGCTCTTGGCGGGCAAGGCGCGTGGCACTTTGCCTTGGCTCGCGGGATTAACCTTCTGTGATTCCAAAGCTCAGGAGATGCTGTGAGGACTTGGTGAGCCCTGGGCCCTGGACTCCCTGGCCAGAAGGTGGTGAGGGAGCGGAGGAGGGGGCACGAGAACAGATGGCCTCCTGGCGATCCTCATCCCTTGCAGTAGTTGGTAATCCTGAGGGCAGGCATGGGACCAGGCGAGGACAGAGTCAGGAGCTGAAAAGACTCCATCGTGTAGTTCATGGTGGGTGAGCACCAACAGAGCGGCAGGGGCAGCCTGTGTGTTCAGACTCCCGGGTGACCGGCTAGCTGGGCCCCGTCCAGAGACGGGGATGCAGACAGAGGGGATGTGTCCAGAGAAGGGCATCAGAAACCAGAGTTTCCGGGATTCTCAGGGGCCTCTGCCTCCTGGCCAGCCCCCCACAGCAGGGCTGGGAGCGGGAGCTGGAGCCGGCGCTCCACAGGCGGCCGTGCAGGGAGAACTGCACAAGGGCAGTGCGGTTCCTAGGTGGAGCTGGCTGCCTGCCCGGAAGTGGGGCCTTCCCGAAGGGCGTCTTGGGGAGGGTGGGATGTGACACTCGGAGGCCATGGCAAGGAAGAGCTTAGGAAACGTGTTTGTGAAAGGAAAGACCTTAGGCCGCCAGAGAAGGCCTGGCTGTCTCCAGCCTCATGTGGACAGAGAGCCCCAGCCAGGAGACCGAGGACCTGAGTTCTGGTTCCACTCTGACCCCACTGGACCTTGAGTGAGGACTTGCCCTCTCCGAACCTCCTCTTGCCCAGACACCTGGTTACTGAGGCTGAGGCTCAAGAGGTCTCCAAGTCCTCCTGGCTCCATGGGAGTCCCACTGCCCTGAGGCTCTGCTTCCGCACCAGGCCCCGCCCCCGCTGCCCCGCCCCCTCCTGGTCTCCTGGCCCCTCAGGAACCTGCGTCCCTCCGTCCCTCGTCCCTCCACAGGGCTGAACGAGTGCCAGCACAACAATGGTGGCTGTTCCCACATCTGCACCGACCGCAGGATCGGCTTTGAGTGCTCGTGCCCCGCCGGCTTCCGGCTCCTGGACCCGAAGACTTGCGGCGGTGAGAGCTGCTCCCAGCATCCCGCATGCAGAGGCGGCTCCTGGGCCAGTTCTGACCCCTGCTCTTCCCCCACAGACATTGACGAGTGCGAGGACCCAGATGCCTGCAGCCAGATCTGCGTCAATTACAAGGGCTACTTCAAGTGCGAGTGCCACCCCGGCTATGAGATGGACACACTGAGCAAGAACTGCAAGGCTGCCGGTATGCACATCCCCAGGGGACAGGGAGCAGTGTCCTAACACGTACGTGAGGTGCGGACGGGCACACACACACACACACACACTGTCCTCGAAGTGAAAATAAATATGCATCGGCCAGCGCCGCGGCTCACTAGGCTAATCCTCCGCCTTTCGGCGCCGGCACACCAGGTTCTAGTCCCAGTTGGGGCACTGGTTTCTGTCCTGGTTGCCCCTCTTCCGGGCCAGCTCTCTGCTGTGGCCAGGGAGTGCAGTGGAGGGTGGCCCAAGTGCTTGGGCCCTGCACCCCATGGGAGACCAGGAGAAGCACCTGGCTCCTGCCATCGGATCTGCACAGTGCGCCGGCCACAGTGCGCTGGCCACAGCTGCCATTGGAGGGTGAACCAATGGCAAAGGAAGACCTTTCTCTCTGTCTCTCTCTCACTATCCACTCTGCCTGTCAAAAAAATTTTAAAAATAAATTAATTAATTAAAAAAAGAAAATAAATATGCATCACACACACACAATGTGTTGTACACACACACCACCTGGAGCCACTAACGCAGCCCACAGAGAACACAGTCACACAACACAGTGTACGGACCTGGACTCAGACTACAGCCTCGAAGCGCTCAGCACTACATGTGCAGACCCGCACACTGATCAGCTCAGCCAAGTGAATGAAGTCGTTTTAGCCAGTTCTTTTTTTTTTTTTTTTTTTTTTTGACAGGCAGAGTGGACAGTGAGAGAGAGAGACAGAGAGAAAGGTCTTCCTTTGCCGTTGGTTCACCCTCCAATGGCTGCCACGGCCGGCGCGCTACGGCCGGCGCACCGCGCTCATCCGATGGCAGGAGCCAGGTGCTAGGTGCTTTTCCCTGGTCTCCCATGGGGTGCAGGGCCCAAGCACTTGGGCCATCCTCCACTGCACTCCCGGGCCACAGCAGAGAGATGGCCTGGAAGAGGGGCAACCGGGACAGAATCCGGCGCCCCGACCGGGACTAGAAGCCGGTGTGCTGGCGCCGCAAGGCGGAGGATTAGCCTGTTGAGCCACGGCGCCGGCCTTTAGCCAGTTCTTTATACTAAATATCTAATGTTGCTGCAGGCACTGGGGATCAGCAGTTAGCAAAACAGACCCAAATCCCTGTCTGCCTTCATGGGACCTAGATTCTGATGGGTGAGACAGACAAGAAGTCAGATAAATGAATACCATACAGTGCACGGCAGATGGCAGTGAGGGCTAAGGAGACATAGATTAGGGAAGGGCAGGAGGGCAGTGGGTCCCCATTTTAAGCACAGTGGTCAGGGAGTCCCTCTCTGAGACAGGGACATTTAAGTAAAGACCAGAAGGAGGGGAAGGGGTGAGGCCCACTGAGGCAGGAAGGCCTACTGGAAGAACAGCATGGAAGCCAAGGGTGTCTGCAGTCGGAGCCGGGAGATCAGGAGGAGATGAAGTCAGAGAGATGAGCTGGGCCCAGAGGCCCTAACACACTGCATTTCGTGCTAAGTCCAGAGCGGGCCGTCGGGGCTCCAAGTCAGCACACAGACTGTAGAGGGCAAGGGGTGAGGCCACAACCCCACAGAAGGGGTCATCGCGGTCACACAGGAGGGGATGATGGTGGCATGCACCAGGTGGCTGCAGTGGGCATGGTGAGAAGCAGACCCTGACCCTGTGGCTATATCTTGAAGGTCAACCAACAGGTTTGCTTAGGGATCAGATGTGGGATGAGAGGCAAAGATGACTCCAAAAGTTTCAGGCCATGCAACTGAGAAATAGGGTTGCCTTAATTGAGTTTGGGAAAAATAGTGAGAGAAGCAGGTGTAGGGGAATATTAGACTGTTTCGGACGTGTTAAGTTTAAGGAAACTGTTTAGAGTTCAAGTGGAGATACTGAATAGGCAGTAGGATGTATGCATAGTCTGAAGTTCACATACATACAATACACAACACAGACTATAACGCAGCAACCACAATACTTAGTATGTAGCCCACAAACCCCAAAATCATACCACCCAAACATGCAACACATACACTGGCACAAAACATGTAACATGTAACCTCTTCCTACCCCACATAGGATGTGTGTGATATACAACACAGATTACATATGTACAGTGGAGACAACACACTACTGACCATGCATATACAAAATGCTCCTATACGAGAATATTTTTACATTTTTAAAAACCATTTATTTATTTGAAAGAATTTCAGAGAGGGGGGCATAGTCAGAAAGAAAGAGGTCTTCCATCTGCTGGTTCACTCCCCAGATGGCTGCAACAGCTAGGGCTTCGTCAGGCTGAAGCCAGGAGCCAGGAACTTTATCTGGGTCTCTCATGTGAGTGTCAGGGACCTAAACACTTGGGATATCTTCCGCTGCTTTCCCAGGCCATTAGTAGGGAGCCGGATTGGAAGTGGAGCAGCAGGAACATGGAGTGGTGCCCACATGGGGTGCTGGCTTTACCTGCTATGCCACAACACTGACACCACAAGGATATTTATAAAAGTTCATGATAGATGGAATTAAAAAATGAGTTTATTTTGGTGCAAAAATTTTTGAAGTTCATACATAAGAGGAGTCTTCAAAAAATTATAGAAAAAAACTAGGCATGAATTTCATTTTTTTGTAAATAAATAACTTACCTTTTAATTCCAATTTCCATGGACTCAAATCCTGAATACACAGGCCCATGTCTCAGTCACAGATCCCAGGAGAAGGCACGCCAGGATGCTCAGTAGCTCTGCCTACAGGGAGGCCAATGTCCTTGCTCTCCGCTGGGGAGGGGGACATCGCACCACTGGGCCCAGACCAGCCCTCCTCGCTGCCCCTCCCGCACTCTGAGCCCTGTCTCGTGCTCTAGTTGTGTCACTCCCTCCCTCTCACCCCCAACCTGCTGTGCCACGGTCTCTCACTACACACGTGACCGCAGGCCTTACCTGGCTCTGTGCTGGTCCCACCCTGCCCCAGGAGAACACATTAGCATGGCACAGATGCACAGTGACAGGGACCAGGTGACCCTGAGAAGCATCAACTGGAAAACAAGAAAGGGGGAAGGCACCGGCAGTTCCAGGGATGGGTGCAGCTAGGATCTGTCAGTCAGTGTTGGTGCCTCAGAGCGGCCAGACAGATCTTGAAACTGCCTGTGGGAGCTGGAGGTAGCCCCTCCTAGGCCTGTGGGACAGTGACCTTCCATGTGGAGTTGCCAGGAACTTCTAGGTCACTGATGATCTTCTGAAAATCTAAGCCTAAAACAGTTTTGCATTACATGGGCAGTTGTGTGTCTGTACAACTGCCCATGTGCTGGGCTGTGCAGTGTGTGCAGCCTGTGTCCTGTATCTCACGTGTGCCATCTCTGCGCCTGGCTCAGGACAGAGGGCAAATTCTTTTGAGGGGCTGACATTGTGGCATAGCAGGTAAAGCCGCTGCCTGTGACACCAGCATCCCATATGGCATCAATTAGAGTCCTGGCTGCTCCACTTCCGATCCAGCTTCCTGCCAATGTGCCTAGGAAAGCAGCAGAGGATGGCCCAAGTGTTTGGACTCCTGCTGCCCATGTGGGAGATGCAGAAGAAGCTCCTGGCTCCTGGCTTTGGTCTGGCCCAGCCCTGGCCATTGCAGCCATTTGGGGAATGAACCAGTGGATAGAAGACCTCCCTCTGTCTCTCCCTCTGTCTGTAAACTCTGCCTTTTAAATAAGTAGGATAAATCTTAAAGACAAAAGAAAAGAAAAGAAACTCTTCACCCAGCTGCCAGCACCCTTTGCTGTCTGGCTCAGGCCACTCTCCGCAGCTTCATCTGTCGCCGTGCCCCGCCCTCCAGTCCGATGAACCAGACTCCCCCAGCCTCTGAGGGTCTTCCCCTGATGTCGGCCCTCCATGCCGTTCCTTCTCAGAGGGCTGCTTGCTCAGGCAGCCCCTGCTGGAAGAGTGCAGTGGGGCTCCCCGCAGCGAAGGTGGTAGTTGAGGGGAGAGCTTGTGCAAAGGCCCTGAGGCAGCAGCGCCCTGCTTGGCCAGGTAATGACAGGCAGTCTAGTAGTGGAGTCAGGTATGTTAGGAGGGCAGGGGATGGGGCTGGACAGGGAGCCTGGGAGTCACACCGCAGAAGGCCGCTAGTGCAGGCCTAAGGGGGAAATGGGGAGCTGTGAAAGAGTTTGGGGAGCCTGTCTCTAATAAAAAGAATTGAAATCTTACACGTGGTGCTTTGCGTCTTATGCCATTTGCACTCATTACTTCATCAGCTCCTCATCACCCATCTTGGTCTCCAGACTCCCCACCTCTGGCACTGACCCCTCTCCCCCTCTCCCTGCATGGCAGCCGGCAAGAGCCCGTCCCTGATTTTCACCAACCGGCACGAGGTGCGCAAGATAGACCTGGTGAGGCGGGAGCACTCGCGCCTCATCCCCATGCTCAAGAACGTCGTGGCGCTCGATGTGGAAGTTGCTACCAATCGCATCTATTGGTGTGACCTGTCCTACCGCAAGATCTACAGGTGAGTGGCAGTGCCATGTCCCCTGCAGCCAGGTCTTGAGGGGTGGCCTCTGCCCCCAGGGTTACCTGGGAGTGAGGTGGGGATTGGGAAGCAGTGGAGGGGGAACCATCGCCTCTGGGTGGCTCTTCCGGAAAAGTAGCGCTGAGCATCACTCGCCTGGGCTTTGTCTGACCTCTGCTGGCCCGAGGAGGAAGTGCAGGGCACGAGAAGCGCCCAGGCAGAAAGGAAGATGTCCCAGGTCAAGAGCGGACTGTCCGAGCAGCTCGCACTGCAGTGCATCCAACCCTGGGTGCTCAGTGCTGACTCAGACTGGGCCCGTGGTGTCAGCCACTGTGATCATGAGGGAGCATAGAGAGGCTGCTGCCGCACATGGGGGTCTGGGAAGTGTCTCTGGATGGCACTGTCCCAGGCCAGCCCTTTGCGGGCTGAGTTTAGCCCTGGGAACACCTCCCATGCCCAAGGCTCTCTCCAAGACCTTTCTCAGATGTGCCTCCAGCCCGCCTGCCCACCCTTGGGGCGGTCGTGTCCTTCCTGTGTCCTGAGGGCCACTCAGCAGGACTGCCAGTGACCAGGCCCCGGGTAGACGCTGAGTCGCTGTTTAAAGAATGACGGGATAGATGGAAGTAAAGATACTGCATGCTTCTCCCTGCCGACTGGATCCCTACCTCCCCAACACACAGACGCACACAGCTGCCACCTGCACACCCAAGGACAGAGCTAGAGCAGGCCCAGTCCGAAGTTGGGACAGAGAGGCAGGGTCTGATGACAGACCGGATGGGAGGCTGAAGGAGGGAGAGTCAGAAGTAACTCCCAGGCTAACTGGGAGTGTTGGGTCTCTGGCTAGGTGGTTTCGAGAACAGTAGTGCTGTTGTTTGAGATGAGAGGCACCGAGGAGGAACAGGGTGAGGGTTGGGCCGAGGGGAGGGGAATGGGGAAGAGCAGTCTGGGTTCCAGGTGCCCTGTAGGATGTGCACAGAGAGCAGGCTGGCTTTGCAGTCTGGACGTTAAGAGAGCTGGCGGGACTGGGGAGGCAGAGTCAGGGATGGCACTGAGCCTGAAGCTAATCACCTGGACAAAGGGTGTGGCGAGAAGAAACCCCTGGGAAACGGGAAGTCCAGCTAAAGCTTCCCCTGAGTGGCTGCTGCATGATCAGCCTCTGTCCCCAGCCTCACAGGTACAGCCCTTCCTCAGACTTCATCTGTCACCTGGACGCTGACAGCCTCCTGGCCAGTGTTCCCTTCCCTCCCAACCAGTCCATTTCCCAGCGATCGCATGTGCTTCTTTAGCCGTGTCCTCCGACCTCCTGTCCTGGGTAAAAGCCTGGTTCCTGGGCCTGGCACTCGGAGGCTGTCAGGACGTGGCCCCTGCCTGCGCCTACTTCTGATCTCACAGCCCTCACTCCCAGCTCTCCCGAGCATACCCTCTGGGCATTCGCACACGCTGTGCCCTTTGCCTGAGTGGCATTCTGCACTTCATGCTCCTGGTGAGCTGCTCCTCTAGGACTCAACCATCAAGCCCTCTTCCACTCTCTGGGAGGGTGCTGTCTCCATTCTCCACTGCCATGAGCCTCTGTTGCTCTCTGTAATCACGTCCTATTATTTCTACCTGCAACCTTCTGTCCCCCACTAAGCTGAGCTCCTCCAGACCACAGAATGGGGCTGACTCAAGCCCATATCCCTACCCCAGTGGCCCAGGGAATGTGTTGAATGGAAACTGGCCAAACTCCTCTAAGAGCCACTGTTCACGGCCCCGGGGGAGGAGACACGGGAAGGGTGCATGGGCAGCTCCAGATGGGCCCCTGGGTGGAACATCCGCACATGGCCAGCTCTGGTTTCTCCTAAGTGCCTACATGGACAAGGCCAGCGACCCAGCAGAGCAGGAGGTCCTCATCGACGAGCAACTGCACTCTCCAGAGGGCCTGGCGGTGGACTGGGTCCACAAGCACATGTACTGGACCGACTCGGGCAATAAGACCATCTCGGTGGCCACAGTTGATGGTGGCCGCCGTTGCACTCTGTTCAGCCGTGACCTTAGTGAGCCCCGGGCCATCGCTGTTGACCCCCTGCGAGGGTGAGTATCCCCGCCCCAAGTTTCTCATTCTCCCACCGAGGGCACTCAGTTCTCATGGATCTGACACAAGAGCTATTTTGAGGGCTCCAGGAGGCTCTGGGACCGTGAGAAAGCCCACGTGTACCCCTCATCCTCTTAATCTCCCAGAGGTTCTTGGGTCACTGGTTGCTGGCGTTTCCCCGGATGCTGTGGCTCACTTGTGTCACAGGATCGGAGTCTCCTGAGAAGAGCAGGTTCTAGAGATTGCCTAGTAGAGGCTTCTGGGGTGGTGAGAAGGTCATCCCCTTTCTCCCCTGTAAATCCGGAAAGGGGGGTTTACAAGGGCTCCTCCCAGCTGATGCTCTAGGGCTCCACCAGGAGCTGCCACAGTGGGAGAAATGGCCTCATAGGATGGACTGAGGCTGGGTGGACTCTTGGGGAATACAGCCTTTCCTGGTGTCTCAAATGCAGTAAAGACTGAAGTGCCTGCTGGCCAATAGGACGTCCCAAGGGGTTTCAGAGGCCTGCCCAGTCCGCACCAACACGGTCCTCAGCTGCTTGCTAGGTCATTGCGCCCTGTGACTCAGACCACTCTAGCCAGGTCACCAGCAAGAAACTAGGATGGGTTCTTCTGTCTTTTAGGTTCATGTATTGGTCTGACTGGGGGTTCCAGGCCAAGATCGAGAAGTCCGGGCTCAATGGTGCGGACCGGCAGACACTGGTGTCAGACAATATAGAATGGCCCAACGGAATCACCCTGGGTGAGCCCTGCTTTCCCGGCACCTGATTCCTACCACCATCTGTGCAGCGCCATGGGTCTTGTTTCTGGATTCCCCATGGTACCAGTGCCTGTTCCCTGATGGGTGGTTGGCCTGGGCTGGCTTCAGTCTGGGGCCTGGAAATGTGGGCAGTGAGGGGTGCAGGGGAGCGGAGGGCTGGTTCCCGGCCCAGGACCTGATCCCCTGCCCCTTCTTCCTCCAGATTTGCTGAACCAGCGCCTGTACTGGGTGGACTCCAAGCTGCACCAGTTGTCCAGCATTGACTTCAGCGGCGGCAACAGGAAGATGCTGATTTCCTCCCCCGACTTCCTGAGCCACCCTTTTGGAATAGCTGTGTTTGAGGTGAGTCCCACGGGAGGAGGCCTGGCCCCACCAAGACGCTGATGCCCAGCAAAGGTTAGTTCGAATAGGATGACTCCCTGAGGCTTGTCCAAATGCAGACAAAGAAATAGAGAAGCCAGTCGACTTGTTTGTCTGCAGTTTCTGAGCTGCCTACAGAATGAGGTTTTCGTAGTCTTGTCTGCCAACACGGGGGAGGTGCTGGACATGCGTGTTTCCTTCTGTACCCTCAGCACCCAGCACTGCACCACATGTCCAGAAGGGTCCCATGAAGGGGAAGGGAAGAAGGGATACACAGATCATGCACTGTAGGAAATGGCCTGAGAGATGCTAGTGATTTGAGAGGCAGAAGCAGAGAGAGTACTCCCATTCGCTGGTTCACTCCCCAGATGCCTAAAACAGCTGAGGCTGGGCCTGACTAAAGCTTGGAGCTGGGGATCCCATCCAGGTCTCACACATGGGTAGCAGGACCCAAGTGCCTGAGCCGTCACCTGCTGCCTCCCAGGGTGTGCGTTAGCAGGAAGCTGGAATCAGGGGCAGAGTTAGAACTTGGATTCAGGGCCGGCACCATGGCTCACTAGGCTAATCCTCCGCCTTTTGGCGCTGGCACACCAGGTTCTAGTCCCAGTTGGGGCGCCGGATTCTGTCCCGGTTGCCCCTCTTCCAGGCCAGCTCTCTGCTGTGGCCCAGGAGTGCAGTGGAGGATGGCCCAGGTGCTTGGGCCCTGCACCCGCATGGGAGACCAGGAGGAAACACCTGGCTCCTGGCTTCGGATCAGCACGGTGTGCTGGCCGCAGTGGCCATTGGAGGGTGAACCAACGGCAAAAGGAAGACCTTTGTCTCTGTCTCTCTCTCTCACACTGTCCACTCTGCCTGTCAAAAAAAAAAAAAAAAAAGAACTTGGATTCAGGTGCTGTGATCCAGGATGCAGCGTCTTATCTGCCGTGCCAGACACTCACCCCACTTCAGCACAGTTTTACTGATCTCTGTGACCCTGACGTCATAGAAGTCAATCAGCATCCAGGAAGGGGAAGAGTCAAGACCCTCCTGGGCTCCAGCCCTAACAACATCTTCCTCATGCAATGAGGAAGCCACAAGCAATGACAGTCTTACATCCCACCTCTTCCCCAATACCAAGTCTGCCACCAAGGGGAGGGAAAGCAGGGGCAGTGATCTGAGGGGCTCATCGGCAGCATTTGCTTGGACTGCATCACTCAGCTCTCCTCTAAGTACAGCCCTTGCTTCAGAAGACAGGAGGGTTCAAACGTGTGTGTGTGTGCACGTGTATCCATAAATGCATCAGAGTGCAGGTATGCTGGTGCCTATCAGATAAATAATATGTACCAGTATTTAGGTAGGTGCTTATTCAGGCACATGTATGCTGATCTGTGTGAAGATGAGCATGTGGGTATGTGTCTAGATCTGGTTGTGAGGGTGCATGGTTGTGCCTGTAAGACGCATGTGTGTGTGTGTGTGTGTGCGTCCAGAGGCTGTAGGAGGCCCCAAAGGGCATAGCTCTCAGTAGCGTACACGTCCCTTCCATTCTTATCTCAGTCCCAGGCCCCAGGGATAATGTGATCTCTTGAGACCCAGCTTAGGCTTCTGCTGGGCTGCAGGGAGCAGGCCCAGCTCAGCACCAGTGAGTAGGTTTGTGCCCCTCATTCACAGGATCACAGGATCACCGAATGATCTTCTGAGGTGGGAGGGACCCAGGTCAGCATCCACTACAGACCACAGGCAGAGAGTGTACTGTGTGTGCACAGGGGAGCTCAGGGAGATGTCAGGGCAATCCTTGTGATACGGTTTGGGACTGGGCCCTGGAATGGAGGTCATGGGTTTAGACTCTGACGCACTGTCCTGTGTATCTCTGCCCCCACAGGACAAGGTGTTCTGGACGGACTTGGAGAATGAGGCCATTTTCAGCGCAAATCGGCTCAATGGCCGGGAAATCTCCATCCTGGCTGAGAGCCTCAATAACCCGCATGACATTGTCATCTTCCATGAACTGAAGCAGCCCAGAGGTAAGGCTTCACCAGCCCCTCTAGTACCGGGCCCCTTTTTTTAAAAATCTTATTTATTTATTCATTCATTTGAAAGGCAAAGAGTCACAGACAGAGATACCCCATCTGCTGTTCACTCCCCAAATGTTCACAACAGCCAGAGCTGGGCCAGGCTGAAGCCAGGAGCCTGGAACTCAATCCAGGTCTCCCATGTGGGTGGCAGGGACCCAGATACTTGAGCCATCTCCTGTTTCCTCCCAGGGTGCGAGAATTAGAAGTGGAGCTGGGACTTGAACCCAGGCACTCCGATCTGGGATGCAGTCATCCCAAGTAGCTACACCAAATGCCCACCCTTCAGGTCCCCTTTCTGTATCCTCGCCATCCACCAAGGAAGCTGTGTTCACATTCATGTCACAACTCAGCATCCCCAGGAATAGTAACAACAACCCCCATCATTACTGGAGTACATTGCCATCACATATCTTGTCTCCTTTTCCTCAAGCTTTTTGTGAAATAAAACTGGGTATAAACAGGTATATAAATGCCCAGTTTTTGCCAGCCCTCCAGAGTGTGGGTATTACTCTTCTCATTTAACAGATGAGGAAACTGTGGCTGCAAGAGGTAAAATAGTGTTAGCAGGTGACAGGACGAAGACCTAAACTTGGACCCCTCTGATTTCAAAGCTCATTCTACTACTGCACACTGTATCTTGTTTGCTGTTTGTATCCAGTGTACAAAAGCTAACATACCCTTGGGCTATCGAGTGAGTCATCGTGTTGGTTGGGGACAGAACCCAGGAATCCCACTTCTGGGTTATCTGCTCCTCCATCACTAGAAGGTAATAATTCCAGCTTCAGCTGAGGTGCTGGCTGCCAGGAGGAAGGTGGGAAAACAAGGCTACAAGGAGATAAGGCTGTACCTGATTCTAGATCTGTACAGTTAAGCAAGAGACATAGCATGTAGCAGAGAGAGAAAAAATATGGGCTTTGGAGCCCAGCACACTTCAATTTTAATTCTGCCTCCAAAATCCTTAAAGCTATAACTTTGACAAATGTGTCCTCTTTGAGCCTAAGTGTCTTTATCTGTCACTCTGGGGCATAGCACCCACCTCTCAGAACTGTTGTAAGGGCTAAGTGAGGGTGTAGGATAAATCACGAGGCATGGTGCCGTAAGGTGCCCAACAGAAGTAGAAAGGAAGTGGCCAAGTGGGGAGGCCGTCGTCCTGAGGAGGCAGGAGGACCTGGCACGTCCTGTTGGTGCCCCAGCTGTTGCTCTCTCTGCCCTTAGCTGCAGATGCCTGTGAGCTGAGCGCCCAGCCCAACGGAGGCTGTGAGTACCTGTGCCTTCCTGCTCCCCAGCTCTCCAGCCACTCTCCCCAGTACACCTGTGCCTGTCCTGACACCATGTGGTTGGGCCCAGACATGAAGAGGTGCTACCGAGGTAAGCAGAGCTCCCAGGAAGCGTGGCCCCCGCAGCGCCAGAGCCCTCCTGCTGAGTTCTTCCCTCGGGGGCGCAGGAAGCTCCTGGTTTTCTTGCGTCACCTTCTCCGGCTGCTCACTGCCTTTGCGTTTGCAAGCATCTCTCTTCTTCCTTCCTCAAACACTCACATCTTAAGGGACACGCCAAAGCTTTCTCTTCTCCCAAGAAAAGATCACATCAGACATTTTAAATTCCATCTCGGGGAGTTTCTGGAGACCCTTGAAAAGCCCAGCAATCCTGGCCCTCCGTGGCTTCAGTTCCTGTGTGTATGCAGATGACTGTGTGTTTGCCCGTCTCTCACCTAGAATGCAACCCCTACATGTGGGTAGAAGCTCTGTTGCAGTACGATGGGCACTGGTGGTCAGTTAATACTTCAACTACACAAATTATGTTCATTTCCCAACTGTAGTGTATAGCCAAAGCCTTCTGTCTGAGGATAAGGCTGTTGCATTGTTTATGATTTTAGTTTCCCTTGTTAAAAGTGGAGTAAGAATTTAAACCTGATGGTATAAATGATGAGGGTGAAATCCTTCCGGGTTTATATGGCTTCCCCTCCTCCCAGCCTTTACAGTCCTCTCATCACACCTAATTCTGCCACATTGTTTAATGCACTAAAGTGCAGTGTTTAGGATTCAGATAGAGAGGAGATCATAGCCCTTCAGGATTAGGGAAGGCTTCCCAGACGGGCCTTGGAGCTAAGCCATGAGGAGGAGCTCTCCTAAGTATCACTCAGGCAACAACTTGGGCCCTGAAGCAACACTGTTCTCTGTCCAAGTGACCTCCGTGGTGTTCCCCTCTAGCGCCTCCATCTACCTCCACTACGACATTAGCCTCTACCACGACAAGCACAGCCACCACCACCACAAGAGCCCCTGGGACCACTGTCCACAGCCCCACCTCCCAGAACCACAGCACAGAGATACCACGCCTGGCCGCTGCGGTCCCAAGCTCTGTTAGTGTTCCCGGCGCTCCCGGCATCAGCCCGTCAACCCCCAGCCCTGCAACCAGCAACCACTCCCAGCACTGTAAGGAAACGTCTTCTGCGTTCTCTCATGGCGTGGGAGGGGTCCTAGGGAAGCCAGGATCCGGGTAGTGGGCAGGACTGGGACAAGATGACCAAAGCAGGACTGAATCCTGTGTGTCTGTCTCTGGGGAGGAAGCAGAGGGAGGCGGAGTGCCAGCTTGCGACTTAGGAGTCTTTGGCTCCCCTAACTTACGGAGGGGCAGGAGGGAAACGGCCTCCTACCTCTGAGCCTCTGCTTTTTCTCCTACCAAGGAGAAACCCCTATGTGCTTTGCAAAGTTGCCTGGAGACAAAGGAAGCAGCACTGTGACCAGAAGTGCTTGCGCACTTGGCAGGGGTGTGTCCTTGGGCAGGGGTGTGCCCATGTTTTACGAGTTACTGGCATGGTGGGGTGGGGGAAGGTGTCCCTAGGTTTGGAAAAAAACTGATCTCAGTCCCCAGCAGCATCGGAAAGGTCCCAAGGCAGCAATACCCATAACTGTGGTCTGCCTGTGCCTCTTTTCCAAACCCCGGGATGAAAGAATTAAGTTCCACAGTTATTAAATCATCAGGAGCAGTAATTGTCACTGGTAGGAATGTTCTACCTCGTTAGCCGGCAAATACCTTTCTAATTGAGTTACCTGCCAGGGGGAGTTCATTTCAAAGGATGAACTCTCTTTAGACGTCTTTTTCCCTTACGTGGGTGGCCTGGAAACCAGGCAGCTCCACAGCGTCTTTCTCACTGGGCCTGTCTGCCAGCGGAAACCGACTTCAGAGCTGAGCATCAGCTGACCCTGAAGTGTCCAGAGGCAGCGGAGCTCGTGTGAATGCCAGCTCCTGTGCTCAGGCCTGCCGCCCAAGCCTGCCCCGGTTCCAGGCTTTAAACCACTGCCGGGTGTTGGCCTTGGCCCTGAGCGGGAGGACAGCAGAAGTTCCACGGTTACCTCTGGAAGCTGGGCACTTCTCTTCTCCTCTGCACAGTTAGGTTCCCTTGGGTAACTCAGAGAACCGGACACGCTGGGAGGAGGGGCTTTGGCGCCATCCTCACTGGGAGCAGATGTAGACAACAGCTCCTCTCCGCACCTCAGAAAGCTGGAGCGAGGATCGTGGGGAAAAACCCCGTGTAGACTACAAAGTGCTGGCCAGATGCTGCGGTGAAGATGGCTACAGGAGTGAGAAGGGTGGCTCAGATGCAGCACACGTCCCACTTGGTGCTTTCCCATTCATTTTCTGTTTACACAGCCACCCCCACCCCACTCTCAGCTCTCAAGTAAGGCTGTGCCAGGCCTTGGGCTAAGGCATTTCCTATGAATTATTACTTTTAAGTCTTACTATGTCCTAGAAGGTAGGTGACGACACTATCTCCATCTTAAAGAGGTAGCATGTAACATGTCACATTTAAGATAGTAACTTGCCCAGGTCACACAGCAGTGAGTAGTAAAGCTGGCACACTGAACCCAAGAAGTCTGACCCCGAAAGCTACACTCTTGATCTCACTACACTATACTATGTTCCATTTTAATCACTTAGGAAAAATAAACCAATAATGCAGACAGAACACCAAAAACAGCAACAGAAACAGTGCAATAGACACTGACCGAAAAAGGCAGCAGACCCCGTCAGCAGCATAGAGACCAAAGCGCACAGCTCACAGCTCCCTACACAGTGATGAGTCCTGGGCCCAAGTCCCAGCTCTGCACTTACCAGTGAGTCCTTAAACCCTTGAGTAAGACTCCATTTCCCCACATGTCCTGCTTGCCCCACAACAGTTCTACGGGATCAGGAACGACTGCATTGTTAAGCGTTAACCAGGATCATCATTTCAGAACGAGGACAGGAAACACTTGGGTAGTTAGTTCTTCAGGTGGGTGAGGCCTGAGACGCACGTCGAGCATCATTCTCCAAATGTCTGTGCTTTGTAGATGGGAATGAAGGTGGCAAGATGGGCTCAACAGTCACTGCTGCTGTCATTGGGACCATCGTGCCCATAGGTGAGTATGGTCCCACGTCACGGGGGAGAAAACACTAGAAAGAAACAGTGAGAAAGACATCAAACTTGCTGCCGTCTCCTGTGCTGCTCGAAGAGCCCTGTGCGTTCTGTGTGCTGATAGAATTAATGCTTTTAGTTTCTGCTAATCTAAGGGATGATAGATGAGAATTATTTCCCTGTGAGGCACAGTCTCTTTCATAAGCTTATTAACCTTTATTTATATTTCATCCTTTATGAATTACCTCTTCAGTCTTCTTATTTACTATTAGTTGTTTTTGTTTGTGGAAATAGTTACACATAATGAATATTAAACCTTTATAACATATGTTACAAACAGTTTCTTCTAGCCTGACATTTGATTTTAAAATTTGTTTAGGATGTCATTTGGTCATGCATAAATCTAAAAATTTTCAATACCAGCTTTGTCAACCTTTGGTCTTACCATTTCTGGATTCTGTATCTTGCTTGGAAGGCCTGCATCACTCTGAGTTATCTCCTGCTGTTTTCTTCTGCTGTTAACTAATTTTAGGGTTCAGATATTAGTTCATTGGGATTTACTTTAGAGTGTGGGATGAGGTAGAGATTTAGCAGGTTTTTTCCCACATATTTGTCTAGTTTCCCCAAAATCATTACAGAGTGGTCCATCTTTTCCTCTGACTTGAGTTGGCATCTTTACCATAAAGTACCTGCCCATACCTACTTTAGTCTGCTTCCAGGCTGGTTACTGTCCTCCGCCAATTCTCTGCCTGTTCCTCTACATTAGCAGCACAACTTTGTGCTATGTCATGTTCACATCTTCCCAGCTATTGTTTTATTGTGTCTCTTTAGAATAATCTTGCCAAATCTATAAAAAATGTGATGCAGTTTTCATTGAAATTGCTTTGCATATATAAATTCTGTGGGAGCATTTACATTTTTACAACATTGAAGCTTGCCATCCAAGAACATGACATATCTTTCCATTTCAGTCTTTCATGCTCTCCAGTAGAATTCTATAACTCATAGGATTTGCATATTTCTTGTTAGGTTATCCAGATATTTGTAGATTTTTTGTTGGGCTGTTGTGAATGTGTTCCTACTCCATTACATTTTCTAACTGGTTATTGCTGGTTAAAAAGAAAGCTGTTAGGGCTGGTGTGTTGCAGTGGGTTAAGCGCCATTTGTAATGCCAGCATCCCATATCAGAGTGTCGGTCTCAAGTCCCAGCTGCTTTGCTTCAGGTCCAGCTTCCCGTTAATGAGCCTGTGAAGGCAGAAGTTACTTAGTCCCCTGCCACCCACGTGGGTGACCAGGATGGAGTTCCTGGCTCCTGGCTCATCCTGGCCCAGAACTGGCTATTGCAGGCGTTTGGGGAGTGAACCAGCAGATGAAAGATTCTCTCTCTCTTTCTAATAAGTACATCCTTTTTTTTTTTTTTTAAGATTATTTATTCATTTATTTATTTGAAGCAGAGCTATAGAGAAAGGTAGAGACAGAAAAGTCTTCCATCCACTGGCCCATTCCCCAAATGGCTGCAACAGCAGGAACTAGGCTAATCCGGAGCCAGGAGCCTCCTAAAGGTCTCCCACATGGATGCAGGGGTCCAAGCACTTGGGCCATCCTCCATTGCTTTCCCAGGCTATAAACAGAGAGCTGGATCGGAAGAGGAGCAGCTGGGACACAAACCAGTGCCTATATGGGATGCAGCACTGCAGGCAGAAGTTAGACTACTAGGCCACAATGCTGCTCCAATAAATACATCTTTAACAAATAAAAAGAAAGCTATTGATTCTGATGGAGCCACCTCTATGAAAGGAATGCTCCTCCCTCCAACTCTGGGATAGAGTGGTTTTCTTAGAGATCCAGGGAAGCAGTAGGGAGGGCAGAGGTGTGGCCAAGAAATCCACTCACTGGTTCAAGACATGCCAGGCACTGGGCTTAGAGAGATAAGTAAGGTAGTCGTCCTCAAAGAGCTTGGCCTGGGTGTGGCTACAGCTGTACTGAGTAAGACACTGTGACCTGGGAGCACCCCTAAGGGAGCAACTGACTGCCCAGGGCAGGTGGGAAAGACTTCACATTTGAGCTGGATCTTGAAAGATTAGTAGTTATATGGGACCAGCACTGTGCATCCCATATCGGTGCCGGTTTGAGTCCCGTCTGCTCCTCTTCCGATCCAGCTCTCTGCTATGGCTTGTGAAAGCAGTAGAAGATGGCCCAAGTCCTTGGACCTCTGCACCCATGTAGGAGACCTGGAAGAAGCTCCTGGCTCCTGGCTTTGGATCAGCTTAGCTCCAGCCATTGCGGCCATCTGGGGAGTGAACCTGCTGCAGATGGAAGACCTCTCTGTGTGTCTCTGTTTCTCCCTGTAACTCTGTCTTTCAAATAAATAAAACGATCTTTAAAAAAGAAGAAGAAAGATTAGTAGTTATTGAAGAAAAGGAGAAATGGGAAAAGGGCAGCAGAAAAGAACACACAGACCCAGAGCCTGAGAGGGGCAAGGGGGACTGAACCTGGGGAGGTGGCAATGTCTGGGCAGTGGGCTGGAGCCTGCAGAGTTTCAGTGCAACGTGTCCCCTCCTCAGTGGTTGTGGCCCTGCTGTGCACGAGCGGCTACCTGATCTGGAGAAACTGGAAGCGGAAGAACACCAAGAGCATGAACTTTGACAACCCGGTGTACAGGAAAACAACGGAAGAAGAAGACGATGATGAACTCCACATAGGGAGGACTGCTCAGATCGGCCATGTCTATCCTGCAGTAAGTAGTCCTTGTTGGAGAATTCACATCTGCCCTGCCTTCCATCTGCCTGACCGTCCATCTATCCTTCCTTCTTCCCTCCTTCCCTTCATCTCCCCTCCCTTCCTCCCTTCCTCCTCTCCTCATTTGTCAAGAACCTACCATGTACCAGGCGCTGTTCTAGGCTCTGGGGAACAAAGACGTGCAGGGGCAAGTGGTTGGGGTAGAACAGGTGTCAGGACCACCTTGTACCTAACAGCTCTTCCTAGCCAATTATCTTTCTGCTAAGTTTTCAGAACCTTTGGCCAGGAAGAGTAACTGCGGCCATTTAACTCAAACGTATGCCAAATATCACATTAGCTATCAAGCGTCCAGAATAAATAAGGAAGGTACCTGCTCCCAAGGCCCTGGTGGGAAGTTTGAGATATTCACACAGTTGCACAACTGTGCGCCAAGTACCCTGGCGGAAGCTCAGGGACAGAAGTTCAGCGTTCCCTGGCTTTCTTCTCTCCCCCACAATCCCCTGGGCTTTCACCATCACAGCACTTGTCACATGGTCATTCACTTATCTTTTCCTAGAGATCTTCCCATTAGACTGTGAGATCCTTGAGGGTAGAATAATGTTTTCTTGGTGCCTGGCACAGCATAGCTAGTTTCTAACAAATATTTATTGAACAAATGCTAAGGAAACATCAACAGGGGAATTGTTAATTCTGTTTGGGGAATCAGTCAAGAACTACAGAGAGGGTAACAGATGAACGAGTTTTTGAAAGATTAATAGCAGTTTTCCAGGCCGAGAAGGAGGGAAATGGCACTCCAGACAGAAGCATGGGCGAAGACTTAGAGGCGTCACAGACCATGACTCGTTGGGGGAGCAAGGGCCATGAAGTCATTGTTGCATAGCAGAGCCAGGGGGCTGAGTGTGACCACAGGGGTCATCCAGTCCATCCCCCTGTCAGGCAATCAGCAGCTTTGATCGCCCACTGTGGGCAGAGCCCTGTCTTGGGGAGACCAGAGAACTGGAAGAATCAGCCCCTGCCCTCAAGGAGCTTTTTGTCTTGCCTGGGGAACCAAGGTCACAGCTGCACCAACTCCCGAAGAACCCTCTTTCCGAGCTGCCTGTCGTCAAGTGCAAGGTAGGGCAGTGCCACTCTGAGTCTGAGGGGCTGGTGAGTGAGGGCATGGACTCAGGCAGGTGCAGTCAATCCCGGAAGGCTTTCCGGTTTTAGAAGGCTGCAAATTCTAAGCTGGGTGTCGGGGGAAAAGAGGAAACATGGGTTAGTCGCAGACCCAGGAACTGGCATGCGTTAAGAAAGTGACCAAGTATGGGGCAGGGCATGTAGACTTGCTATTGAAGCAAACTGTTTATGAAGGGGTAAATGGGAAGTGAATCGAGCAAGGAAAGGGTGAGCAGAGGGCCGAGACAATGCTTTATCTTGGCTGATGCAAGCAATCGGCTGCTTAACCAATTTTAGTCAGGGGACAGAGTGAAAGGAGCATTGAGCTTGGAGTAAGATGAATCCCAGTTCCACGTGTCAAAGCCCTGTGATCTTAGTCACTTCTCTCTGTTCATTTTATTTGTAAAATCAGAATAATAATTCTGTTGGCCTTCTGGGTTTCAAAAAGTCCAAGTCAAAATAGCACATGTGAGAGTGCTTTGTGAATTGCAAAGCACTCTGCACATGTAAAGTAGCATTGTTCCCAGAGAAGGAGATGACTCGAGGAGTTATTCCTGATGAATCTAAGGCCCAAATAATAAGTTCCTACCCTCTGCAGAGAAAGAGTAGTAGAATGAGGAGGCTGATCTTTTGTTAGATGCCACCTACTATTTAATCTTCACAGTAACCTGTTAAAGTTGATATTATTAGCCCCACTTTGCAGATGAGGAAACTGAGACTCATAGGAATTGAATAACTTGTCCAAGGCCATAGTCAGGAAGTGGTAGAACCAGGATTCAAACTCAAGTCTGTATGTACACAGAAGCCCATGTTCTTTCCATTCTATCCTGGAGTAAATAGCCGTGAAGCTCTGGAAACTGGTATTCTTAACAATCTGTTTTCTCCTCTGTCCCTTTCTTAGCTCTGTCATCACTACTGGGGCCTGGCTTTGACCTAGGGATCCGTCTTGGAGATAGTGGGAGGGTGGCTGCAAGGCTGCACTAGAATACCACAGTCTCAAACATCTATGCTAGTGAGGCACAGCCATTGCATCCATGGAAAACCACAATGCAAAGATGACTTCAGAGGCAGTGGAGTCACTTTTTATCATATGTAGACTCTTCAGAGATGAAGCACATTGGCCTGGTTCTATTTTACACTGATTAGGTTGGTGTAGAATACTGTGGACCCCATACATGTTAGGTACTATATTAAACATCATCTCATTTGATTCCCCCAACAACCCTATGAGGTAAGTCCTATTATTATTCCCATTTGACAGATGATGAAACTTAAGGTTCAGATAAGTGAAATGACTAGCCCAGATCTACATAGCTATAAGAAAGATACTGAAATGAGGTTCAGTCCAAGGAGGGAATGGATGAGTTGCAAACAAGGAAAGCTATATGTGTGTCCTGGAGGAAGAAAGGGCTACAAATGAAGGGACAGAAGTTCAAACACTGTCTGTAAATTTGCAGGGTTGTCCTGTGGAGGGAACTCCAAGTCTGAGAGAGAAGATTCAGGAAACATCAGAAGATAGAAACAGATTCCACATCAACACAGGAAAGAACTTAAATCCACTGTCCAAAATGGAATAGACGGGCTCAGGCGTTAGGGTGTTCATCACCTAGTGGTCCAAGGGGAACCTAGTGGCTAATCACTGGGAAGCAGAGGTGAGGGAGAGAGGGATCAGACTCCATTGACCTGCAAGGCCTTCCAGCTCTGTGTCATCCCTGAAAGAGGAGCAGCCTATCCCCCTCCTAATTGTGATTAGCACGCTGAAGACAGGTATTTAACACTTGCCAAAGCCAACCCACTGAAGTTGACCAAATCCAAAGTCATAGAAGGGAGGATTCAGAATGTTTAAAAATCCAATCCAAAAGGAGAAGAAAAAGAATATCTGCCAACCAGAGAAGAGCCGTATTTTTCCTACACATTTAAAAAAGAGAGAGAGAATGTTTAGATCTCTCTTTCACAAAGTGTGACAGAGGACAATGATGAAAAAAGCTACAGTTCTGGATTCACATTTAGCCTCTTGCTGTGTGATTCAGAACAAGCATTACTTAAGTTCACTGAGTCTCAGTTTTCGCATCTGTAAAGTAAAAATGATAATCTTGTCTCTTGCAATAGCGTGAAGATGATGTGAGCCAATACCTGTAAAGCAGCAGTATGTCTAAGACTTTGCTGATAATAAATAGGAGCTCTCATGGGTCTAATAATGATTTCTTTGGTCTGTCTCCCCAGCGAGTGGCATTAAGCATTGAAGATGATGGACTGCCTTGAGGATGGGACCACCCCTTCGTGCCTCATGGAATTCAGTCCCATGCACTAGACTCTGTGGATGGTGTAGGACAGGGTGGATGAGTTTCTGTATATGGGTCTGTGTGTGCGTGTGTGTGTGGGTGTGTGTCTTTTTTTTTTTTTTTTTTAATTTATATTGCGGAAGGTAACCACAAAGTTATGATGAACTGCAAACATCCAAAGGATGTGAGAGTTTTTATATGTATAATGTTTTATACACTTTTTAACTGGTTGCACTACCCATGAGGAATTCATGGGCTGGCTACTGTTAAGTGACTAACATGATGTACATAACCAAACAGGCGCCCAGAGGACAGAACCTTACTCATCAGCTAAAAACTATATTTACAGAGGATGTTTGATTTTAGGGGGTTTTTTAGGTTTAGGGGTTTGGAGGGTTTTTTTGTAAATAAGATGATTATGCTTTGTGGCTATTCATCAACATAAGTAAAAAAAAAAAGAAAAATACTTCAATTCCCTCCCCCCTTTAGATTATTTATTAACATATTTTTTAAAATAAGATTAGTTCTATAAATAATTTAGAGAAGTGAGAGTATTTATTTTTGGTATGATTGGCCCACCACACAGACTTGTGTGTGTCCTTGTATGTGTGCAAGTGTGTGAGAGAGACAGATCTGTAGAGAAAAGGCACACCAGTATCTATTGTTCAAATATAGAAAGAGCAAATTATTTTAAAAGAGTCCACAAGAGTGATTTTCAGAAAAGCCTTTGGAAATGTAGCTCAGAAAATAGATACCATGGTTTGTGCATGTGAAAGAGGCAAATCTTTTCACCCCTGCTGTTCCTGAGCCCCTCCTAAGCCAGGAAAGCCTTCCCACTCCCTCGAGGCTGCTGCGGCTCCCACCTGGGCTTTCTGTCAGTGGTCAAGGTCAGTGCACAGACATCCCACAGTGCCAGAAGCTCTCGGGAGCTCCAGGAGGAACATGCCAAAACCTCAGCTACTCCTTGTTTTCAAGTTCAGCTCTTTGAGTGACATCAGTTTCCTTCAGGACACTTGGGGTGAACTTGAAGTGTATCATCCATATACATAAGTGGAGATGTTTCCAGAACAACCCAAGTTTACTGTAGGGACTGGCTCAGGCTCTGGACCTCTGAGACATGCTGTGAATGAGGGTAAGAATGATGGAATAGGTTTTATTACTCACCATTTCTCCACTTCCTTCAAGTGAGGAAAATGTTTTAAAGTAATAAAGTAATAAACAGGTGTCTTTACATATTCATAAAGATGAAACTAATTTTTGGCTTTAGTCAGAAAAGATGGCCAAACTTAAAGTCATATTTGAGGGAAGAAATGGCATACACAGTATTATATTGGCTGTATGTATTCACACAGGGATTTGGTTTACTGTTTTGTACATAGAAGGAAAAATCTGGGTATATGTACAAATTTTTTCCATGATGGACATCTTTGCTTTTCCTGGGGCTTGGGGGAAGTGGGAAGAAGTGCTGTTTTCTATTTGTGGGATCTACCATTGGAAACATAATCCTACAGTCCCAGGAGGAATGTAATCCCCTCTGGCTTTCTCATCAGAAGTGTGGTCTTTTCTTGACTGCTGTTCTGCCACTTTGCTCCCACCAGACAACCAGGGACCAAGTGCAACATGGGAGTGTTTCACTCCGCTAGGAGTGGAGGACATGCATCTAAACGTAACATACCTGGAACTTGACACACTCAAGCAATTGCCTGCACCCCCATCCTCAGTGAAGCTTGGCTGTCTCACCAGTGTGATGCCCTTTGAATTTTCAGGCAGACATTCCGAAGTTCTACCATCTTATTCCTGGGACTTCCTCCACATCATTCTAGGTGTCTTAACCTTTAAGCAAACCGCTGAGCTCTGGAGCTTGGGCAGTGTTTTGTACAAGGCAGCAGTTTCTTCCTGATAATGCCTACGTTGATATTCCAGAAACACTGACTGAGAGGGTCAATGCAGTTGAGCCAGAATGACTAAGAGCAAACAGAATGTTGAGAACAGGGGGCCAACTCCTATGGAGCTAAATCGCTACTATTCTTTCAAGAATGGAAAGTAAAATTATTTTTCACTGAAGAAAAATGATGAAAGTGAAAAACACTGACATTATACAAAACAAGAGCCTTTTTGTATAACCTGCCTCCAAAGAAATTGAATTTTCCAGGGAATTAAGCGATAACAGTGGCTGATGCATAGCTTCTAAACTCCTGGCCTTCACAGAAAAAAAAAAATTGAATGGGGGCTGGACATAGAACCTGAGGTCTACAAATGATGGTGAAATTCCAAGCTTCCTCAGAGACATCCATGTTTCCTGAATATGCTACAGCAGCAGTTTGAAAGAGGCAGCTATGGCCTTCAGGAATCAAATGGTGAGATACTCATCTGAGAACTGATCCATCTCCCCCACACTGGGGGGTTTCCGAGCCTCCCTCTGAGGTGATTGCGTTTTGTTGCCTGTGCCTCCTGTGCATCTACAGTCACTTATAGATCAGAGAAACATTGAACTGGAGCTAAAAAAGAGCTTAGAGGCAATAAGGCAAAGAGAAAATATACCCAGCAATATTTCAAAGAAAGGTCCCAGTCTCTTTCCTCCTGCAGGAGACTAGTTTGGGCTGCCTGAAGGTTGTATCAGACTATTGTCTTTCCTATGGCCCATCTTTCCAGCGAAGTTATAAAAGCACTGGCAGGAATGGCCTTGTGAAAACTGAGAAAATGAAAACTTTATTTATTCACTCTTGATAGCATGATTACTTATGAAACAGACTGAAGTAACCTGAAACCTCAACTGGAAAAAAGAGAATGAAATCAGAACTAAATTATGGCAATAAGTACTCTTGACCCCACCAGTTCTCTACATGACTGTAGTGTATTCGTTCTCTAGAGGGGTCTCTAGGTGCCGACGGTGTGCCGGGCACTGCAGATGTAAAGCCAATCTGCCGTTTCCCGTCTTGACGGAGTAGTAGAGGAAGACGTGGGAATAAGGAATAGATTCTACTCAGAGCACAGTGAGGCCACAAAGCCCACTCTACCTGAGGAGATGAGGAATGAGGTCATCATAGGAGAAGTGACCCTACACGAAGTCTTAAACACTGAGAATAGTCCAGGCTACTCCAGGCCAAGGAAACAGGCATAAAACAGCACTGGGACTTTAAAGGACTGCACATACTTCATCTTCACTGGAACAAAGGCTCCAAAAGGGCCTTAGCAAGACGTGAGGCTAGATGGAAAGACAGGTTCAATGTAAGCACTTTATAAAATACTTATATTTAAATTACAGCTCAATGAAGCAAACTTTTCTTGGCTGTTTACTGTGTACAAGAAACTAAGTGCATCATGGAAAATTTCCCGGGATGCACCCCCAGCACTTTGCAGATGCGACATGATTCGGCCTCAAGCTTTCCAGTGGCCAAAGGGAACTGTTGACTGCTCTTCAGATATCTGAATTGAAGATTTTTGATACGGTCAGTGAAAACGAAGATAAAGGCAATGAGATTTTCACAGACATATGCCATGGAGTCAACACCCTCACAGGGTTTCTCAGCTGTGAGAAAGGAAACTGGAAATGGTGAAGACATGGAGCCTGGAGAGGAGAGCCCCATCACTGTCCTGTCAAATGCTGCTGGGACTGGGGAGAGGGCGTGGGAACATGAGCCCTCCCCCACCCCGCACTCAGCCACACCCTCATCATTTCACAGAATAGAAATGAGGTAGCACTTAAAGGTTTCAGAGTAAGTCATTTCCTTTCCCATAAATGCATGAAGGTAGAGTATCAAAGTCTTCTAATGCTGTATTTTTAGGGTATTGGGGATTTTTCAGGATATGGAGAATCGAGCAGGTGCGGGGATTATAGCTTCAAATTTTTAGTTAGTATAAAAAAATCAGGAAGCTGTTCATTCAGGCTGTGCACTGTGTGCACAGTCAAGAATCAGCAGACACCCTCTGCATTCGCAAACATTTTGTGCTGTAAAAAGTAATTTTAACAAAGTCACCTGTATACATACATATATATATATATATATATTTAAAGACAAGGTTTTGATACTTTTTTTTACAAAAACTACAAGAGACACAAATACCTGTACAAACCATGTACTTTTAAAAAGACTTTTGTTCCACACAGCTGTTGTTAATTTGAGGGGTACAGTACTGCTTTGTAAATTCCATTACACATTGTATCCAAAGGGGTTTTCCCTGTTTGTCGCCTCCCAGCCCCCAACTTACCATATGTGATATAACAGTCAGGCATGTTAGGATGTTGGGTCACACTAACTGTTTCTGCTTTTTGTCTCATCATTCCCAATTCCGTTAGCTTCTGTACTTGGTGCCCTTTGCAGTCTGGCTTCTCTTCCAGAAACAGAGGGTCTGGCGGTGAGGATACTGCATCCCACTGGCTGTTCTGATGTCACCTTGGTAGACTGAAAACCAAATTTGGTCATTTGTAAAATCAGTGTACTGTTTCTAGAGAGAGAGATTAAATTCATTTTTTTTAAATTGCAAGTTTTGTTTCATCGTGATACTTCTAGGAGGGGAAGATGAACTCTCACTAATTGAGTCTAATATGTGCCAGATATTTACATACATTATCTCATATTTTGTCAATAATCTTGAGAAACAAATACTATCACTATTATCCACCCTCATTTTATTGATGAGAAAATGAAGTAACCGCCCAAAGTCACACAGTTAATTTTCGTGCCCCCAAAGAGCAACTGTACGTTTCATTCTCTGCTTATGTTGTCCTCTGCGTCTGTCTAGGTAACTCTGATTTATTTTTGAGTCCTCCACTTAGATAATGCCTCCTCCAGGCAGTCTTCGCTATTCTTTTAGACTGAATTAGCCAACTCAGCTTTGTTTCCTTCACATTAATTTCTACCTGTCTGCAACCTGATAATTCTGCCCTGCCAAATATACCCCATCCACCCTACCCCGCTACTCAGGTGACTTTTACCAAGGTCAGGCAGGGCTTCCTTGATTCTCAATCTTGTAAACACTTCCAGTCCTTACCTTCCTCTACCTGGAACAGGCATTTAATTGTTGGTCACTCCTTTCTTGTAATGCTCTTATTTTGGCTTCCCTGAAGCAATACCCCTACCTGTCTGGCCACATCTTGGTCTCCTTTGCCCATTCCTTAAATTATGCTATCCTATCTCAGATTCATCCATTTTTCTATGTCTTGCCCTTTCTGAGTACTGATTGCCATCATGGTTACCTTAACATTTATCTGAATTTCATATGTGATTTCTTTCAAGGAGTTTGTGGAAAATGGAATTAAAATATTTATTTTGGTGCAAAAAAAAATCTGTGAAATCCATGCATAGTTTTGTCATGATACACATTTCCCATGAACCTTTTGAAGACCCCTTCATACTTCTAGTCTTACTCCAACCTACAGTATTGCTGCCAAAGTGATCTTCCTTTTTTCTAAAGATTTGTTCATTTATTTGAGAGGCACCAGACACAGAGAGGGAGAGACAGAGAGAGAGATCTTTCATCCACTGGTTCATTCCCCAAATGACTGCAATGGCCAGAACTGGCCAAACAGGAGCCAGGAGCTTCTTCCAGATCTCCCACGTGAGTGCAGGGGCCCAAGCACTGGGCCATCTTCCACTGCTTTCCCAGGCCATTAGCAGACAGCTGGACTGGAAGTAGAGCAGCCGGGAGTTGAACCAGCATCCATATGGGATGCCAGCTCTGTAGGCAGACACCACAGCGCCGGCCTCCCTAATGTGATCTTTTTATAATGCAGTAGGGCATTTTTCCACAATCTCTTTCCACCTTATTGCTTACAGCCTTTCAACTGTTTCTCTTACATTAAAATTGAATATTCTGGGCCCAGTGTTGTGGGCAGATTATGCTGCTACGATGCTGGCATTGCATGTCAGAGTGCTGTTGGGAGTCCTGGCTGCTCTACTTCAGATCCAGCTCCCTGCTAAAGCTGGGAAAGCGGAGGAAGATGGGCCAAGTCCTTGGGCCCCTGCCATCCACATGGGAGACCCAGTTGGACTTCCTGGTCCTGGCTTCAGTTGTTGCAAGCATTTGGGGAGTGAACCAGCAGATGGAAGATAATTCTCTGTGTGTGTGTCACTCTGCCTTTTGAATAAGTAAACTATTTTTTCCAAAGAAATCTTTTATTTTCCATTTTTTATTTTTGACAGGCAGAGTTAGACAGAGAGAGAGACAGAGAGAAAGGTCTTCCTTCCATTGGTTCACCCCCCAAATGGCTGCTATGGCTGGCGCGCTGCGCCGATCCAAAGCCAGGAGCCAGATGCTTCCTCCTGGTCTCCCATGCGGGTGCAGGGCCCAAGGACTTGGGCCATCTTCCACAGTGGCCTTCCCAGGCCACAGCAGAGAGCTGGACTGGAAGAGGAGCAACCAGGACAGAATCCGGCACCCCAACCAGGACAGAACCCGGGGTGCCGGCGCCGCAGGCAGAGGATTAGCCAAGTTAGCTGCAGTGCTGGCCGAAATCTTTTATGTAAGGAATACAAACTTCATGCATTTCCTAAGTACAACTTTGGAGATATAGTGATTCTTCCCATCATACCCGTCCTCCCACCCACACTCCCACCCCTCCTCCTCTTCCTAGTCCCATTCTCCACTAAGATCCATTTTCGATTAACTTTATACACAGAAGACCAACTCTGTACTAACTAAAGAGTTCAACAATTTGCATGAAAGAAAAAAACTCCCTCAACTTCCTCAGCAGTCAATACAAGGGCTGTTCAAAGTCCTCCATTGTGCATTTAATTTCACTTTTTTTTTTTTTTAGAAAATTAACTTTTAAAAAAAGCACCCGAGAATGATACATCTTTTGCAAGCACTTAGACATAATTATAAAACAACTCTGGGACAGAGGTCCTGCATGGGAAATTAGTGCACAGTGACTCCTGTTGTTAATTTAACAACACTTTTTTTAAGAGTTTATTTATTTTTATTTGACAGGTAGAGTTACAGACAGAGAGAGACAGACAGAAAGGCCTTCCTTCTGTTGGTTCACTCTCCAAATGGCTGCAACGGCCAGAACTGCGCCAATCCAAAGCCAGGAGCCAGGTGCTTCTTCCTGGTCTCCCATGCAGGTGCAGCAGCCCAAGCACACGGGCCATCCTCCACTACCTTCCTAGGCCACAGAAGAGAGCTGGACTGGTCTTGACATGAGCTGCCTAGGCTATGGAAGCCTTTTGAATCAATAAACTCGGCATGGCCATTAAGCAAAGTAGAAGTTTTCTCCCTCCTTCAGAAAAAAATACCTCCTTTTTTAATGACCACTTCTTTCCACTGGGATCTCACTCACAGAGATCTTTCATGTAGGACATTTTTTGTCACAGTGTCTTGGCTTTCCATGCCTGAAATGCTCCTGTAGGCTTTTCAGTCAGACCAGAATGCCTTAAGGGCTGATTCTAAAGTCAGAGTGCTCCCATGTTGGAGTAGTGAAGTATTTAAAAATATATACATTCTTGGCTTTGACTACTCATCTGCCCCTTCTCCATTGTTGTCACTGTTTTATAATTACACCATTCCAGGCCCTCAATCTGAAATGCTTCCTCAGGAAGACTTCCTTTAGGCCTTAGCCTTGATTAGGAACCACCCATGCAATTTCTTTTCTCACCTTCCACTGTTGATAACCTGTATTTACTTTGCAATTGTTAGATACTCTTGAGTTGCCTCCTCTGTAAACCATTAATATCTGTCCTGTTCATCAGTGTATTCCTATCACATGACACATAGTAAATGCTACGGTTGGATATTAGCTTGGATATCAAATGCCTCCCAAAAGTCCATATGTTAAAGGCTTTGTTCCCAGAGTGGCACCACTGGGAGGTGGTAGAAGCTTTACACATTTGGCCTAGTAAGGAATCCTTAAGTCACTGGGGGCATGCCCTCAGAAGGAAGTTCTTGTGTAAGCTCTTGGGTTCTCCTGAGAGGGTTTTTATGAGTCTGGTCCCAGCCCCTCTCTGCTTCCTGACTCAAGCTGTGACTGTCTTCCAACAAATGCTCCCACCATTGCCATCTGCCACCCTTACCAGAGGCCAAACCCAAAAAGCCACCTGATAGTGGGCTGTGAACTTTGAAAACTGAGCTAAAGAAGCCTGTTCTCTATAAAGTAAGTGACCTCAGGTATTTCATTGCAGTGACAGGTGACTAATTTGGTAGACGCATAAATTTTGCTGAATTCAAGCACCGCAGAAATAGACCACACTCAGCTATACTATGTTTCTCATATACTCAAACCTGGATGACTATCCAGCTGGATTAGAGCCAAGGTCCCCTAACTTTCTCAGCATTGCCGAATGCCTCTCTATACAGGACTGAACTCCAATTACCTCAGCATTATTGTTAGAATTCAAAGAACAAGCAGGCATCAATGTCTCAGCCTGTGAACTGACATTCACTAGATGCTTCCTATCTGGTGGCTGGTTCCCTTCTCTTTCAAAAATACATTCCCTGTTATTATCCACATCCAATGTTTTGTAATAAAAATGCCTTATGGTTTTATAGCAATTTGCACTTTGCAAAGTATTTTCCAAGACCTTGTTTCTTATCCTTACAACACTTCTGCTGTTTCCACATTATTGTGCTCGTTTTAAGGAAAAGTTGAATCAGTTCACGTAGTCACAGCAAACCTCTATCACACAAGGGACTATTTTAACCCCCACATATCCAGGGGCCCCCCTCCCCTCAACTCAATACTGTTCTTCCAGTTGCTTTTTCAGAGAGAAAATAACAAAATGTTGAGGGTGAGAATGGGAATCCGAGACTCCCGCCTGATTCACCAAACAGTACAGTGATCCAAGGGTCAGGCCATCTCAGCAGTCTAGAACCATCCTCTCCCTGGCTACAACTTAGGGAGTCAAACAGGCTTCCATGAGGGTTCTGTCTGCCCTTGGCACACTTTCCACGGTAGCCAGAAAGGCTTCACAGAGGCACACCGCTTTGGCCTGAAAAGAGCAGTGGTCCCCAGCCAGCCTGACTCACCGGAGGAGCTTCACCAAAAAAAATACCAACGCCAGGTACACCTTAGATTTCCCTTGGTTTGGAGAGGGGCCCAGGCATGAGCATTTTTTAGAGGCTACACTCACGTGATTCCAGCCGGGGTCAGCAAAGATGACGGGTGAGTGCGGGGCCTGGGGAGCGCAGGGAGCGGGAAATGAGAAGCACAAAGGAGTGCGGGCCGGGCTGCCCAGGGGAAAGGCCGTCTCCGGTACAGGTTCCGGGGAAGTGTCCTGAGAACGGACAGGGAGGTTCTGTCGCGGCCCGCGGCGGCGCCAGAGCCTGGTCCGAGTCGCCCAAGGCCGGTGTCCCTTACATTGAGGCTGAGCCAGGCGGGACGCAGGGCGCGGGGTCTTCCGCCCGAGGTCTTTAAAGCAGGTCTAAGCCCAGCCACCCGCGCACCGCCTCGCGCCTCAGCAAGGAACGCCCCCACACCCCGCGAGCAAACCTCTGCCTCTCCCTGGTCCAGAAGGAGGAGCGTGGCACTCCTGGCCCCTCCCACTAAGGGGCCGCCCAACCCGCCTCCGGGAAAGGGGCGTGGCATCGGTGTCCCGCCTCTGAGCGGAGTTGGGAGCGACGGCGCAGCCTTTGCGTCACTTCCGCGCGCCGGCATAAACGTCAGTGCCGGATGCCGAGCGTGGTGGTTAGGTTTGCTCTCGAAGTTCGTTCTTGGTTGGTATTTGCGAGCCATGGAGAGTGACTTTTACCTGCGCTACTACGTGGGTCACAAGGGCAAGTTCGGCCACGAGTTCCTGGAGTTTGAGTTCCGACCCGACGGTAAGAGCGGGGCCTAGGCCCGGGGCAGGACAGTTAGGAGCCCGGGGGTCCGGAATGGGCGGGGAACTAGGAAAGGACGCTCCTGTGTGCGCCGCCCAGGGACTTTCTGTCCACGCGTAGGAGCTTCTGTTTAGTGACGTCTTTGACCAGAATGCTTCAATTCAGCAGATGTTTGTTGAGCGCCCGCCTGTGCCAGGCTGTATCCCACTTTCTGGGGAAACAGCAGCCACGATAGACAAGTTTCCCCTCCTGGAACTTGTGTTTTAGTGCTGGGAGAGAGATCATAAGCACAGTGGTGAGTGGTTAGAAAATAAGGTGTTGGAGTCGTAGCTGGATGGGCTGCTTTAGGATAGCTCAGCCGTTCGAGGGCTCTGAGGAGGCGATGGCTGAGCCTAGCCCGCGCTCCGGAAGCCACAAGTGTCAAGGCCACTGGGCGGGAATTAGCTTGGCGTGCTCCAGGAGAAGCTGCAGGGGGGCGCGCTTTGGGAGAACAGTAGCTCATGTCAGGTAAGTAGGTGGGGGCCACTCTGTGTAGGTCTTCGCAGGCCACAGCAAAGAGTTTGGCTTTTACGTGCAGCAGGAAGCAGTTGTTTAACCGGGGAAGAGATGTGATCTGCCCTTGACAAAGTAGTCTAGCTGTTGGGTGCAGAGTGGGCACGACTGGAAACAGGGCAGTGAACGAGGAGATGGCTACAGTTGTCAGGACAAGAGAGATGTTGGTTGGGCCTGGGGGGTAGCAGGGTGTAGGATGGTGGTGGGCGCAGAACCGCCTGGGCTTTGCTGCTTGACACGATCTGGGCAGAGGGCACTGTTGAAGCAAAGAGGACTCAAAGATGACACAAAACTTGCATTAAATGGGCGCCGAAGGTGAATCAGACAGGCCTCAGGTAAGAGGGAGGTAGGCTGGGAAACAGTGACAAAACAGTGTTTTGCGGTAGCGATTGGGAGCAGAGAGGAGGCATTTAACCCGTCCGAGCGTCAGAGAAGGCTTCCAGCACGCAGTGACTTGGGGCGGGAGAATGTATGGTGATGTAGAGGGGTTGGATAGGAGGCCGGCAAGATGCAGAAGGCATTTTTGGTCGGCATTAACAGCAGAGGCAGCAAACCATGAAGTGCTTGGGTGTTTCAAGCAGAAGCCGAGTAGTTTGAGTCTAGCTGTGTGAGAGGATCATTGCCGGAGCGAGGCTGGAAAGGCAGGCTAGGGTTCAGCTTCACTGTAGGTCATGTTGAGGAGTTTGGATTTTACCAGTGAAGCGTAGGCAGCTGTGGACAGTACTGAAGCATTAGTGTCACCTCCTCAGACAGATCTGTTACAACATCACCTTGTCTGTTAGATGGAACAGAAAAGGAAGAGTCTTGAGGCGGAGAAGCAGTGTAGAGGCTGTTGGAATGCATTTTCTCTTTCTACATGTGTGTCTTCTACAAGAGAAAAATCATGTCTTCTATTTCCTGTTATCTTCCCGACTTTGACCCATCCTTGTACCCAAACTAGCCTGCACACGGGGCTTTGTGTGCCAAATGTGCTCAGTGATTAAGGCACAACTTTGACGTCACAGAAACAGAGGGAAGTGTTGCAGTCACATGAAAATATATGTAAATGGCATCCTACAGTTTTCAGAATATTTCCACAACTCGTTTGCCACTCAGTAGGGCCGTTATTAATTACAATCTGTTTTCAGCTGCAGACATTGACTTGCAGAATTGCGATTTGCCAGACTCATAAAAGAGCCTGTCTGTGTTCGTTTACCACACCTGAGCTGTTTTATGCAAGAACTGTAGTTCGATGTCAGCTGTACTTTTGGCTTTGAGGCTGTTTAATACACTAAAGTGAAGAACTGAAAAGAATAGTATTAAAATGCCAGAGGTATAAATAGTAAATCTGTTAGACACTACAGAGAAAATTGGATACATTTTGGGCAATAACTGATAGTGTTGGAAGGCTAAGGATGTTTATCTGCTTTTGTTCTGCATTGAATTTGTTTTTTGCCCCCCACAGGGAAATTGAGATACGCCAACAACAGTAATTACAAAAATGATGTCATGATCAGAAAAGAGGTATGACCCTTGTGAGAGCCTTCTTCCTTAGCTACAGTCCAGCTTTTTCCTTATATTGTTTTTATTCTTTCTAGAAGTAGTATTGAAACATAAAGAGTAGGAAAGTAGACACATGTCTGTAGACAACTTCTAGATTACTTCTCAAATCTTCTAGTTTGTATTTTCTGTTACGATGCTGAATCAGTAACAGATAACCATTCAAAGTCTGGCATACCTTGGTTTGAAACCTGAAGGTGCTTTCTAACCATGACCTTGAACAAGTTCCCTGACTGAATTTGCTAATCTTGTTTTTTACAGCTGAAAAAATGGGGATAATAGAACCGACCTCCCACTCCCAAGTGCTGTCATAGAGCTAAATATGTTATGCTTGAAGGGCTTGGTATATTCCCTGGCACAAAGTACTCAACAGGGAGTGTTTAAGTTGCATTTGAGAGGGAAAGGGAGTGTGAGAAATTAGTTACCATCAAATATATATTAGATGCCATGGATAACACTAGGTATTTTATTTACATACATAATTTTATTGAATCTTGATTATAAACCCATGTGATAGGAAGTATTTTATCCCCTTTACAAATAAGAAGATGGAGACCCAGACATTAATTTGGGAGCTTGTTCAAAGTTACCCTTGCTAGTAAGAGATACAGCAGGAATTGAGACCTTAGCTGTCTTAGTAAAATCCATCTGCTTCCTTCTGTGATTTCTGCCACACCAGTAAGGCTTTATGAAATGAAAGGTACTCTACTCTGTCTCATTTGAAAATGTCTTAGCAGTCAGGGTGTTTTCATTCTAGTTAATTAATAATTGATTTTATGGGCCGTGGCTCAATAGACTAATCCTCTGCCTGCGGTGCCAGCACACCGGGTTCTAGTCTCAGTCGGGGCGCCGGATTCTGTCCCGGTTGCCCCTCTTCCAGGCCAGCTCTCTGCTGTGTTCAGGGAGTGCAGTGGAGGATGGTCCAAGTGCTTGGGCCCTGAACCCGCATGGGAGACCAGGAGAAGCACCTGGCTCCTGCCATCGGATCAGTGCAGTGCACCGGCCCAGCAGCCTTTGGAGGGTGAACCAATGGCAAAAGGAAAACCTTTCTCTCTGTCTTTCTCTCTCACTGTCCACTCTGCCTGTCAAAAAAAAAATTTTTTTTGATTTTATGATCATCTAAGCATCCTCAAATTTTTTTTTACCCAGGCTCATATGCAAAATGCACTCTAAAAGACATGTCTCTGCTCCTTGGAAGCATGTTGTGTCATTTACAGTATCAGAGTTTCGGGTATCTTAGTCTGTGTTGTGCTTCTGTAATAAAACATAAGATTGATAATTTGTAAACAATAGAATTTTCTTTCACACAGTTTTGGAGGCTGAGATCCAAGACCAAGGTGCTGGTAGGTTCAGTAACTGGCGAGGGACTAGTCTGTGCTTCCACACTGGCACCTCGTGCTGTGCCCTCCAGAGGGGACAGGTACTGTGTTCTCATATGGCAGAAGACCAAAAAGGGGCCAACTGGTTCCCTTGAGTCATCTTACATGGCACTCAACCCTGAAGCTCTGCCATTATGGCCTAGTCACCTCCTAAAGGCCCTGCTGCTTAATCCTGTTGCACTGAGGGTTAAGTTTCAGCATGAAATTTGGAGGGGAATCAACATTCAGACCATAGCAGGGAACAGTCACAGATCAGTCTTCTGTTTTAGGTTCAATGTGAGCAGGTTTATGGGCAGGCAGATGTGCCGAGAGCCAGTAACAACCAGATGGGGAACTGAGGTGTGGGCATTGGGTATTTCTGACCCGTTCATGCCAGAGTCGCACAGATGTCTTCCCATGCACCAGTAGTCGTCATTTTTATCTTCAGTAACTATCTGAGTCAGAGTACTGCTTAGGAATACAATCTAAATTCTGCATTTAACTTGTTTTTAGGCTTATGTACATAAAAGTGTGATGGAGGAACTGAAGAGAATAATTGATGACAGTGAAATTACCAAAGAAGATGATGCTTTGTGGCCTCCTCCTGACCGAGTGGGCCGGCAGGTGAATATTTTAATGACTACTTTTAATGCAGAAGTCTTAGAAATAAGGTGAAGTTTGCTGTTCTGCATGTGACATTGAGCCCACTCATGTGCACATATGTGTGTTACTGAGAGCCCTACGACCATACAGATTGAGCTAGAGTTATGTAATTCAACATGGATAGATCTCAAAAAATGATACTGAATGGAAACTGCATAAACATAAGTGTAAAAACATACTACCAAATCTTAAAAACACAAGGGGAAAGAATACACCCCAGCTTTGAGGGATACAGGAAGAATAGAGTAGGGGGGCTGGCACTGTGGCATAATGAGCTAAGCTTCCACCTGCAGCGCCAGCATCCCACATGAGCACCGGTTCAAGTCCCAGCTGCTCCACTTCCCATCCAGCTCTCTGCTCTGGCCTGGGAAAGCAGTGGAAGGTGGCCCAAGTGCTCGGGTCCCTGCACCCATGTGGGAGACCCAGAAGAAGCTCCTGGCTCCTAGCTTTGGGTCAGCCTAGCTCCAGGTGTTGTGGCCATTTGGGGAGTGAACCAGTGGATGGAAGACCTTTCTGTCTCTCCGTCTATCTGTAATTCTACCTCTCAAATAAATAAAAATTTTTTTTTAAAAAAAAGAGTGAGGAGTGAACCTAACTTTGTAATATTTCTTTTAAAAAAGAAGAAATAAGTAGGGCTTACTAAAATTTAAGTTCTGCAAAGGCAAAGATCTTTGGTGTTTCTGATCTGTCCCAAGGAATAAGAACAATGCCTGGCACACAATAAGTACCCCCAAGAGATATCTTTAGGTTTGTGAAACTTGTATGACTTAAGAAATTTGAGACCTGAGCTCATTCAGCTAGTATGTAGTAGAGTTTATGTGATATGCCATATAATGTACCCTTCTTCTGCACAAGTGGGATCAAACCCAAGGTGTAGAATAAATTTCTATATCCCTTGTTGCCCAAAGCAGTGAGTACCTTAAGTATTTTTAAAACAAATAGCCACGTTACTCTACATCATTAACAATAAAAACTCACATACAAAATACTTCGAAGTTCTTCCAAATCTCAGAAATGAGCCTTGATGACATGACTTCCTGTAAGAATATGAGCTTCTCAAGGGTTAGTCCAGGATTTATCTGTTTCTAGTATCCAGCACAGGTTAGTGCTCAGGGTTAACTGACCCTGTTTAAATGGCCATGTGAAGTAGAGTTTGTGTGATTTGCCAAATAATATACCCTTCTCCCGCGTACTTGATACTTGATGAATAATCCAATTCTGCTCAACTTAGATTTTTTTGTTTAAATATTTCTAGGAGCTTGAAATCGTTATTGGTGATGAACACATTTCTTTCACAACATCGAAAATTGGTTCCCTTATTGATGTCAATCAGTCCAAGTAAGTGTGCATGATGCTTACACTCAGCCATGTCTGTTCTTTGCAGACTGGTAAGAAATCCTTAACCAAATTAAGACCATTATGGGTAGATCTGTTGTACATGCAAGACAGAAGTGGGCAGCTTTGTCCCCCTCATCAGGAAAGGATTCCAAACCAAAGTCATTCCTCAGTATCCATGGGAGACTGGTTCCACACTGATACCAAATCTGCAGGGGCTCATATCCCTTAATATAATGGCATAGTATTTTCATATATCCTATGTATTTCCCACTGTATCCTTGAAATCATTCTTAGATTACTAATAATACCTAATATGATGTAAATGCTATATAAAGAGTTGTCATGCCATTTGTTTAGGGAATAATGATCTCCAAAATATCAATACATGTTCATTACAGGCACAATCATCATAGGCCTAACAACCTTTTTGAATCCTTAGTTGGTTGAGCCCAAGGATGCATAACTCAGATTTGGAAGGCTGACTATATTTAAAGGCTTGCTTCTATTACTTTTGGTTTTCCATTTGATCATTGCTACTAAGTGACACATATTGAATAATACATAAGAACAGCCAGAAAAGGAAGTGAAGTGTGCCAAGACAGGTGCTCGGGATAAAACACAGAGCCTCTGAGTCTGAGCAGCGTTCTTGGTGTTCACTACTCAGACTGGCATATTGGCTGGTGAAATTTAGAATATTTTAGGATCTGGGCCGGCGCCGTGGCTCAACAGGCTAATCTTCCGCCTTGCGGCGCCGGCACACCAGGTTCTAGTCCCAGTTGGGGCGCCGGATTCTGTCCCGGTTGCCCCTCTTCCAGGCCAGCTCTCTGCTGTGGTCAGGGAGTGCAGTGGAGGATGGCCCAAGTGCTTGGGCCCTGCACCCCATGGGAGACCAGGAAAAGCATCTGGCACCTGGCTCCTGCCATCGGATGAGCGCGGAGCGGCGGCCATTGGAGGGTGAACCAACGGCAAAGGAAGACCTTTCTCTCTCTCTCTCACTGTCCACTCTGCCTGTCAAAAATAAAAATAAAAAAAAGAATATTTTAGGATCTGAAAATTAAAATTCATGTTGTCTGTGAGGCAAATTACAATTGAAACATGAATCTGTGTGATACAAAGTGCCCTTAGAATTTGGCAGTCTCTGGCTTTGAGTTTTGAGGGTTTGTGTTTAATTCTGGCTCACTTTGAGTAAATGTTAGGAACATTCATCTTCCTTTGAATAGTCTCCTTCTTAGCCAGTAATGCTGTAGTAATCTTCAGCCTCATGGTCCTGGTACTACTTTAAAAGAAAAATAACAAAAACATTTCCTTGGGTGGATGTGGTGGTGCAGCAGGTTAAGCCATTGCTTGGGACACCCTATCAGAATACCTAATTCAAGTCTGACCAGCTTCCAACTAATGCACCTGGGGAGGCAGTCGGTGATGGTTCAAGTACTTGAATCCCTAACACCCACGTGAGAGACCTGGATGGAGTTCCTGGCTCCTAGCTTAGGCCTGGCACAGCCCCAGCTGATTCTGGCATTTGGGGAATCAGCAGATGATAGCTCACTTGTTCTTTCTCCCTCCCCTCCTCTATTACTCTGCCTTTCAAATATATACATCTTATTTTATAAAACCAGTTTTCCTAATTGTAAAAGTGTAATACATGCTCACTGTAGAAAATACTGGACAGGAGAAATGCAAAAACGGAAGATCCCCCATAATCTTATCACTTAGACAACCATTGTTCGTATCTTGAAGTATTTCTTTTTAGTGTATTAATATATTTTAATTTAATCACAGAAAATATAATTGAAATCAACCATCTGTTAATAATGGCTTTTTTCACTTAATATGATATAAATATTTCTACATTTTAAAAAATCAGCATACTTAAATAACTTCATAATATTTCATTTTAATATAACTTTTCTTTATACACACTTGAGTGTTCAAAGTTGTAATATAAATATCTTTACAAGGAACATCTTGGTTGATAAATACTTGGGATTATTTGATAAGTCTTTGCTTAGTTCTTAAAACATTTTTTCTTCTTGTATTTTAGGGACCCAGAAGGCTTACGAGTATTTTATTATCTTGTCCAGGACCTGAAGTGTTTGGTCTTCAGTCTTATTGGATTACACTTCAAGATTAAACCAATCTAGATGGAATATTGCTGTGGACATGAGGGGGTTGGGAGTAGTTTTTAATGACCATTATCAAGAAATTTTTGTGTATATCAAGGCAATTTTTTAAGTAAATGACAAATTATTGTCTTTAACAACTGTGATAAAATATAATTTTTGTTATTTTATAAAAAACCTGAACATGTGAATTCTCAATTACTTTGTAAAACACTAACATCCTGTGTGGAGTATTGCAAAAATACCTAATCAACTGTAGATATAACTATATTTTACAGAAAATAAGAGAGTACAACAACATGTTTTTAAAAGAAAAAATAGTACATTCAAAGAAAATTCCAGGGCCAGTAGTCTGGTTTCTTCAATATAAACTGCAAGAGAAACAGAGATGGAGCAGGAACCTATGAAGATTTAGGAGACACATTAATCAATACAAGGTTTGAACCCCATTTGAATCATGATTCAAAAAATGTAAAATCACCATTAAGGAGATTGAATACTGGATATTTGATCATTTTAATGGAGTACAGTTGATTTTGTACTTGTGACATAGAATTGTGTTTGGAGTTCTTTTATCCTTCTATCATGCATCTATATTTCAGTATTGGGGGGGGTGGTGGTGGGAATAATTCAACAATTGTAAGGGATAAAATTCCTGGTCCCAGGGGCCGGTGCTCTGGCACAGCAGGTTAATACCCTGGCCTGAAGCGGCCATATGGACGCCAGTTCGAGACTCAGCTGCTCCACTTCTGATCTAGCTCTCTGCTGTGGCCTGGGAAAGCAGTGGAGGATGGCCCAAGTCCTTGGGCCCCTGCACCCGTGTGGGAGACCCAGAGGAAGCTCCTGGCTCCTGATGGGTGGAGCTCCGGCCGTTGTGGCCATTTGGGGAGTGAACCATCCGATGGAAGACCTCTCTGTCTGTCTGTCTGTCTGTCTCTCTCTCTCTCTCTCTCTCTCTCTCTCTTTGTCTCTGTCTCTCCTATCTCTGTAACTCTGACTTTCAAATAAATAAATCTCAAAAAAATTCCTGGTCCCAGGAAAGGTTTCCAATATCCATGATAAAATAGTTGTTGAAGCATTAAGGAATGAGAGCAAGTTACTACAGATAGTGTGGGAACTTGTGAGAATTTGTTCAACAGGTTGTTTTCCAGTGGCTTTTTTTTCCCCTCCAAGATTTATTTATTTGAAAGAGTTACAAAGAGAGGGAAACACAAAAAGAGATCTTCCATCCACTGGTTTACTCTCAAAATGGCCACAACAGCCAGGATTGGGCCTGGAACTCCATCCTGGTCTCCCATGTGGATGCAGAGAGCCAAGCACTTGCCATCTTCTGCTTCCTTTCCAGGCACACTAGCAGGGAGCTAGATAGAATGAGCAGCCGAGGCTCAAACTGGCACTCACGGGATGCTGGCACTGCAGACAGCAGCTTAATCTGCTGTGCCACAACACAGGCCCCGCTGCATGAACTTTTTGCTACTAAACTGCATATTGCACTCACAGGAACTGGGCCTTGATAAACCTCCTTTGACCAAGGAGAGGTTATTAGCCTCAACTCACACTCCTAAAGACAGGACAGCTTGGGACAAGGTCTGAATGGTTGTGACTCCTAGACCAGTGCCTTTTCTACCAAACTGTGCCTCTTTAAAAAATTTTGGGGCAACTAAGGGTCTGCCATGGGATTTGAGAGACCAAGGGTTCCTGACTGATGCCAGTCGGTGGTAAACATCAAAAACGCTCCAGCCGTCCAGCCGTGGCACAGGTTAATTATCCTGCGGTGCTGGCATCCCAAATGGGTGCCAGTTCTAGTCCCAGCTGCCTCTCTTCCGATCTAGGTCTCTGCTGTGCCCAGGAAAAGCAGTAGAAAATGGCCCAAGTGCTTGGGCCCCTGCACCCACATGGGAGACCAGAAAGAGGCACCTGGCTCCTGTTTTCAGATCAGCACAGCTCCAGCCATTGTGGCCATCTGGGGAGTGAACCAACAGAGAGACGACCTTTCTCTCTGTCTCTCCCTCTCACTGTCTGTAACTCTACCTCTCAAATAATAAAATCTTAAAAAAAAAAAAAAACCTCCAGATTGCAAAGAAAGGACAGTCCCTCAGATTATAAGAGCTTCAGATGAGTTCTACTTTCTACAGCTTCTGCAAGGTCTCCCATGTTCTCTGGACTAGAAGACAGGTAAAAAAGGACTCAGTAAATTTAGCATAAGATAAGCCAGGTGAGAGCCCAGAAAAGCCACTAGAAGGGGAGTGAGTGTCCAATTGTAGGAAGTACAATGAGGAGGATGTGAACACAGGCAAACCTTCGAGAGAGAGAGGCCTGGAAACAGTCTCCTGGGAAAAACAGGAAGGAGTCATTTTTAAAAGGACACCATGGGCAAGGACGTTCAGCATAGTGGCTAAGAGGATGCTTGGAATGCCTGCATCCCATATCCAGGCTTTTGGGTTCATGTCCTGCCAGGCTCCCAATTCCAGCTTCCTGGTAAAACACGTTCTGGGAGGTGGTCAGTGACAGCTCAAGTACTTGGGTTCCTACCACCCATGTGGGAGACTGGGATTGGGTTCATGGTTCCCGGCTGTGACCTGGCCCAGCCTCAGCTGTTACAGGCATTTGGAGAATGAACCAGTGAATGGAAAATCTGTTTCTCTCTGCCTTCCAAACAATTTAGAAATAAACACTATCGCCAAATCTGGGAGGCTGCAGTAGGCAAAGGTAAGCAATAGTGTCTAAGAAGCAGGCCGGGGCTGTGACCTAGCAGGTAAAGCCTCCACAGGTGGGGCCCCCATCCCATACGGGCGCCATTTTCCCGGCTGCTCCACTTCCGATCCAGATCCCCACTGCTAATGCGCCTAGGAAAGGCAGCAGAGGGTGATCCTGCACCCGCGTGGGAGACCCGGAAGAAGCCCCTGGAGGCCCAGCCCTGACCATTGCGGCCATCTAGGGGAGTGAAGCAGCAGATGGAAGATATCAATGTGTGTTTTGTCGCTGTCTCTCCCTCTGTAACTTTCAGATAAATAAACCTAAAAAAAGAGCTGGATCAGGAAAATAAAATGTGGAAGTAGTTTGAGCCTCTCAGCGTTATTTGTTCTGTTTCAGAGATTTCAGACAGGGACCGTCTCATCACCTAGTTCTGGCTCAAAATCGGCGTTCAGTACGCTCTCTGGAGCCGGGCTTCAGGGGGTCCCAGCACGGATGGCTGAGCGGGCTTCAGGAGGTCCCAGCACGGAAGGCTGAGCGCCTTAGATTTCAGTTCACCTGCAGCCCGGAGCTCCCTGCGCCCGCCACCCGCGGGCCCGTCCACTCAGAAGCCCCGCCCCGAGGGTGTGCAGGCGGCGCCCGTCTTTACGACGGGCCGGAAAGCAGCGGCCGCAACCCGCGCGGGGCTGAGGCGGGCCACCATGGGGGTGAGGAGGCGGCGACCCGCCGCAGGGACCCGGAGCGGGAGGTGACGAACGCCTGGGAGGCAGGGGCTCGCGCTAAGGGACGGGGAGTAGTGGGCTCGCGCGGAAGGAGCGGGCGGCCGGGCTGGAGCCGGCGGGGCGGGGCCGGGCCGCGTGGGCTGCGCAGGCGCGGCTGACGCAGCGCCGTGGCTTCTCCTCAGAAAATCGCGCTGCAGCTCAAAGCCACGCTGGAGAACGTCACCAACCTCCGGCCCGTGGGCGAGGACTTCCGGTGGTACCTCAAGGTGCGGCGGGGCTGGCGGCCTTCTGGCCGCAGGAAGAGTATGAGTATTCACAGACTTGAAGATTAGGTTTTATTGTGGTTAGGATTCTGTATTTGCTCTTAAAGTTTGCTAATCTTTATTTTTTTAATTTTAATTGTTTTTATTTAAAAGAGACACAGATCTTCTACCCGTTAGTTGGCTGCAGGGCTGGGCCAGACTAAGCCTGTGCCTTCCGGGCAGTCACTTGTCACCGCGTGTCTCCAAATATTCATTCCAGGGCTTCTCGGGAATCAGCGATCTTTGACTTCAAGAAGCAGAGTCTAGTGACATTAGAAAGATAACAAGGGCGCTGGCCTTGTGGCACAGCGGGTTAAGGCACTACCTGTAATGCTGGCGTCCCATGCAGGAGTGCCAGTCCAAGTCCTGCTTCACTTCCGATTCAGCTTCCTGTGCATGTGCCAGAGGATGACCCAAGTGCGTGGTCTCTGCCACCCGTGTGGGAGACTGGGATGGAGTTCCTGGCTACTGGCTCCCTCCTGGCCCAGACCTGGCTGTTGCAGCCATTTGAGGGGTAAACCAGCGATCAGACCTTTCTCATTCTGTCTTTACCTCTTTCTGTCTCTCTGCCTTTCAAATAAGTAAATAAATCTTAAAAACCGATATAGTAAAAACAGTAGTGGTGGCCAGTGCCGTGGCTCACTTGGTTATTCCTCTGCCTGTGGCGCTGGCATCCCATATGTGCACCGGTTCTAGTTCTGGTTGCTCCTCTTCCAGTCCGACTCTCTGCTGTGGCCCAGGAAAGCAGTAGAGGATGGCCCAAGTGCTTGGGCCGCTGCACCTGCATGGGAGACCAGGTAGAAGCAACTGGCTCCTGGCTTTGGATCAGAGCAGCTCCGGCCATAGTGGCCACTTGGGGAGTGAACCAATGAAGGGAAGACCTTTCTTTTTCTCTGTCTATAACTCTACCTGTCAAATAAATTAAAAAAAAAAAAAGTAATAAATACTTAAACTAGGGATCTACAGGGCCTATCAGAATTGACAAGAAGCTCCTAACCACGCAGAGTGGGTGGCGACCTGTTAGACCCATTCCCAAGCTTGGAACCCATGGCCAGTGAGAGGGTGGGCATATCCGCATGAGCTGATACTCTTTGCCCAGAGCCAGGTCTGTTTATGTCTTTGTGTGGGGACTGACTGTGAGAATGATGTGAGGTGGCCAGCAAGGTAGGTTGTGAGCCCACCTGCTTCTCACTGTCCTTACCTTTCCCTCAGTGTCTGCCCACCTGAGCCAGCTGTTTTACTAATCCTTTCTCTCCCTCCAAGATGAAATGTGGCAACTGTGGTGAGATTTCAGAGAAGTGGCAGTACATCCGGCAGATGGTAACTTCCTCTCCCTCAACCTCCAGCCATCTGTAAACACTCACCCATGGGCAGGGATATGGGGAAACTGGCCCTAATCTGTCCCTCGCTCTGTGCTTCGTGTGGTTCGGGAGGGCAGGCACCCATGTGAGCAGTCCTGGGGACATACAGGCATCCCTGGGGTATGAGGCAGAGCTCCAGATGAAGGGGAAGCCCTTGGTTCACTCTCCAGAGCCTCCTCAGGATGCTTGTCCCGGCCAGTCGCTCCGTGTCTGAGTCTCAGTCCCCTCAACTGGGTAATAAATGGGACGGGATCGCATCAGGATCCTTGCATCTGATTTGTGAGTAGAATTTCTGTTTGCTCCTCACCAGGACACTGTGGCCCTAAAGGGAGGCCGTGGCAGCGCCTCTATGGTCCAGAAGTGCAAGCTGTGTGCGCGGGAAAACTCCATCGGTAGGTCAAGCCACGAATGCTGTCTGCCAGGCTGGCCCTGGCTCCTGGTACCAGACTGAAGACGGGCTCATGTTACTCACCACCTAGGCAGCGGTCTCTCCTAAAGCCACGGCTGGACACCTGTGTGGGGCTGAGTGTGTCCCGAGTCACCTTTGTTTCCTTTTTGTTTCAGAGATTTTGAGCAGCACCATCAAGTCTTACAACGTAAGTTTGCTGCTGCAGTGGCAGGCGTGGGGGGATTCAGTTTCAGCTGGGAGCTAGGAGGCTTGGGTTCTAGTTATGGCTGCATCAGAGTGACCCATCGTAGAACATTCACTCATGTGCTTATCTCAGTCACTTAATTGGTCACTAAATCACCACATACTGAGCACTTGGTAGGGAAAAAAACAACTTAGGAATCTTAGGCACAGAGGAAGAGAGGCAGAGCCTAGAATTGCATTCAAGCAAGCTGACCCCAGAATCTTTTTTTTTTTTTTTTTTTAATTTAAATAATGCAGCTGGTTCCTAGGTTCTGGGGCAGGACCTAGGAATCTGCACTGTTAAAAATTTTACTGGGGCCGGCACTGTGGCATAGTGGGTAAAGCTGCTACCTGCAGTGCCGGCATCCCATGTGGGCACCAGTTCAAGTCCCGGCTGCTCCATTTCCTATCCAGCTCTCTGCTATGGCTTGGGAAAGCAGCAAAAGATGGCCCAAATCCTTGGGCTCCTGCACCCACTTGGGAGACCTGGAGGGAGCTCTTGGCTCCTGGCTTCAGATTGGCACAGTTTCAGCCATTGCAGCCATCTGGGGAGTGAACCAGCAGATGGAAGACCTCTCTCTCTCTCTCTGCCTTTGCCTCTCTACAATTCTACTTTTCAAAAAAATAAATAATCTTTATAAAACACTTTTTTAGTTGTTTTTATATATTTGAAAGAGAAAGATCTTCCATCTACTGGTTCATTCCCAAGATACTTGGAACAGGCAGGGCTGGGTAAGGCTGATGCCAGGAGGCTGGAACTCCATCTGAGTTTCTCATAGGGGTGGCAGGAATTCACGTACTTGAGCCATCACCTGCTGCCTTCTTCTAGAGTGTACATTTGCAGGAAGCAAGATCAGGAGAGTCAGGATGCTGATGGGATGTCAGCATCCCAAGTGGTGGCTTTAATTCCTGCAACACAGAGTCCTACCCCAGCATTCAGGTCTCATGGGAAGCAGTGCCCCAGGCAGACTTCTTTTAGAAGGCAGTGAGTTGTTCCTGGGTCCCACCTTGGGCACAAGGCGGCAATATGGCCACACTTGGCAGAAGGACGGGCTCTGAGAGTCAGCTGGGCCTGACTCTTCAACGTACTTCTTTTCTAGGCTGAAGACAATGAAAAGTTCAAGACAATAGTGGAATTTGAATGCCGGGGCCTCGAACCAGTTGATTTCCAGCCCCAGGTATGTGTGTCTTTCTGGGGAACCTGTCTGGAGGGTGGCCGTGTAAAGTGGCAGCAGAACTTTGCTTCCTACAAGACCATGGACTAGGAAGCCTCCTTTCTAAAAACAGTAATCATCACTCCTTCAGGGCCTGCTGTAAGCTGGGCACCCCGCCCACCCCTTTAGTCTACTTCATTCAATCCTCGCAGGCACCCTGTGATGTTAAACCGGGGTGAGGGTAAGGAAGGAACTTCAGAGGTTCTCAGACTTGCCCAGGTCACACAGTTAGTGAGCAGTGGAAATGCAATTTGAACCCAGGTCTCTGACCCGGGAGCTGGTGCTCATCTCCCTGTATTTGTACCATATTTTCGCTTCCATGGATCTGCAAGGTAGACAGAAGAGACAGTATTATCAGCCCCAGGTCCAGAGGGCAGTGACATGCCAATGGTAGTAGAAGGATTTACTGTGTGCCACCTGCCTGTGGTCCACGCCTGATTTGGAGGAGCCACTCAGTCCCGAGGCAGCTGCCAGGTCCTGGAAGCTCAGCAGTTAGTCCAGAGCAGCTGCCCACACTGCCTTTCCATTCTCTGTTGAAAAGGTGTTAGGAGAGCCAGCTTCCTGGTCAGCCTCACAGGCCAGCACAGGGCCTCCTTTCCCTAGACTGACTGCTGCCTTCTTGTGCCCTGCAGGCCGGGTTTGCTGCGGAAGGTGTGGAGTCGGGGACAGTCTTCAGTGACATTAATCTGCAGGAGAAGGTGCGAGACTCGGGAACCTTGCAGGGTGCTGTGGGGCACTTTTGGTGAACAGGCCTCATCAAGGAGAAACTCGTTTTGTGCTTTGTGTTGGTGACTGTGCCATTTAAATGGCCACAAGCGTAGTGTCGGAAGTGCTGTCTCATGTTCTCACCTGTAGAAAGGCTGTGATGTGCCTTACAGAGATCTGTGTTAGGTAAACTTCATTCGAGCATGAGTTACTGTGCTTTTGGCCATAAGTTCAGTGCTAATGGGTCAACAGTAGGTTTTTTTAAAAGTGTGTTTAATTAGAAAAGCACACATAAATCAAGGTTATTTATGGATTGGTTGATGAAAATGTGGCCAGAGACTTACAGAAAACTAACCGCATGTTTCCCCTGGGGGCCCCTGTTCCTTACTCACTAACTCACAATTCTGTCATCTGTACTCCTGAACATGTCTGCTACCCTCAGGGAGACAGGACTTGTGTCCAGGCCTCGAAGGAAAGGACACAACTTCAGTGACTGCACAGCACTCAGTATCCACAGTGGCTGGCGTCCACTGAGCTCCTGTGTACCGGGCACTGTGCTCAGGGCTTTTTAGAAGTGTTCCTTCATTGATTCTTTGAGCATTCAGTATGTGAAGTGACTTACTCCCCATGGTGTAGCTGAGGGAGCTGGAATTCTGGCCTGAGCCATCTAGCTCTGTCCAGGATTGTATTACTCAGCTCTTCATTACTACAACAAAATACCTGAGAGAAGCACATTTTATACAGGGAAAAGGTTTACTTAGCTCACAGTTTTAGAGGCTCAAGTCCACAATCCGGCAGCCATATTGGCTTGGCCTTTGATGTGGGTGATGGGAGGCAGTAGTGGAAGAGATGCAGAAGCAAGGGCACGTGGTAAGCTTGGAAGCAGAGAAAGAAGCTGGCCCTGACTCAGCCTTGAGAGCCACACCTCTTATGAGAACCACCCTCCAAGGGCATGTCCCATTGACCTGAGGGCCTCCCACTAGGCCCACCTCCTAAACACTATGATTGCATTAAGTTGCCACCCTCTTAGCACCATTACCTTAGGACTGTGGGGTTGAATGTCCTGCGTGAGTTCTGGTGCCAGATCATGTTAAAGCATAGCAGAGGTCCTACATGTTCATGAATGAGTCAGCTTGAGCTGGATCTTCTGTGTCCCAGTTCTCCAAGCTGTCCCATTCTGCCCTGTGAGGCTAACACTGCCATTTTCTTTCACAGGACTGGACCGACTATGATGAGAAAGCTCAGGAGAGTGTGGGAATCTACGAGGTCACCCATCAGTTTCTGAAGTGCTGAGCCCTCTCCCTGCATCCTTACCTTCAGAGCTAGGAAGAGACAAAGTGCCCCAAGCCCCAGAGCCCACTGAGGCTGGTCCCCTGTCCCCTCATATCCCGGCAGCTGTCCCAGGCCCTCACAGTCTGCATGCTCGGCTCTGTCGGAGCTTCCCACGGCTCACCAATAAAGCTCCTGTTCATGCCACCCTGGCACATGAAGGGAGAGTCAGGTGCGACCACTCCCTCCTCAAATTTGAATTCATACTGGAAGTCTTTGCTCCCCACCGTTGAGAACTCTATGCTTGTTCCAGTTTGCAAAATATGAAGGAGCACACAACTACTAAGGACTCTAGCTGTTGGGGAGCAGCCTGTCAACCCAGACCATCAAAGGTATGAAAACCAACGGCCCAAAGGGTGGACAGCTTGCAGAATGTGCCGTGAGCCCAGCAGTCAAACACCGCATTGACCAGGTTGGCCCTCAGATAAACCCAGGCATCTCTGTTGTCCTGGGTCATTGCATATTCCAGAGGTAGAAGGGATTTTAGAGGTACCAGCCTGCCCCTGGCATGCATCTGCTCTGCAGAATTTTGGTTGCCAGGTATCTGCTCACGATGTGATCAGGCATCAAGCTCCCTGTAGCTCCTCCTACTGTCCTGGTTTGTCCTCTTGTGTTCTGTTCCTGACAGCCACTTGGAGCTGGGAAGACAGCAGTCATGGTCACTTTTTTTTTTTTGGACAGGCAGAATTAGAAAGGTCTTCCTTCTGTTGGTTCACTCCCCATAAGGCTGCTATGGCTGGCGCACTGCACCGATCCGGAGCCAGGAGCCTCCTCCTGCTCTCCCATGTGGGCACAGGGACCCAAGCACTTGGGCCATCCTCCACTGCCTTCCCAGGCCACAGCAGAGAGCTGGACTGGAAGAGGAGCAACCAGGACAGAATCTGGTGCCCCAACCGGGACTAGAACCCGGTGTGCCAGCGCCGCAGGCAGAGGATTAGCCAAGTGAGCCACAGCGCTGGCCAGTCGTGGCCATTTGAAGTCTTCGTGGCCTGGTTCCCTGAGTCTGGCAGCCCCACACCATGAACAGTTGTTCATTGCCTAGCCAGGTCATAAGGGGACACTCTTGCCTTCAACATAGGTGAACCCATTTGGAAAACCTGTAGGCAGAGATGTTATTTCTCCAGTATTCTGCTAGAGCCTGGAAATTCTTTGGAAGTACAAATTAATATCTTTATTTCCCACTTTGGGGAGTAGGAAAGGATCCAACCCTCCTAGTCAAGGAGATCCTCCAATCTCTGACAAAGCTGCCTGGGTCTGGGATGGTAAAGAGATCCTTATCTTGTTCCCTTTCAAGTCTGGCAACCATGTTGTGTTTCCTCAAAGTCCCATGTGTTTTTAGCCCCCAGAGCTCTTTCTGACCTAACACGGTAAGGCATCAGCCAGCAGGTCAGCCAGCCCCCCACCCATGGGGTCTGCCCACTGCCTGGCCAGAAGCCAGTGTGTGTGAATTTCATAAAATACTAACGGGATCTGAAGGTTTTCTTTACAAGTCATTAACAAATTAAAGGAAAAAAATGATTTATATCAATAGATGTAGAAACAGTAAAATTCAATATCCATTTAGCAACAAACCAAAGAGTTTTAAACTAGAACTAGAAGAGAACTATTCAGCTCACAAAGGATATTTACAGAAAACCTAGAGCTTTATGCTAAGATTTTTCACTTGGTCTGAAAGAACAGGTGCAGGATTTAAGATTGGTGTGTGGAAATCAACTGTATTTTTCCCTCTCTTTCTGAAAAAAAGATTAAGAGTAACAGATCTTCCAGCCATTGGTTTACTCCCCAAATGGCCATAATAACCAGGGGTGGGCCAGGCAGAAGCCAAGGGACAGAAACCATCCAAATGGCAGCTGGGACCCAAGGGCTCAAGCCAGCACCCACTGTTTCCCAGGCGCATTAGCCGGATAGAAAGTGGAGAACTGGTATGTCTGTATGGGGTGTGGATGTCCCAAGTGGCAGCTGAATTCACTGTATCAGAGTGCCTGGTCGAGAAATCAAAATGCATTTTCGCATATTACCAACAGCAAAATAAAATTCAAGAAACAATGCCATTTATAACAACACCCCCTCTCCCTCTCCCAAATCATTAGGAATTAGTGAGTCAAAGAGATTCATGACCTTCATGGAGAAAACTAGTAAAATGGAAAAGTTTAAATAAAGACCTACATATTGGTGCATAGGAAGATGATATAAAGGTTTTTTTTTTTTTTTTTTTTTAGATTTATTTTATGAGGCTGATGCTGTGGCATAGCCGCTGCCTGCAGTGCTGGCATCCCATATGGGCAACCAAGACCAAGCTGCTCCACCCACTTCCAATCCAGCTGTCTGCCATGGCCCAGGAAGGCAGTAGAAGATGGCCCCTGCACCCAAGTGGGAAACCTGGAAGAAGCTCCTGGTTCCTGGTTTCCAGTCAGCCCAGGACTGGCCATTGTAGCATTTGGGGAGTGAACTAGCAGTGGAAGACCTCTCTGCCTCAATGTAACTCTGCCTTTTAAATAAGTTTAAAAAAAAAAAGAGAGATTTATTGTATTTATTTGAAAGGCAGAGTTCCAGCCATTCTCTGCTGCTTTCCCAGGCACACTAGCAGGGACCTGGGTCAGAAGTGGAGCAGCCAGGACTCAAACTGACACCGTATGGGAGTCCAGCATTGCAGACAGCTGTTTAACCTGCTAAGTCACAATGAAGGTCCCAAGAGGTTCAAAAAATGTACTTCGATCTGATTGGAACCTCACTTTTTTGTTCTTTGGTAGGAATGAGGTAGATTGTGAAATCTATGTAAGACATGGATGCGAGACTTTCCCACCAGATACCACAGTCAAGCCAGCATCGGGTAGGCATTTTGAAATACAAATAGACTGATGGAACCACAGGTCCCCTCTTCGATGTGTGAAAGTGTTGGAAATCAGTAGGGGAAAATTGTTAAGTCATCAATAAATGGTTCTAGGACAGTTGTTAAACCTCATGCCATAAAGTACGGTGGGAACTCTGACCTTACTCTGTACAGAAATCTGTTTTAGGATTAGTGCTGTTGAGTGCTCTGCTCCTGCAGTGTGTGGGAGCAGAGCACCCCCAGGCGCACTGTGTTTAGTGTGTGGTGCCCGGTAAGCTCCAGGCATTGCATTGCTGGATGAAATCTGTTCAGATGGCAGGACTTGTCCTGCCCCTCACTGCCGGGCCTGGACACAGGAGTGCACTTGGGAAAGCAGTGGAGGATGGCCACATGCTTGGGCCCCTGCACTCAACATGGGAGACCAGGTGAAGCTCCTGGCTCCTGGCCTCAACCTGGCCCAGCCCCAGCCATTGCAGCCATTTGGGGAATGAACCAGTGGGTAGAAGTGCTCGCTCTCCTCTCTCGGCCTCTCCCACTCTGTAATTGCCTTTCAAATAAAATCTTTAAAATAATCACTGCTGCAGGGGCAGGTGTTTGGTGCAACAGTTTAGATGCCTTTTAAGACACCCACATTCCATGCTGGAGTGCCTGGGTTCAAGTCTGGGGTTCCAGGTTCCTGCTAATGTGCACCCTGGGAAGTAGCAGGTGGTGGCTCAAGTACTTGGGTCCCTGTCTGCTACCCACATGGGAGAACCTCACTGCGTTCCTGGCTCCTGGCTGTTGCTGGCATCTGAGGAGTGAACTGGAGAATGGGAGATCTGTTTGTGTGTCTCTATCGTGCTGCTTTTCAAATAAGCACAATAAATAAGGGTCAGCCTTGTGGTGCAGTGGCTTAAGCTGCAATGCCGACATCCCTATGAATGTTGGTTCCAGTCCCGGCTGCTCCTCTCCTGATCCAGTTCTCTGCGATGGCCTAGGAAAGCAGCAGAGGATGGCCCAAGTGCTTGAGTCTCTGCACCCACGTGGGAAACCTGGATGGAGTTCCAGGCTCCTGGCTTCAGCCAGGCTGTTGGGGCCACTTGGGATGTGAACCAGCAGATGAAAGATCTCTCTGTCTCTGCAACTCTGCCTTTCAAACAAGTTAAAAAAAAAAAAAAAACTAAGTAAATAAAATTTATTAAAGACAAAAACACTTGCTAAAAAAGAATCACTCCAGGGGCTGGCACAGCGGGTTAATGCCCTGGCCTGAATCGCCGACATCCCATCTGGGTGCCAGTTCGAGACCCAGCTGCTCCTCTTCTGATCCAACTCTCTGCTATGGCCTGGGAAAGCAGTGGAAGATGGTCCAAGTCCTTGGGCCTCTGTACCCATGTGGGAGACCTGGAGGAAGCTCCTGGTTCCTGGCTTTAGATCAGCACAGGAGCATTCTCTCCCTTTTTTAAAATTTATCAGTTAGTATTTGCAGACGCTAGTCTTGTTTATGTGATCCCTCTGACTCTTAGTCAATTGTGAACAGAAATTGATCACCTGGACTAGTGAGATGGCATTGGTACATGCCACCTTGATGGGATTGAAATGGAATCCCCTGGCACATTTCTAACTCTACCATTTGGGACAAATCCGATTGAGCATGTCCCAAATTATACATCTCCTCCCTCTCTTATTCCCACTCTTATATTTAACAGGGATCCCTTTTCAGTTAAATTTCAACACTTAAGAATAATTGTGTATTAATTACAGAGTTCAACCAATAGTATTAAGTAGAACAAAAAAATACTAAAAGGGATGAAGTATTAAGTTGTTCATCAACAGTCAGGGCAAGGGCTGATCAAGTCATCCGTGTAGTAGTTCTAACACACACCTGGCAGTAGTAGTAACAGTAATTTTTTTTTGACAGGCAGAGTAGACAGAGAGAGACAGAGAGAAAGGTCTTCTTTTGCCGTTGGTTCACCCTCCAATGGCCGCCGAGGCCAGCACACTGCGGCCAGCACACCGCGCTGATCTGATGGCAGGAGCCAGGTGCCAGATGCTTTTCCTGGTCTCCCATGGGGTGCAGGGCCCAAGCACTTGGGCCATCCTCCACTGCACTCCCTGGCCACAGCAGAGAGCTGGCCTGGAAGAGGGGCAACCGGGTCAGAATCTGGAGCCCCAACCGGGACTAGAACCCGGTGTGCTGGCGCCGCTAGGCGGAGGATTAGCCTAGTGAGCCGTGGCGCCAGCCCGCAATTCTATCTTTCAAATAAATAAATGTTTAAGAAGTAAGGGAGGGAGGGAGAGAACCACTGAAGGAGGGAAGAGGGAAGGAAGGGAGGGAGGGAGGAAAGGACGGAAACCACTGAAAGATTCTAAGCGGGGCTGGGACTGGACTTGAACATGGAGGAGAGGGCTGGAGCGAGGGGTCACTAGAGGCAGGTGGCCATTTGGGGGTGGAGGAGCTCTCACAGGAGGCCCCACAAAGTCACCTTGGGAAGATGTGGACACCTGAGGGAACCACACAGTCCCCGGGACCCCCCGCCACATGTCAGGGCCCTTGCTGTTTACAGCAGAAGTCCACACAGGAGGAGGGAGGCCTGTGTGACCCAGTCTTCCCATGGGGGACACCCCACGGGCATGGCTCCACGGGAGGGCGTATTTGAGCAACACCCAAAGGAACAAGGAAGGAGGAATTTGTCAGAGTTTGTGCCAGGGCGGAGGGCATTCCGAGGGGATGGTGTATGCCGGGCTCAGAGCCAGGAACCAGGGCAGGCTGTGCGGGTTAGGGGCTGCCAACCTGAATTCTTTCCTTTCTTTTTTGCCTCTTGACTGGGTATGGAGCAAACAGCATTATATTAATAAAACAAAAAGAAATTGTTATAAGCTCTAGTACCACAGGTCCTTAACACAGATGTGTCTCCCCCCCGCCATTTCTGTCTTTCTTTTTTAAAAAATATTTATTTTATTTGAAAGGCAAAGTTACAGAGAGGCAGAGGTGGGGGGTGGTTTCCAATGGCTGGTTTACTCCCCAGATGGCCACAACGGCTGGAGCTGTACTGATCCAAACACAAGAGCCAGGAGCTTCTGGGTTTCCCACGCAGGTGCAAGAGCCCAAGGACTTGGGCCATCTTCGACTGCTTTCCCAAGCTGGATCGGAAGTGGAGCAGCCGGGACTCCAACCGGCACCCATATGGGATGACGGCACTGCAGGTGGCAGCTTTACCCACTACACCACAGTGCCAGCCCCTCCCCCCATTCCTTTTCAGGCCTGCTTTGCACACCACCATGTTTTCATGCTGCTAGACAGGAGCCAGCTACGATGTAACCCTAGGCAGACAGGGACACAGGCACAGGGCCCTCAAACCTGCCGTTGGAGGGATATGCCCAGAACAAACCGCCCCCAGCACTCACAAACAAGATAGAGAAACTGGAAACAGACCAGAAGGCAGTCACAGCCGGACCTGTCTACCTCCAGGTAGTGATGCACCAGCAGTGAGGTCATCGGTGACTAAACAACATGTTTAAACATAAACGTCCTCATTGCCCAAAGCACACGAACCCTTGGACACCGTCCCCGCAGAGCGGCCCTGCTCGGGGAGCCCTCCCACTGCGGGAGCTTTGCTTTGCTTCCGTGACCCTGGCTTCTCTGATCGCGTTACTTTGTCCATGCGCCTTACTCTTCACGCTGCAGGACGCGAACCTCAACAGCTAGAAGTACTGACTGCTACGTCAGGCCGGCTACAATCCCAGCACAGACTGAAGGTCCTGCTTTCCACTCTAAGTCACACACCAAGTGTGGTCTCCCTATTCCTCAGCCCCGTCCTCTTCCTGTTAGTGTGGTCTCATGAAGACAACTGCACAGGCGCTGCTGGGCTTGGAAAGTGTGCCTGACCCCTCCAAAACTCATCCTGAAATTTAATCTCTGTTGTAAAAGCATTAAGAGGTGGGACCCTTAGGAGGGGATGAGGGCTCCACCCTCCTGGGTGGGACTGGTGCCCTAAGGGGGAAGTCAGCCACCCCCCTCCCATCTTCTGCCAGGTGAACACACAAGACCCGGGGTTGCCGGCATCACCTTGAGTAACTTGGGTTTCTCATTGTAATTACCCAACCCCAGGCATTCTGTTAGACTGTCACACAAAACAGACTAAGACAGGATCTTGAGATGGCCTAACTTAAAACAGGCTAATCAAAGCCACAGGAAGACCATTTCACACCCATCAAAATGGCATCCCCAGAATGACAGATCACGAGTGCTGGCGGGTATGTGGGAAATCTGGAACCTGCATGCCTTGCTGGTAGCAGCGTAAGATGGTACAACAGCCAGGGTGCTGACATAATTAAACAGTTACCACCTGGCCCAGCCATTCTGCTCCTCAGTGTGTACTCAAGAAAGGGAAACATATGCCCAACAAAAACTCACAAACGCTCATGCAAGCCAGAGACCGTTAGAGACCCAGTTGGCCATTATCTGATGGACGGTAATCCCTATAGAATACGACTTGGCTATGAAGAGGACTGAAGTACTGACGCAGGCTAGAACACAAATAAACCTTGAGAGCACTATGTGCAGGGAAAGAAATACAGTCTCAGAGGCCACCGACTATGATTCCATTGATATGAAATGTCTGGAATTGGATACTCTATAGAGAGATCAGCGATTACTAAGGCGTGGAGAGTTGTGGGGCAGAGTGGGAGGAAGGGGTGACTGTTAATGGGAACAAGGTTTCTTTTTGGAATGAAAATGTACCAGACTGGGCCAGCGCCACGGCTCAATAGGCTAATCTTCCACCTGTGGCACCGGCACACCGGGTTCTAGTCCCGGTTGGGGCACCGGATTCTGTCCCGGCTGCCCCTCTTCCAGGCCATCTCTCTGCTGTGGCCCGGGAGTGCAGTGGAGGATGGCCCAAGTGCTTGGGCCCTGCACCCTATGGGAGACCAGGAGAAGCACCTGGCTCCTGCCTTTGGATCAGCGCGGTGCACTGGCTGCAGTGCGCTGGCCTCGGCGGCCATTGGAGGGTGAACCAACGGCAAAGGAAGACCTTTCTCTCTGTCTCTCTCTCTCTCACTGTCCACTCTGCCTGTCAAAAAAAAAAAAAAAAAAAGTACCAGACTGGATCGTACTGATGGTTGCATAAATGCCAGTATGCTAACGGCTGGATGATGCACTTTCTATACGGCATGTGAAACAGACATCACGAAAGTGGGGTTTTGCTTTCCATGTGGCGTTTACAGGCCTCAGCCTGGGGGTCCTGGCAGTGCTCGGAGAGAAGCAGGAGTCTGCAGGATGAGTTTTGGAGGGGTCGGACATTCGAATCACAGGGCACACTTTCCAAGCCCAGTGGCGCCCGTGCTGTTTTCTTCATGAGACCACACTTGGTGTGTGACTTAGAGTAGAAAGCAGGACCTTCAGTCTGTGCTAGGACTGTAGCTGCCCTGACCTGCTCAATAGCCCCTGGAGGAAGCCTCGGACTTCCCAGAGAGCAGCTCCTCGTGTTAGCTTTGGGATGAGGAGCGGCAGGGGTTAACTTAGGAAACTTCATTCCCTGAGCCGGGAAGCAGCTGGTTTGAAATACAGTTACCGGAGGGGCAGTCGTGAGGCCCTACCGTGCATTAAGCTGCCACTCGGGACACGGCATCCAGTATGAAGTGTTGGTTTGTGTTGCAGACACTCTGCTTCCAAACCAGCTCCCTGCTAATGCCTCTGGGAAGCAGCAAATGCTGGCTCGACTACCTGGGTTCTTACCGTCCATGTGGGAGAGCTGGGTGCAGGTCCTGACTCCTGGCTTCAGCCTGGCCCAGCCCCAGGTTTTAAGGCCACTTGAGGAGTGAACCAGGGGATAGAAGCTTGCTCTCTCTCTCTTCCTCCCTCCCTCCTTCTCCCTCCCCCTCTTCCTCTTTCCTTTTCTGTCCTTCTGCCTTTCAAATAACTAAAACAAATCTTAATATATATATATATATATACACACACACACAGTCACTGGAAGGCTAGACAAACAATGGGAAGCGCACTGACGGAGGACTCAGCTGGCTCTGGTCCTGTCACTCACAAACTGACCTTAGTTAAGCACCACCCCTTTTGCCCCCACCTACCCACCTTCTCCGTGTTAAGTGGGGTAATTACCTGTTCCAGAGTTGAGGAGCTACAACAAGCTGATGCACAGGAAGAGCTTTGCAAATGGTTGTTGCAAATGAGCAAGCTCTGTGTTTGAGCCCCACTGGGTTGAGGCTTAATAGTTAAGTGTCGGGGCCGGCGCCTTGGCGCAGTAGGTTAATCCTCTGCCTGCAGCGCCAGCATCCCATATGGGTGCCGGTTCTAATCCCAGCTGCTCCTCTTCCATTCCAGCTCTCTGCTGTGGCCTGGGAAAGCAGTAGAAGATGGCCCAAGTCTATGGGCCCTTGCACCCATATGGGAGACCGAGAGGAAGCACCTGGCTCCTGGCTTCAGATCGGCACAGCTGTGGCCGTTGCAGCCATTTGGGGAGTGAACCAGCGGATGGAGGACCTTTCTCTGTCTCTCCCCCTCACTGTCTGTAACTCTACCTCTCAAATAAATAAATAAATACATAAACAGTTGAGTGTGTTTGCCATCCTAGCTGCCATTCTGGAATCCTTCATAACATGAACCAAGACAAGAAGGAAGGGTCGGGAGTTATAAGTGGGAATGCTCAGCACCGAGACAGGCCAGCGTGCACCCAGCGTATATTACTCTGAATGCAGCACTAAGTAATTCTTCAGCCGTCCAAGATTCAGCGCGGCCACAGTGTCAGGGGCTGTGCCGTGGGGGCCTCGCTGTGCAAGCGCAGCCAGCGCTTCAGTGAGGAGGAGGGAGAGCAGTGAGAAGACAGATTCAGTCCCAGCCGTATGGCAGGCGCCTCACCTGTACCGTTACAGGTAATGCTTATGCGCTGCCCATGCTGTGGGAATTATCCCCATTTTACAAAGAGGAACTCGTAGACCAGGAGGCACAATAACCGCCTATGGTCAGACAGTGAGAGGGAACCGGGGACTCAGGATGGCGGTCGATGTTCTGATCGCAATCGGTGACTGAGAGCAGCATCAGGTTTACGTGCACTGGCAGCCATCAAGTGCCTCTCTGAGCAGCCTACAGAATACAGGGCCCTGGTGCCTGCCGGCATTCACAGAGCGGCTGCTCCGCCCTAATGAAGTGTGAGTGAAGAAAGCATGAAGGTAGGTTCATACGAACTATAAGATTTTTCTTTTTTTTTTTTTTTTGAGATTTTATTTTTATTCATTTGACAGGCAGAGTTACAGACAGTGTGAGAGAGAGAGAGAGAGAGAGAGAGAGAAAGGTCTTCCTTCCATTGGTTCATTCCCCAAGTGGCCACTATGGCCAGAGCTGCACCAATCTGAAGACAGCAGCCAGGTGCCTCCTCCTGGTCTCCCATGGGGTGCAGGGCCCAAGCACTTGGGCCATCCTCTACTGCTATCCCAGGCCACAGCAGGGAGCTGGAATGGAAGAGGAGCAACTGGGACTAGAACCCAGCACCCATATGAGATGCTGGCATCGCAGGCAAAGGATCAACCTAGTGCACCACAGTGCCGGCCCCTATCAGGAAGATTAAATGAAGTAAAGCATTGAAAGTACTCTGTCACCTACTCATTCTAGAATTCGAATCCCAGCTGTTGGGGCCGGCATTGTGGCACAGCAGGTCTGTAACTCCAGCATCCCATCTGAGCACCAGTTCTAGTCCTGGCTGCTCTACTTCCAATCCAGCTCCCTGCTAGTGCACCTGGGGAAGCAGTGGAGGATGGGCCTATTACTTCGGCCCCTGCACCCACGTGGGAGACCCAGATGGAGTTCCTGGTTCCTGGCTTCAGCTTGGCTTAGCCGCGGCAGCTGTTGGGAGTGAACCAGCAGATGGACGATCCCCCTCCCACCCCCTAACTCCACCCACCTTCCGTCATTACTGTTCAAGTAAATAATAAATACACATTTTAAAAAATCCCAGCTGTACCGACAACTGGCTGGGAAGCCACTACGAATGCAAACTAATGGCAAACTAGATGCGAATGAGACCCCTTCCTTTCAGCAGAGCGATAGAAGCACTCTTTCACGTTACGGCGGGGTTTTGATGGGGAACTGGTGAGGAACCGTCTGTGTGCGGCCCACTTGGTGACTCGGGTTCCTCAGTGCAAGGTGTGAAGAGCCACACCTCCCACCCTCGGCCGCAGCTGGGGACTGCAAACACTGCCAGGCGACGGGACGGTGGCACTTCCCTGAGCCAGGGGCACAGCCTCCAGGGCGGACGGCAGAGCACCCCAAAGCGCATCCCTGGCAGCAGGGGCGGGGCTGGGCCGCGGACAGGATGGCACCTGAACCCCCTGAGCCTTCTGTGGGCGGGTCCTCCGTGGACACGAGGCCACGAGACGGAAGCAATGATGAGGACTCCTCTCCGAGCAGCAGCCACATTTATTTCTGCTTAAATATAAAAGCACCTGAGTTATCGTCCCCAACTCTAGCTCCTGATCGAACGCTCTTCAAACTGAACCCTCTCCTCATGGAGTCCCGCTTGGAAATCACATGCTCACTTTAAATCCATGATTTTGAAGCTCGGGCCTGCGGCTCTGGCGGCCCAGGCCCCTCACGATCACCTTCATTGGGCCCAGGACAGCACCCACCGGGTGCACCGGTCCCGATTTGCAGCATGAGGAAGGAACCGAGGCGCTCCACCTGCCCCGGGCTAGGTTCTGAGGGATTTGCCTTCTAAGGCATCAAACATGTCTTCTAAAGACTTCTCAACGCACTGGAGGAACTCGCGGGCATTGCGGCGGGGGTAGGAGGAGACATTGCAGCCTATCCAGCTGTCATGGACGGCGTACCCAACGCCAAAGCCATCAGGGACGACGGGGGCAAAGCCCCCCAGGCTCACGGCCGGGCTGCTCAGCGTGCTGGTGGACAGGATGTTGTGGTTGATCTGCCCGTACGCAGGGTCCAGGTAGAGCTCGGGCAAGACGATCCCCTTGGCTGCTGCCAGGCACCGCAGAGCAAAGAGGTGTCGGTCGAAGCCCTGGCCTGTGAGCGACGACAAGGAAAAGCGGAGCTCAGCACCCCAGAGCTGCAGAGGGCCCTGGAAAACCTCCCGCCCACAGGTGGAAAGCCCCGCCCAGGAGAGAGAGCTCCACCCACTGGAGAGGGGAAGGAGGGTCTCTGTTTCTGCACGCCTTCCTCCCGCTCACTAGCCTTCAGGGCAGCTCATTCTAGATTTTTAGTTCTATTTAAAAATGCTCAATTATACATTTTTAAATAAAATTATCAATAACTGAGCTAAACAAGAGCCTGAAATTTTCAAAATTCTGAATCTGTTTAGCCAAATAGTCAAGACAGTACGTGAAGAGAGCTATGGACTCAAAACCCAACGTAACAGACCAGACTGCATCAGTGTCGCAAAGGGGAGAGGGTGTTTGGCCAGGGTCCTGATCCCAGTCTTACCACTAACTTGCTGAACCACTGGGCCGGCGGCCTTAGGTTCCAACCCACCAAACGGCCAAGGAGAAGACCAGAGGGTCTCGGAGGCCCTGCGGCCCCAGGACCGGACTGCAGGGGCCCCGGGACCTGTGCAGGTCTCGAATGCTGCCCCAAAGAGGTGAAGGAGGATGACACTGAGTTATCTGGGGCCAGCTTCCCAGATGACAGGGAAAACGTGAAATAAGAGGGACTGCGGGCCGGGAAGTCCTAAATCGTAAAAGTGAGTCTGATAACCAGAAAACAACAGAGAAGGGAGAACCAGGCATCACGGCTGCACGTGCCTTAAATGAGGGTGGAGGTGGATGCGGTTCCCCATCTCTGCGTAGGAGGGCCACGCTGATCCCCAGGGGCTACCTGGCTGTTCAGACCACAGAGTAAAAAAAAATCCCTTTGGGAGCTGGCAGATGGATTAAACCACGGTTAACAGGGGTTGAATATGACGGAGCCCACCCAAACGCAGAGCCAGAGGCCCGCTCCACGCCCGCCTCACCCATCGCCGCTTCTCTGGTCAGCTGGCCGTGGTACTTGGAGCAGGCGGCCACCATCTGCTGCAGCTCGCCGGCGCTGTGCTTCGACGGCTCCCTGACGAAGGCCTCGGAGCACCTCTTGGTGAAGACGGATGCGGGCCGGATGGTCTCGGTGCGGCCGTGCTTGAACGCCGCGGTGCTGCACGACTCGTAGGTGGCCACCGTGCGCCCGTACTGCCGCAGGAAGGCCATCTGGAAGGCCAGCTGGGCCACCGCGTCCGGGCTCAGCTTCTGCTTCTTCAAGAACTCCTTGCCTCCCCTCTGAAACTGCATGCAGTCGACGGTGAGGGTTCTCACGGTGGCGTCAAACTTCTCTCTGGCAGCGCTGATGCCGGCCTTCAGGGCATCACTAAGCTCGAAGCTGAGTTTCTGCACGGCCACCGCGGAGTCGAGGGTGGCCGGCTGGCTCTGCGGAGTGACGGCAGGAGTCTGCGTGCTGTCTTTAAAGACCTCGTTAAAAAACCTGAGCACCGCCACACCATCTCCCCAGGCGTGCTCAAAGTGGACGGCAGCGGTGCCGTCCTTGGCCAGGATGAGGTTGAAGGACTTATCAAACCAGCGGTTTGTGCCATCGCCATGCAGCATGCTGTGGGACAGGTGGACAAGGTCCCTGATGGCAAAGTCATCGAGGCAGAGGCAGAACACGGCAGAGTCCACTTTGCTCAGGGCCTCCGCATTGCTGCCAGTAGCCAGCTTCTGCCGGAGCTCTGCCCAGACGTCCCGGTTCTCGCTGGTCAGATACGCCAGGGGGAAGTCGGGGACCGGGCTGCTGTCCGAGAGAATGTACTTCAGATGTGCCTGGATTTCTGAGGGGCTCACCATGTCCCCATTTTCATCCAGGACATCGAAGACATAGAAATTTCCCTTTCTTAGAACCAAGAGGTGTCTAGCCTTTTCATCTGTAAAGAGTTCATCCCGACCGGGTTTGGGTAAACGCGTGGAGTTGAAAAGCCGGAAATACTGGGACATGTCCAGGGGATATGCGTTGACCAAGTAGGCCCCGTACCAGGACAGAGAGGAAGGCACAAGGCGTATGAGTCTCTTGAAGGTGTTGGTGTCGCTTCTGGCAGGGTTCAGGTGGAACACTTCCGGCTCCAGTAGGCCAGCCCGGAGCGTCTTCAGAAACCGGATGGCAGAAACGGTCATGTTGGTCGCCCGGGTGAGCTGGTCGTTATACTCGGGTTTGGGGTCAGGATTGAAGGCCATAAATGGATTAAAGTTCAGAACAACGGAGTCTCGAGCAGTTAAGTACATATCAAACCAGGGGCCTACAAAATACAATCAAATAAAAAAATACAGAAAGGTAATGTCTTCAAAAATAAAATGTAAGAAAAACACTTTCAGCACAGGCAGAGGAAATGCCTTCAACCTCCAGAAGGTGGAGCTTCTGCAACAACCCATGACGTATGAACGGGATCACACAATACATGGCTTTTTGCATCTAGCATCTATCACTTAGGAGAATGTTTCTGAGGATTATCTAAGTTGTTGCATGCATTAGTCCTTCATATTGCCAAATAATGCCGTGAATATTAATAGACAAGCTTTTGTGTCTATGAGACACAAAAAGTTCACAGGAAATGGAATTAAAAGATTCTGGTGGAAAATATTCCACAACCCATGCAATGCTTCACAATGTGCATTTTCCAAGAACTTTCTTTCTTCTTAATTTGAGAGGCAGAGACACAGCCAGAAAGGGAGCGCTCCCATCTGCTGACTACCCGAGAACCAGGAACTTAACTCGGGTCTTCCCCGAGCCACCGCCTGCTGCCTCCCAGGGCCTGCACTGGCAGGAGGCTGGAAGTGGGATCCAGAGCCAGCACCAGGACAGAACCTAGGTGCTCCAGAGTGGGACAGGAGTGTCTGAAGTGGCCTCTCAACACCTAGGCCAAACACCTGGCCCCACATGAACTTTTTGAAGACCTTTCATATGAGGACATTCTGGGCACGCTCTGCCTGTAAAAACTCCAGCTGTGATATTTTATCAGAAAAATGTGTCAGGGCCAGCACTGTGGCATATCAGGTAAAGCAGCTGCCTGCAGTGCCAGCATCCCATATGGGCGCTGGTTCAAGTCCTGGCTGCTCCACTTCTTCTTCTCCTTCTTTTTTTAAGAAAGCTTATGTAAAAAGCAGAGTTACAGAGAGGCAGAGGCAGAGAGAGAGAGAGTGAGGTCTTTCATCCACTAGTTCACTCCCCAGATGGCCACAACAGCTGGACCTGCACCAATCCAAAGGTAGGAGCCAGCAGACTTTTCTGGGTCTGGGACGCAGGTGCAGGGGCCCAAGGACTTGGGCCATCTCTCACTGCTTTCCTAGGCCACCACAGAGAGTCGGATCAGAGGTGGAGCAGCCGGGACTTGAATCAGCAGTCATATGGTATGCCAGCACTGCCAACATTGGCTTTACCCGCTACGCCACAGAAAACTATGGAATGCTTCAAGAATCTGCATGTCATCCTTGCGCAGGGGCCATGCTAATCTTCTCTGTATCATTCCGATTTTAGTACATGTGCTGCTAAAGCAAGCAGTGCTCCACTTCCGATCTAGCTCTCTGCTGTGGCCTGGGAAAGCAGTAGAAGATGGCCCCAGTGCGTGGGGCCCTACACCTTCATGGGAGACCTGGAGGAAACTCCTGGCTTCAGATGGGCCCAGCTCTGTTATGGCCATTTAGGGAGTGAACCAGCAGATGGAAGATTATCTCTCTCTCTGCCTCTGCCTCTCTATACCTCTGCCTTTCAAATAAATAAATAAATCTTAAAAAAAAAAAAAAAAAAGAAGAAGAAGAAAAAAGAAAAGTGTGTCTTTAAGGGAAGTTCCCGGGGCATTAGCAAGAACAAACTCTACATCTTCCACTGGACCGTCTTCCATTGGATGAAATTATTTCCACATGGAAAAGCCTGGAAAAGGACCAGAAGATGTAAATCTATCTGCTGCACATTTGTCGATCCATTCATTCTATTCCATTCCTGAAGAATCAGGGCTGTGCCAGGGCCTGTCCAGGGGATTGAGAGGAATAGGGCAAGGTCAGCGATTCGGAAAGAACTCTGGTGAAGTGCAATGCACCAAGTGCAAACAAGTCCTGGTGGGTAAGATACAGCTGATGAAAGAAGACATGAGTGCAAGAACCCGGTGCAGGTGCCGTGGTGTAGTAGGTTAAGCCTCCGCCTGTGGTGCCGGTATCCCCTGTGGGTGCCGGTTCGAGTCCTGGCTGCTCCACTCTGATCCAGCTCTCTGCTTTGGCCTGGGAAGGCAGCAGAGGATGACCCAAGTGCTTGGGCCCCTGCACCCACGTGGGAGACCTGAAAGAAGCTCCTGGCTCCTGGCTTCAGATCGGTGCAATTCCGGCCATTGCGGCCATTGGGGAGTGACCAGCAGATGGAAGACCTCTCTCTCTCTCTATCTCTTCTCCCTGTAGGTAACTCTGCCTCTCAACTAAACCATTAAAAAAATGCAAGAACCCTCCTATAGTAAAATGACTGTAAAGAGATATAGATCAATGAGGCCAAGAGAGTGGAAGAAGAGAGCAAATATTGGAAGCTGGAAACAAGCGGACAACTGGTAACGCCCACAACAAATTCAAGAAAGCCAGTCCTAACCTCTCAGGAGACAGCGCAGGGAAAATCGGATTTACCCAGCAGGACCTGCAGGGCGCTGGGGAACGGGAGGGCTGGATACACCTGGCTGAAAGACTTTAATTAGCTCACCACAGCCGCCCTAAGATTCCCACCCACTCTGGACAAAGTAAAATGGGGGGCCATAAGTCACAGCTGAGATCCTGAACCTTCCTCCCCACCACACTTCTGCAACACTAGCAATCCTCCCCACTCCCTGGGGCTCCTACCCACCCGAATCCAAAGACACTGCTATTAGGGGCATGCCAAGCAGAGTGTAGCCCGATCTCGTGGGAAGCCTGTAACTGACCAGCCCCACCCTCACCCACAGAGCTTCAACAGCTTTCTGATGTCTGTCTGTCTGTCTCTCTCTGTTTCTCTCTCTCAGATTTAAGACAACAGAGCGGATGATGAAGCACCTGAAGAAGGAACAGAGGCAAGACAGATGGGGGACAAACAGCTGATGGGGCAACAGCCCAAGGGAGCAGCTTCAAAACAGGCCAAGAGCTCCCCAGATCCAGACTGGAGCAAGCCAGGAGTTCTAGAAGAGACTTCATCACAGCCAGAACTGGCAGAAGATGTTACGTGGTCGCCTGTCCTGGGAGGAGACTCAGACAGCTTAGCAAGAGTCTGGGAGTAAACTGTTAAGCACAAAGAAAGCTAAACTAAAGAAAAGATGGGGAGCCCGTGCTGTGGCGCAGTGGGTTAACGCCCTGGCCTGAAGCGCCATCTCCCATATGGGCGCTGGTTCGAATTCCAGCTGCTCCACTTCCTATCCAGCTCTCTGCTAAGGCCTGGGATAGCAGTGGAAGATGGCCCAAGTCCTAGGGCCCCTGCACCCATGTGAGAGACCCGGAGGAAGCTCCTGGCTCCTGGCTTCAATTGGCGCAGCTCCAGCCATTGCAGCCAGTTGGGGAGTGAACCAGCGGATGGAAGACTTCTCTCTCTGTCCTACTTCTCTCTGTAACTCTTTCAAATATATAAAATAAATGTTTTTTAAAAAAGAAAAGAAAAGATGGTATAATTACTAACTTCAGAGAAAACAAGAAGTTTGTACAGGAATAGAACACTAATCCCAATATGCTACATGGCAAGAACATTTATATGATCATAATACTACTGTAAACATGAGATACTGAGTTAACCAAAATTATAACTAGTTATACTAAGGAAAAAGAGAATAAGATGTATGCATTCACAGATGTGGTAGGGATATAAAAGCCAACTAAATTCTAATCTTGTATAGTGTAGGCATCAATAGATAATGCCTAAAACAAACAAAAAATAAGATGTAGTAATCATATAAATCATGATTATTAATCATATAAATACATGATTTAGAGATATCAGGGAATATACAAAAAGAATTAGGAGCTGAAACAAGGCAAAAGGGGAGGAGGCCGGCGCCGTGGCTCAACAGGCTAATCCTCCGCCTTGCGGCGCCGGCACACCGGCTTCTAGTCCCGGTCAGGGCGCCGGATTCTGTCCCGGTTGCCCCTCTTCCAGGCCAGCTCTCTGCTGTGGCCCGGGAGTGCAGTGGAGGATGGCCCAAGTGCTTGGGCCCTGCACTCCATGGGAGACCAGGAAAAAGCACCTAGCACCTGGCTCCTGCCATCGGATGAGCGCGGTGTGCCGGCCGCAGCGCGCCGACCGCGGCGGCCATTGGAGGGTGAGCCAACGGCAAAGGAAGACCTTTCTCTCTGTCTCTCTCTCTCACTGTCCACTCTGCCTGTCAAAAAAAAAAAGGGGGGGGGAGGAAATAGGAAATTGCTGTTTTTCCCAAAAAGTCTTACAGAATTATCTGATTTTTTTTAAAGCATTTATTTACCTATCTGAAAGGCAGAGCTAGAGAGAGAGGGAGAGACAGAGAGAGAGATCCTCCATCTGTTGGCTCATTCCCCCAAACAGCCACAACATACAGGGCTAGGCCAGGCTAAAATCAGGAGCCTGGAACTCCATCCGCGTCTCCCAGGGAGGACAGGATGACAGCCAGATGGGACTGTAGGAGCAGCACGCGGACAGCAGTGCCGGGAGAGCTGGAGGCGATCTCATGTAGGGACTACTACTAACAGCACGAGTGGGACATGATGAAGCCTGTACTGTGGCAGAGGCCAGGGGGATGAAGAGGAGGGACAGGCTGCAGAAATGTTTAAGAGATAAAACTGGCAACATTTGATTTCCTCTGGGGTTTAGGGAGAAACGTAACTAACAAAAGGACTCTCAAGTTTCCCCGGGAGGTGATCGCTACCGGTTTAAAGAGAAAAACAGATAAAGAGGAATATAAAAAGGGACATATAAAGAGGAACAAGTACTTGGGCCACTGTCCACCACTCTCCCAAGTGCACTAGTAGGGAGCTGGATTGAAAGTGGAGTAGGCAGGACTTGAACTGGTGCCCAAATGGGATGCCGGTGTTGCAAGCAGTGGTCCAACCCACTATGCCACAGCACTGGCCCCTGGACTCTCTGATTTTTTTAAACTACATGCATGTATAAGGGCACTTTAAAAAACTTGTGAAAAATGTAATCAGAAAGTGAGTTTGTTTTGGTGAAAAAAAATTGAAATCCATGCATAGTTTTTTCATATTTTATATTTCACCTAAACTTTTTTAAATACCTTGTATAATTTTGATAAAAATCTATACTAAACTAAAAGAAGTTTAGAAACAGAGGCTTTTGGAAACCACAACTGAATGGAGAGAGAAAAGAACTGAAAAGTTTACACAGAAAGACTACCCTGGTTCTTTTTTTCCCCTCAAGATTAATTGATTGATTGATTTAAAAGGCAAAGTGACAGAGAAAGAGGTATAGAGAGAAAGAGTGAGAGATTTTCCACCTGCTGGTCTACTCCCCAAATGCCTGCAGCAGCTGGGCTAGGCCAAAGTCAGGAGCCAGGAACTCCAGATAGCCTCCCACATAGGTGGCAGGGACCCTGGCACCTGGGCCATCTGCTGCTGCCTTCCCAGAAGCATAAGCTGCACGCTGGATAGGAAGCGCCTGCCTTAGGACTCAAACCAGCCTCTCCAATCTGGGATGTGGGTGTCCCAAGAGACAATTTTTTTTTTTTTAATTTTTGACAGGCAGAGTGGATAGTGAGAGAGACAGAGAGACAGAGAGAAAGGTCTTCCTTTGCCGTTGGTTCACCCTCCAATGGCCGCCACGGTCGGTGCACTGCGGCCGGCGCACCGCGCTCATCCAATGGCAGGAGCCAGGTGCCAAGTGCTTTTCCTGGTCTCCCATGGAGTGCAGGGCCCAAGCACTTGGGCCATCCTCCACTGCACTCCTGGGCCACAGCAGAGAGCTGGCCTGGAAGAGGGGCAACCGGGACAGAATCCGGTGCCCTGACCGGGACTAGAAGCCGGTGTGCCGACGCCGCAAAGCGGAGGATTAGCCTGTTGAGCCACGGCGCCGGCCCCAAGAGACAATTTAACCTACTGTGCCACAAATGCCAACCCCTGGATCTTTTTTAAAAATTAATTAATTTGAGAGACAGAGACAGACATACACAGAGAGCTCCCATACAATTGTTCACTCCAAAATGCCTACAATGGTTGGGACTCCCTGGGCTGGGCTGGGCTGGGCTGGGCCAAAGCTAGCAGCCAGGAATTCAATCCAGAGACCCCACACGGGTGGAGGGACCCAGTCACATGAGGCAGTACTATTGCTTCCGGGGGTCTGCACCAGCAAGAAGCTAGAGGCAGGAGCAGGAGCAGGAGCCAGGCAGTGAACTCAGGCATAGGCAACCTAACCAGGGTCTTAACCACTAGGCTAAATGCTCACCTCAAACTCGGCCAGTTGTGTGTGTGTGTGTGTGTCTTTTTTCTGTTTTAATTTATTTATTTATTTTACAGGCAGAGAGATGAAGAGAAAGAGATGGACCGTAAGCTGGTTACTCCCCCAAATGCCCACAATGGCCGGAGCTGGGCTGGGTTGAAGCCAGGAGCTGGGAACGGAATCCATGTCTCCCACATGAGTGGCAAGGATCCAATTATTGGAGCCATCAGCACTGCCTCAAAGGACCTGCATCAGCAGGAAGCTGGAGTGAGGAGCCAGAGACAGGGATCAAGCCCAGGTACTCCGCTACCTGGGACACAGGAGTCCTCACTGGTGTCTTAACCCCTGGGCTAAATGCTGCCCTCCAGCCCTGATCTTTTGTTAAGTTTATTTATTTTATTTGAACGTCAGAGTTATGGAGAGAGAGGGAGAGAGATCTTCCCTCCACTGGTTCACTCTGCAAATACCCACAACGGCTAGGGTTCAGTACGGCCAAAGCCAGGAGCCAGGAGCTTCTTCTGGGTCTCCCACACAGGTGCAGGGGCCCAAGGACTTGTCTCATCTTCCGCTGCTTTCCCAGGCATCATAAGCAAGGAGCTGGATGAGAAGTTAAGCAGCTGAGACTCAAACTGGTGCCCATATGGGATGCCAGCATCACAGGTGGTGGCTTAATCCTCGAGGCTACAGCGCCGGCCTCATATCTAATCTTAAAAGAATTTGCCAGGAACAACATGGATAGTGACACAGAAGAATGGAAGACTAACAGGTTTGGTTTTGTGGGAGCATAAAGTGATGAAAGCCGAGGCTAGAGAGGACTGACCCAGAGTGGCACGGGATGGAGGACTTAATCCTGCGTGGCACTCAGACGGGACAACTGAGAGGTTCTTTCTCAACGCCACCTTTCGGAGGAAGTAAGCCACTGCTCTGGACTAAGTACCGCAGTAGAGGAGCGAGTCACGCAGCCTTGACGGTTCCGTCAGAAGAAGCCTGAGCCATTACTTCAATGCTGGTCTCACCAAAACAGGAGAGAAGAGGCCTGACTTTCCACTGTGGAGGTCTCTGACCAAAACGACGGCCGCAGACGAGGCTTCCCACCTGAGATGTAGCTCGTGTGTTTATTCCGCTTGTCCTGGGCGACCAGCTGCTCGTGCAGTTCCTTCCCAATTCCGTTTTCAAAACTCTTACAGAATTGTTCTGTTTTCCTGAAATGTTCGAGGAAAGACAGATTCAAACCATGGTACACAGAGAGATGTTTAGATTCAAAGCCAAAAACTCATACAAAGAGTTCTGGGTCCCCAGTGGCATATCCCAAAGACCTGGGAATGAGATCAGAAAGTACCTCTCATCAGGACAGGAACTTACCCAAATGGATTAATCTACATCATCTCTAGGATGACTGAACAGAAAGAACAATCAACAGCTCATAAAATAATCTGTCCTCTAGGCGGTAGTTTGACATGAAGAAAAGGACATAAACTTTAGAGTCAAAAAGAGCCAAGTTTAAATCCTGGCTCTGTCACTCTCAAATTGCGTAACTTTGGACATAGATTACTCAGTCTAAGTGTCAGTTTCTTAATGCGTAAAATAGAGATAATATAAGATTAAAAAATTCATAAAGCTAAGGATTTAGGATAGTCTAAAACATAACCCTCATTTAATTACTAGTCCATTACCATTCCAAGAGAAACTTCCAGTGACTAACAAAGAACACCTAAAAGCAGAGGACTACAAGATGAACAACACCACCTGTTTTCTCTTCACTGTCCAGTGAAGGGCTCTGGGATTCCAACGACAATGCTAGTTACCTGCACAAGAAAATTCTCACCATGGAAAGAGTACCACACTAGGCTACGAGAGCTTAACGCAACCTACTTTTTGACAATATCCACTCCTACTTTCTAATTCCATGCTGCTTTGTTTCCTAGGACTGTCACAACAAAGCATCACACACGTGGCGGCTTAAGACAACAGAAGTGCACTCTCTCACGGTTCTAGAGGCAGGAAACACACAAACGAGTCAACAGGAGCACGTGCGCTCTGGCCACTGCTCCATGTGCTTCTCTTGGCTTCTGGTGTTGCTGGCAATCCCTGGTGCTCCTTGGCTTGCTGACACATCACTCCAGCCTCTGCCTCTGTCCTCACATGGGAGTCTCTGTGTCTCTGCTCATTTTCTTACAAGGCCATCAGTCATACTGGAGTAAGGACTCACCCGACTCCTCAGGTGAACTCATTATGCCTGCAACACCCTATTTCCAAGCAAGGTCATCCAGTGAGGTTCTGAAAAGAGCCTAGGTCTGGGAGGCACCCTATCCAACCCAGGAAACACTCTGCAGCAAACTTCCGGTCTGCCACACTGTCCCCTCAGTGGACCTCCCTAGCAGGAGCACAGCCCTCTGCAGACGACCCAGGTGCCCCTGCCAGCATAAAAGGACAGATCTGGCATTCTGGCTTACACACCACCTCCTTCTGAGTCTGACTGGAGGGACTCTAGGCTGAAGGTTTGGTCAGTCCCTCATGAATGAAAAATCGACTTCCTGAACCTGCAGATGTATAAACTGGGTTCCACGTTCCTGGAGATCCCATCAAGCCATAGACGCTCCCCAGAGCTTGGTCCACCACTACTTGCCGGCCTCTCTTGAACCACCCATCCATGGTCACTCAGGGTTCGCAGTGTTTACCTGAACTGGCTGTCATCCAGGAGAGGCTTCTGGGCACTCAGGTATCTCCTAATGGTGTCTTCAAGTTTGGGAATAGGCAGCCTGGGGACAAAGCGAGGACAGTGTAAGGCTGACAACACCCAGAAGACGCTAATTAGCTTCACATGCCAAACTAATACATCGATTACTGGGTAATTAGTTTCATTCCAAAAAGCCAATGATGGGAAGCCACTGGCAAAACAGAATCCATGGATTTACTGATGTAAGCATAACTGGAAACTCTGTTTTCAAGCGGAATGACAACTAACTTTTTAAGTTACATATTTTTAGTAACAATAATAGATTCAAAATGGGCACCGAGAAGCTATGCCAAGTATTCCTGTTTCCTTGTCACAATTGCTGTACCTGAGCTAAGACTGTATTGGCACTGATTTAATTCTGTCCATTTGAACCACTGCATTTTTCCCTCCAGGATAAAAAGAAAAAGGTTCTTTTTAAAAATTTATTTCTTGTGCATTTTATAACAGAGAATCACCTAACACTGAAATAAAGATCTGTCCAAGGGCCAGCCAAACATGAGGGCTACATTCACAGAAAGACAGGAATGGAGAACTGTCAGGCCATGCCTGGCCACCAGGAATCCTACTGGGAAAAACTAGATACTTCCATGTGTTTAATAACAGGAACAAGAGTTGGCCTACTTATCCCTCTCTACTAGTAGATTTCCAGTGATGAAGTTACTGGTACATGGTGAAATGAAATTAGGACGATGAGGTGTATTTTGTCTTTCATTTCAATAGTTTTACTGGAACATAGGTCACCTAGTATTAAAACAATTGTAATTTGTTAGACAACCTGTGCCAACTCAAAAATTTTTTTAACTTTTATTTAATGAATATAAATTTCCAAAGTACAGCTTATGGATTACAATGGCTCCCCCCCATAACTTCCCTCCCACCCACAACCCTCCCATCTCTCGCTCCCTCTCCCCTTCCATTCACATCAAGATTCATTTTCAATTCTCTTTATAGACAGAAGATCAGTTTAGCATATATTAAGTAAAGATTTCAACAGTTTGCACCCACACAGAAACACAAAGTGTAAAATACTGTTTGAGTACTAGTTAACAGCATTAAATCACAATGTACAGCACATTTAGGACAGAGATCCTACATGAGGAGTAAGTGCACAGTGACTCCGGTTGTTGACTTAACAAATTGACACTCTTGTTTATGGCATCAGAAATCACCCTAGGCTCTTGTCATGAGTTGCCAAGGCTATGGAGGCCTTCTGAGTTCGCCGACTCTGATCATATTTAGACAAGGTCATAGTCAAAGTAGAAGTTCTCTCCTCCCTTCAGAGAAAGGTATCCCCTTCTTTGATGACCTGTTCTTTCCACTGGGATCTCACTCGTGGAGATCTTTCATTTAGGTCATTTTTTTTTTCCCAGAGTGTCTTGGCTTTCCATGCCTGAAATACTCTCATGGGCTTTTCAGCCAGATCCGAATGCCTTAAAGGCTGATTCTGGCCAACTCAAAATTAACACTAATCTTGTGCAAAATATTAATATGTATCAGTCATGTAGGAAAACTGAAACATTATCCACAAAGCACAGTTTAAAAGTGTACTACAAGATATTCTGTGTGGGGGCTGGTGTTGTGGCATAGTGGGTAAAGGTGCCACTTCCACACCAGCATCCCATAAGGGCCCCAGGAGTTCTGGCTGCTCCACTTCTGATCCTGCTCCCTGCTAATGCTCCTGGGAAAGCAGCAAAAGATGGCCCAAGTGCTTGGGCAGGGCACCCACATGCGAGACTCAGAAGAAGCTTCTGGCTGCTGACTTTGGATAGGCTCAACTCTGGCCATTGTGGTCATTTGAGGAGTGAACTAGCGGGTGGAAGACCTTTCTCTGTCTCTCCCTCTCTCCGTCTATAACCCTAGCTCTCAAATAAATAAATCTTTAAATAAATAAAGACACTGCTTGGGATGCCAGCATCCCATATTGGGGAGCCTGGGTTCAAGTCCCATCTCTGCTTCTGTTCTAGCTTACTGCTAATGTGCACCTGGGAGACAGCAGATGATGGCTCAAAAACTTGGGTCCCTGCCACTCACATGGGAGAACTGGGTTGACCTCCTGGTTCCTGGCTTAGGCCCAGCCCAGCCCTGGCAGGTGTGAGCATTTAGACAGGAAACATCTGTCTCCAATTCACTGTGTTTCAAACAACAGCAAACCAGTCCCTTACACACTTCTGGAGTGTTCACTCTAGATTGATGTTTACTTCATAGGGGTAAAACAAGTTTTCACAGTGATGATTTATTTCCTTCTCTCTCTCTCTCTCTCTCTCTCTCTCTCTCTATATATATATATATATATATATATATATATATATATATATATCCTGCCCTACTCCAGAGAATATTGGTGGTATTTTCCCATAATTTTACTAATCTATAAAATCCCAAAGTCTAAGAATTACCAACAAAGTGGAAATAGGTGTGAATCCAGTCTGTCACTTCATCTCGTCGCATGATTACAGGTGACAAGTTACGCAATGTCTCAGACTCCATTTGCAGTCTATGCACTGGAGAACAGTCCCACAGAGATGTGAAATGCGCCTCCCCTGTTGAATGGGTTAGCTAATTACACCTTCTTTTACCCCGTATCTTAGTCTGTTCTGTGCTGCTGTAACAGAATCCCAGAGACTGAGTAACTGACATGGAAAGTATTTTTTCATTCCCCATTCCTGCTGTGTGGCTGGGCCCACATCCGTTCTCCCCTCTTCCAGTAAGAGCATCCTGTTTCTGGAAGAACCAGCTCTGCTTGCTCAGTCCCTTTGATGCAGGTGAAACCGACTCCAGTCCAACTCCCAGTCAGGTTTACAACTTACTGGTCCAGACCTAGAAAGACTTGATTACAGGACTTTTTTTTTTTCGAAACTTGTAGCAAGGGGGAATCTCTACCACGAAAGTCACCAGGAGATGAGATGTAAACTATGCTTCACATGCTGGTTGCCACTCTGTCACCATGAGGACGGCCTGCTTGAGAATGGAGTCACACAGGAAGACCAAAGAGAATCCTGATGATACCGTTTGAGCCCCCAGATCCAACCCGAATGCTCAGTTCTGTCTGTGTACATGGTCTTATTTGCTCAAGCCACATTGAACTGGAGTCTCCATAACTTGCTACAACAAAAGCCTTGATTCTAATAATTTCCTTTTCAATAAATGCTCACATACTATTCTTCGAGTTGACATTTATTCTCTCGAAAAAAGCAAGATGTGAGATCTCCTCCTGCCTCTGTGCACACCGGCTTCCTCCACAGTTCCCTGAAGAACATCAACGGAGCTTTCATGTGTACACCAGGGGTCCCTGAGCTCTCAGGGGTGTAATTCACCAGGCCTTGAAAAAGGCAGAGCCTGGGTCTTGGCAGCTCCATCCTCTCCACCCCAACCCCCGGCACCTGCCACAGCAAACACGGAAGGGCCTGCATTGTGGGGCAGCGGGTTAAGATACCGCCTGTGACGTCAGTATCCCATATGGGCGCCAATTCTAGTCCTCTTCCCATACAGCTCCCTCCGTCAGGGAAAGAAGTGTAAGATGGTTGAAGTACTTGAGCCCCTGCACCCACGTGGGAAACCCAGACGACTCCTGGCTTCAGCCTGGCCCAGCCCCAGCTGTTGTGGTCATTTGGGGAGTGACCCAGCAGATGGAAGACCTCTCACTCTTTCTGTAACTCTACCTTTGAAAGAAAATAAAATAAATCTTTAAAAAGAAAAAAAGATGGAAGAAAAGTAAGTGCTGTGTAAATGACTCTCAGACTCCAACCAGCCAGGCAGGCACTTTATCCTTCCTGCAAGAACAGGGCTAGAAAGCCTTCTCTAGACATGTACAATCCACTGGTAGCTCAGAGGGCTGTCACAGGGCTGCTTGGGAATACAGTAACGCTGGAGGTAAGGCAATCTGTCTAAAAGACAGGCCCTTTGGGCCCAGAACATTATGGTTGCTGCCTCTATTATTCTCCACATCTGGAACTCTGCTCGCATGCCTCCCACATGAATTCCAGAGAATTCCAGTCACCACCTACAATGAACAGGGATTAAAAGAACAACAACAGGGCTGGGCATTTAACTTTGGCTCCTGACTTCAGCTTCCTACTGATGCAGACCCTGAGAGGCAGGTGACAGGAGGATAACCGGGCTTCTGCCATCCACATGGGACACCAGGATTGAGTTCGCAGCTCCTGGCTTTGGCCTGACCCAGGCCACTGTGGCATTTGCAGAGTGAGGCAAAGGATGGAGCTCTGTCTCTCAAACAAAACAAAAAACAAAAAACCCAGATAACAGACATTTACTGGGGATCTATTACAGACCCAGCATGGAATCTGATAATTGCCTTTTTAATGATATCATAGGCCCCTCCTCCCCATACATACCCCCAGGCCAATTGCAGTATCTTAAGGCCTGAATGGTGATTCTTTAGGCTGGGCCTACCATAAACTTCTCAAACTCACTGAACTTGTTACATTTCAAGATTCTGCTCCTAGGCACCTGCTGCACTCCCCTCCCTCACTCCTCTCAGATTCTGCCGCCAGTGTCAGCTCCACTGTGATGCCTTCTTCTCTCATCCAGGCACTAAGTCACTTGAACCTCCACACTGACACAATGGGTCACTTCTGGTATGGTCCAGACATGTAAAAAAGGTTTGTTTAAAGCAGTGTCAGTACTTGTGAGTATCTACTGAATACTGACTACCTGCCAGGCCCCGCACTAACTGCTTTATATCAGAGTACTATTCTAATTCTAATTACGATAGAATTATCATTCCCTTTAGATGACTTACTGTGATGACAGTAAGAGGTGGAGCAGGGATTAAAAAGTAGGTCTGAGGGCTGGGTGTTGTGGCACAGGGGATAAGGCTGGGGAGGCCTACATATGGTACTGGAGTGCCTGCTTCTGATCCAGCTTCCTGCAAAGGTGCCTGGGAAGCAGCAGGATGACGGCCCAAGTACTTGGGCTCCTGCCATCCACATGCAAGACCTGGATAAAGCTCCTGACTCCAGGTTTCAACATGGCCTAACTGCAGTTGTTGTAGGCATTTGGGGAGAGAACCAGCAGATTTGACTCTCTCTGCCTTTCAAATAAATAAAAAAATAAAAAAGAAAAAGCAGATCTGATCCCTGTTGCTTGCTCTTAATGACCCCTGTTGCTTGATCTTAATGACTGTAAGATGCTGCTTCCCACTTACCACATTATATCATAACTGCCTCTTTCCCTGTCAAACTCCCCCTTGCTGTAAGTAAGCTCCTCACCACGACTGGCTGGTCTCTAAATCCACAGCAACACATGCTTATCCGTTAATAATGTGAATTAATGGCCGGCGCCGTGGCTCAACAGGCTAATCCTCCGCCTTGCGGCGCCGGCACACCGGGTTCTAGTCCCGGTCGGGGCGCCGGATTCTGTCCCGGTTGCCCCTCTTCCAGGCCAGCCCTCTGCTGTGGCCCGGGAGTGCAGTGGAGGATGGCCCAGGTGCTTGGGCCCTGCACCCCATGGGAAACCAGGAAAAGCACCTGGCTCCTGGCTCCTGCCATCAGACGATCGTCCGCGGCGGCCATTGGAGGGTGAACCAACGGCAAAAGGAAGATTTTTCTCTCTGTCTCTCTCTCTCACTGTCCACTCTGCCTGTCAAAAAAAAAAAAAAAAAAAAAAAGGAAAAAAAAAATAATGTGAATTAATGTGATCAAGTCAGGCAGTTTTATATTCTCAGGTTATGCAAATACAACCCTTAAAATAACATCCACCTTTTAAGATTTATTTATTTGAGAGGTAGAATCACAGACAGTGAGAGAGAGAGACAGAAAGGTCTTCCTTCCATTGGTTCACGCCCCAGATGGCCGCAACAGCTAGACCTGTGCCGATCTGAAGCCAGAAGCCAGGTGCTTCTTCCTGTCTCCCATGCAGGTGCAGCGCCCAAACACTTGGGACATCTTCTACTGCTTTCCCAGGCCATAGCAGAGAGTTGGATTGGAAGAGGGGCAGTCAGGACTAGAACGAGTGCCCTATGGGATGCCGGCACCGAAGGTGGAGGATTAACCTACTGCACCACAGCACCAACCCCAACATCCACCTTAATCATACATCTAAGTGCCAAAATGGCTGATTTTATTATGCCTATTTTACCACACTAACAAAAAAAAAAAGAATCAAGAACAAAATGACACCTAAAAAATAAGCAAATAGGGGCTGGCGCTGTGGCGTAGCAGGTTAAGTCACCTGTCTGCAGTGCTGGCATCCCATACGGACACTAGTTCAAGTCCCAGATGCTCTGCTTCTGATCTAGCTCCTTGCTAATGCTCCTGGGTAAGCAGCAGAAGATGGCCCAGGTGCTTGGGCCCCTGCACCCACTTGAGATACCCAGAAGAAGCTCCTGGCTCTTCGCTTCAGCCTGACCCAGCCCTGGCCATTGGGGCCATTAGGGGAGTGAATCAACAGATGGAAGATATCTCTGTCTCCCTCCCCCTCTATTTCTGCCTTTCAAATAAATCAATCATTAAAAAAAAAAAAAAGCAAATGATAGTATAAGGTTCCTAAAGGAACAAGTCCAAGGTTACTTGGTTAAAAGGCAGCAGTGATAAGAGGACCAGGCAGAGGGCAGGGCCTTATCTCAGTCTAAGCTTCCCATAGCACTAAAAACTGTATTGTTGCTTCTCCTTCACAGGGAACCACCAGGCCTCCAGGGAAACTGAACTGCCCCAAGTTACTGGTGAAGAATCTGAAACTAAGCTCTGCCCAGTGTCAAAGGCAGGGCCTTTCCCCAAGCGAGACATCACCAGGAGTGCTCACTAGCCCAGACTCTCAGTGGGAGAAGCAATTTCACCTCTCATCTAACTCCCACTAGAGATGTGGCAATGGCTGCCTGGGGCCGTGGTTGCTTAAGATCGAGTACTGAGTGAAATGGCTTGGACCTCCAGATTCCTACAGATCTTTATGCTGTGGAAGCAGCAGGAGTCCATAATGCTGAATATTCTTTCAGTTTTCCAATTCTGAAGTGCAAACAACTCCTCTGATCGTTAAGCTGGGTGGGGCCCAGGGCTGCCCGACAGTGAGTGACCATCTGACTCTGGGCTTGGCACGAGAAGACAGGCTCTGTCAGGCCTCACCTTTCCCCTACATACTGGCTCTGCTCAGTCACAGGCTGCAGCCAGCAGGCAGGTCCCTGCTTTATCCCACAAGCACAAAGACTTGTGCACGCTCTCCTTCCTGCCACATTTAGACAATCTCATTCTGTCTCAATGTTTGTACACTGCATCTCCTGGGAGGGTGGGGGTGGGCAGGCATGATGCTGGTGTTAAGTGGCTGTTGAATGTGAACAGAAAAAAAAAAAATCCCAGTAGTTAGGGGCCATGCTGTGATACACAGTTTGCTCTTTTCAAGGAGAGGGAGCTGCCCAAGCCCTGGAGGATCCTTGGTGGGAGAGAGAGAGAAGGGCCTTAGCTACGCATGCGCACCTGGACGCCAGAACTTAATGGTGAGTGAACAGGAGTCGGGTTAGGCTTGGTTTTAGGGTGAAGGGAGGTTTCTAACATCAGAGGAGACCTGGCAGCTCAGATGAGGCTGGAGGTTCGAAGACTGGGAGAACTGGAGCCAGATTTCCGGAAGTACTGAGTGAGGGTAGGGGAGAGAAAGGTTCACCGGGGCTGTTTTCAGAGAGGAACAAAGGCGTTTTGGGGTGAAGTGTTTCCGAAGGTGGGGTGTGCCTACAGTGGTATGGGGGTTGGCATCTGGGTGAGCGAGCCCTGGGTCGAATCTGAAAGATGGAGTTGGGGAGATGATCTGGGGGGCGGGGTACGGGGTGTTTGGCTTCTGTGAGAGTGGGAGAGAGCGGGCTCAAGTTGGGGGGGGGGGGGTGCAGAGGAAGTAGGACATGCTAAGGCAAGGAATCTGGAGGGAGAGGTAGGGAGTAGGGTTAGGCGAGGGTGACAGTTCCCAGGTGAGCACTGGACCTAGCTGGTTAAGGCCAGGGGAGGGGAGGGGAGGCTGAGGTGCCACAGGAACACAGGACTCCAGGAAGGGGCTGAGGGGAGATGGTGCTGGGGTACCTGGCGTTGCGGTGCGCAGCTACTCAGGTGCCAGGAACTGGCCGGCTCCCACTCTGAGCAGGAACTAAGTACTCCCGGGGACACCCGGTTGCAGGGGTTAGGGTAGTGGTGAAGTGGGAGGGACCCGGGGTCTGCCGCTGGGAATTAGGTTAGCGGAGAGGAAACGTGAGAGGGTTCAAGACGGAGAAACTGCGAGACCGACAGGGAAGGGACAGCTCTGGAGGCAGAGCTGAGGGTCCCGATTCCTGCGCCAGGACATTCTGCAAGTCACAGGCCTTCCAGCCTGGGGGAGGACGCAGTCTGAGGTAGGGATTTGGAGCAGAAGCGGGTTAGCTAGAAATCCTGAGTGACTGGAGTCCGCTGAGGGGGCCGGGCTCACCTGGGCAGGCTGTCCTGGTAGTGCATGGTGGGCACGATGCTGCGCTGCAGGTAAGAGCCCGGCCCGGGGCCGGCGCTGAGGGGCCGGCAGGGGGCTCCCGGGCCAGCCGCAGGGCCCCGGGGCCAGGCGCGCAGCAGCAGCAGGCGGGGCACCATCGTCCCGGGAAGCTGTGGCAGCGAGAAGGCGGCAAAGGAGGGATTCGGGTGTACAAAGACAGGACGACCGCCCGCCTCGCCAGCGGACACCCCGTCCGCCACTCGGCGCCCCGCGCGTCTCCGCTCCAGAGGCCACTTCCGTCCCCCGGGGCCCGCCCACGGAAGGCCCCACCCCCGGGAGCCCGCCCCCAGCCTGGCCCCGCCCACGGAAGGCCCCACCCCCGCCCCTCTCCGCAGGCACGCCCACCGCCAGACCCCGCCCCTGCCGGCGGGAAGAGGCCGCGCGTCCTGAGTCTCTCCGGCCACGTCAAGGTCGCGGGGCTCTGGGTTTCTGGGGCAATCTGATAAACCTGCGAGACCACGGCATTTGCCTCAGGTTTCAGGGCTCTGAAAACTGCCAGCATTTGGAGCTGATTGCGCTTTCTCAGAAGGAACTTTAATTTGTATTTATTTATTTCCGAGACCGAGGGACAGAGACCTCCATCCACTGAGACCTTGACACTTTCTAGAGGTCGTTTGTGAGGCTTGCTCTGCTATGCCTAAGGTAACAGTGAACGGAGCCTTGTGAGGCTTGCTCTGCTATGCCTAAGGTAACAGTGAACGGAGCCGTTCGCTGCTCGCAGAGTCTCGGACTGCAATGATCCGCCCTGCCATCTCAGCGGAGCGGACAGCAGCGAAGATGTGCGGGAGCTGGGAACCACGGTGTCGCTCCGTTTGGAGCGGGATCCCCGCTGCTCGAACGCCCTCATAGCTGAACGCTTGCTGGGACGGGCAGCTCCAGCTCGTTACTCAGAGGGAACCCTTCTCCCCCTGGCCCTGGGGTCCCTCCCAGGCCGTCTGCTCCGCAGGAAGCTGCCTGCCACCGCGCGTGGCCCACGGCTCCTTCCAGCTCCCACGCTGCGATTCCACGACCCGAACCTAGATTCATCACGTTTCGGGAGAGCAACAAGAACTCCCACCGCGGCTCAGCTGCAGCTGAAGAGTTAGGTGGGCGGTGTTCCCATCTCACAGAACAGGAAATGGAGGTGTCAAAGTCGTAACCCTAGCCTCGTAGAATCCCATTCTCGGGCCACCGCCTCCGCTTAGCCCCATCTCGGCAGCAAGGCCCTGGGAGATTAAGGCAGCTAAATACTTTGTGTTCCACGCTGGAGCATCCCACCAAAAAGAGCACTGGGGTGAGGGTCAGGAAATCTGGATTTTTTATTATTTTTTGAAAGACAAACAGAGCTCCTTTCCAATAGTTCACTCTCCAAATGCTCCCGAAAGCTCTGATGGGACCACACCAAAGTCAGGAGCTAAGAACCCAATCCAGGCAGGTGGCAGGAACCCAATTACTTGGGCTGTCACTGCTACTTCCTAAGGATCACGGTAGTGGGAATGCTGGGGTCAGGAACCAGAGCTGGGAATGAAGGAATGTTAAAGCTAAGCCCCCCCCCCCCTTCCTCTTGTGAACTTGCCAGATTAACTTTTGACCTACTTTCTAAATTCTTGACTCAAGGAGGGGTTGAACAGACACAATGATGCCGGGGCAGGAAGAAATAACACCAGAATGTAGCCTTGTAAAATTAGGGGAATGGCCCACCGAAGCTAAAACCCATACAAACCTGTTCACCTTGACAGGCATCCGGTTGATGGACTTAGGGTTTTATTTAACCTTAGGAAATGTATGGTGAAAGTGACCCTTACATGTTGTAATTCTTGCCAATAGCTGATGTTATCTGTACCCTGCATATGTACACTTTGTGCTTATGAGATGCCCCTGTTCCCTTGTAAAATATGTTCTATAGATTCAATGGATTAGCTTCAAAGCCTTTGTGTGACTATAAAAAGCTGATGCAATTTGTACTCAGGGTCGCTTGCTCACATTCGTGACGCTGCGACCCCAGCATGCTGGTGAATAAAATACTCTACTTGCGTTTTGCATAAGAGACTGTCTCTTGGTGTATTCTTTACTCCGGCACGGCCGTAACAGGAACAGAACTCAGGTACTCTGATAGAGGACACAGTCATCTTAACCAAGTCTTTTTATTTTCTTTGAGATTTTATTTATTTATTTGAAAGGCAAAGTTACAGAGAGAGAAAGAGAGAGAGAGGTCTCCCATCTGCTGATTCACTCCCCAAGTGGCTGCAACAGGATGAAGCTATGAGCCCAGAATTCCATCCAGGTTTCCCACGTGGGCGCAGGTGCAGTACTTGGGCTGCTTTCCCATGCATATTAGCAGGGAGCTGGATCAGAAGTGGAGCAGCTGGTATGTGAACTGGCACCAATATGGGATGCCGGCATTGCAGGCGGTGGCTTAAACCATTGTGCCATACACCGTCTCCTTAACTGGGTGAGACAAACACCTGGGCCAAGGAGACCTAGATCTCATCTGGTTGTGTCCTTATCTAGTTAGATGGCCTCTGGGTAAACAGGAACACATTATCAGCTCTCACATGCATTTAGTGGTGATGACCCATGCCAGGAACCAAGTGTGAAATTCAACAGTGTTGAATGTCAATTCCTTCTCCAGTGACAGGAGGAAAAACCCTTTCTTAACCCTAGTCCACAACGTTGATGCCATTTTCCTTTAGTGTATAGGGCCAGGGGGGACTTTAAAATTCTTCCTGAGGGGCAGGCATTTGGCCTAGCAGTTAAGACTCCTGCATATCATTTTGGAGTTCCTGGATTCAAGCCCTGACTCCACTCCCAAGTCCAGCTTCATGCTCATGTGCACCCTGGGAGGCAGCAGGTGATGGCTCAGGTAGCTGGGCCCCTGTCATGCATGTTGGACACCTGGACTGACTCTTAGCCTCCGCCCCATTGTGGGCATTTGGGAAGTGAACCAGTGCGTGGAGATCTCTGTCCCTCTGACTCAGAAATAAATAAATAAAAATTACAGTCCTTTGAGAAAACTCAATCAGCTCCAAATGCTGGCCGTTTTCAGAGCCCCGAGATCTGAGGCAAATGTCAGGGGTGCAGGGCCTGAGAGATGAGGCCCAGGGACAAGGGTGGGCCCAGTAGAAGAGCAGTGACTCAACGCTAGAGCAAGGGCTGAGGGCGAGTGCCCACCCAATCTAGTACCTAGCAGGGGGGCTTGAAAGCCTTCTGTGAATGCATGGTCAGTAGGAGCAATTTTTTTTTTTTAATTTATTTAATTGAAAGAGTTGCAGAGAGAGAGAGAGAGATCTTCCACCCGCTGATTCATTCCCCAAACGGCTGCAATGGCCAGGGCTGGGCCAAGCGGAAGCCAGGAGCCAGGATCTTCTTCCAGGTCTCCCACATGGGTGCAGGGCCTCAAGCACATGGGCCATCCTTGGCTGCTTTCCCAGGTGCACCAGCAGGGAGCTAGAATGGAAGTGGAGCAGCTGAGACTCAAACTGATGCCCATATGGGGTGCTGGCACTGCGGGCAGAGGCTTAACCTTTTACAGCACAGTGCCAGGCCCAGTGGGAGCGACTCTAAGGTGTCCAGGTTCCCTACCGGCTTCTCCAGCTCCCCTCTTGTCATCTGATGTACTACTCTCTACTAGAGCCCTGCGTTACTACTCATCATTCCCATCCCTGCTTTTACTCCATGCCTCCTCTCTCTCTCTCTCTCTCTCTCTCTCTCTCTCTCTCTCCCTCTCCCTCTCTCTCTCTCTCTCTCACTCACTCTCTCTCACTTTCTCTCTGTCTCTCTCTCTCCTACCTGAAATCTGTTTGGTTCTTTTTTTTAAAAGATTTTATTTATTTATTTGAGAAGTAGAGTTACAGACAGTGAGAGGGCAAGACAGAGAGAGAGGTCTTCCATCTGCTGGTTCACTCCCCAAATGGCCACAACTGCCAAGCAGAGCTGATCCAAAGCCAGAAGCCAGGAGCTTCTTCCGGGTCTCCCACAGAGATGCAGGGGCCCAAGGACTTGGGCCATCTTTTGCTGCTTTCCCTGGGCCATAACAGAGAGCTAGACTGGGAGAGGAGCAGCCAGGACTCGAGCTGGCGCCCATATGGGATGCTGGTGTCACAGGCAGAGGATTAACTTACTGCACCATGACACCAGCCCCTGAAATACGTTCTTTTCTTGCGTCTCTGCCTAACAAACTCTTATTCATTCTTCAAACCTGCAAGACACAATCCCAAACATCATAATCCTGAAAGATCAAAAGCTCTAAACTCTAAAATCCCCCAAATCACAGACCTGAAAGAGTAAAATCCTGGATGTTGAAATCTTGAAAACCCAAATCCTGACCACCACAATTCCCCAGGCACTGGGGAGGCTCCATCAGAGAGCAGGCATCCAGAGTCCGGGAGATAATTGGCCATGTGATGCAGCAACCATGAACATTTCCATTTAAAATGCGTCATTTGTCTGCATTGGCTCTCCTTCCAGCTGATGGATTTCTAGAAGGTTTTAACGACTTGAGGCCACCTTTGCCTAAAGGAGTCAGCAAAGTTACTGACTGGTTTGAAAATCATTATACTTATGGGAGGATCTGAAGGCATGTAATGTCGCTGTTTGATCACCAGAGTCGTCGCCCCCAGATCCGTGCTCTGGACATGAGTGTGTAGAGAATGGACTTCTGAGTACCCAAAGCAGCCTGGGAGCATGGCACAGAAAACGCAATTTAATTGGGAGTACGTATGTCCAGATATTTCAAATCATGGGAGAATTTCAACAAGAGCAGTGTCAGTCGCAAATGAGGAGCATCATGCCCTAAGAGAGAGCAGAGCAGGTGTTCATCCAGATGCAAGATCTCAAAACAGTTAGTGATGGGGGAGTCAGCTCTGTCCCTCGAATACACGTTTGTAGAGACCACATTTTCTATTTGGCTTTTTCAAATTTTCTTTGTTTTTTTCATCCTGTAGTTCCCCCTCCCCCATTATTGTAAACTGCTGACATTATTTTCTACAATTCACTATGCTATATAGTTTGTCTTTGCACTGTTTCTAGTACTAGAGGTATAAATTGTGTGAAGACTTAGAGTTCTGATGGAGACTGGCACTGTGGTATAGTGGCATCCCATATGGGTGCTGGTTTGAATCCTGGCTGCTCTATTTCTGATCCACCCCTGCTAATGCGCCTGGGATAGCAGTAGAAGATGGCCCAAGTTCTTGGATCCCTGCACCCATGTGGGAGACCTGGAAGAAGCTCCTGGCTCCTGGCTTCGGTGGCCATTTGGGGAGTGAACCAACAGATGGATGACTTTTATTTCTGTCTCTCTCTCTTTTTCTTTCTGTAACTCTGCCTTTCAAATAAATAAGTAAATCTTTTTTTTACGAGTTCTAATAAATTATATGTGCAAATCTGGCTCCACACAAGTGCAGGATCACAAAGTTAACATTGTGTTTAGTGCATAAAAGTGTTGAAGAGATCCTTTTTGACATCTGCACTTATGAAAGATAAAATTTCTCAAATTCTCGCTCATTGGATGACTGCATGTGCATGGTGACCATTGTGGTTTTTGACTGATCACCTCTAAAGACTGAAGCTGCCCACTGTGATTTTTTGGATGACCACAGTTAGAAAGCTGGCCACCCAGAGTAATAAGCATTCATACAAGTACCTTTCGCCTTTTTTTTTTTTTTTCAGGCAGAGTGGACAGTGAGAGAGAGACAGAGAGAAAGGACTTCCTCTGCCGTTGGTTCACTCCCCAATGGCCGCCGCGGCCGGCGCATTGCGCTGATCCGAAGCCAGGAGCCAGGTGCTTCTCCTGGTCTCCCATGCGGGTACAGAGCCCAAGCACTTGGGCCATCCTCCACTGCACTCCCGGGCCACAGCAGAGAGCTGGCCTGGAAGAGGGGCAACCGGGACAGAATCCAACCAGGACTAGAACCCGGTGTGCCAGCGCCGCAAGGTGGAGGATTAGCCTATTGAGCCACGGCGCCGGCCAACTTTTTGCTTTTTGACCTGTTTTTATGAATTCGGTTTGTCTGTTTAACTGTTAAACGCCCAAAGTGTTCTGCAGTGTTTTAATTTGTTTCTCAAATAAGTCCTTTAAAAATGTAAACAAATGTTGTTTAAAGAATTTGAAATTATTTTTGCAGAATTATATTTCTGGAATTTTCATCTTCTGGATTTTAGACTTTATGGATTTTGATCTTTCAGAAATTCAGAAGTTGGGACTATGGTGTTCAAGATTGTGTGTTGCAGGATTATAGTACAAACCCCATTTCTTTATATATTTTTAAGATTTACTTATTTATTTGAAAGTCAGAGTTATACAGAGAGAAGGAGAGAGAGAGAGAGAGAGAGAGAGAGAGAGAGAGAGAGAGAGTCTTCCATCGCTGGTTCACCCCCCAATTGGCTGCAATGGCCGGAGCTGTGCCAATCCAAAGCCAGGAGCCAGGAGCTTCCTCCAGGTCTCTCACATGGGTGCAGGGGCCCAAGGACTCGGGCCATCCTCCACTGCTTTCCCAGGCCATAGCAGAGAGCTGGATCAGAGTTGGAGCAGCCGGGTTTCTAACCGGCACCCGTATGGGATACCAGCACCACAGGCGGTGGCTTTACCCACTACACCACAGTGCCAGCCCCCAAACCCCATTTCAAAACTCACCCCTCAGTGAAGTTGTCCTCAGTTCTCATCCTTCTTCCTGTGCACGAACACCTCCCTTCCTCTGTGCTTACACAGCACCTTCCACATTCTTTCACTGTTAGGTCTACAAACAGAACCTTATGAAGAGTTATTGATCAATTTAGTTATCCAGTCTTCTCTCATAATAGCCTTGAGGTCTTGCCAAGCTTGGCCCTTGGTTATGTCCCCGGGTGTCTGGCACAGGCCCCACTGGGGGTAGGTGCTTGCCTCCTTTCCCTAGAGATGGCCCTGTGGCCACATTAAAAAATTCCATGAGCTGGGAGTCCAGAAAGATCATATTTTGCTGTGAAAGTGTCAAGAAAGTTCTACACAAAGAAAAATCCTGAAGACTCCATTGTTTAACCTCCAGAGTTCTGCTCTGCTTTGAATTAGTTATGAAAAAGCAGCACACAGTGGCAAAATCATAGTAGTTTGAGGGGGAGGGATGCAGCACTATGGTGCAGGTGGTAAGGCCACTACCTGCAGTGCTGGCATCCCACATAGGTGCTGGTTCAAATCCCAGCTGTTCCATTTCTGATCCAGCTCTGCTGTGGCCTAGGAAAGCAGTAGAAGATTGCCCAAGTCCTTGAGCCCCTGCACCCATGTGGGTGACCCGGAAGAAACTCCTGGCTCCTGGCTTTGGATTGGCCCATCTCCAGCCATTGTGGCTGTTTGGGGAGTGAACCAGTGAATGGAAGACTTGTCTTTCTCTCTGCCTCTGCCTCTCTATGACTCTGACTTTCAAATAAATAAATAAATCTTAAAAAAATAAGTAGTTTGAGGGACTTCAAAATGTTCATGAAAAATGGAATTGACAGATAAGTTTATTTTGTTGCAAATTTTTAAAAAATCATGATAATTTTTCATAATAGGCATTTTTCCATGAACTTTTTGAAATATCGTTTGCATGTTTTTCAAAATTTTTGCACTAAAGTAAAGCTACTTTTAATCTCATTTTCCATGAACTTTATTTTTCAAGATTTTACTTATTTATTTATTTGAAGAGAAGAGTGATGAAGAAAGAGGGAGACACAGAGAGAAAGAGCTTCCATCCATTGGTTTATTTCCCAAATGTTTGCAATAGCCAGGGCTGGTTCAGGCTGAAGCCAGGAGCCTGGGACTCCGCCTGAGTCTCCCACATGACTGGCAGGGAATAAGCATCATCTGCCGTCTTTCTAGGCTCAGTAGCAGGAAGCAAGATGCGAAGTGGAGAAGCTGGGACTTGAACTGGCACTGCAATATGGGATGCAGGCGTCCTAAGCGGTGGCTTATCCCACTGCACCGTAACACCTGCCCCTGCACAAACTTTTTTGAAGTATTCTCATGTTCACATTCATAATCAGAGTTCTGAAAAAAAAAGTATAAACTTGAACTGGACAGCAAAACAGCTCATGTTTTATAAAAACAGAGATCCAGCTGTCTAAGTAAGACCAAAGAAAACACATGTGAACAACCAAATGTTTAAAGAAATGGCAGGAACCAACACCCAGAGCTGACCTAGGGGTCCCAAGTCCTCAGATTCTGCTGGATCTGCAGTGGGCCAATTGTCGCTTGAAATAAGGAAATTCATAGAGCAGAGCTTGGAAAAGCACTGCCTGACTAATAGGGTTTGCTATGATGAGCTTGAAACCCTTCAAAAGAAATTGAATATGCGAGAAAGTATTTAAATATAAAAAATGGAAACCAAGGTGTAAAAAGTACTCTCCCTGCTGCACAAAGGAAATTTTAGGCCGGCGCCGTGGCTCAACAGGCTAATCCTCCGCCCTGCGGCGCCGGCACACCGGGTTCTAGTCCCGGTCGGGGCGCCGGATTCTGTCCCGGTTGCCCCTCTTCCAGGTCAGCCCTCTACTGTGGCCCGGGAGTGCAGTGGAGGATGGCCCAGGTGCTTGGGCCCTGCACCCCATGGGAGACCAGGGAAAAGCACCTAGCACCTGGCTCCTGCCATCGGATGAGCGCGGTGCGCCGGCCGAAGCGCGCCATCCGCGGCAGCCATTGGAGGGTGAACCAACGGCAAAGGAAGACCTTTCTCTCTTTCTCTCTCTCTCACTGTCCACTCTGCCTGTCACAAAAAAAAAAAAAAAGAAATTTTAAAACTTACTCATGAATACGTTAGATAGTTGACTAAAGCAATCAATGAGGAATTATAATGGGTAACTTTCTGACTAACCTGACATTTACTGTGTGAAACACTGGAGAAAAAGAACCGATGTGCAGTCAGCAAGCAATGGCAACTACACTTCTGAGGGCTCCAGACAGGGGCCCGGGCATCAGGCGCTGGGCTTGGTCACAGGCTGCAGAGGCGAATGGGGACTGGGAAGAAAATGGAGACTTCGCCCACAGCTCAGAACATCCACTGCAGAGAGGCCCTGAGTGGGAGAGGGTCTTTCCCCTCTGCACCCCGTCGGGGTGGATTTCTGACCTCTGCTGCACTTCCGTGTGTATTTAGCTTTTCTGAAGTGGAGAAGGCTAAGCTGAATTCCAGCACCTTCTGACTATCACCGCTTCCCTGTGGATTTTTCCGGTGGGGGCAGGCCTCTCCCGGCTAATGGCCTGAGTCCACAGCTGGGTACAAACTGGGAGGCCAACTTTCAAAACTCTAGAACAGCCCAGCCTTCTGTGTGTCATGGGCTCACTCTCCCGTTTTGCAATGGGAGGTTTGTTTCCCAGTTTCTTTGTGTCCCTTTGCCAATTTCAGTAGAGGGACAACACCTTAATTCAACCGCACAGAACCGCAGCCAGATTTTTTTTTAAAGGCTGAGAAATGATGAAAGGAGCTGATTTCAATAATTTGGTACTGTATTTATTTTTAATTTTTATAAAGATTTTACTTATTTATTTGAAAGGCAGAGTTTCAGAGAAGGGAGAGACAGAGAGAAAGATCTTCCATTCATGGTTCACTCCCCAGATGGCCATAACAGCCAAAGCTGCGCTGATCCCAAGCCAGGAGCCAGGAGCTTCTTCCAGGTCTCCCACGTGGGTGCACGGGTCCAAGCACTTGGGCCATCTTCTACTGCTTTCCTAGGCCATTAGCAGAGAGCTGGATTGGAAAAGGAGCAGCCAGGATTGGAACTAGCACCTGTACGGGATGTTAGTGCCACAGTCGGAGGATTAACCTACTGCACACAGCGCCGGCCCCTGAATTTGGTATTTTAGAAACCAGGCAACTTCTCACTCCTGTGTTGAGCTCAATCCTGACTGGCAACCCAGAGGCTCTGCAGAGATCCCATCAAAGAAGTCAGACTTGACATCAAAGCCTTTAGAACAATGTGGGGCTGAAACAAAAGGCAGCTGGTCAACCTAAATGTTCTAACTGTTTGGCGTTAACCGAGAACATCTGTGGGGTCAGACCCTTGGAGAAAGACTGATGGACGCAGACAGCTGTCTGCGGTACACAAGTGGGTGACTGACAAATGGGGAGGGATATGGCATTAGCAGAGACGCCTCGCAAAAGCTAAACGGTGGGGCTGCCGTGTAGCCAGACAAATGCAGGTGGAGGCAGGCGAGATGACGAGGCGGCCCCTTCACGCTCTGAAAAGGAGGAGACCCAGCTGCCCGGCTGAGGTGCCTTTCTCACTCTCGGGAGGAGAAGGCTTAGCACAGCTGTCAGAGTAGCTGAGGATGAGTCACTGGGCTGAGGTGCTGCACGCCTCCTCCCCATCCACACCGGTCCCATGCCCTCAGCCCCGCCTGATTGACAAGGGACTCATCATGTAAAGCAGCAAGGGCCTCTCCCAGGCACTGTTGGGCTGCAGCCAAATTCCCGGATGTCCCTGCCGGAGTAGCCCGTGACGTTCATTCAGGTTAGGCATCATCCTGCGCATCCCGCCGATGGCAGGAAAGCTCTGCAGCTTCCAGGCCAGGCCGGCCAGCACCCTCGTGCAGGGGATGTCGCGATTCCTCTGCCAGAAGCTGGAGTTGAGAAGGCCAGCTGTCACCCGCATTCTTTGGAGGCAGCAGACAGCCCGTGTGCAGCCCCAGCCCTAGGGTCGGAAAGAGCAGAGGGGCACGGGGCCTTGGAGGACATCCCTCAGGAACCAGTCCTGGAGCTCCTTCTGGGGTGAGTTCTCATTTCTCTCCTGCACCACCCAGTTCCTCATCCAGGCTGTTCCCTTCATGTTCCTCGGGAGACCCCAGCTCATCCGGCCTCCGTGGTTAGTCTACGTTTCTCCTCCCGGGGACGCACTTCCTACCCCAGACCGTGGCTGCTCGCGGGAGCTCGGGGCAGCTCCGCCAACGCCCTTTTGTGCCTTGAGACAGCACAAAGCAGGCAGCCTTGGCCGAGTCTCGTGTCACAAACTCACTTTCCGTGTGGACTGCTTACTTCCACGTGACAGTAGTGGTAGGGGTTTCTACTTTCCCACCGAAGCCGCTCTAATGCGTGAGAGAGAGAGGGTGTTGCTTTGAGAGGCCCAAGGGCATCGCCCACAATGGATTTCTATGCAGATAATGATTTTTGCAAATGGTCAGAAGAGTCAGCACGGATTCAGGCTGAAGTCAGGAGCCTGGAACTCTATCAGGGTCTCCCACGTGGGCGCAGGGGCCCAAGCACTTGGGCCATTTTCTGTTGCTTTCCCAGGCACATTAGCAGGGAGCTGGAGCAGAAACAGAGCAGCCAGGATTCTAACCAGCACTTGGAGGTGGCAGCTCAGCTCACTGTATCTCAAAGCAGCCCAAGACATTGATTTGTATCTCTAAAATTAACGAAGATTTTCTGTTCTATGTCATAACATGACTGTATTTGTTTTAATATAAAACATACTCTTCATTGGCTGGTGGAAGCTTGAGTAAGTTAGTCCTTGTTTCAGAGCCTCCATTTCCTTATTTGTAAAAGGGGAATAATAGTCCCCACGTGGCAGTATTTATGTTCTATTAAGAGTCTAATGACCAATGAAACATCAGTGACTTAAAACATTTTTTAAGATTTATTTATTTATTTGAAAGGCAGAATTACAGAGAGAGAGGGAGAGAGTGCCCATCCGCTGGTTCACTCCCCAAATGGCTGCAAAGGCCAGGGCTGGGCCAGGCTGAGGCAGGAGCCAGGGACTTCCTGCAGGTCTCCCACGTGGGTGCAGGGGCCCAAGCACTTGAGCCATTTTCTGTTGCTTTTCCAGGCACATTAGCAGGGAGCTAGATTGTAAGTGGAGCAGCCGGGTCTTGAACCGGCGCCCACATGGGGTGCCAGCATCACAGGCAGCTTTATCCACTACACCACAGCACCTGTCCCTTGAAACTTCTTTTTCACCAGCTGAATGTTAAGCAAAATTTCGCACCCCTTGTTTTGTGGGGATGCACGGAAGACGGGTTCAGCCCATGCGAAACGCTCTTCTTTGCTGCCTCCCAGCTGTGGGCAGTCGTGTGACGTGGGATGGAGGCATTCTGCTGGCTGTGGACACTCGATCAAGAGTGACGGGCTTGGTTGGGGGCCCAGTTTCTGCCTCTTTGCCTGGGACTTGCAGCCATTGGGCCGCATCAACATGCCAAGGTTGGCAGTGGGAAGGGCAGAAGGAGCCTGGAATCCTGAAGGCTGAAGGAGCTGCTGCACCTGCCCTCAAGAACCTTCCTCTGCTTTCCTGCCAGCCAGACGAGTGATCCGGTGTGTCCCTAGGATACACCTTGTGTTCATGGCAATAGAGTTGTGCTGTTCTGTCAATATTAGCAGAACAGGGGCTGACGCCGTGGTGCAGTAGGTTAATCCTCCCACTGTGATGCCGGCATCCCATATGGGTGCCGACTGGAGTCCCAGCTGCTCCAGTTCCCATCCAGCTCTCTGCTATTGCCTGGGAAAGCAGTATAAGATGGCCCAGGTACTTGGGCCCCTGCACTCACGTGGGAGACCTGGAAGAAGCTCCTGGCTCTTTCTGATCGGCACAGCTCCAGCCGTTGGAGCCAACTGGGGAGTGAACCCTTGGATGGAAGACCTTTCTCTCTGTCTCTCCCTCTCACGTCTGTAACTCTACCTCTCAAATAAATAAATAAAATCTCTAATATTAGTGGAACAGTTTCCCAGCGGATGCACTGTCTCCCGTAGAGTGTGGCATCACATAACTAGGATTCCATAGATACTCGTGTAGGCCATGAAACATCAGATGGAAAAAGTGTGGCTGTGAAAGATCCACTTGTGAGCTGTTACCGATCCTTAAAGAGATGTCACAGTGATCAGAAGGCGGACTCTGAGCATAAGATAAAGAACCCAGTCAGCCGACAGAGATGCCAGTAAGACTGAAACCTCACACTCTGCGAGCGCAGGGGAGTTGTTAATGAACTCCACAGGCAGAGCTCCGGAGCACAGCAGATTGGAGGATGGGCGAGATGGGGGCAAATTCGAAGCTTGGGAGGAAGGAGCCAGTAGGATGGTGGTGATTAAAGAGAGAAGGGGCTCCATTGATCTGGGAGGTCCTGGAGGGAGAGGATTAGAGAAAAGCCCAGGTCTCTGCAACAGAGGAACAGGCAGGGACAGTCAACGTAAGTGCACCCTTCTCTGCTGTCTGCGTCACCTCTGTACGGCTCTTGCTACCTTGCTTTCGTGCCCTTTCAGCTCCAAGACTGTGGTGGGAAAAGTTGGGAGCCAGATGTGGGTGCTTCTCAAAACTGAGAACCCTTATGTTGAGGGCTCCAGCTCCTCACACTTTGATATCTGGGACTATGAAGCTAATGGCAACACTGGCCGAACTCTGGGTCTCTTCAAGGCCACATCCCCCCGGGTGTTCATGTGAGGTTTCTACCTTCTCCAACTTGTAAGCACCAGCCCAGTGCGAGAGCAGGAGTGCCTGGTGTGAAGTCAGGTAAACCGAGTTCTTCCGTGTACTTGTTATACGACCCTAAATAAGTCAAGTCAATTTATTTCTGAACCTCAGTTTCCTTTGCTAGTAAAATTGGACGAATCCTCACACTGATGCCTTCTCAGGATTGTTAAGTGACACTGCAAACTGGTCCATGCAGCGGCGAGTTGTTTGATGTTTATTTGTCTTCATCTAGTTCAAAGGCTGAATCAGAGAGTGTGGGGGAGGGCAGGGAAGACAGGGATTTTCCATCTGCTGAAACACCCCTAATAGTCGGGGTTGGGCCAGGCCAAAGCCAGGAGCCCAGAACTCCAGCCAAGTCTCCCAGATGAGTGGCAGGGACCCCAGCACTTGGGGGGGGGTCTCGCAGGATGTGTTGGCTGGAGCAGGACTGGAAGTAGAGGGGCTGGGACTCAGATCAGACCCTCCAGCTTGGAATACGGGCATCGCAAACAGTGGCCGAACTGGCTGCACTGCAGTGCTCACCCCCAGCTGTGAAGTGTCAGTTACTGCAGAAACCAAGTTTTGCAAGTTCGGTCAAATCTACCTCCTTCCCATCTTTTCTACTCCTTAACTGCGTTTCTACAATGGTTTGTGACCAACATGCCAAGGTTGGCGGTGGGAAGGGCAGACCTGTTCCTGGTCCAGGTCCCCTGGAGCCCATCCGCCATCACGCTGTCCGTCCATGTAATAGTTCTTTTTTTTTTTTTTATTCTTCCTCTATTTTTTTTAAAAACTTTTATTTAATGAATATAAATTTCCAAAGTACAGCTTATGGAATACAATGGCTCCCCCCCATAACTTCCTTCCCACCCGCAACCCTCCCATCTCCCGCTCCCTCTCCCATTCCATTCACATCAAGATTCATTTTCAATTCTCTTTATATACAGAAGATCAGTTTAGCATATATTAAGTAAAGATTTCAACAGTTTGCACCCACACAGAAACACAAAGTATAAAATACTGTTTCAGTAATAGTTATAGCATTAAATCACAATGTACAGCACATTAAGGACAGAGATCTTACATGAGGAGTAAGTGCACAGTGACTCCTGTTGTTGACTTAACAAATTGACACTCTTGTTTATGGCGTCAGTAATCACCCTAGGCTCTTGTCATGAGTTGCCAAGGCTATGGAGGCCTTTTGAGTTCGCCGACTCTGATCTTATTTAGACAAGATCATAGTCAAAGTGGAAGTTCTCTCCTCCCTTCAGAGAAAGATACCTCCTTCTTTGATGACCTGTTCTTTCCAGTGGGATCTCACTCGCAGAGATCTTTCATATAGTTTTGTTGTTGTTGTTGCCACCACAGTGTCTTGGCTTTCCATGCCTAAAATACTCTCATGGGCTCTTCAGCCAGATCTGAATGCGTTACGGGCTGATTCTGAGGCCAGAGTGCTGTTTAGGACATCTGCCATTCTATGAGTCTGCTGTGTATCCCACTTCCCATGTTGGATCATTCTCTCCCTTTTTTTACTTTATCAGCTAGTATTTGCAGACACTAGTCTTGTTTATGTGATCCCTCTGACTCTTAGTCCTATCATTATGATCAATTGTGAACAGAAATTGATCACCTGGACTAGTGAGATGGCATTGGTACATGCCACCTTGATGGGATTGAAATGGAATCCCCTAGCACATTTCTAACTCTACCATTTGGGGCAAGTCCGATTAAGCATGTCCCAAATTGTACAGCTCCTCCCTCTCTTATTCCCACTCTTATATTTAACAGGGATCCCTTTTCAGTTAAACACTTAAGAATAATTGTTTATTAATTACAGAGTTCAACCAATAGTATTAAGTAGAACAAAAAAATACTAAAAGGGATGAAGTATTAAGTTGTTCATCAACAGTCAGGGCAAGGGCTGATCAAGTCATCCGTGTAGTAGTTCTAACACACACCTGGCAGTAGTAGTAACAGTAATTTTTTTTTGACAGGCAGAGTGGACAGTGTGAGAGAGACAGAGAGAAAGGTCTTCCTTTTGCCATTGGTTCACCCTCCAATGGCCACCGTGGCTGGTGCGCTGCGGCCGGCGCACCGCGCTGAAGGAGCCAGGTGCTTATCCTGGTCTCCCATGGGGAGCAGGGCCCAAGCACTTGGGCCATCCTCCACTGCACTCCCTGGCCACAGCAGAGAGCTGGCCTGGAAGAGGGGCAGCCGGGACAGAATCCGGTGCCCCAACTGGGACTAGAACCCGGTGTGCCAGCACCACAAGGCAGAGGATTAGCCTATTGAGCTGTGGCGCCGGCCAGTAGTAACAGTAATATAACACTGATAATGGCGAGGGCTAATGTTTGCTGTGTATTGGCCACTTGCCAGGGCTGTTGCGTCTTCTTAAAGTTCAAAGGAAGGTCAAACTCCTTGGCGTGGCGCCCCTTGCTGACCTTGTTCCTCGCTTCTTCTCTAGCTCATCACACACTCTCCGGGAGAGGACTCAACGCTTTCCAAAGACATTAAAATGTTTAACCCTCCTGTTCTAACTGGGTCCTGTTCATCCTTAAACTCCCTCCTATCTTCGCCTCCCATGGAGTTTTCCTCGCCCTTGACCAATCCACAGGCTGAACCCACACCTCCTCTTCCGGGCTCCTCCATGCCCGGCACTTGGCTTGTGCTCCATCATCGCATGCTCTTTTGTTCAGCTGTGTTACCGAATTCAAAGCCTGGCAGAAAGGGAACGCTCAACAAATAGCAGCTGATTGAATGAATCAGAGTCAGCTGCAGAGCAGGACGAGCCGACTGGGCCCTCGGCCAGGGCTGCTCAGCTCTTAGAATCATCTGGATTTGCTCATTACAACTATAAACGCCTGAGCTCTACCCTTGGAAATTCTGATATGAATGACGCAGTAAGTCCAGTGTAAGCAAAGAAAATCCAAACTTTTTCCACCTCTCGCATGTGTGACCTGTCTGATGCAAATAGACACCTGCTTTATCCATCTCTCCCATGTTTAACATAAGGATACACTGCTTTGTCTACCTCTCTTCCTCCAACGACTTCTTTGGTCACTTTAGGATGGGAACAGGCATGAGGAAAACCGCTGTCCACCTTGGCCTTAATCACAGTGTTTGGCGACACAGGGCCAGCTGTGCTGTTTAGGAAGGGCTTGCTTCAGTGGTGAAAAACAGAAGTCTTGGCCCTTGTCACAGTGTGCCCTGCAGTGGGTCAGCGGGTGCACATGCTGGGTGATGGCTTTCTTCCACGCCTGTCTCGGCCTGCTCTGGGCACATCGTCACGGCTACACATCATCTCACAGCCCGCTCTTCCTTCTCGATCTCTGGGGTTTTGCATCTCAGAACAAAGGCATTCATCAGAGATGCTGGTCTATCTTGGGTTTTGTATGATTCACCCTGTTGGCAACCCAGGCACAGTGTGGCCACGCGGGCAGAGCAGTCGACAGCTCCTGGCACGACTGTCACTGTGGACTTGGCTTCTGCGGCCCAAGTCCGTGAAAGCCCTCCTCGGTGCAGCAGCCCAGGCTGGTCCTGGCCATCTCTTTCAGGGCCATATCACCAGGCGTTGTTTGCTGGAGTCCTGTATCGCTTTCCCTTTTTCCCTTGGTCACTAGGGCTGCAGCGGCTTTATCCCCAGAATCAGAATCAAAATGCATGTTGACACAGTGCTGGCCCCGCTACTGTTTTTGACGAAACACTGCTCAGGGCGGGTCCCTGCCTTGGGTGGCTCTTCAGTGACATCGGATGGCTCAAAGCGACATCAAGACCTTGTAGTGGCCTGCAGTGTCCTACCCTAGGGACACCAAGCTCTGGCTGGCAGGCCATTCTGGCTCGTCGCCCGTTTTGGTAAGTACATTTCTATCATATTGCTCATGCTCATTGCTTTGCATATATCCTGTGGCTACTCTCATGCTACAGAGGCAAGAGAGACCACACGGCCCACAGAGCCTGAGCTCTTTCCCAGCTGGGCTTCTACAGGTCGAGCTGGCCAAGCCCTGTCCTCCAGTTTGGCCCCTCACCTCTCTGCTCTGCCCCTGCCCCTTGCCTGACTTAGTTCTGCTCTAGCCACCTGGACCCTGGCTTTGCCTAGATCTCACCAGGAGCACTGTGACATCAGCCGGGAGTGCCACTCGCCCACCGCCCACCCAGGGCTTGGGAAGTCCGCTCCCCTTCTCACCTCCCTGGCCAGCTCACCCGCGATCACAACCCGCCCACGTTCTCTAGTCTCTGACTGCCCCCCAAGGATTGCATCTCCCATTAGGGCTGTGTGTGCTGCAGTCCTGATCATGTTGTCTCTGCCTCTGCCGCCTAGGACAGTGCCTGGCACAGAGTAAGCGTTCCACATGTTTGCAGGATGAATGAATGAATGAACGAGCCACTTCTGCAAGTCAGTCCCTGTGTCTGGTTTCTCACCCCTGGTGCTCCTGGTGATCCTTCTGGAAAAGGCCTGCTTGTTCATCAGCAATCCCCACCCCTCCCAGGAGGAGGCCTCCTTGCCATGGAAGGCAGAGGGACAGGGAGAGACAGAGACAGGGAAAGAAAAACCATCTATCTGTTTGCTCTCCAAATGGCAGCAGTGGTCAGGGTGCGACCAGGCTGAAGCTGGGAACCAGGAACTCCACCTGGGTCTCCTACGTGGGTGGCAGGGGTGAAAGGACTCGGGCCATCTTCCGCTGCTTTCCCAGGTGCATTAGCAGGGAGCTGGATCAGAAGCAGCACAGCTGAAACTGGAACCAACACTCTGACATGGGGTCCTGGCATTGCAAACGGCGGCCTACCCACTGCGCCATCTGGGGGCCTTTTGACCTGGCCCTGACCCTCCCCCCAGTCCCACTCTACTTCTGCTCCCCTCACACCCAGCCTTTCACTGCCCCCTGGTGTCATTCTGTGACTCTTGCATTTCATGTTCTCTCTCAAAGCCTGGACTATCGTCTACTTCCCCTTTCTCTGCTTTCTACCCCTGTGTGTTACTTTGGAAAAACTCCCTCAAAACCCAGTACAAGTGTCACCTCCTCCGGGGAGCCTTCCCAGACCTTCCTCTTCTGGGGTCCTGCTCCACCCAGATTCCCAGTAAAAACCCAAATCACAGCACTTCTTACCCAGCACAGAGGGGTCATGTTTGACCCAAATTTAAATTATGGAAATTAGAAATAGTGTGAGATGAGACACTGATAAAGTCTGGATTTATGTCTCCAGTTTTAAAATAAAGCAACTCTCCCCAGGGGAGCAAGAAGTCCTAATTTCAAAGCTAGCTGTTCAAGTCAATTGCGCGTGGCGTTCACACTCGGACCACACGGTGGCGCCACCTTAGCCAGTAAGCAGCTCCCCGACGTGTGCGGGCTGCAGCGTCTGCACAGGCTGTGGTGTACACGCGCCAGACGTTCTGCGAACACTGCGGCGGCTTTTATTTGTGTTTTTCAAATCTCTGTGACTGTCCTCTAGTAATGTCATCAGATCCGATTTCCGTAGTGTTTCCAACCGTGCCGCTGGGGGTGCTGATGGCGTGCGCATCCCTAGCCCCGACGGGAGGCGGCTCGAGGGACCCCCGGGACGGTGCTGCGGTTCAGGGGGCACCAGGCTCGCCGTGGACGGGTGCGACCACCCCGAGGACACGGAAGGCAAGGGGCTGCCGCCCAGCCTGCGCGTCGACGTGTGCGAAGCGTGCGCTCTGTCGGTAGCCCCGCAGGGAAAGGGGGCCCTGCCGCCCACGGGTCAGGGCTGGCTTTGCCCCCTCGCTCAGCAGGGGCTGGAGGATTCCGGATGACAGGAAGGGCTGTGACTGGCTGCTGGCCTGGTCGGTGGTTAGGCCCATGCTGTGCAGTGGGACGAGCTGGGTTCAAATCCTGATGGTACCGCTCCCCTAGGGGGGATCCGGAGCGAGTCACTCTCCGCGTGTTAGCTTTCCCTGCTGAACGGGCACCTAAGGAATCACTTACCCCGAGTGCCCTTCCCTGTCCTGTCCAAGCTTGTGCCTGCCTTGAGGCCTGGCGCTGGGTGGCCAGCCCCAGCACAGTCCTAGTTAGGGATTTGTCAGGTAAGGAAAGCAGCGGTGGGGAGGAGCAGCGGCTGTGGGGTGGCAGGAGAGGGAGGAAGGGGGGTGGGGGTGAGGGGTGGCAGCCGCTGGGCCTGTGATGGCCTGGGGGTTCTGAAGTGGCTGGGACTCAGCTGGTCACAAGCAGAGAGAGAACACGCAGGAGCGCCAAGGAGCTGACACCAGCTGGCTCGGGCTGGTGGCTGCAGTCAAGGGTGACCTGGCTGTGCTGAGCTGGCTCCCCGCTCGGGATAACTTGCCGTGTCTGCAAGAGACAATGCCTGCCCATCCACGTGAGGCCCCCAACTGGCCCCCCTCCTGACTCCCTGGTGTGGAAGGCCAGGATTAGCCCAGGATCCCTGGAGAGACAAAACCAACAAGGTGTATGTGTGCATATATATCAAGAGAGAGAGAATGGATATATATTAAAGATTTTATTTCTGTATGTGAGAGGCAGAGGCACCATGGCCCAGCCAAGTTGGCATTCTCAGTTAACCATCCCAGCACTGTAGGAATGCAGCCACGTTCCTGAGTGGACAGTCCGTCCCCAGTAGGTCTCCCCCTGATACTTCTGTGTGCCAATGTGGGACTTAAGAAGGCACTTCAGGGGCCATCTCCAGCCCGGTCTCAACATGTGAGCCACACCCCGCCCCATCTGCTGTCCTCCTCCCTTGCTCGGGCCGGGCTCCTCTGTGGGGCAGCCACGCAAGAACATCCCAGGAGGACAGGCCGGTCTCAAGCCCTCTCCGGCCCTGGCTCCTGTGTGTGTGGAGAAACAGGACAGGGAGTGGCGGCGTGTTCAAGTTGCACAATCGGAGGAGAGCTGAACGAAGGGATCTTCACAGAGGCACGGGTAGGGCGTGGGGACTCACGTCTGACCCAGCGTCCCTGAGCTGGCTGGTAGCACTGGTGCTGTCACTGCCCGAGGCCTGACCAGGGCCGAGGTGGTCGCTCATGGAGAGGCCGCCTCAGCGGAGCCCTGGGACATCAGGGATGCACCCTGCCCCGCCGTGCCCCGGAGGGAGGGCGGAGGCTTAACAAGGAAGCCACCCCACTTTCCTCCTCCTGCCGTTCCTGTTCCTGTGCCCCACTGCCTGAATCCAACCAGAAGCAGAGAACACGGAGGCCCGTGGGGGCATTTGTAGGTCAGCTCCCCCCAGCGGGTAGCAGGGTGGACAGGGATGAAGAGGGGGCCTGGCAGTGCCCTGAGTGCTGCGGCCAGGCGCGCAGGGGGGGGGGTCCCTTCACACTCCCACCAGAGCAGTTCATTCAGTGCCCCCGTGGCTCCATCAGGCACAACACTTTTTCCCACTTTACCTAAATAACATCGACTTCTATAGGTGAAGGGCACAGCGAATGAGGCACGGGTCTTGGCGAGCAGGTGCACAGGGCGGCGAGAGCTGGATGGAGGGATGCGAGGCAGTGCGGGCAAGCAGGGGAGAGAGTGAGTCTGCATTCGGGGGTGTCAGTGAAGATGTCACAAAACAGGGGACATTTGTACTGAGTCACTGAAGGGTGACTCGCTTCGTTAGGAGTGGCACCCAGGCAGCGGCCAGGGCACAGCTCGCATGAAGGAGGCACGGGGCCTGGAGAAATGATGAGCATTCCATTGTGGGCAGAGGGAGGGCAGGTGGGGAGCAGGGGGAGCCACCGTGGGCCCCTGTGGTAAAAGAAATTCTCAGAGCAGAAGTCTCACCAAGGTGCAAATTCAAAATCCAGTGCAAAACCTAGAGCGTGCGAGGAGCCGCCAAAGGGCCCGGGGCGGTGTGACGCTCTCTTGTTCAGCTGTCCAAATACGGCTATAAAAGAGGCTTAGCAGAGCTCCAGAGGGTGTTGGGAATAACAGTTGAAACAGCAGTCAGAAGAATCCAGGGACTTGGCTTCCAAGGCCCGCTCCTGCAGACCTGCCGCCTTCCTAAGCCACTGCGTCCCTGCCTCCCACCTCCCTCCTCCAAGCCCCTAACAGCCAAGAGAATCAAAGACCCCCAGAGGGAGGGGGAGAGCCGTCTGCCTGTGATCTACAAGCAATAAATCCCAGGAGAACAAGCTCCTGTCGGGCATGTGGCTCAGCCAGGGCCCGCACGCCGAGTGAAGTCCCCAGCCAGCTCACCCGCCCTGGGCCTGGGCCTTCACATTCCTGGATCACAATGCACCCTCTGCATCTCCAAGAAGTCTTAAGAACTTGGGCCAGCACCTTGGTGTAGTGGGAAAAGCCGCTGTCTTCCGTGCAAGCATCCCATATGGACACCGGTTTGAGTCTCGGCTGCTCCACTTCTCATCCAGCTCCTTGCTAATGGCTGGGAAAGCAGCAGAAGATGGCCCAAGTGCTTGGGCCCCTGCACCCATGTGGGAGGCCCAGAAGACCCAGAAGAAGCTCCTGGATCCTGACTTCAGCCTGGCCCAGCCCCAGCTGTTGCAGCCATCTGGGGAGTGAACCAGCAGATGGAAGATCTCAGTCTGTCTCTCCTCCCTATAACTCTGACTTTCAAGTAAATAAGTAAATCTTTTTTTTTTTTTAAAGATTTATTTATTTGAAAGTCAGAGTTACAGAGAGGCAGAGGAAGACAGAGAGAAAGATCTTCCATCTGCTGGTTCACTCCCCAGGTGGCCAAAACAGCCAGAGCTGAGCCGATTGGAAGCCGGGAGCCAGGAGCTTCCTCTGGGTCTCCCACACAGGTGCAGGGGCCCAAGTCCTTGGGCCACCTTCTGCTGCTTTCCCAGGGCATATCAGAGAGCTGGATCAGAAGTGGAGCAGCCAGGTCTTGAATCTGTGCCCTTATGGGATGCTGGCACTGCAGACGGCGGCTTTACTGCTACGCCACAGCACCGGCCCCTAAATAAGTAATTCTTAAAAACATAAATAAACAAATAAGTGTGAACGCCTGGTCAGTGAGAGCAATCAGACCTTCTGGTTCAGGTAGCCAGGAAGTTTAATTAGCCCGAAAACTTCATTGTCCGAAGGACTCGGGATCATTGGCATTAATGTAAGAACAATTCTGCATTTGCTCCTTTGGACTTATGCTAAAAGCTTGGCGCTGCAGCAACACTGTCCCACCTTAACCTCGAGGGCTGTTCTGCCCAAAACACCCGTGCTGGCTCACCACCACGGGCAGTGGCCACAGCCAGGCGGCGGGAGCCCACGCACACCCATGACAGCGGCAAGGAGAGACTGCCCCACGGAAGTGCAGATCTGCCAGTGAGAACAAGGCTGCTCCCTCGGCGCTCGGTGCAGCGCAGGCACCTGCGTGTGGCGGAGACGTCATGGCAGGGAAGGGAACAGGAAACCTCACTTATGTTTTAAAGATTTTCTTTATTTATTTGAAAGGCAAAGTTACAGAAAGAGAGAGAGAGAGAATATTTTCCATCTGCTGGTTCACTCACCAAATGTTTGGAACTGTCAAAGCTGGACCAGGCCGAAGCCAGGAGCCAAGATCTTCTTCCAGGTCTCCCACGTGCGTGGAGGGACCCAAGCACTTGGGCCATCTGCTGCTGCTTTCCCAGGCCATAGCAGAGAGCTGGATCGGAAGTGGAGCAGCTGGGATTCGAACAGGCGCCCATATGGGATGCCGGTGCTACAGGCAGCAGCTTAATCTGCTGCACCACAGTGCCAGCTCCTGGATTCTTTTTTTTATGGGGACACATTGCTTTTATTACCTAAAAACAACAACATAGGATCATAAACTCATGGAAATTATTACAGCAGCCTGTTTAAAATTATTTTATAATCCTTGATGTGTTGAGGTCTTTAAAAGCCGTCTTTTCTAGCTTTTCTTCTTATTTGCATTGCTGGCATATCATAAGTGCTGTATAAACTGCTTCCTGCATTCAAATGCTATTTGAGCTGTGTAGTGGGTATCAGCATGGTAGGGGGGGACTGAAATTCTTTCACGGCCACTCTGAGGTCTGAGGCAGATTCTTTCCCTCTGAGGATAAAATTAATTTCAGTACCAAATAGGAAGCAGTAGATCACGTCCCACATCCATGGGACCCGGCCAGAGGCAGCACTGGGTGTGGGCAGGGTGTCAGCACAGAGCCTCCCCCGCTCCTTCAGCCCTGTCCCATGGAGCCTCGCAGGGGAGCAGGCAGCCCAGTCCTGCTGGGAGGACGTTTGCCCTGGGCCAGCCCGACCCGGCACTGCCCTCGCTGTGCGGCCAAGGACCCAGCACTTTGGACAGAGGACGGGAGTGTCTGCTTGGTCTCTGGATTCCTTCACCGGGCTGTGGGAGTTGAGTGGTGACCTCACTCCCTGTACCTGATCTGGTAAAAGGGCTCTGGCGACTGGATTATCTGGGTGGGCTCTAAATCCAGCCACAAGAGCGAGGCGGCGGGAGACCACAGGGAGCGGCGGCGGTGTGCAGGCGGAGGCAGGGACGTGGGCTTGAGCCCAGGCCCACAGAGGACGGCGCAGCCGCCAGAAGTTGGGAGAGAGGCGAGGGTCGCGTCCCCAGCTAAGGCGGAGGAAGTGTGGCTCTGCCCACACCCGGGCTTCAGGCGAGCGCGAGAATCAATGTCTTTCCCAGCCACTGTATGGAGATTCATTAAAGCGCTTCAGGAACAAGACAGTCACCCCTGGGAAGAAATCGCTGTGGGATTCTGAATTCTGTGTTTGTGTAAACGCACCGTTGGTCCCGCACCGCGCCGTGGAACGGCAGACCTGGTACTCCGGCCTGTTCCTGGTGCCTCTCCAACACCCCCGCCTGCCCAGTCTGGTCCTCATAATCCCCCCTTCAGAACAACTTTTTTTTTTTTAAGCTTCCACGTATGAGAAAGAACATGCATCTGGCATATTTCACTTAATGTCATGATCTATCTGCTTTGCTGAAAATGTTGGGATTTCATTCTTGTGGCTGCATAGTGTCCTGGTGTGTGTTGTATCATCTGCCCTTCCTACGGCTGGGATGAGTCTGCATCGTGGCTGTTGTGAGCGCCGCAATGTAACACAAGAGTGCAGGTGCGCCTTCCTGGGCTGACTCGCTGTCCTTTGGCTAGGCAGCCAGAAGCGGGGCCGCTGGGGCACGTGGCACCTCCGTGCTCAGCTTTCCGAACAGCCTCTAAGCCTTCTCCATCATGGCTTTGCTAGTTTGCATTCCCACCAACAGCGTATAAGGGTTCCCTTTTCTTCACAGCCTTGCCAGAATGTATTTATTTATTTATCTATTTTTGTCTTCTTGATAAAATACACTCCAAGTGGACTGAGATAGCTCGTGGTGGTTTTGATGTCTGTTTCCATGAAGGTTTGTGATCCTAAGCTTTTTAAAATTAAATTAAATTTTTTTATTTGACAGGTAGAGTTAGACATTGAGAGAGACAGAGAGAAAGGTCTTCCCTCTGTTGGTTCACCCCCCAGATGGCCGCCACGGTCAGCGCTGCGCTGATCCAAAGCCAGGAGCCAAGTGCTTCCTTCTGGTCTCCCATGCAGGTGCAGGGCCCAAGGACTTGGGCCATCCTCTGCTGCTTTCCAAGGCACGTTAGCAGGGAGCTGGATGGGAAGTGCAGCAGCCGAGACTCGACCCAGCTCTCATAAGGGATGCCAGCACTACAGGCGGTCACCTGCGATGACCCATCCGATGCTGTCATTTTCCATGGCACCACCCCTGTCCCTGCATCCACTCCTCCGGCCTTCTCTGCACTGTCCTGGGACCCAGGCGGCTGTGCCCTGGGAACCGCATCCCAGATGCATTGTCCTCCAGCTGCCAGTTGGGTGGGAGGAGAGACAGCAGGGAGTCACTGAAGGGCACCCTCGGCGTGGCCTGTATTTGGACAGCTGCTGCTCCGGGCCTCTCTCCTTCCCCTGCCCTTTGCCCCTACAAGGGGTGCGTCCCCTGCTGCTTCTCCCCTGGCCGGCTCCCTTCACAGCACCCCCACCGACATAGGTAGTCTCGTTCTCTGTCTCCAGTGAACCTCTGGGCGCACTGTCTCCTCCCTGCAGAGTGGCTGTGCTTCTGCCCGCCTCGGCAGGCACTGGGTGACCGGACACAGCCTGATATCCGCAAGTGCAGGAGAGTGGCTGGGCAGGTGTTCGGTCCCTGGGGAAAGAGCTCTTTCTGGAACCTCCCGTCCAGTCCTGCGGTGCAGGCTTCCGTGTGGGGGGTGGGCCCAGGCCCTCGTGCTCCAGGTCACTGTCTCTTCAGGGAGCGTCAGCCTCAGCCAGGAATGGGGAGTCAGGCCCGAGATGGTGCTGCAGCTGTGGTGTCGGGGTTGGCCCAGCACGGTCCCGTGGAGGGAAACAGTGCAGTGTGCGTGGGAAGGCAGGGAGAGTGGGGGGCTGGAGAGGCACAGACAGGCGGGAGCCCCAGGAGGGACAGGAAGTTCTCAGAGCGCCTGGCTTCCAGCTGGTTCTAGACCAGTGGGAACCCCAGGGGGCCGGGTCTGCAGATTCTCTCCATGTCCCCAGTTCTGGATGGGCTGGATTGAGTTAGTGTCTCTGGCGCAGACCCCTTTACCACATGGCACAGAGGCTGAGGTTGGCCTCCTGGGGAGGCCCACCCAAGACAGGGCTCACCCATGACAGGTGAGCAGGCCCCAGGCCGGAGCAACTTTTATTACAAGAGCCCAGGGGTGCTCGCACTGTCAAGCGCAGGGACACCTGGACATGGCAGTGCTCCCAGGCCTTGACAGGTGGCTGTCCGTGCAGCGGCCCCCCCAGTCCTAGGCCTCCTGGGGGTGCAGGGTGGGCTGGTTTCACAGGGGCCCAGCAGGGGGTACCAAAGGTCTACATTCTGTGCCCATGCTTGTCTCAAGGTCGTAAACAATCAGGCAAGCAAGGATGATACTCACAGGGTGTTTATTCCAGCCTCAAACACAGATGAAAAAGAGCAGAAACAAACAGAGCTACTGACCCTCAGGGCGAAGTCACATGGCGCGCCATGGAGTATAAAGCAACCCCGCAAAGCAAGACCTTGAAGAAACGCAGTCATTCGTGTGAAGAGATCTGCATAGCATAGCAAGTGTAAAAAGACGAGGGAGGCGCGTTTAGCCTGGCGGTTCAGCCACCCGCTGGGACGCCTACAGCCCAATGAGAGTGCCTGGGTTTGAGAGCGCCATCGCCTCTCCCGCTGTTTTTGTTCACCATCTCTTGTGTCCGAGCTGCCTGCCAGTCAGCGTGCTAGGCACTGAGGACACAGCGGGCACAAAGCTTGCAAATGAGACGCTGTCCCTCCCCGATGAGAAGAGCTTAACCAAACCTTAGCAGATGCGGGGGCCTGTGGATGTGCTGGCTTTACAGCAGAGAGGGGCATCCCGGGCTCCCCTTGCTCCCTGTACGCCTCTGCTGAGGTCCCTGTTAAACAGGAGTGAACCTCTCTGCCTGGGAGACTCTCCCCCACGAGTCTGTGCCCCTGGCACTTAACAAAGGACTTGGGGCAGGCTGGGATCTCTATAAAGGAAGAAATGAATTTAAATTGGAGCTTTAACTCCTGGCTTGAATCCACCCCCAGAAAATACTTACTGAGTCTGTTTTACGAGCCAGGAAGACACCAAGACATCAGACAGTCCTGATCTTCAAGGAACCTGCGCTCCCTCTGAGTGGATTTAAGAACAACGACCACAGCAGTTGGTGTTTAATGAAGGCTCAGGCTCTGTGTCAGGTTCTTTAAAGGTTCCTGGCTGTCAGTGCCGTTTTACGGGTGATTGACGCCTACACCAGCTGGGGCTGTGTCACTTTCCAGAGTCTCACTCCACTAACTCTTGCCCAACTAGCAGGTGGAGCTGGGTACAGACATAGTTCCATCATGAAATCAGAACAGAGGTCCTGAGTCTTGGCTATGGAAATCACAGAAGACTTTTTGTTAAAGATATATTTATTTATTTGAAAGGCAGAGTTACAGAGAGAGAGAGAGAGAAAGAGAGAGAGAGAGAGAGATCTTCCATCCACTGGTTCACTCCCCAAATGGTCGCATCATCAGGGACTGGACCAGGCTGAAGCCAGGAGTCAGGAGCTTCTTCCGGGTCTCCCACAAGAGTGCAGGGGCCCAAGCACTCAGGCCATCCTCCGCTGCTTTCCCAGGTGCTTTAGCAGGGAGCTGAATCAGCTGGTATTCAAACTGGTGCCCGTGTGGGATGCCAGTGTTTAGGCAGTGGTTTAACCTGCTGTTACCACAGTACTGGCCCCCAGATACTTATTTTAATCAGAGTAGGTCAATGTGACCAGCCTGGGGAAGAACTTGGGCTTTTGTATGTATTTATCATGTAAAACATGACCTTTCAAAGCATATAAATATTAAGGAATGGTTAGATGTAGCTAATTAACAAGTGCATACAAGGGTGCTATGGGAGCCCAGAGGATGCTGGGATATGGTCACAAGGCCTTCCAGCAACCATTCAGCTGTGTTTTGAAAAAAACTTGAGGGGCTGGCACTATGGTGTAGCAGGCTAAGCCTTTGCCTGCAGTGCCGGCATCCCATATGGGCACTGGTTCACGTCCCAGCTGCTCCACTTCCGATCCAGCTCTCTGCTGTGGCCTGGGAAAGCAGAAGATGGCCCAAGTGCTTGGGCCCCTGCACCCACATGGGAGACCAGGAGAAGCACCTGGCTCCTGGCTCCTGGCTTCAGATCAGCCCAGCTTCAGCTATTGCGGCCATTTGAGGAGTGAACCAGCAGATAGAAGACCTTTTTCTCTGTTTCTCCCTTCTCTGTCTGTAACTCTATCTCTCAAATAAATAAAAAATTTTAAAAAAGGAAAAGAAAAAAAGAAAATCTAGAACGTGGGTGGACTTTTGAGCCTGGCCTTTGAGGACTGGGCAGTCCCACCACTCAGGATACGAAAGATGTGCATCGTCCGTTTGAAACTTAGCTGAGGATAATCAATTCCTGGACAAATAAGGACGTCAGGGAACTGGCTTCTAGAAGACTGCCCATCTACCTGGGCCCCCATGGTCTTGGCTCTGTGGCCACAAACACAAATCCAGCACCGGGGGTGGAAAAACTTTCACTTCTTGCTGTGCTCACACTGGACTCCAGCCCCAGTCACTTCTGAGAGGAAAACAGACGGTGACATCTGGAAAGCGCCTCACACAGCTGGGCCTCCGTGTTCCCCTGCACAGTGTGGCTGCAAGGGGCGTCAGTGTCACACAGGCCACTCTACAGCTGATCAAGTGAGACAAAAGCAAGACCACTCAGCAAACTCCCATGAGTACTGACAAAAACCATGTCACAGTGGTATTGCGATACACACACAACACATACATACATGTACATACACGTACAACACACATACATGCATACAACATGTTGCACAATAACATACATGCATACATGCAACAATGTCGCATAATACAACATTCACAGAGGTAAGCATACAATACACATGACACAAAGATGCATGTGTATACAACTCATGCACTTATATACACAGCACATACACAATAGATACATGTCTATACAGCACTTGCACATATACATACATATACTATATATAATATGCACAACACATGCATGAAAGCTCCACGCATGCTCAGACCCTACCTCGTTTGTTTATTCAACTAAGGCATAGCCCCCACCTCATAAAAGAGAGGGGTCCCCTTTTGCCGTGGGCCAGGCTTGGCCTCCTTCTCAGGCCTCCTGTCCCCCTCTTCCTCATCGGGAACTCTCTGGCCCACTCATGATGGGCGGGGCCCACACTCGGGTGTGAACGCGCATTCACTCTCTTCAGTATAAATCCTGTTCTTGCCTGTGTACTATATGGACGCCTCTGTTTAGGGCTCTTATCTCTGTGAGGCCCAGAACCCGGACAAAGATTAGGATACCTGGGCCCCAGGCAACATGACAGAGGGCACAGCAACTGTCTGCTGCCGAAATGATCACTTACAGGCTGAGGGTGGGGGCAGAAATCCCGCACCTCTGCGGGTCCCAGAAGTCTTCCATGCTAACTGTGGTCTAAGTTTGGGTTTGTTTTCCCTGAAAACACTGTGCAAGTCACACAGACACCAAACCTCCCTCATCCTGGTTCATCTGAGTGACCGCACTGCTGGACAGCAGACAGTATGAGTCCTGATCTAGTCTTCCTGGCTCGCCCAGGGATGGACTAAGAATGTCCCCTCGTGGTGCGGGTACTGTGGTGTAGCACCTTTTTTTTTCTTTTAAGATTTTTATTTTATGTATTTGAAAGGTAGAGTTACAGAGAGGCAGAGGCAGAAAGAGAGAGAGAGAGGGAGAGAGAGACAGAGAGATGTCTTCCATCTGCTGGTTCACTCTGTAAATGGCCACAACAGAGCTCCCAGGAGCTGGGCTGATCCAAAGCCAGGACCCAGGAGCTTCTTCCACCCACATGGGATGCTGGTACTGCAGACGGGGACTTTACCTGCTACAGCACAGGCCCCAGCATAGCATGGTGAGCTGCTACCTGCGCCAGTTTGGTCCCAGCTGCTCCACTTCCAATCCAGCTCTCTGCTAATGGCCTGGGAAAGCAGTGGGAGACGGCCCAAGTGCTTGGGCTCCTGCACCCTCATAGGAGACCCAGATGAAGCTCCTGGCTCCTGGCTTCAGCCTGGCCCCAGCCCTGGCCATTGTGGCCATCTGGGGAGTGAACCAGAAGTTGGAAGATCTTTCTCTCTGTGTGTGTGTCTTTCCTTCTCTCTCTCTCTCTCTAACTCTGCCTTTCAAATAAATAAAATAAATCCTTTTTATAAAGAAAGAATTATCCCTGCCTCCTGCCAGTAACCAATCAAGAAAACAAAACAAAACAAAACAAAACAAAACAAACAACACCTGCTTCCTTAAATCCCAGGCAAAATGCCCCCAACCTCAGTCCCGGAAGTTCTCTCCCAGCACCCGACCGCTGAGATCTCTCAGGGTTCCCAGGTCCTCAAGGTGCACGTGCTCATTCACTAAAGTGAGCAGTAGTAAGCCCATGCTGCAGCCAAGTGGAACACAGGCAGATGAGGGCTCAGAAGGCTCGGGTTTACTCGGAACTTTCCTTCCTTCCTTCCTTCCTTCCTTCCTTCCTTCCTTCCTTCCTTCCTTCCTTCCTTCCTTCCTTCCTTCCTTCCTTCCTTCCTTCCTTCCTTTCTTTCTTTCTTTCTTTCTTTCTTTCTTTCTTTCTTTCTTTCTTTCAATTTGTTTTATTTATTTGAAAGCCAGAATTACAGAGGGAGGGGGAGACAGAGAGACAGAGAGTTCTTCCATCTGCTGGTTCACTTTCAAACGGCCACAATGGCCAGGGCTGGGCCGGGCCAGGCTGAGGCCAGGAGCCAGAGGCTTCTTCCAGGTCTCCCAGGTGGGTGCAGGGGCCCAAGCACTCGAGCCATCCTCGGCTGCTTTGCCAGACACATTAGCAGGAAGCGGGATTGGAAGTGGAGCAGTGAGTCTCAAACCAGCTCTCCTATGGGATGCCGGCACTGCTTTACCGGCTAAACCACCCCTTACTTGGGACTTCCTAGCCGTGTGACCGTAGGGAAGTAGCTTACCTCCTCTCTACCTCAATTTCTTCATCTTTAAAGTACAGAAAATGAAAATATATAATAAAATCATGGTGACGGCTAAATTCATGCGAACACAGGAATAACGCCTGGCACCTGGGAGTCCCCAGGGACTGCTGGCGGTCTGTGGCCACGGCTGTCACTCTCAACCCTGAGTAACCTGGGCCGCTCAGTGTCAGTGTCTCCACCTGTATATGGGGACAATATTGCACCTCCCTCCTGGGTGGGGCTTATGTGAGACGAAGCAGGTGAACGTACCTGAACAATAGGAAGCCTTACTTAGAGCCTTCCAGCCTCCAGCCGCCCGCTGTTCAGGGACCCCAGGGAGACCAGGTGGCCGGCAGCGGGCGGGGCGGGGAGGGCTGTGAGCAGGAACAAGCAGCTGACTCTCAGCCCCAGCAGTTGTGGTCATGCAGATGTTTCCAATGAAGCCACAAATCCAGATTTTTATGTAAGATTCCTACTTTTTAAATGTTGGCAACTAAATTAGGTTTTTGTTAATCACTTTGAGTGCCAATCAAAACAAGGGTGCGGGCCACCAATCCATGACCTGTTATAAACTTTTGGGACAATCACTTAATAAATCAAGGGGTGGGGGGAGCCGATTATGAAAACAACTGATGCAATCACTAAACCAAGAAGTCAAGAAACACTCACGTCCGCTTGGTGCTGTGTGCTGTGTAGGTTGAAGGTACCGATTCTCCCAGCAGCCCCAAGAGACAGGCATTAGCATCCCTGTTCTGCAAGCAGAGAAACTGAGACCCAGAGACAGAAGAGCTCAGAACAGGTGAGCGGCTCATGGGGTTGGATGCGGGCTCGGTGACTCCCACACCCCATCTCTTTCCTTCTGGTGGTGGCGCACAGCGCAGCTCAGCATCACCTGGGCCCGGGGCCTGGTGACTTCACCGCAGAGTGAAGCCCCCACAATGGGGAACTCCTACACGGAGACCTGAAGGCTGACACCGCTGTGAATTGTGTTCCAGCATCCAGCACCTGCATCGGTCCTTACCTGAAAGGGGCGTGGCCGCTGAGGTGTCTTTTCAGTGAGGCTTCGGGATCTGTAGGCCCAAGGAGAAAAAGAATGGCAGGAAGCTGTGCCCTAAGAAGACCTGCTCCAGCCGCTAACCCTGCCCCATTTTCTGGCCCAAGTGTGGTCTCATGACTGGTAGCTCCCTGGGAGCTGGTTAAAAATGCAAATTGGAGGACTCCACCCAGACCTGCTAAATCAGAAGCTGTAGGGGTGGGAGCCAGCAATTCATGTGCATTTTATTAAAGATTTGTTTGGAAGGTAATGTGACAGAGAGATGAAAGAGCAATTGTCATCACTGGTTCACTCTTCATATGCTCTCAGCAGCCCGAGCTAGGCCGTGTCAAAGCCAGGAATGGGGAGCCAGGAACTCCATTTGGGTCTCCCACCTGGGTGGCAGGGGCCCAAGCACTTGGCCATCTTCCACAGCCTCCCAAGTGCATAAGCAGGAACCTGATTAGAAGTGCCGAGTAGCCTGGAGTTGGGGCGGGCACTCTGAGACGGGAAGTGGGCATGCCGGGCAGTGGTGTGGCCTGCCACTCCCCAGTGCCTGCCCCAGCGATTCCTGGCTTAAACCCTACAGGTGAGGCCAATTCCCTCTGAAGTTTGAGCACTGCAGCTCTAGTCCAACCTGTACACATCTGTCTTGGTTTCCTATGTATCCTTACCACGCCTTTTTGGCAAATGCTGGTAACAAAGATTTACTCGGAGTTTCTCCTATCTTAGACAATGACTGGTCTGCACTCTAGTTTTACTTTAATTTATCTAATTTTTAAAATTATTCCTTTATTTGAAAGGCAGAGACAGCCCAGCCACAACCACACTAAGAGCTCCCCTCCCTTGGTCCACTCCCCAACAGTGACAGCTGAGGCTTGGCCAATGCCAAAACCAAGACCCAGAGAGAGAGAGAGAGAGAGAGAGAGCGATCTTGCATCAACTGGCTCACTGCCCAAATGCCTGCAACAGCTGGGGATGGGCCAGGCTGAAGCCAGGAACCACAAAACGCCATCCAGGTCTCCCACATGGGTTGCAGGGGCCCAGCTTCTTCTACTTTCCCAGGCACATTAGCAGGAAGCTGGATCAGCAGTGGAGCAGCCGAGGCACCAACGCGCCCACATGGGATGCCAGTGTTGCAGGTGGTGGCTTTCCCCGCTACACCACAACGCTGGCCCCAGTAAGCTAACATTTAAGTTTTACATATTTCATCCTCAAACTCACCCCTCAGGACCAGCTTTGTGGTGCAGCAGGTTAAGCCACTGCCTGTGACATCTGCATTTCATATCAGAGTGCTGGTTTGAATCCCGGCTTTTCCACTTCCTATCCAGCTCCCTGGGCAGGACTGAGAGACAGCCCACACATCTGGGTCCCTGCCACCCACATGGGAGACCTGGATGGAATTCCTGAGTCCTGACTTAGGCCTGGCTGTTGCAGGCACTTGAGAAGTGAACCAGCAGTCGGGAGATCTCCCTCTCTCTCTGTTGTTCTGCCTTTCAAATAAATAAATATTTTTTTTCTTTTTCTTTTCTTTTTTTTTTTTTTTGACAGGGAGAGTGGACAGTGAAAGAGAGAGACAGAGAGAAAGATCTTCCTTTGCTGTTGGTTCACCCTCCAATGGCCACTGCGGCCGGCGCACCGCGCTGATCTGATGGCAGGAGCTGGGTGCTTCTCCTGGTCTCCCATGGGGTGCAGGGCCCAAGCACTTGGGCCATCCTCCACTGCACTCCCGGGCCACAGCAGAGGGCTGGCCTGGAAGAGGGGCAACCGGGACAGAATCCGGCACCCTGACCGGGACTAGAACCCAGTGTGCCGGCGCCGCAAGGTGGAGGATTAGCCTATTGAGCCACGGCGCCGGCCCAAATAAATAAATCTTTAAAAAATATCAACAAAACCCCTAGCTCATCGAAACCAGGGTTCCATGAATCCCCTCTGGAAAGACAAGGAAACTGACATGGAGAGAGAGCAGAGGGATTTCACAGGGCCCTGTAATCTGTAGGGAGCCAGGTCTAGAACAGTAGTAGTGGTGGTGACACTAAGATCAGCAGTTACCGCAAGCCTGCTCGGGCCAGAACCTGCCAGAACCATGAGCCATGCTGGTTAATGCTGTGATGAGCGGCCCCCTGGGAACAGCTCCAGAAGGGACAGTGACTTGCCCAATGCGCTTCCTGGCCAGGTGTGGAGCAGGATTCGCATCTGTGTTCCCCTTGCTCCCGGGCCCACTGTGTGCCTCAGTGTCCCCCATAGCCAGTGCCAGGGCCCAGAGGGAGTGGGAGAAACTGTGGCCACCTCTCCCCACCTCGCCCCACTGCTCACCTGGATCCAAGCTCTTCTCCATGGAAGTCAAGTTCTCTGGTCCCTCCTGCAAGCAACAGGGTAAGAAGAACTGGATCCCAACCCTGCTGCGCTTCCTCGGTGAGTACCTGTGGGAAAACCGACTTTATTTCGGCCCAAGTGTTCTCATCTGTAACACGATGACGCTGATGCCGAGCCCTTCCTCATGGGGCTGGGGTGAAATCAGCGCTGCCAAGGACTGCGCACAGAATGGGTGCCGAACAGGGTGAGCAGGTTTGGGGACAGGGTCTCACCCCATCGACCTGCCACGTCCAGCGTCCAGCAGCTTCGGTCTTCTTAGAACCCGGCTGTGGTGCCTCCCTGCTGAGCCCAGGCCCACTGCAGGAGAAGCAGGCAGAGGTTCCCATCACACGTGCATGGCGCAGGGGACCTTGGAAACATTCTAGAACGTAGTGTTCCACTTCTCTTGGAAAACTGTCATTCCCTAGTCTCGCCTTGGAAGGAGAGCCTTCTTTCTCTGTTGTTTTTCTTCCTTTTATCAAACAGCAAGTGCCCTGATGTTCTGCAGCATCCCTGGGGAGAGCTGCCGCCCTGAGTCAGCACGTCTTCAGATGAGTGGTGCGTGGGAGGACCCGCCCCGGGCTGGGAGGGCGAGGTCCTGCGGCGCTCAGCTTCCGTGGCCTTCTGCGACCCCAGCAGGTCGAGCCTTGCCAGTGCGCAGTGCCTGGATGTTCTGCCTGGAACACGGGGATGTCGGGAAGATCGCAAGGGCAAGAAGGCTCACCGCATAGTGGTAACATGACCACATCACAAGCGAAGAAACACAGACCTGAAACACACACAGCACAAGCTACGAGGACTCCAGGGAGAAAAAGAAAGAGCCACTATCGTAATGGCAGATTCTAGCTGGCCTAACCAGTGAGATCAAGCAGACAAAAAAAAATTTTTTTTAAGATTTTATTTATTTATTTGAGAAGCAGAGTTACAAACAGGGAGGAAGAGACAGAAAAGAAAAAAAATTATATATTTGTTTATTTGAAAGTCAGCATTACAGAGAGACACAGGGAAAGATGGAGAGAGAGAGAGAGAGAGAGAGAGAGAGAGAGGTATTCTATCCACTGGTTCACTCCTCAAATGGCAGCAATGGCTGGAGCTACGCTGATCCAAAGCCAGGAGCCAGGAGCTTCTTCCAGGTCTCTGGTGTGGGTGCAGGGACCCAAGGACTTGGGCCATCTTCTGCTGCTTTCCCAGGCCACAGCAGAGAGCTGGATCAGAAGTGGAGCAGCCAGGACTTGAACTGGCGCCCATATGGGATGCTGTGCTGCAGACAGTGGCTTTACCTGCTATGCCATAGTGCCACCGCCCTCTTTTTTAAAAATCTTTATTTATTCATTTGACAGACAGCATTTCAGACAAAGAGAGAGAGACAGAGTGAGGGGGGAATTTTTTTTAAAGATTTACTTTTAAAAAGATTCACTTTAAAAAAATTCATTTGTTTATTTAAAAGTCAGAGTTACAAAGATACAGGGAGAGACAGAGAGACCTTCCATCCGCTGATTCACTTCCCCAGATGGCTACAGTGGCCAGCGCTGTGCCAGACTGAAGCCAGGAGCCAGGAGCTTCATTCAGATTTTCCATGTGGCTGTCAACGGCCAAAACACATAGGCCATCTTCCGCTGCTTTTCCCAGGCCATTAGCAGGGAGCTGGATTGGAAAAGGAGCAGCTGCGACTGGAACGGGTGCTCTCTCTCTCTGCTGGTTCTCTGTAAATCTGCCTTTGAAATACATAAAATCTTTAAAAAGAAAAAAAGCTAAATAGGGGCTGGCGTTGTGGCACAGTGGGTTAAAGCCCCAGCCTGCAGCACTGGCATCCCATATGGGTGCCTGTGTGAATCCCCGCTGCTCCTCTTCCAATCCAGCTCTCTGCTATGGCCTGGGGAAGCAGTAGAAGATGGCCCAAGTCCTTGGGCCCCTGCACTCATGTAGGAGACTTGGAAGAAGCTCCTGGCTCCTGGCTTTGGATCAGCTCAGTTCTGGCCGTTGCGGTCATTTGGGGAGTGAACCAGTGGAATGGAGGACCTCTCCTTCTCTGTCTCTACCTCTCTCTGTAACTCTGTCTTTCAAATAACTAAAATAATTCTTTTTTTAAAAAAGTTAAATATACTTTTCTCAGTGACCTAGTAATTCGACTCACGGGCAGAGCAACATGGACATGAACATTCACAGATGCGCTGTTCAGAAAAGGCGAGAAGTGGATGCAATGCATCTGGAAGCGCCCGGCCATGGTTCTCCTGTGCACCACCGTATTCAGCAGTAAGAGGAGCGAGCTGCTGAGGCACACCCCAAACACGCTGATGAGAGCAGCCACGTGGAAAACAAAGCCCACGTCCTGCGTGATTCCTTTGTGTGAAACGTTCAGGAAAACTGATCTGTGGCGACGGGGAGCCCCTCCGTGCCTGCTGGGGAAAGGAGGGGGGATGGGCTGGGAGGCGTCTGCCGGAGAGACGGAACCGTCCCAAAATTGGATTGTCATGGCGATTGCGCAGCTCTGCAAATTTACTAAAAAAATACTGCCTTGTACATTTAAACTGAGTGAATTGTGTGATGTGTACATTACAAGGGTGCTCCGAAAAGCTCATGGAAAAACGGGATGAGAAGATTCGTGCATTTTGGTGTAAACAATGTCGGAATTCGTGCTCGTGACCACCTGCTTTTCGGCCATGCAGCCTCGCCACGGCTTCCCGAAGGAGCATCCCTGGGAGACGACAGCCTGGGAGCACTCCACGCTGGGGACAGGGCACTAAGGCTCCTGACCTGTGCGACCCCTGCCTGGGCGTCCAGTGTTTTGGTCCAGTCTCAAACTTACTCTTTCCGGAGGCAGAGCTGAGTCCACTGCCCGTTCAGTACCTTGATCTGATTTCTGTCCACTAGGGTCCCAACTCCCCAAGATCAGCCTTTCTATCTTTATAGTTTATTTATTGGAAAGTCAGAGTTAGAGAGGACAAAGAGACAGAGAGAGAGATATCAACGATCTATCTGCTGGGCCTGGGCCAGGCTGAAACCAGGAGCCAGGAGCTTCTACCAGGTCTCCCATGTGGCTCTGGGGGCCCAGGCACTTGGGCCATCTTCTGCTGCTTTCCCAGGCGCATTAGCAGGGACCTGGATCGGAAGTGGAGCAGCCAGGACTTGAATTAGTACCCACAGGGGATACCAGCATCACAGACAGAGGCTTTACCTGCTACACCGCAATGCTGACCCCTCAGGAGCCAGTCTTTCCCCATCACTGGCCACTGTAGCTCTGCAGAGAGCTCTCCTGTGTCCCCCAGCTTCCCCCACTCAGCAGTCACTGACCTCAGCACCTTCCCCAAGGCAGCCAGAGACAACAGGCGGCGAGAGCCTGGGCCCGAGGGACACAGGAGCCGCATGGTGACCGGGGATGGTTAGGAGGCGGAAGCACACTTGCGTACATGGATTTCAAACTTGTTTGCACCAAAATATAGTTACTGCAATTCCATTTCCTCCCACCTTTGTGAAATACCCTATTCCTCATCTTAAAGGAGACAGAGACGACGAAGGAACAGTCCCCAGGGCCCGATTCTTTGAGGAGCAGTTCCAGGATTAGGGAGGGGACAGATAGCTCTGCTCTGGACTTGGGAGCGGATTTCCATGTCACCCTGCCTAGGCTCCTTTCCTTCCATGGGCCTCAGCAGACAGGGGTGCATCTAGGATTCCCTGGGGCCTTCACGCCTGGCTTTTGAGCCCTTAATTGGCAGCTGAGTGGCCCAGTGAGAGGCATGGTTGAGAAGCAGTGGCAAATTAGCTGGACCAGAGCCAGTCCTGTGCCCATGGTGGATGGGGCCTCAGGCACCTGCTGCCAGAAAGGGGAGAGGCAGGCTTCAGAGAAGGCAGAGCAGCAAGGAGCCCATCCCGAGTTCCAGGGCAGCTTGCTAGAGAGGAGAGAGGAGATATTGGGCACTTCACACAAGAGGGAAAAAGGCGCCCCTAACTAGTGAGCCCTGCCCTGCGCTGACAATGGGCAGATGTTTGGCTGGGCCCACCCAGTGCATCTAGGTTTCTAGTTGCTACTACACACATCTACCAGTACCAAAGAAGCAGCAATTAAAAATGCTGCAACTTAAAATTAATCAAATAAAATGAAAATGTTGCAGCTCTACCCCTATTGGCCACAGCCTAAGCTGGGCCAATCAGAATCTTCTCTGAGAATTGTGGAATGAAAGTGAGACAGCTGCTGGTGACAGAGCAGTAGTGGAAATGGGTCCATTAGAGAAAGAATACTGTCCCCTAAATGTCCCCAGCACCTGGAGCTCTATGAGAGCTGGGGTTGTTGTCTCTTTCTCTTGCTGTACCCCAGGGTCTGGACTACACTTGGCCGTGGTAACATGCAAACAGAGGATGCTTATTACGACCAGACATGCATCGTAGGCATCACAGATGTAATCCACACACTCCTCATGACAGCCCTGTGGGGCAGAGGGCTTCCCCACACTCCATGTAAGACAACAGAAACCAAGGCCCAGCATAACCTGCCTGAAGTCACACAGACATTTGGTGCAGGAGCCAAGTTCAAACACAAGTCATTGTTGTAGCATCTGAGCTCTTATTTTTTAAAGATTTATTTATTTATTTGAGAGGCAGAGTTACAGAGAGGGAGAGAGAGAGAGAAGAAGAAGAAGAAGGAGGAAGAGGAGGAGGAGGAGGAGGAGAGAAAGAGAGAAAGAGAGAAAGAGAGAAAGAGAGAGAGAGGTCTTCCATCCGCTGTTTCACTCTCCAAGTGGCTGCAATGGCTGGAGCTAGGCCGATCCAAAGTCAGGATCCAGGAGCTTCCTCGGGGTCCCCATGTGGGTGCAGGGGCCCAAGGACTTGGGCCATCCTCCACTGCTTTCCCAGGCCATCAGCTAGGAGCTGGATTGGAAGTGGAGCAGCCAGGACTTGAACTGTGCCAAAGATACAGGTGGAGGCTCAACCTACTATGCCACAGCGCTGCTCCCCACCCCCACCCCCACCCCCACCGTCTGAGCTCTTAATCATGACCATAAACCACCTCTCGGCATACCCATGTTGAGTGAAGAGCGGCTGAACGAGCCAGCCACGCAGAAAGGAGAGCTGGGGAGAGGGAGGGAACTCTGTTCACAACCAAGCGCGGCGCTCAGACAGCCGTCATGGCTCGGTGCTCGCCCTGCGCTCTGTCGCAGCCTCACTCAGTCTCATAAACAGGGCGGGTTTGATGAGCCCTTGTCCCAGGCTTGAAACAGCCCCCACACTTGGTTTAATGCTCTGCTGTCACCATCTGTAAATAATTAATAATATTACCTCTGGACTTGTGTTTTACAAGCAAAACGTGACGGGACACGCAGCCTGCACAAGAGCAGAAAAGACACATGTGACACACATGTTCCCCATGGTCCTTGCCAGTCCCTGCTCATGTGGTGTATGTGGTGTCCTGCCCGGAGACGCAGCATGATGGCGTAGCAGTGACGCATGGGGTTTGTCATGACTCAAAGAAAGTTCAAGGTGAGCGTGTTATGTCCACAACTGGGTAAGCAGAGGCCCCAACAGCCACGAAAAGCCGTGCTGTCCTCAAACCAGAACCCACTAGAACACAGAAGGGACAAAATGGCATTCTGCGAGGCACAGAGAACAAGGGAATCTTACTGTTTGCTTTCTTACCTGTACAAGTTGCCGGCACTGGTCAGCCAGCAACACTGACAATGATGCCTTGGAAGGAAGGGGAGAGGGGGGGACCCCAGGTCCCTTCTCCCTCCAGTGTGTGAGCCAAAGGGACAGAGCGCTGGCCGGAATGCAGCGGCGCTGGCCTTGTGCACCATCCCCACTGTCCCGGTAAGAATGAACTTGCTACCTGTGAGTGAGCCACGTAGACACGCTGTATGATTCTGGTGATCTTGCATATGAGTTAAATGCTCTCATTTGCATTTAAAATAGGCAATGTACAATATAAAGATGACCAGCAAAATACATGCTGATCACTTAAACTGTTAATTTCTATTTACTGAAGAGTGACATTAAATAGCAAATCAAAGTCACCATGAGCAGAAGAGACAGCAAAGAGAGGGAAAGGCCATCACTCTGTGTGGCTTCTACTGTACTCTGCCTGCTTTTTGAACAGACACCCAGGGGTCTCTGCACACGTTCACTTAGCACCAGGTCCCACAAATTATGTAGTCAGCACTGTTTATAAATTCCCCCTTTAAAAAAACTAAGCCAGCTTGATTTCATTTCCTGTTACTTGCTAACAAGAGTCCCAGCCAATACAAAATTTAATTTGAACTTGCTGGGGGTTTTAACTTTATACTTTGCTCGAGTATTCAGTTCAGACGAGAGGAGATGGGCTGCCACGCTGGCTTGCATAGATGTAGAGACGCTCCACAGCTTGGGGAAAACCGCTCTGAGCTGAGATTTGAATCTGACTCAGACTGACCAAAGAACATTTCATAGAACAATGTGCCTGTGACTGCGTGGGTGCGGTAGCCACTGGCCCTGTGTGCTCTTGAGCTCTGAAATGTGGCTAGGAGCTGAACTGCATGCTGTGTTTAATTTAATGGATGTAAACAGTGGGACAGCGCTACTGCAGTGCTGTCCCGATCCAGCACCTGCGCGCTTAACCCCGTACCTGGATGCTCGGCTGACCAGGGAAGGCTTGTGTAGTGGCTGAGGGGCTCGCCGGCTCCTCTGCTGTGTGGCCCTTTCTGGACGGGCTGGCGACCGCATCCGGATACCCATCAGAGCCTGGCTCGCCGCAAGTCGAGCGGTTCAGGCCTGAGCAGCCTGATTTCTGTCAGTGACAAATCTAGGCAGAGGGGATGGAAGGGGAGGCAGCAGGGTGGTGTGTGCGAGGCTGGAGTCGCTCTCCCCGTCCTCTGAGCCGACGCAGACCAGGTCAGCCCCGGCCCGGTGACTCAGGCTCGTAGGAATCTGCACCCGGCCAGCCGGCCTGGCTGCCCACGGCGAACCTTCCCGGAAGGGCCGGCCTTGGGCGAGCCGGGGGCGTAGCAGGGAGATGGCGGCGCCTCTGCTTTGTCTGTGGAGAGCAGCCAGCAGCCCAGCGCTGTCATCGCCACAGAGAGCTCAGCCTAAACTCATCTTGACAGGCCGCGGGCGGGTGAGGCCTTGCTATGGCCCCTGCAGCCCACCCGTTCCTGGCTGGTGTCCAGGGGGCTCTGCTCACCTGCCTCCAGCCTGAGCCGTTCTTCAGGGTTACTGACCCCTCTGCTGGGAAGCCCTCCTACACCCACCTCTGTGGATGGAGTTGGCGCCTCTACTGGCCCTGAATCAGTGTTGTATTAGGGGTAGTCAGGGAAGGCTTCAAGGAAGAGGGGGTTCTGACCCTGGGCTGTCAGTGCCAGAGAAGGAGCTCCCGGCCGAGGAGGCAGCATGGACGGAGGGGCAGCAGCCTGAGTCAGGAGGCGGCATCTCAGCAACTTGCAGTTGCTTAGTTGCCACGGTCGGGAGAGTGATGAGCAGGAGGCAGAACTGAGCAAAACTTCGCACTGAGGGCCTCAAGGAGCACAGGCTCACCCTGGAGGCTGGCGTTTTCTTGTTTTTGTTTTGTTTTGTTTTAAGATTTATTTGTTTATTTGAAAGGCAGAGAGAGCACTCCCATCTGCTGGTTCATTCCTCAAATGCTTGCAACAGCCAAAACCAGGAGCCCAGAACTCCAGCTGGGTCCCCCACCCCTGTGGCAGCAACCCGAGCACCTGAGCCATCGCCTGCTGCCTCTGAGGGCATTAGCAGGGAGCGGGAAGGGGAGCTGAGAAGCCGAGACTCAGTCTGATGTGGGATGCGGGCCTCGCAAGCGCTGGCTTAACTGCTGCATCACAACGCCCACAGTGCCGTGGGGTTTCCAAAATATGTTCCTCAAACACCAGACCCACAGAGTTCTCTGCTCTAAAAGTGGAGTGGGAACCCACCTCCACCCCCACCCCCACCCCAAGACTTCCTCCAACCTGCGCTGCTACAGGAAAAGCTCTGCTGAGTCCCGGGGCATCTGCCGGGGCCAGCCTTGCTCTAAGCACTGTGCTTGCATCACCATATTTGACCCCATAAACCTGTGAACTCGGGACAGTTGTATCATCACTGGGTACAGTTGTGTCATCACTGGGCACAGCTCTGTCAACACTGGGTACAGTTGTATCATCACTGGGTATGGTTGTGTCACCACTGGGCACGGTTGTGTCATCACTGGGTATGGTTGTGTCATCACTGGGTACGGTTGTGTCACCACTGGGCACGGTTGTATCATCACTGGGTACGGTTGTGTCATCACTGGGTACGGTTGTATCATCACTGGGCACGGTTGTGTCATCACTGGATATGGTTGTGTCATCACTGGGTACGGTTGTATCATCACTGGGTACGGTTGTGTCATCACTGGGTATGGTTGTATCATCACTGGGCATGGTTGTGTCATCACTGGGTACGGTTGTGTCATCACTGGGTATGGTTGTGTCATCACTGGGTATGGTTGTATCATCACTGGGTACGGTTGTCTCATCACTGGGTACGGTTGTATCATCACTGGGTATGGTTGTGTCACCACTGGGTATGGTTGTCTCATCACTGGGTACGGTTGTATCATCACTGGGTATGGTTGTGTCATCACTGGGCATGGTTGTATCATCACTGGGCATGGTTGTATCATCACTGGGTACGGTTGTGTCATCACTGGGTACGGTTGTGTCATCACTGGGTACGGTTGTGTCATCACTGGGTACGGTTGTATCATCACTGGGTACGGTTGTGTCATCACTGGGTACGGTTGTATCATCACTGGGTACGGTTGTGTCATCACTGGGTATGGTTGTATCATCACTGGGTATGGTTGTATCATCACTGGGCACGGTTGTGTCATCACTGGGCATGGTTGTATCATCACTGGGTATGGTTGTATCATCACTGGGTATGGTTGTGTCATCACTGGGTACGGTTGTATCATCACTGGGTATGGTTGTATCATCACTGGGCACGGTTGTATCATCACTGGGCATGGTTGTGTCATCATTGGGTACGGTTGTATCATCACTGGGCATGGTTGTGTCATCACTGGGTATGGTTGTATCATCACTGGGGACAGTTGTGTCATCACTGGGCACAGTTGTATCAACACCGTTTCACAGAGCAGTCAAGGAATTTGCCCGGGATCACACAACTACTGAGGGACGGAGCTGGGATTCTGACTCCAGCATCCTGACTTTCAACTGTCCTGGACCAGAGAATCTGCTTGGCTTTGTTTTATCCAGTGCTTCCCATTCATGTTTTTGTTCTTACTTTTTAAAAATATTTATTTATTTGAGAGGCAGAATTACAGAGAGAGGAAGAGACGATGAACCATCCACTTGGTTCACTCCCCAAATGGCCGCAACGCCTGGAGCTGGGCCTATCCGAAGCCAGGAGCCTGGAGCTTCTTCCGAGTCTCCCACGCAGACGCAGGGGGCCAAGGACTTGGGCCATCTTCTGCTGCTTTCCCAGGCCATAGCAGAGAGCTGCATCTGAAGAGGAGCAGCTGGGACACGAACTGGTGCCCACATGGGAAGCTGGCACCGCAGGTGGCGGCTTAGCCCACTCCACCACAGCGCCAGCCCTGTTTGTTTTCACTTTTGAAAATTTATTTTTATTTTATTGGAAAGGAAGAGAGGCAGACAGAGAGAGCTCATCCATTCACCAGTTAACTCCCAAATGTCTGCAACAGCTAGGGCTGGGCCAGGCTGAAGCCAGGAACCCAGAATTCAATGCAGGTCTCACACGTGGGTGACAGGGATCCAACTACTTAAGCCATCCTCTCCTGCCTCCCAGGGTGCAGGAGGTGGAAGCAGAGTGGGACTTAACCCGATCACTGATAGGGGATGTGTGCATCCCAAATGCTGCAACAAGCACCTGCCCCCAACTTGTTTTTTATGTAAACAGGAAACATTTTTTACATAGCGAGTAACAGCATAAGAGTCATTGATTTAATGGACAAGAACACGCTATTAAAGGGTCTGGTCTGGGAGCTTTTGGGCCATCTTCTACTGCTTTCCCAGGCCATAGCAGAGAGCTGGATCGGAAGAGGAGTAGCTGGGACTTGAACTGGCGCCCATATGGGATGCCAGCACGGCAGGCTAGGGCTTTACCCGCTGTGCCACAGCGCCGGCCCCGGCCTTTACTTTTTGGTATGAATTTGTCCTTTCTCAACTTTCTTATACGCTCCCTGAGGACAGGTACTATGTCCGATGTGCTGCCGTGTCTCCCGCACCCAGGAAGGGAGGCACAGGATGTGTGTGCAGAGCTTTTGCTTGACTGAGCCGTAATTCCACACTGAAGGCGGTGGAGCAGCGCAGGGCAGGCTGGATCTGGAAGGCAGCCGGTGGCAGAATGTGTGTGGGAGGGTGGTGGGAGACCCCCAGGGGGCCTGGGGCTGCTTTGGAGCGGGAGCGAGGCTCCTGGCGGAGCTGAAGTGTACCACGACACTGAGGGTTTCAAAGAGCCGCAGCTCGAACCCACCTCCTGTGTCCCCTTCCCTCCCCTGAAACCTCTGCACAAGGTAGGGGCTTCAGGAGGTGGCGTTTTGTTTTGTTACGACTTATTTATTTATTTGAAGGCAGAGTTACAGAGAGAGAGAGGGCATGAGAGAGAGAACAATCTTCCATCTCCTGTTTCACTCCCCGAATGTCAACAACAGCCAGGAGCCTGGAACTCCATCAGGGTCTCCCGCGTGGGTGCAGGGGCCCAAGGATTTGGACCATTTTTCTGCTGCTTTCCCAGGTGCATTAGCAGGGAGCTGGATCGGAGGTGGAGCAGCCGGGACTCCAGCACCCATAAATGATGCCGGCGTGGCAGGCTGCCGCTTAACTCATGGCACCAGTGCAGGCCCTGGAAGGTTGGTTTGTTGAATTGAGTTCCTTCGAACGCTCTGAGCCTGTTCCTCTCCTTCTAAACCCGGCAAGACTGAGGCCCAGAGAGGACAAAGTCACTGAGCTGATTGGGTTGGGACCAGCCGGGACCTCAGCCATGACCATGACCTGGGCCTCAGCCCCCTTGTGGCCCCTCCCCAGCTCTGCACCTGCCCCTGCCCTGCCTCTTGGCCCTGTCCTCTCCTTCCTGCCCTCCTCTGACCTTTGTCACAAAGATGCCGCCCCTGCATGCCCCACCCTCTTCCATCCCCACCCCCTACAGGCCTGCTCCACGCTGCCCAGCCCCCTAATGAGATTATAGATTCCTGGTGAAATAGACAAGGGTTAATTCCCTCTGGCTTTAAAGGGCAGGCCAGGCCACAAGAAATAGCAAAAAGAACCCTTCCTCCCCAAACCCTGAGTGGCAGGACCCTAACAGCCCTCTGCCCAGCTGAGCGTGGCAGCCTCACCCTTGCATTCACAAACGCTCTCTGGATGGGAGCCGTAAGGAAGTGGATGCTATTATTCTGTCTGTTTTACAGGTGGGGAAACTGAGGCACGATGGGATGGAATGGCTTGTCCGGTGACCCACACAGCTAGTCAGAGGCGGAGCTAAGATTTGGCTGTGGTCTCTTAGGCCCTGCCTTCATTGCAAACCACAGGTCCCAAAAGCACTTAGGAAACCAGCATGAGCTAGACATGCGTAGAATGTGCATCGTTACTCTCACTTCACAGTGAACGGCCCAAGTTGGGACTCAGGCCCACTGGACTCAAACCCACACTTCCCACGGCAGAACCAAGCATCCACGGGCTGCACACAAAGTCGACCCCAGCCTGAATCCTGCTCTGAGTGCGGCTCCTCGATCTCCACTCTCTGTGCTGCAAAGTTGGGAATGGCAGGGTCCCTGGGGTGAGTCCAAGACAGAACCCTCCCCCCACCGAGCAGGCCTGGCACACAACACCTGCCCATAATAAATGCTTCGTGGGCGTGGGTGATCACTGGTCCTTTATATATATATATATATATATTTTTTTTTTTATTATTTATTTGAAAGTCAGAGTTACTGAGAGAGGTAGACTGAGAGAGAGAGGTCTTCCATCCGCTGGTTCACTCCCCAGATGGCGCAACAGCTGGAGCTGTGCCAATCTGAAGCCAGGAGCCAGGAGCTTCTTCCAGGTCTTCCATGTGGGTGCGGGGGCCCAAGGACTTGGGCCATCTTCTACTGCTATCCCAGGCCATAGAAGAGAGCTGGATCGAAAGAGGAGCAGCCGGGACTCGAACCGGCGCCCATATGGGATGCTGGCGCTTCAGGCCAGGTGAACCCACTGTGCCGCAGCGCCAGCCCCTGGTGATCACTGGTCTTACAGTTCTTTCTGAAACGAAGCGCAGGTAAAAATCAAACCAGCTGAGCAAGTGTTCCTCCTGTTCCTCCCGCCAGGACCCGTCCCCTGCCCTGTGTAAGAGGCGCATTTGCCTTTTAGGACCCTGCTCCCTGGCCACGTGGCCTGCTCTAATTTCCCAGGTCCTAATCTGCTCCCAGCTCCTAATGATGCAGCTGGTAATAGGATTGTGACTGCTCTGGGGGGCGTGGCCATGCTCTCGGGCCTGGGACCGGGGCTTAGCAACTCTGACCGACAGCCCGCCTGTGCTCAGCCTGCACCCTGTGCCCCGGGCAGCCTCAGGTGAATGGAATGGTGCTGTGCCCCGGGCCAGCAGGCCGGGCTCGCCATGGTGCTGAGTGCCATGCTGGCGCGGGGCAGGGACGTGTGCCGGCGGAATGGGCTGCTCATCCTCTCGGTGCTGTCGGTCATCGTGGGCTGCCTCCTTGGCTTCTTCCTGAGGACCCGGCGACTCTCACCCCAGGTCAGCCACCTGGAGCATCTCAGGGCCCCGCTGGTGGGGGAGGGGGGGCTGGGTCATGAGTCACAACGCCTCTAGGGTCCCAGTTTTCTCACCTGATACGCGGGTGTGATGAATGCCATGTAGGATTTTTTAACTGTTTTTTTTAAAGATGTATTTTATTTATTTGAAAGAGTTACAGAGAGAGGTAGAGAGAGAGAGTCTTCCATCTGCTGGTTTACTCCCCAGATGGCCACAACGGCCAGAGCTGCACCGATCTGAAGCCAGGAGCCAGGAGCTTCCTCGGGGTCTCCCACATGGGTACAGGGGCCCAAGGACTTGGGCTATCTTCTACTGCTTTCCCAGGCCATAGCAGAGAGCTGGATCAGAAGAGGAGCAGGCGGAACAAGAACACAGTGCCCATATGGGATGCCAGTGCTTCAGGCCAGGGCTTTAACCAGCTGTGCCACAGCGCCAGCCCCGCCATGTAGGATTTGAGTGAGACTTGAATAAAATGGCTAATGGCATGACCAGGCTGGGGGTCGGGGGAGGGCGGGAGGAGGCCTCGTCAGCGTCCCTGCAGGACGAGGGCTGTGGTAGAGGAAAAACAGGCTCCTGTAAGAGCTCAAAGCAGGCATCGAGGAACACCTCCTCCAGGCAGCCCATAAACCAGCCAGCCAGGAGTGGCACTATAGGCAGAGGAAGGAGCAGGAGCAAGGCACGGCGCAGAAAGACTGGGGACTCGGGTGTGGAGCAAGCATTTGTGGCTGCCGGAAGCTCCAGGGGAGGCAGGGGCTGCAGCCCAGGGGCCGGCACGCCCGTGGGTCCCGTCACTGAGTGTGAACACGGGGCAGTCATGAGAAGCTCTGGAGCAGCGGAGTGATGTGGTCGGCTCTGAGCTCGGGAGGGACCCCTGAGTGCCACGTGGAGGGTGGGGTGGCCTGCAGGGGCCAAGTGAGGGCAGCTGTAGGGGCGAGGCGTGGCCAGAGTAGGGCTGGGGAGTGGGGGTGGGGTTGGGAGGGACAGGTTTGAGAACAGGTTCCAGAAGGGGAGCCTGTGGGATGTGGCGGCTGATGGGACGTTGCGATGGGGAATGGGGTCTCCGTAAGGGCCTCAGCTAAAGATGCCTCTCCCACAGGAGAGGAGAGGCACCCACAGGTCTCTGACACCTGAGCAAATAGCAAAGAGGACTTGATTCAGGACTAGGGGGTCAGGCCCTCCCATGGGAGGTAGGGAGGGAGGACTCCGCCCCAAGGATACCCGGGCAGCTGGGGATTTACAGCCAGCAGCGAGTGGGGGGCAGGGAGGAACTGGGGTTGGGGACGCCTGCTGCGGGCAGCCGGGCTGGCTGGGTACCTGGGCGGGGCACCGAGGGGTTTCAGGGGTGAGGGGATTCTCACCAAACTGACTCAGCAGGGTTTGGGGCTGCAGTCAGACTGTGAAAGCCCAAGGCAGGGCCCAAGGGCAAGGCCTAGGGGAAAGAGGGCTCAGAGGAGCCTGTGTAGAGTTTGGTCAAGGAGAGAGGCTGCCAAGGGCTCCTGTTGCACGCCCTGTTGCACAGAATCCTTCCTCCTGCAGCTCACGTGTGTCCAGCGGGGGCTCAGGGTGTAGACATGGCTTCTATTAAAAGGAAAATGCCCCTTCTTCCGGGAACTGAGCTCAAGCCTGGCAAGTGTGGGCACTGGGGGCAGTGGACCCCTGAACTTGACTTTGCTAGTAAATGCCAGCATGAAATCCAGCTTCCTCCCCAAGCCTCAGCTTCATTATCTGTAAAATGGAATGACTGGGAGGACGGGCAGTGCACGTGTGCTGGGATTATTATGAGTGGCAAACATTGCATGGCATAGTAAGTGCTTACTGGATGTTACCCGCCCCCCGCCCCGCCCCTCAGCATCCTTCCTACACCAGGAAGCATCTCAGGTTCCACACCTTACAAAAGTCTTTTAGGGATGGGCATTGGGCACGATAGTGAGGATGCCTCTTGAGACAGCCCTGCCCATCCAGCTTCCGGAGGCAGCAGGTGATGGCTCAGGCAGCTGTGGCTCTGCCACCCTCATCAGAGACCCAGAGTGGGCTCCCAGCTCCTGGCTTGCGCCTGGCCCAGGCCTGGCTGCTGCAGTGCAGGCATCTGGGAAGTGGACCAGCAGATGGGAAATCAATCCCCCCCCCCCTTTCAAATACATAAATTTAAACATGCTTTATTTATTTAATTTATTTGAAAGACAGAGAGACAGAGCTCCTCCACCCACTGGTTCACTCCCCAAATGACTACAGCCAAAGCCACAAGCCTGGAACTCCATGTGGGTCTCCCACACGGGTGGCAGGGATCCAGGTACCTGAGCCACCACCTGCTGCTCTCCCAGGCGCATTAGCAGGGAGCTGGATCAGAAGCAGAGCAGCCAGGACTTGACCTGGTCCTCTGACCCAGGATGCCGGTGTGGCAAGTGCTGACTCAAACTGCTACACTGCCATGCCAGCCCCTAAAATTAAATTTTACGTGTTTTATTAAAAGTCTTTTAGACCTGTTTACAACTGAAGTAGTCCCCTCCTTCTGTTCAGGCTACACCCATGCCCTCGGAGCCCCGCCGCTGCCTCAGGGCCATCTGTGCGGGTGCTTATTTCTTTCCCCAGACTGCACATTGCTGGACAACACGTGGGCTTTCTTGAACCAAAATGTGAGCCCCACTCAGTGTTAGGCACAGAGAGCCTCCCACTGTCTGCTGAGTTAAACTGGCAACGACACAATCCGTAGTCTGCTCTCTTTAGTTCTCCTCAACAACAAAGACATGTTTCCTGCAGGAAGATTATTTTGTGAAAATAAATTGCAAGGCCTATTATTAACAGCCAAATTCACCGGGGGCCTCCTTTGCTAAAGCCGCCTTCTCCATCTGTTTGGAAATGCAAGCGTGTTCTGGCCTGGCTTAACCGGCCAGATAAACTGAAGGAAGGATGTGGCGTCTTAGAACAATTATTTGGCAGGAATTGGCTTTCTCGGCATCTTACATCGAAATCCAGGATTTCTCTGTTTGATCTCTTAGCCTGTGACTCAGAAACTGAGCCTTCCTATTTTGTAAGCTTATGCAACAGGCAAAAATTATAAACAACTTGGAAAGTGGCAAAATATTCTATCCATGAAAAGAACTTACAAAAACACGAGATTTTATCCTTGGATTTAAGTATTTCATTTAAAATGATCCATCATTTCCAGACTGCCAGCTATACTGTGCCAATAACCTTGCATCCACTTTTGTTCCCTTCCTAGAATTCCGCTCAAATTATAGTAACAGAATCTTTTAGAGATAAGAACCACCAGGGCATGGGCGTTGTGGCACAGTGGGTTAAACAACATGGGCTGTGGCACAGTGGGTTAAACTGCCTCTTGGGACACCTGCCTCCCATATCGGGGTGTCATTCCGGATCCCCAGGGACTGCACTTCCAATCCTGCTCCCTGTTGATGCTCCTGGGAAGCAGCTGAAGATGGCGCAAGTACCTGCATTCCTGCCACCCACTGTGGGAGACCCGGATGGAGTTCCTGGCTCCTGGCTTTGGCCTGGGTCAGCCTCAGCTGTTGCAGACATCTGGGGGAGTGAACCAGAGGATGGAAGATCTCTCTCTGTCTCTGCCTCTGTCTCTGCGTCAATTCTGCCTTCAAAATAAATACATAAAAATATTTAGAAAGAAAAGCAACAACAAAATAACTGCCAGGAACAGAGAGAATAAAAATGGGACGGTGGAGAAAAGACGCTGGGACTTCAACAGACCAGGCAGCTCGGGAAGAGATGGGGCTGAACGACCTCCCTCGGCAGAGCACAGCAAGTGGACGCGTCTCTCTGCAGGAGCCCGTGCCAGGGCAGTTTGTCTGGGAGAACTGTGCAAGTGCAAGGCGCTGCCCCAGGCGGGGCTGAGGCCTGGGGCTGAAGGCAGAGCCACAGCTGGGAATTTTGTAACCGGAACAGTCGGGCCTGGGGGACCAGCGGTCATGGACTCAGCCATGCATGAGTCTGGGATCCGGAGCGTGCCTTCCGGTCGGCTGCCAACCGCGTTCCCCAGCCAGCAGGGGGAGGAAACGTCTCCCGCTGAAGCCTCAGAGGAAAGCCCTCCACCACCCCACCCACTCCCAGAGGGAAACCAGCTCCTCCCCCACGCCCCTGCCCTGGGGGTCCCCAGCCCCTCTGCTGCACACAGGACCTCAGAGCCTCACCCGAGCCCGAGAGGGCTTCCCGAGCCCCTGGAAAGTGCAGAGTGTGACATCACTCACACTATTCCAAGCACCCCAAGCCGGAGTGACGGAAATAGCAAAACGGAGCTGAACTCAGCGTTTAGGAACCAGGCACCCAGCTCAGGTGGAGGTCACGTAACAGCAGGTGCTTGCTTAGTAGGAGGAAGGAAGCGACCACCTGCGGTGGGCTCAGAGCTCCCTTCCTCCTCAGTTGCCAAATTCCAATGGTGTGACCTTGTTCCTGGGGAGACAGCTGATTGAGCAAGGGTTTGGCTCCAGAAAGATCCATGAATAGGCTGGAGCCAGCAGCCTACGATGGACCCAAGAAACGAATTCTGCCCCACAGGGGCCAGCTTTGTGGCACAGCGGGTTAAGCCGCCACCAGTGATGCCGATGTCCCATATGAGCGCTGGTTCATGTCCCAGCTGCTCCACTGCCCGTCCAGCTCCCTGCCAATGTGCCTGGAAAGGCAGCAGAAGGTGGCCCAAGCTCTTGGACCCTGCCACCCATGGGGGAGACCAGGATGGAGTCCTTGTCTTGGCTTCAGCCAGGCCCAGCTTCTGCTATTGCAGTCATTTGGAGAGTGAACCAGCAGCTGGAAGATCTCTCTTTCTCTCTCTAACTCTGCCTTTCAGATAAATAATAACTTAGAAAGAAAGAAAGAAAGAGACTCCTGCCGCAGAGAGGCTGTTTATACTGAGTGGGGTCTCAGCCCTCGCCCCTCACTCTCTCTGTCTCAGCACTTTTGGGAGAGGGGGGCACAGTCCCTGTACAGGTGGAGAAAGTGCTCGCTGAAGGCCGTGGCCCGCTTACCTCTCATAAACTAGACTGGGACCCTCTCCCAGGAAGGAGCCGGGCCCCATTCATTTTTGGGTGCTCAGGAGGAGGCCTGGCACAGGTGGGTTGAATGAACATGGGAACAACACGCAGCCCTGCCCTCTTACCTCTCACACCTGCCGGCTCAGACGGACTCTGCACCGGGACAGGCAGGTGGACGGTGCAGACGGGGACAGCCGTTCTCTCCCAGGGTTGGTGAGTACCCTCCTCCAGGCTCTGAGCCAAGGGCTCCTGGGCCTCCTCTCATGTAAGCCTCCTGGGGCATTTATTTTATTTATTTTTTAAAGATTTATTTGAAAGTCAGGAGGAGAGAGAGAGGAAGAGAGAGAGATCGATCGATCTTCCATCCACTGGTTCACTCCCCAGATGGCCACAACGGATGGGGCTGGTCCAGGCTGAAACAGGAGCCTGGGACTCCACGCAGCTCTCCCCTGTGGGTGGCAGGGGCTCTGAGCCTTGCCTCAGCAGGCAGCTGGATCAGAAGGGGAGCAGCCAGGGCTGGAACCGGCGCTCCGGTACGGGATGCCGGCGTCCAAAGCCACGGCCAGCCCTCCCGAAGTGTTTACTGTCCTCATGGTACAGAGGAGCACATATCAGAGCGCTCCGGTAAAGTGCTTAAGGCCGCACATCTGGGGGAAGAGCAGAGGCAGCCAACGTTGGGACCCAGGTCTGTTAGATGTCAAAACCAGTTCCTTCTCACGGACTCTGCTGCCCACGTGCGAGACGGGCGGGTGCCAACGAGCTGGGCAGCTGTGAAGTCTGCATCGCCTACGCTAATCTCAACCCCTGCTGCCTTTGCAGGAAATTAGCTACCTGCAGTTCCCCGGAGAGCTCTTGATGAGGATGTTGAAGATGCTGATCCTACCTCTGGTGGTGTCCAGGTGAGGGGCTGGGTATTTCCTGGGTGGGCTGCAGTGGGGCGGGTGAGGCCAGGTCCCGTGCGAGGCCTGCTGCCGCTGTGGGTGGCCAGATCGCAGCTGCAGGCCTTGGGCGTGCTAGCATCACAGGCCCTTTGTGGGCAGTAGGCCTGTGTTCTGGGTCATTGGTTATGTTACTCCCATGAGTGGAGTCTTTGCTGGCCTGAACAAGTGGTTGAGAGCCACAGGACGAGACCTGACTCCCACACATCTCAGGGCCAGCAGGGCAGGGCAAAGGCAGCCCTGGGGACCATTCAACCGTACTTTCCTGGCCCAGGGTGCAACCCTGTGCTGGTTATCCAACCTAAGCCTCAGTTTCCCCATCTGAAAAATGGGGATCACAGGTTGTCATGAAGACTGCTTGTTTGAGCATGCAGAGGGTTCAGGGGCCACATGGCAGCAGGGGGATGGTGGGATGAACCTGGAGGGTGAGCCCTTGACACCAGCCTGAGACATTCAGACTTCACCCAGTAGAGTGAGGGTCACAAGAATCACTGGAGACCTCTCAGTGCCCAGCACCGAGAGCTGCGCCTCTCTCTGGGACTCAGAGTGTCCAGACTAGTAGTGAGCTGGCCAGCCTGGGGGTGTCAGAGCCCTGTGCTGTGTAATCCTCCCCTCCTGGGAGTCCTCTGCAGGGAGGGAAGTGGCCCTGTCCTCCTGGCTCCTCTGCCAGCTCCGCGCCCTCTCCCTCACAGGCAGCATCTAGCTCCTCAGACTCAGCCTTCCAGGCGCTCCTGAGACGCCACCTCCTTCAGGTGGTCCTCCCTGACTCCCCAACCCATGCTGGCTGTGGTCTTCTCTCTGTGCAACTTGTTTTATTCATTTGAAATCAGAGTTACAGAGAAGCAGGGGGGGAGGAGAGAGAGGAGAGGTCTTCCATCTGCTGATTCACTCCCGAAATGGCCACAATGGCCAGAGCTGGGGCGATCTGAAGCCAGGAGCTACTTCCGGGTCTCCCACATGGGTGCAGGGGCCCAAGGACGTGGGCCATCTTCCACTGCTATACCGGGCCATAGCAGGGATCTGGATCAGAAGAGGAGCAGCTGAGACATGAACTGGTGCCCATATGGGATGCTGGCACTGCAGGCTGGGGCTTTAACCCACTGTGCCACAGCACAGTGCTGGTCCCTCTATGCATCTTTTAAGCACACACACTCACACTACAAACTCATCTGCTTTTAATTCCTTTAAATTTTTGTTTGTTTGAAAGAGAGACAGAGACAGACAGAGAAGCAGAATTCTTCCATCTACTGGTTCATTCACCAAGTGCCCACAACGGCTGGGGCTGGAACAAACTGAAACCAGGAGCCCAGAACTCATTTCAAGTCTCCCATTTATGTGGCAGTGACCCAACCATCTGAGCCATCACGTGCTACTTCCCAGGTGTGCATTACCAGGAAGCTGGAATCAGAAGCAGAGCTGAGACTCGAACCCAGGCCCTCTGATATGGGATACGGATGTCCCAAGCAGGGTCTTAACCACTGTGCCGAACACCTGCCCCTTTATGCATCTTTTTTAAAAAAATTAATTTATTTGAAAGGCAGAGCATCAGAGGGGAAAGACAGAGAGATGGATCTTCTTCCATTTACTATTTCACTCCCCAAATGGCCACAATAGCCAGAGCTGGGCCAGGCCGAACCAGGAGCCAAGAACTCCATCTGGGCCCCTCTTGTGGGTGGCAGGGACCCACTACCTGGGCATCTTCCACTGTCTTCCCAGGTGCATCATCAGGAAACTGGATCAGACGAACAGAGTAGCTGGGACTCGAACCAGCACCCCAGTATGAGATGCCATTGTTGCAAGGGGCAGTTTAACTCGCTGTGCCACAACGCTGATCCATCTATGCAACCTTTTTTTTTTAAAGATTTATTTATTTATTTACTTATTTAATTCAAAAGCAGAATGACAGAGGGATAGAGGAAGAGATAAGAGAGGAGAGAGAGAGAGAGAGAGAGAGAGAGAGAGAGAGTGTGTTCCATCTGCTGGCTTACTCCCCTAATAGTCTCAACAAAGCCAGGAGCCTGGACTCCATCCAGGTCTCCCACATGGGTGGCAGGGTTCAAGCATTGGAGCCGTCTTCTGCTGCTCTCCCAGGCCAGTAGCAGGGAGCTGGATTGGAAGCAAAGTGGCTGGAACTCAAACTGGTGCTCGGTTATGGGATCCGGCGTTGCGAGCGGTGGCTTAACCTGCTGCACCACAATGCCAGTTCCCTCTAGGCATGTTCTGTCTCATGCACTGAGTCTGTGACTCTTTCAGGGTCACTGGTAACCCCCCAATTACTAAATCCAAAAACACTCAGTTCCTGTACCCGCCCTCTCCTCGTGGTTGCTCACTGCTCCTCCCAGCCATCCAGCCTACTTTTCCCCTGCTGTCTGCTCTCCATCCCAGAGTCTCCTCCTCTACTCACCCTACAATGTTGCAATTTCTCAGGGCTTTAAAAAGCTACCTCGATGCAGATCTGGCTCCCAGGCCTCTCCTCCCAGCCCCGCCTTGATGAACCAACCTCATGTTGGATGTCTCCACTCCCATGGTTCACAAGCATCCTAAGTTTAATGCCTCCAGCTTGGAAACTTTGCCCAGCAAACTGGTTCCCTCTCTTGTTTGCTGCTTGCCCCTCACGGACAGAGTAAAGGACAGCCCTGTGTGCCCAGTCATTCCCTTTCCCTCACCCACACGGCCAGTCCAGTCCGGCAGCAGCTCCAGCGGCTTCTGCCTCCTCACATGGCCCGGCTTCATCCCAGGGCCCAGCACTCCTCCTGCACCTGCTCCCTGGCCCCTCCCACCCATCCTCTACAGGGCTTGACTGGAGCTCCTGAGAAGCAGGTGGTGACTTCCGAGGCATTAGAACGAAGCCCCAACCCCTCGGCCTGGACGTGAGCTATGCCTGCCTTCTCCCCCATCTCGGCTCACGTCACAGTCACGCTAGTGCTACCAACCTTCAGGCCCCTAAGCAGACCAGACCCCCCCCCATCTCGGGGGCCCCATGCATGCTGTTCCTTCTGCCTGGAACATTGGGCACCTCCTCCTGCTCTCCCCCACCTCTCAGTGTACCTGGTGCCTCTTAGCAAGGCCCTTGCTCCACCTCACGGCACCCTGTTCCCCTTCCTTACTCATTAGACACTGATGCGCTAATGTACGCATTGGTGACTTCTCCATCTGGCACTGGACGGTAGGCACCATAGAGTCGGGGACAATACTGTCTTTTTTTAAAGATGTGTTCATTTACTTGAAAAGCGGATTTACAGAGAGAGAGAATCTTCCATCTGCTTGTTCACTCCCCAGATGGCTGCATGGCCAGGGCTAAGCCAAGTCAAAGCCGGGAGCCAGGAGTTTCATTCGGGTCTACAGGGGCCCAAGCACTTGGGCCATCTTCCACAGCTTTCCCAGGTGCATTAGCAGGGAGCTGGATTGGAAATGGAGCAGCCGGGACTCAAACCGGTGCCCATCTAGGATGTAGGCGGTGCAGGCGGCAGCTTTACCCACTATGCCACAGCACTGGCCCCAACAGTATCGCCTTGAGCTTCAGCTCTGGATGGTCAGCCCCCGGGCCAGGGTCGGGCACATAGTAGGTACTTATTAACATTTGTCAGCACGAGGATTCATGAACAAGGAGTGAGTTCTGTGATCCTGTGTGTGCTGTCAGGGTCCTGCAGAGACTGCGGAGCTGCCTCACCGGCTGCGGGGCGCTGACGGCACACAGCCAATGCCCCAGCGACCACAGCAGTGCACCGACGAGCAGCCCCAGGCTCCTGCTAGGCAGCTGCGCGCCCTGCTGACCTGGCAGCTTCCTCACAGCAGCACTGTGAAGGCAGAGCCCCGCGTGGACCCTGGAGTCAGGCGGACCCGAGCGCCTGTCCTGGCCCTGCTGCTGTTAGCTGTGTGGCCTTGAGCAAGTCACTTAATTAACACGAATCCCGTTCAGAAGCCTGGCTGTTCGCACCACGCAGGGTCAGGTCACCGCGGGCAGCACTCCCACCCCGGCCTCCCGTTTCCCCAGTGCCTAAGGACCCCCGCTCCCCAGTCCTGGCTCCCAAACAGCTCGTCCCCTGCCCCAGACGAGTGACGGCTCCTGGCTGGGACAGCGCTGTGGTGTGAACTTGAGAAAAGCCAGAGTGTGTGCGTTCAGCTTGTTTAGTTACAATCTGGGCTGGTGCTGAGCAGCCGTGTCGCTGAAAAAACGGGGAAAGCTGAACCGTCACCGGGAAGAGTGATGCATCTCCGAGCCCCAGCCTCCTCGTCAGTGAGCCCGCCTCAGCGCACCTGTCTACCCACCACTGGCCCCTGAGCTCCCGTTCCTGGGAGCCCAGGCCAGGGCTGTCACTCTGGGGGCAGCAGAATCATCAGAGCAGCTTCAATGCATTCAGATGTCCGAGGTCGCCCCAGGCTTCCTGAACCAGAGCCAACAGGAAGCCCGAGAGGGCCATGTTCTGATGGTTTTTGCAAATGCCCGGGGTCACACCTTCTGCCTGGCATGAGGGCTGCTGCCCTTCCATCCCCAAGGGCTCTAAGCGGTGACCCCAGGAGTTGGGTTTCCTGTCATGTGACTGCTACTGGGCAGTGGCAGGACAATGCTTCAGGTTCCTGGACGTGTAGGTCCCAAAGTTTGGCTCTCATGACTGCCCGCACCCCCTTCCCTGCCCCAAGCCCCGGGAGCAGGCTGGTCACCAGCTGTCTCCACACCTCTGCTCCTGCTGACCCTGCCACAAAGCCCTCTTCTCTTAACCCTCTTAACTTAGTTTAATTCTCACCCTTTCTAAAGATTGTTGTAGAGACCCTCAGTTCTGGGGGCCCAAGAGCTTCGCACCAGCATCTGCTGGGCTCAGGTGAGGGCCCCATGGCAGGAGCACATGTGAGAGCAGGGAGGGGGGGCAGTGCCGGTCAGGATTCAGGCTGGCTTATGACAACCTGTGCCTGTGAGAACTAAACCAGTCCCCTGAGAACAGCATTCATCTGCTCCCAACCCAGCTGTCTTCCACTGGGCCTCCACACCACCACGCTGGGGACCCAGTTCCCAGCACATTGCACCCCAGCACAGATCTAGCTCAGGCTTCTGTCGGAAGCCCTCCCAGCCCTTTGCATGTTGGTGACAACCCATCTGCTGCGCCAACACTGCTGGGGACCCCAGATGTGCTCAGTGATGTCAGTTCAGTGAGCGATCCATAGGTCACAGCTGGGGAGCCCCATTGCAGGGTGCAGAGCTTTTCTGAAGCACAGTTGGACGATCTGAGCAGACAAGCGACAGTCCTCTCTGGAGTAAGCAGTCCTCTCCCTGGACAGGGAGTGCCCCCGGCGAGGGGGAGGGCTCCACGGGAGAGCCCCCTCCCTGGGAAGGGCCCAATGCATCACGGCTTCTGTGTGAGACCCTGGGAGGGGATCAGGTTCATATCTGTAGATAAGCAAAGAACTGTGGCTGGTGACAGTGAGGATTCATTCAAGGGACAAAAAACTCGGCCTGGCTGGGAGGGCCTCATCAGCTGGTGGATGCACAGTCACAGAAACGCTCTGTTCCTGAGAAGGGAGGTCCAGCGGGAGGGAGGTGGGGCCGGTGGGCCTGCGCTGGAGTCTGGCTCAATCACTCTGCTCATAATCCAGCATCTTCTAATTCTTGAGTCTCTCTCTCTCTCTTTTTTTTTTTTCTAGAATCTATTCCAAGCCAGCCCTTAGCCTGAGCCTTCGCTAATCCAGCTGAGTGCCCCCCTCCCCGCCCTGTGCACATGGACATTCCTCGCTTCCAGTAGGTCACAGTCAGCAACTTCACCGTAGTCGGCAGAAAGAGACAGATGAGGGTCACACTTCGCTGCATCAGGCCTTCCACCATCCCCTGGGAATCTCTCTCTGTCTCTCACTCTCTCTCTCTGTCTCTCTCTCTCTCTCTGTCTCTCACTCTCTCTCTCTCTGTCTCTGTCTCTCTCTCTCTCTCTGTCTCTCACTCTCTCTCTCTCTGTCTCTCTCACTCTCTCTCTGTCTCTCTCTGTCTCTCACTCTCTCTCTCACTCTCTCTCTCTCACTCTCTCTCTCTGCCTCCCACTCTCTCCGGCTCGCTCTCCCCCATGTATCAGATCACCATGGACTTGGTGGTGTCACCCGCGTGGCCGTTCCCTCGCCGTTTCTGTAGGCCCGGGGTCCAGGTGTGGCCCAGGCGAGTCCTCGGCTGGTGTCTCCGAGGCTGCAGTCTAGCTGGCCGCTGTGCGTCCCTCCCACCTGCAGGCTCCCCCAGGGAAAACCCCACTTCAGGGGTCAGCTGGAGGCCACCTGCTGCTCCGGCCTCCTGGCCTCTCGGCTGGAGGTCACAGCACAGAGCTAAGCTGGGTCAAGGCCAACAGGCGTCTCTCTCACACTCCAGTCTTCAAGACCAAGTCCTGCGTTATGCAATGGTGGGATGACTCTCTTGGAAGCAAGTCACAGAGCCTGCCCACCCTCGGGGAGGCCCTACCCGGGGCATGGATCCTGGGAGTCTCCTTAGGGTGTGTCCGCCTGTTTCCTTCACTCCCCTCCTTCTCTGCCTCTGCACCTCGGCATTTCGGAAGCCAGCTCGACTGCTGGGTGCCTGCAGCGCGCTGCTCCCCAGCCGCAGGTGCCCGGGGCTCCCTCACGAGAGAAAGACTGTGGAGAGCACATCCTGTCTCTCTGAGCCGATTTCTCACTGCCTGCTGCCAGGCCTGGTACACAGCAGGTGCCCAATAGCTGCTTACGGCATAAATGAAGAAAGAGCAGTAGGAAGGCAGCTGTAGCAGAATTCGAGGGGTGTGACATGACCAGCACTTGAACTGGCCCCTGAAGGGTGGTTAGGAGCTGTCTTTTAAAGTTGTTGAAATATCGTATAATCAAATCGCAAACATGTTGGATCACAGAGGACAGATCATGCGTTCATTCCGTTCATTCTGCCACTGTTGCTGTTTTGTTTTTCTGTAAATGTTTGCTCTTATCATGCTCAGTGAATCTGCCGGGCCTGGGGCGCGGTCCCTGGCGGATTGGTGCAGCAGCTCAGCCTTGCCAAGGCCCCGGAGCAGGTCAGGCCTGGCTGCTGGTGCTGGCGAGAGCTGGCCACATAACGCAGAGGCCCACATGTTGGTTAACAGAGGGGAATCTTCTTTCCAAGGAGAACAGACGCACACGGCCCCTGGCCAGTGCCTTTCTCCCTGGGGCTCACCACGTGGGGAACCCCACTGGGAATCTGGCAGAGCAGTTGAATTATTCAACTGGGTGAGCCGTGTGAGTCAGGCTGGGCCATGTTCAGTTCCTTTGGGGGCTTCCACCATCTGGCTTGAGGTGGCAGTCCCAGCTCGTGCGTGCTGGAGTTGAGTGTAACACGGGCCGGGTGGAGATTGCGTGCTGCCCCCTACAGGCTCACACCCCAGCAGGGATGGTGGGCGCCAGGGATGCTCTGGGCGCCAGGAGCAACACCAAGGCAGCTTTGGCCCTGCCCAGGGGTGAGCTCCGGGGGGGGGGGGGGTTTGAGCCCAAGCCCCTTGCCTCCCTGGGAGCCTCAGTGGTCATGAGCACTCCCCTACCCCCACTCCACCCCCTAACAGCATGTGCCTCTCAGCCACATTTGCGATTGGGAAGACTCTTCTCAAAACAACACAGGCCTTGCTGTCTCTTGTGAGCATAAGCCTCAAACAAAATGTAGAGAAACCTGCCTCCTTGGGCACTGTCATAGCCATGAATGGTCTGATGGGTAGGACCCGTGGCCGTGTCACCGCTCCCTGAGTCGGGGCCTCTCCCCGGGTGGAGTCAGGAGGCTCCATGAGGTTTGCGCTCGACTTTCTGAGCTTTTGCTGCTGACTGAGCCCATGTGAGCCGCACTCTCTGTGTTTGGAAGAGTCAGGCCATGGGCCCGGTGCTGTGGTATAGCAGGTAAAGCCGCCGCCTGCAGTGCTGGCATCCCATATGGGCGCCAGTTCATGTCTCAGCTGCTCCACTTCCAATCCAGCTCTCTGCTGTGGCCTGGGAAAGCAGTAGAGGATGGTCCAAGTCCTTGGGCCCCTGCACCTGCATGGAAGACCCAGAGGAAGCCCCTGGCTCCTGGCTTTGGATCGGCGCAGCTCCAGCTGTTGTGGCCACTTAGAGAGAGAACCAACGGATCGAAGACTCTCTCTCTCTCTCTCTCTGCCTCTCTTCTCTCTGTGTAACTCTGACTTTCAAATCTTTCAAATAAATAAATAAGTCTTTAAAAAAAAAATTCGGAGCCAGCGCCGTGGCTCAACAGGCTAATCCTCTGCCTTGCGGCGCCGGCACACCGGGTTCTAGTCCCGGTTGGGGCACCGGATTCTGTCCCGGTTGCCCCTCTTCCAGGCCAGCCCTCTGCTGTGGCCCAGGAGTGCAGTGGAGGATGGCCCAAGTGCTTGGGCTCTGCACCCCATGGGAGACCAGGAAAAGCACCTGGCACCTGGCTCCTGCCATTGGATCAGCGCGGTGCGCCGGCCGCAGCGCGCCGACCGCGGTGGCCATTGGAGGGTGAACCAACGGCAAAAGGAAGACCTTTCTCTCTGTCTCTCTCTCTCACTGTCCACTCTGCCTGTCAAAAAAAAAAAAAAAATTCGGGCCTGGGAGCCTCCCTTTCCTGATCTCTCCCAGTATAGCCACTTGTCACTACTTGGACCCCTTTTGCTTTTTAAAATATTTTTTTAAAGATTTTTTTTAGAATGTATTTGAAAGAGTGACAGAGAGCCAGAGAGAGATAGAGAGGGAGAGATCTTTCATCCTCTGGTTCACTCCCCACACAGCCGCAACAGATCCAAGAGCCTCGAACCCCTCCTGGTCTCCCCTGTGGGTGGCAGGAGCCCAAGTACTTGGACCATGTTCCCCTGCGTTAGCAGGGAGCTGCAATGGACGTGGGGCAGCCGGGACTCCACCGGTGTCCAACGTGGGATGCCGGCACTGCAGGCAGAGCTTTAACCCTCTGCACCACAACACCGGCCTCCTTTTGCTTTTAATTTTTAGTCTAACCCAAAAAATGTGGACAACTTTCTGTTCTCTCAAGTTTGTGCACGATACCTTACTGATAACAGTGACCACAATAAGCCTGTATCCCTCGTTGTTTGCGTGTCACTCAGCATGATGCCATGAGGTTTTGTGGCCCTGTTTGATTCTACCCAAGGGTGGTGCAGTATCGTCAGTCTCTTCCCATCACTAGGTACTTGAGGTGCTGCTGGAGACACTGCTGGGGCATCCCTGTCCCCCAGGGCTCTGAGTGTACCCCAAGTTCTGTTATCTACTCCCACTCCAAGCCTCAGCATAAGACACAACGCCGTCTGTGGATGTATGAGGAGGGTCCCGGCAGGTGCAGTGTTCGCACGTGTGGCTGGAGTTTGCGTCTAACCACGGGAAGTGAGCCAGGCCTGTTTCCAAACATCCCCAAGCAAGAGCCACACAAGGAGCCAGGCTGAGTGCAGCCGGCAGCCGGCTCCAGCTCTCCGCTTGCCATTTGCCACGCCCTCCTCTCCCCTCATTCTTCAACGTGTTAACCCAGGCATCGCTCGGGGGAAAACCGAAACCATGTGTGAGTGACTCACTGGCGGGGTTTTGTCAGCGCCACATGGCAGCTGTGCGTGTGGCTCCGTGTAGGGATTCGGGGTGTGCCTTCCGTGTGGGTGTGGGGGTGGAGGGATGCTGTTTTCCTCTCTATTTCTTCTAAGAACCCTAAACTGACTTCTCTTGGAATTTTCTTGGAAGTAAAGCTGGTTTGGCCCAGGAAACCCCACACCCCCTTCTCCCCTTCCTAAGCAATTCCCGTGTGGCAGAAAACTCGCAAACAGCCAGCCTGCCCAAGCCCAGCTGGGGTCTGCACGCTGCCCTTCGAGCCGTGCGCAGCCGATCCCCGCAGAGCCCAGCTGCACCCTCAGCCGAGCCTGGGGCCTGTCCTCGGCCCTGCGGCCAGGCAGCTGCTGACCTTCCTCGGATCAGAGCCAGCGGTGGGCTGCGGGTGGGGTCTGCCCTTCAGCCTGATGACACAGGAATCCGCCGGTTTCACCACCCAGCCCAGATGCCCTGGCCCTGGCACCTTTGGGTAGAGAGCTGCCATGTGGACTTCAGGGTCCACTCTGCAGCCGCCTCCTCTGGGAAGCCCCCTGTGGGCCTCTCAGTCCCAGCCATGTGCAGCTGCAGGTGTCACCACACCTGCACGGAGACCCCCAGAGTGCCCAGGCAAGTGGTCACCAGGAGGCCTGGTGGAGATGCACCTCAGATCCTGGGGACATGGTGAGGTTTGGGAAAGCCCCTTCTTGGGGGTGCAGGTGCAGACAGCACACCCTATAGCTAAGTGGGCGCCAAGACAGCCTGCGCAGGCTCTCAGGGAGTTGGCCGGGGCTGGGGTGTGGCAGAGCCATCTGGAAGTGTGACTCGTGCTAACGTGGCGCTTGCTGTCAGCTGCCGGGCCTGTCATCTGCTCCAGGGAGAAAGGAACCCTGGCTCTTGGAGGCTGAGGTCCCCTGGCTCACCTTGAAGATGCCCAGGCATCCCCACTGCTGCTGCTGCACCCCGGGTCTGTGGACAGAGCCTGTGCCTCGGGCAGCAGAGGTCAGAGCCCCAGCCTGGCCACCCAGCCCAGGTGCCTTCCTGTCACTCGGGTCCTCCCAGGCAGTGCCGGGCATGAGAGGGACGCTGTTTCACTAGCAGGCCAGGGTACCCATTTCTCACGGTGAGAGTTTGTGCACCCTTTGCTTGCACACCTCCGGCTCCTGGGAGCTCACTACTTCTCAGAGCGGCTCCTTCCAGGGCAGGGCTGAGACCCCACATTCTTCTGTCATCCGTCCCCGATCTGGCCTGCTCCAGGCTCCCAGGTGCCCCTCTGGGACACTCCCCTGTCCTGTGTCTTTCCCAGAGGGTCTCAGCATCAAGGTAGGTCTGTGGCACGCTGGCCAAATCACCAGGTTGATGGTCTGCTAGAACCGTTTGGTGGCCCTGGATGGCAGGGGATTCAGCACGCTGCTCCACAGCTCAGCCTCCCCTCACCCCAGAGTTTGACTCTGAGCTGTGGAGGCCAAGTGCAGCCCAGCGCGTGTCTGGGTTCAGCGTCGGCGTCGCCCTAGAATTGGCCCGAGGTCCCTGGCTGCTGGGGCCTGTTCCAACCCAGCTCCCTGTTCCAGCACATTAGCTGTTGCTTCTGGCTTCCTGTCCCGCACAGAGCTAACCCATATGCTGCCAGTGGCCTTGGCCAAGCTGTTGATACAAATGAGCAGACAGGAGAGGGCTGAGCTGAGCACAGGCCTCCAGAGCCCCTGGCTAGGGTGGCAACCGTCCCTTCACCTGTCCCTTCACCCACCCCCATCTGTTCCCAGAAGTTCCGGTGCCGGCTGCCTCAATGCCACACAGACCTCCAGTGCTGGGGTATTTCCCCTAACCCTGTGAGAGCACAGTGCTGGCTGCATAACTTGTTCTCAAGGGGCCTTTGGCCACCAGAGCTCATGAGGCATCCTCTTGACAGTCTGATCTAGAATGCCACCCCGCTCTGACATCACACACCTGCACCCCGAGAACCTAGGCTTGCCTCGGAGGAGCTCCCGGCCTGCTGGGCAGGTGGGCACAGACAGTGACACCCGAGGAAGCGCTAGCAGCAGAAGCGGAGTGCACACCTTCTATGTCGCAGGCACTGTCCGAATGGATCCACGCCCACGGGAAGCCATCATCCTCCAGGGGAAACCAAGGCACTCCGAGGCTCAGTAACCCTCCCCAGGGGCTTCCCAGCCTAGCCAGGGGCACGGGGGGCCCTCAGAGGGAGGTGGCACCCAAGTAGAGACTTGGGAGTGGGTAGCAGTAGGAGGGGGTGGGGAGAGGGAAGAGGGCCGGCAGGGGCAAGGGGACAGGGTGCCTTCATAGTCACTGCTTCATCCACATGTATATCCCGCCGGCCTATCATGTGCCAGGAGCTGGGTTAGGCATGGGAGATTCAGGGTGAGCATAGTGGCAGAAGGCCCTCTAACACACTGGAAAGCATAGGGTATGCTGAGGAGGTGAGCAAGGTGGCTGCAGTCAGGGAAGACTTCCCAGAGGAAGTGACATCTGAGCTGAATGTGGAAGAAGTGACTGGGAAGGGTGGGGAAATGCAAAGGGAGGATGGTGGACAGTGAGCTCCAGGGAGAAGGAACAACCACACAAGTAGTCCAAGGGGCAGCCGGAAGTCCAGCTGGCTGGGGCAGGAGAGGCCCTGCAGGACCTCAGGCCAGGCCAGGTGTTTGGCCATCTCCTCCCTCGGGCTCTCTGTGGTGGAGCAGCCAGAGGGATCCCCCCCCAAGGGAGTCCCTGCCAATCGCACCCACATCTTCACCACAAGCCCCTGGACAGGTGGCTGAGCTGCCGGGGCCTCCCAGTCAGGCCACAGTCCCCCCTTAGGGTCGGCGTGAGAGCGAGGGGCCGGGCAGTGAGCAGCCTCTTCCTCCCCCAACAGGGCCTGGCAGCCACCGCCTCCCTGCCCCCAGCCCGCGGGGGGAGCAGTCACCAGATTGAGAGGGTCAGCGTCTGTAATCACCGCAATCTCTTGATCCCCAGGCCTCAGGCTCCGAGTGTGGCCAGATGGCCTGGGAGGGAGCCCCGGGCCGCAGGGACTCCCGGAGCCCCCAGCCCAGCTTAGAGTAGGAGAGACGAGCTTGCCCAGTATCCCCCCAGCAGTAAACCATGAGCCAGAAGGAACATTTGAGACCGTCCCCACGGAGCTCTCCCTTCTGAAAGCTTTGATCTCCCATCCCAACAGGTGGCCATCCAGGCTCCACTTGGACCCCTCCAAAGACGGGCAGCTCACTACCACAGAAGGAAGGCTATAGCCATGGACAGTCCAAGAACATGGGTGCAGGGGCCCAAGGACTTGGGTCATCTTCCACTGCTTTCCCAGGTCATAGCAGAGAGCTGGATGGGGAGAGGAGCAGCCGGGACTTGAACTTGCATCCACAGCACCAGCCCCTCACCAAGCCCTGCCTTGGAAGATTGTTCCAGGATCGAGTGTGGAGAATGTCGGGGTGTTTGGGGGCCAGGGAAAGTGTGGTTACTGTTGCCGCTGGGGGCGCCACCCTCCAGGCTTGTGTTTCTATCACATTCTAGAAATAACAGGAGTGTGTGCTGTGGCGCAGCAGGTTAAACAGCCCCTTGCAAGGACCACATCCCTTATGGGGGCACTGGTTCAAGTCCCGGCTGTTCTGCTTCTGATCCAGCTCCCTGCTAATGCACCTGGGAAGGCAGTGGAGGATGACCCAAGTGCTTGGTCCTCTGTCGGCCATGTGGGAGACCCGGATGGAGTTCCTGGTTCCTGACTTCAGCCTTGCCAAGTCCCTACTGTTGAGACCATTTGGGAAGTGACCCAGAGATGAAAGATCTCTCACTCTCACTCTCTCTCTCTCTCTTCTCTCCTCTGTTGCAAATAAATAGTCATAAAAAATACAGAGTGGAGAAACATTTTTTAATGAAAATTACCCATAATCCCACCACCCACAGACATGCCCAGTTTCTTGGTGGAGTTCTCCGCTGTGCGTGTCCGTGTGACCCAGTGCTGCACCGCTAACCACCTGCCCCAGCGTGCCAGTCCTCAGAAAGTACCTTTGGCAGCTTGACCCTAGAGGCCCGACCTCGAGGAGCACCCCCCAGAGGAGTCCCCAGAAGACCAAACAGCGGGACCGTCAGCCTGCCCCGAGCCGCACCCTGGTCTCCCTGAGCTCCCGTGCTCAGCCACGCGGTCCCGTGGCCCCGGGTGTGCTCGGCTGTGTCTGGACGCAGTGGAGACTGGTGAGGGCTCTCGCCCCAGCAGGGTCTGGGCTCCCAGCAGAGCTAACTTGCTTTTCCCACTCAGCACCAGGCGAGCAGCCTGTCTCCAGGGACGTGATCACTTCCAGGGGCTGCTTGGGGTGGGCCGCAGGGCTGTTCCCTGCCTGCTGCTCACTCAGTGCTCCAGGTGTGGCTCTCACAAGTCCCCCTCCTCCTCTCCCCAGACCCTGCTCGCTTCCCTCTCCCAAGCCGAAGGCTCCCTCGCGTCTCCCTCCCCAGAGGTCTAGCGAACGCAGCCAGGCACGGAGCACATTCCCCTCGGCCTGGGCTCAGTCTGCCTTTCGGTCTCATCTTATCACCATTCCTCAAACGTGAGCTGCACCCTGACCTGAGGGAACTCTTGCCAGCCCCCCAGCTTTCCTGTTGTGTTCTGCATGTCACTGCCTGCCACGTCTGCCCCATCCCCAAGTCCTCATCCTCCAGGAAGCCCTCCCTGACTCTCCTAGCTAGAGATCCTTGTCCCTTCCCTTGCAGGGCTGATGTCCACTGTATGCAGTGGTTGCTCAGATCCATTTGTGTCCAGTGTCCTTCCCGTCCCTCCCCCTACTCCCCGCCAGACTGAGAGCTCCTCGAGGCCAGGTGTGGGTTCTGACATTTCTCGGGGGGCACAGGGCATGATCAGGAGAGGACAAGCCTGGAGCGGGCCTGAGGGCTGCACCTGCTGGACTCTGGTGTCCCACGTGACCTCATGCAGGTCCTCCTCTTGGGGCCTGAGCCAGTTGCGCTTGGTAGAGGCTCTGTGGGGGCAGGACGACTGCTTGGCCCAGGCCTAGGTAATGACCCTGGGCCGCCCCCGTTTCCTCTGGCTGCACAATCCCATTAGGAGCCTTCGGGATTTAGTCTGAGACCCACCCTAAGCCCATCACTACCATATGGTGTCCTGGCAGATGCAATGGCAGAGCCCGTGAGCATGGACTCATTCGTTCGTTCACTCACTCCTTCAGTCGGTAGCCTGCTACCAAGTCGAGCTCCGTCTCGCCCAGGCCTGGCTCTGTGGACCCAGCACTGAGTCAGACCCAGGCCCAGGCCCAGAGGCCCTTCCAGGAAACAGCTGGCGATTCACTGTTCACTGGTGTGGGCTGGGCAGCAGGGGGCTCAGGGCCTCTGAGAGCCCAGGGCAAGGCCTTCGTGCAGGGTGGTGGTCAGGAAAGGCTCCCTGGAGGAGGAACCTGGTCCTCCATCCTAGTGGCAGAGCCGGCCAGAGTGGGGTGGCCTGGGCCTGGGAAGGGAAGGCTGGCTGGGCAGGCCCGGTGCTGGCTGGGCAGGCCCCGGTGCTGGCTGGGCAGGCCCGGTGCTGGCTGGGCAGGCCCCGGTGCTGGCTGTGCGGGGCCCCAGTGCTGGCTGGGCAGGCCCGGTGCTGGCTGGGCAGGCCCCGGTGCTGGCTGGGCAGGCCCGGTGCTGGCCGCCGCTGTGTGTCTCCTGATGAGAGGAGCGGGCTGCGGAGGGATTATCTGCTCTTGTTTACATGATTAAAACCAGACAAATACTTCCTTTATCTGGAAGAATGAAAGGGCTTTGGGGAAAAATCCTTTTGGCAGCAAAGCAAAGCCCAAGCATTTCCTTAATTAATCTCTGACCCACCCCGCAGCCCCCACACACCCTCTGCGCACTCCCACAGCAGCCTGGAGCGCAGAGGCCCGGGGGCCGACCTGCACTGATGGGCAGAGGTGGGGAGGAACTGCAAGGAGACAGTTCCCCCCCACCCCCTCATCCCAGCCTACCACTAACCCAAGCCGACCCCAGGGTGGTGCCGCTCCAGGAGAGGCACCCCCTGCAGCCCCATTTCAGAGATGGGATGCTGAGACCCAAAAACAAGGGAGTGCCTTGCGTGCCAGAGCCACACAGCCCGCTGGAGCACCAGGGCCAGGACCCAGGTGGCCAGCTGCCAGCCCCAGGAGCCCCCCATCAAGACTGAGCAATGTCAGCCAAGCTGGGCACTGGGGATCCCCGGAGAAGTTGGGGAAGCACAGGGTCTGGAGCAGGTGGGGCAGGGGGAGCCCCAGAACGTGCTCCCAACTCCAGGGGAGAAGCAGGCTTAGCTGGAGAGGGGGCGCTGAGCTGGGTCTCCCTTGGTGGCTGGGACCCAGGACTCCAGGCACGCAGATGCTTGACCTGTGACCTTGGTGGGGGGGGGGGGCAGGGAGCAGAGCAGAGAAGCTCAGAGGAGCCCCAGAGAGGGGGAATTCCCTGGGCACTGCGAGGCCACCAGGCATGGCCAGGAGAGGGCAGGGTGGGCACGGCCAATCTCCTGCCAGGCCCGGGCCTCGCCACACAGACCCCGCCCCACCTCTCCCTCCAGCTTGATGTCTGGCCTGGCCTCCCTGGATGCCAAGACCTCCAGCCGCCTGGGCATCCTGACCGTGGCCTACTACCTGTGGACCACCTTCCTGGCCGTCGTTGTGGGCATCGTCATGGTCTCTGTCATCCACCCCGGAGGCGCGGCGCAGAAGGAGACGACAGAGCAGAGCGGGAAGCCCGTCATGAGCTCGGCGGACGCCCTGTTGGACCTCATCCGGTAACGCGTGCCCCACGAGGCCACCAGGGGGCAGGTCGGAGCATGGGGCTGGGTGCTCGGGTCTGCTGTGCATCGCGGGTGGAACAAGGCACTCCAGGGGGACTGGGCTCACACCGCACCACCGTGGGTGCGCGGGGCTGGGAGCCCAGCAGGTCAGGGAGTGGCCTGCAGGTGCAAGGCCTACAGTCACCCTCACCCCCCTTTCCACACATCAGGAAGCGAGCCTTGGAGCGGGGCCCTGGTTGTCAGGGTCACCCAGCAGGCAGGTGCTGGAGTCAGGACTCGACCCAGGTCTCTCTCCACCTGGCGTGGTGCTTTCTGCCCTGTGGTGCCACCACCTGAGCCAGGGCAGATGCGGCCTCACCAGCAGAGCCTCCCTTTCCAGACCTCCTGCAGGGTCCCCTCCTCTCCCTCAGCACTGCCAGGAGGCTCAGACCCGCCCTAGAGCTGAGGTCAGAGGCTGCTAGGAAAGGCCCAGAGGGGGTAGGGGCAAGGTAAGGGGTGGGACCGAGCAAAGGCGAGGTCTCTGCAGGTGGTGACGAAGGCGAGCTGCGGGTGCACAGCCTGGGGGATGGGTCCTAACCCACCAGTGACAGGAGCACAGAGGGGAGGCGGGGAGTGGCCATCATTGCTGGAGAACTCCAGGGGGGGCCTTGGGAACCCGGGCAAAACTTGTGCTGTATCCCAGGGACCCCAGGGAGTGGGTGCTAAGCAAAGGCCTGGCACACTTGGGTTCAGCGGCTCCCTCTGGCTGGATCAGGGTGGGGTGGAGGCTGCAGGGTTGGTCAGGAGGTGGCCTCGGCAGGAGGCGGGCCAGATGAGGGTGAGAGTGCAGGTGGGTGGCGCTGCCAGCATCACCGGGATGACACCTGGCAGGTGCAGACCTCTAGGATGCTGGATGCCAGCTGGCCAGTCTCACAGGGGATGGAGACGGAGGTTTGGACATCACCGGGGTGGGGGCCTCAGGTGTGAGACCCTGACAGCGGAGGGGCCCCTAGGACAGCGTGGGTGAGGGAAGCACCTCCCTGGGGATGTCTCCGTGGGCCCCCCTCGTTGTCTAGTCCATTCCCCCTGGAAGAAGTCCAGGCCTGTGTGACACTGAAACGCCACACTCCCTCCATCTAAAAGCAATCCAGCGGGCGGGTCTGATTCCGGCTCAGAGAGCTGTCGTGCGGCGGGGTCTCAGCGCGTTTGCCTGCCTTCTGTGTCCCACCTGGCCCCCTGCTGCTGTCTGCGGGCTGGCGCAGTGGAGACAGCAGGAAGTGGGCCGCACTGAGGGTGTGGGGGATGCACTCGGTGCTTCCTGGCTGGATTCTTCAGGGGTGCGAGCCCAGGCTCTTGGAGCCCCTGCTATGGGCAACATCTTCCTCCTGCCGCCCTGGTCCTGGGCCATCCCTGCTCCATTGGGCTGCTTCCAAACCTTCCTCAGACCCAGCTCTGGTCACCCGGGCTGGGGCCAGTGCCCCTTCGGGGCGACCCTTTTGGGCAGGGCTTCCCCGGGGTCTCTGGACATGAATCAGGACATGGATCAGCCCCGCCATCCTCAAGTCCTAGGGGACAGAAGCCAAGGCCTCTGCATAGCCCTCCCGGCTCCAAGTGCGGGAAAAACCTTTCTGTCTGTCCCCGGGGCAGGACGCCCAGCCCGCAGCAGCTGCCCTGCACTAAGGAAACTCTCGCTGTCCCTGTCAGCTGGTCACTGCTGTGTGGCAGACCAGCCCACGACGGGCTCAGCACGACACCGCAGGCCTGCAGGTGAGCCAGATCCGCGTCTGCTGCAAGCTGGCCGCTCCACGGGGAGCTGCTGCTCTGAGGCAGCCTTGCACAGCAGATGCGGCTGATTCCTGTGCCTGACGCCAGCAGCCCGGCCCCGTTCACTTCATGGTGGCGACAGGAGTCCAGGAGACGGCCAGCGGCGCAGGCCCTTACCCCGAAGGGGGAGCAGCCGGAGAGGAGAGGGCTGAGCCCAGGCTCAGGTGGGGAGGGGACCCCCTGCCACCAACGAACAGGTGCATCGGTGCCGTCAGCCAACCTCTCCCTCGCCAATCAACCACTGTCTCCATTTTCTCTAGAAAAGTCTCCAGCTTCTCTTTTATCCTTTGAAGCGTGCAACTCTGTCCCTTTTGTGTGTCCTCACCTGTCGCGTCTAGAGCCAGAGTGAGGTCCAGCAGGCTGCGTTTCGTGCACGCTCACCTGTGACACTTCATCCGCTACCACGGACACCTTCTGTCCGCAAGCGCTCACTCCCGAATCGTGTTCCCCCCCTGGACACCTCTCATCTGAACACCCGGTTCTCACCCCCAGTTGTTCGAAAGCATCCAAGTTAACACGGCCAGGCTGAACTCCTGATTTTCCAAATAAATCTGTGCTTTCCCAAGCTCCGTCCATCTTGGTCCCACGTCTCTCATTCTCTTGTATCCCACATCCAACTCTTCAGCAAGTTCCGTCAACGCTACCTTCAAAGCCATACCCCAAGTCAGGGCCCCCTGCCCAAGCCGGTGCACCTGCAGCACCTCCTCTCAGGTGTGCAGAGCCCCTGCCCTGCCTTCTCTCTCCTCTCAGGCCTCCGGTCTCGGCCCAGTAGCCAGAGGAGCCTCTCCAACCCAGTGTATGGTCTCTACTGTGGCATCCGGGCCTCTTGTCTCTCTCTCACATACACACACACACACACACACACACACGTGCACACACACCTGCGAGCACGCGCACACACATATCAGCCTCACCTCTGCCTGGCCCCTCCTTGCCCCTCCCCTCCCTCAGCCACGCCCTCCGCGGCTGTCACAGTCAGCCATCACAGTCAGCCATCACAGTCAGCCGCTTTTCCTGGCTGCTGTCACCGCCCCCTTGGGGATGGCCCTTCCTGCTGAGGCCGCGTGGCCCTGCCTCACTCCATGCGCTCCTCGGTTTACGTCACTCCTTCAGCGGGGCCGTCAGGTCTCTATCACTCTGTTTTCTTCTCTTGCTTTCTTTGTCCTCGAGCCTGCAGTATTTCCCAACCTCATCACATGCCTGTGTTTCTTGATCTGCCCTCTGCGCTGGAATATCCTCGTAAGAGGCCCCATGAGGCCCCGCCCCTTGAAGATCTGCTCCCTGCTGAAGGCTGCAGCCCAGGACAGTGCACGGCTCAGAGCGTTTGCTGAGGGCACACGCGGGAGGTGGGGTCATCGGGGGCATTGGGGTCTGAAGCCCCCGCCCAGGTGGTGCCCTGGTCCACAGCCGCCCTGCAGGCTGCGTGGAGCTGGGGGAGTGAGCCGGGGCAGGAGGAGGAGTGGGCAGCGGCTGTCCTGAGGGCCGAGGCGGAGGAATGGCAGGAAGCCTCATTTTGAAGGTCCATTATTTCTAGGATTGGGTGACTGTGATTCATCATTTCTTGGATTCTCTAATTCAGAACAGCTCTTCCACGTGGTGGGAGGCGTTGCTGCTCAGGGCTGTGGGGCTCGGGACCAACGCACGCGTCAGAGCCCAGTGTTCCCAGGCGCTCCCTGCCCTGCGTGGCCGTCAGCGTGGTGAAAGTGGATCCGAGGCTCGTGCAGAGCTGGGAGGCTGGCGTCACTGTCACCGTCACTGTTCCCCGGCCAAGAGTGATCGTGGCTTCGTGGGGCAGAGAACCTGAGCCTGGGAGCCCTGCAGCCTCAGCGCTGCCGTGTGGCCCCAGGCAGCCCGCGCCCCTCCCCAGCGACCTCCAAGATCCCCGCTGGCTTTGTGGTTCTGAAACCCAAAGGCCTGCCAGCCAGGACGGGGTGCAGGGGAGTGAGCAGAGGCTTCTAGGCTTCTTCTCTGGAAGATGAGGTCGGGAGGGCAGGCCAGAGCGCAGCTGGAGGGTTGGCTACCAGCCTTGAGACATGGCAAACTAGTGGGCGTGGGAAGGGGCACAGAGCCAGTGCCGTGGACGGGCTCTGCGTGGAGGCACGCGGGTGTCCCAGAAGGGGGCTGGGGCAGCCTCTTCTGTTCTGTCCAGTGCACCTGGATGAAGCACCTGCTCTGGATGAAGATGCTGTGCTGGGAGCCGGGGGAGAGGCTGCGCCGGGTGTCCACTGCGATGCTCTGAGGCACTGTGCAGAAAACAGGAACACTGGCAGTGAAGGGACCAGGCCCTGGGCCAGAGCAGGTGCCTGCCAAGTGCTGTGACCGAACAGGCGCACGGACCCCTGGGGCCTGGGACCTGGGGGCAGGTGTGACCAACGACAAATCAGAAAGATGCGGAGGCCCAGTGCACGGGAGACAAGGCTCCAGGCGCTCAGGGGTGTGGAGACGCGTGTCTGCATCTGGAAGACACCCCCAGAGGAGCACGGGAGGCCATGTCCCCGCGTGACCCGCCACGACGTGCATTCCTCTCCCAGGCTCCCAGCGGGGGCTCCAGCGCACTGACGTCTGTGCCCAGCACAGCCTCACGGGAAAAGCCCAAGCAGAATGCACAGCGGAGCTGGCCCCTTCTTCGTTTTCCCAATCTTATTAAAACACCACAGAGATTAAGTAACGACTTGGCTCTGCCGACAGCTCCCAGCTCCCTGCTAGGGATCAGCTGAGACTCTCAGGAGCTCTGCTCAGAAAGGCACCATCCCCGCCCTTGGGGCCTGGGCTGGGGACACGGGAGCAGGGGCGTTTGGATGGGTCCCAGGAGGGGAGGAGGGGGCTGAGGCGTGCCTGGCCTGCCAGGACGGGGTCTCGGGGCGGCTGAGGATGCCCAGGTATGTTCTGCCTGTATTTTATGGAGCCACCCTCGGGAGTCCAGGCCTCATGAGATGAGCAGGGAGTTCCTGTGGATCTTCAAGGCCTAAAGAAAATGTGCATTTTCCTGTTGAGTCATCAAAAGCGCAATTGTTCACTAAAATCTGCCAGATGAATTAGTCGATCATTAATATAAGCACGCGTGTTAGTCAGGAATTGTTTTCTGCTGCTGGTGAAGAGAAACCTGAAGCAGCAGAGGTTTAAGTGAGGTGGTGCTGGCAGCCCAGAAGCGGGCAGTTCATGGTCACCAGGATCCCATGTCCCATCCCCCTGTGTGCCAAGCTCTTGGCTTTCATCCTTGGTGTGCTTCCTGGCCCAAGAATGTTGTTGAAGCTCCAGCTATTACATCTGTGTTCTAGGCAGAAAGAAGGAATTTCAAGGAAAGTACTGAAAGGTCCTGGCTGGATGTGCACCTCTTCCAGACTTTTCTAGGAAGCACCACTCAACAGCTTCCACCTGCCTGTCAATGCCACTCCAATGTTAAGAGAAGCTGAGCATCGGGACCGATGGCAGGGCCTTGTGGGTCCCCATGCTATAGCAGGCCTCCTGCTGGTAAGGAGGCAAAGGCAGACGAAGACTGGTGGGAGGCAACCAGCTGGCCCTGCCACAGCCCTCCACAGCCCTCCAGAGCGCTGCCACAGCCCTCCACAGCCCACCATCTGCATTATCCCTGCTTAAAAGAAATGGATACAGTGGGTGCACGTTACATTTGATTCTTTAAAAAAAAAATGTATTTATTTATTTGAAATACAGAGTGACAGAGAGAGAGCTCTTCCATCCACTGGCTCACTCCACAAATGACCTCAAGGGTCAGCACTGGGCCAGGCCGAAGCTGGGAGCCAGGAGCTTCATCCAGGTCTCCCACATGGGTGGCAGGGGCCCAAGCCCTTGGGCCATCTTTGATGCTTTTCCCAGACCGTTAGCAGGGAGCCGTACAGGGCAGTGGCACTTCCTGGGCTGTCTCCAGGAGAGACTGAAACTTCCACAGCCGGTGCAGCGGGAGCGCCCTGCAGGCCCAGGGCAGGCGGCCCATCGCCGTGGCAGGCTGCGCGCCCTCGGGCCCCTGGTGCCAGCGTGGACTCCGCTGCTCTGCGTCTGCATGGTGCTGAGGGTCCTCGCAGGTGGTGGCAGCAACCTGCTGATCCCTCGAGGGAAAGCTCCGGCAGGCTTCTGAGAGCCCACCCCTGGGACCTCTGCTGCTTCCCTCCCGCGGCAAGGCTGAAGCTGTGGGAAAGGGTAGGGGGCAACGGGGCCACAGCAGGCCCTGCCCGCCCCTCGCCCGTGCCCTGCTCTTGACCCTCTCCCTCCTCCTGCCCGGCTCTCACACCGAGACCACCAGGAGAAAGTTCCAGTTTCCACTTCCCACAGTGGCTGCTGGGATGCGGGGCTAATAAGGCACACGCAGGGCCAGTGCTGTGGCGCGGCAGTGAAGTCACTGCCTGCAACAGCCACATCCCACAGGATCACTAGTTCAAGTCCCAGCTGCTCCACTTCTGATCCAGCTCCCTGCTAATGCACCTGGGAAAGCAGCAGAAGATGGCCCAAGTGCTTGCACCCACGTGGGAGACCCGGATGGAGCTCCTGGCTCCTGGCTTCCGCCTGACCCAGCCCTGGCCATTGAGGCCACTGGGGAGTGAACCAGCAATGGAGGATCCCTCTCCATCTCTCCCTCTCTCTCTCTGAGGCATTTTGCCTTTCAAATAAATAAATCTTAAACAAGAAAGCAAGTGCAGGCAAGGTCGAAGTGTGAAGCCCAGCAGGTGGGAGGTGAATGGTGAAAGAGAAGAGCTTTGCCAAGAGCGGGCCAGGGGGTGGGGCAGGGGATGGGGCAGGGGGCCTCCAGCCAGAGGAGCCAGTGTGGGGCCCACGGGAGGAGGTGCAGGCACTGCACTGGCCTCTGTGAGGTGGAGGAGATGCCTGGAAGGGGTGTGGACACAGCGTCACAGGCGCTTTTCAGTCTCCAGGCTGCCCGTCTCCCCAGCGTGGCGCCTGGTCACCTAACCAGTGCCTTGTCAGGTTAGTGGGTAAGAAGGTGCTTACCGACGAAGCTGAACGGGTTTGAAAAGTGTCACGGGCCTTCTTTCTTCTTTTCTGAGTTGCTTGGTACCCTCTTCCCGTGATCCTCTGCGTCCGTCTGTTCACGCAGCAGATACTGAGTGAGTGCCTGCTGCGTGCCTGGCGTCCTGGGAGCTGGGTCCCCTCAGTGAACCAAGCCAGTCCCTTCTGCTGAGAGGAGAGATTTGCTTAGACTTGGGTAGGCACACCAAGTCCTGTCACCTCCCCGGTTTGTCGTTTGCTTTTGAATTTTATTAATATTACAAGCTAAGAGACCCACTTCTTCTTTTGTTTTGTTTTTAGCATTTCACTTTGGCCTAATTTTCAGTTTTCAAAAAGCTGCAAAGAAAAGAGAGATCCCATCCACCCTTGGCCCGGCTTCCTCTGGTGTGAGCGTCTTACATAACATTTGTCAGAACGAAGAATGAGGCTGGCGCAGTGCCGCTAACTCAATCGCAGATCTGATCAGGGTTTCACCCACTTTTCCACTAATGTCCCTTTCCGCTGTTCCAGGATCCACCCCAGGTGCCTCGTCCCACCTAGAATTTCTGAATTTCAACATAGTAAAATCTTCGCCGGGTTCATTGCTCCTTTTTGTTTGGTTCTTAGAGAATTCTTCCATATATTTTTTTAAGATGTATTTATTTGAAAGGTAGGCTTACAGAGAGGCAGAGGTGGCGGCGGCGGGGGGGTGGGTCTTCCATCCGCTGGTTTGCTCCCCAGATGGCCGTTGGGGACAGAACTGGGCTGATTCGAAGCCAGGAGCCAGGAGCTTCTCCCTGGTCTCCCACGTGGGTGTAGGGTCCCAAGGACTTGGACCATCTTCTACTGCTTTCCCAGTGGACTTGAACTGGTGCCCATATGCGATGTGGGCACTGCAGGCAGCGGCTTTACCTGCTACACCACAGCGCCAGCCCCGAGTCCTCCCATATCCTGGGAGCTGACGAAATAGTCACCTATTCTTGCAGCTTCTGGCGCTGTTACTGTACTGATGCGTTTCTTTAAAGTGCCTGGACTGTACTTGGCGTGCTGGTTAAATGAGGTCTCTGATTTCCTGAGCAGTGGGGCAGCCGCGCGGGGCCCTGGAAGGAATCGGCCACCCCATCTCAGGTTGTGAAGCCACTTCCATCCTGGACACCATTCTCGGAGGCACTGAGTCCTGGCTCTGCCGACAGGTTCCATCCCATGCCTCCATCTCCCCACAGCTGTGTGTGCAGGGTCTGAGTCCACCCGTACAAGGATGGACTGGGTCCGAGGAAAGGTGAGTGCGCTGCTCGCCCGTTCCCCAGCCTCCCGATCCCGGAGACAATCAGACACAGCGGGGAGCCAAGTCTAGCGAGGACTCATTTATTCCGTGTGTAACAGAACCTTTTATAGCACAAAACTGCAGAGTCACTGGGGCAGGGCTAAGAATCACTTAAAAGGTCACTTTACGGGGGAATTTCTATAGGACTAGCCATATGTCTATACTAGTCTTGTTACCTCCCCTGATGTTGCATAGTTAATTAGCTTTTGAGTTCCGCCCATCTTACTTCCTCTGGGCGCCATCTTCTTTGCCCCTCCTTGGCGCCGCCCAGTCTGGGGGCCACGTGCGCGCACGCCTGGCCCCTCCCTGCACTGCTATCCCCGGGACACCTGCCGGCTGGCTCCGCGGGCCCTGGCTCGGGTTGGTTCACGGGCTCGGCTCCACGTGGCTCCGTCCCACGCAGCTTGGGCGGGGGAGCCCGCGCATGCGGAGCCGCAGGGCCTGGCCTGGCCTGGCCGCACCATGGCCGTACTCATGCCCCGCAGTGTGGATCCAACGGCTTCATCGTCATGGGAATAAAGGTGGAGTTTAGGGTTTCTAGAAGGTGGTGTCTTCCGGTCTGGTAGGACAAGGTTTTGTCATCCTTTAGCTACGGAAGAAAACAGCCACCAAATGGAAATCCCACTTCTGGGTCAGGTCTTTTGCTAGGCCCCCCAGATAAAATCCTAGCACCCGAGTGCTAGGCCTCCGCAGGGAGGCCACTTTGGGGGGAGGCAGATGGGCAGGGTGCTGGAGCAGAGCCAACCCACACCAGAAGGACCACAGGCAACCAGGGACTGTCATGGGGGTGGGGGTGGGGGCGGGGCAGGGCGGAAGGGCCAGGCCTAGGATTGGTTTGAGGAGGCAGAAAGAGCTGTGCGGAGGTGGCAGCATAGAGAAGTGTGTGGCTGGAAGGCGGGGTGGCTCCCGGGAGGCCGAGACTGCCCAAGGTGGTGATCAGGAGACCCCAGGGGCCCCACCCGCCACCCTGTGCTCTAGGATGCTCCAGGTACTGACTCTCTTCTTAGGAACATGTTCCCAGCCAACCTGGTGGAAGCCACGTTCAAGCAGGTGAGTGGGACCCAGGGCGGTGGGAGGGGAGAGGTGGGTGGCGGGGGGGGGGGGGTGCAGGTGGCAGGGCCAGCCTGGGCCACGCTGGGAAGCAGCAGGTTTGCCCAAGCAGTTTCTTCGTCTCCCGGAGGAGGAGGCAGGAAGGGATCCAGGCTGGGGGTGTGGGGAGCCTGGATCCTCACTTTCTCCGTGGCCACGCCCCTGTCCTGGGTCCCAGTTGTTCATGTAGGGTGTCTGTGCCCAGCATTCCCCACACACTCCTCCCCCAGTGACTCTGCGCTAGGGGAGAGGGAGACCCTTTCACAGATGTGGAAACTGAGGCTGGGAAAGGCCTCCCCTGGGTCTCCCACATGGGTGCAGGGACCCAAGTACTTGGGGCATCACCGCTGCCTTCCGGGACGCACATTAGCAAGGAGCTGGATCAGAAGCAGAGCTGGGCCTCAGACCCAGGCACCCTGATATGGGACCCGTCTTAGCCACTATGCCAAACACCCACCCCTAAGCCCAGACTCTTGAGTCTCATCTGTTTCCTGATTGGCTCCCCCTCAAGGCTTGCCTTCCTGAGGCTGGGAGGCTGGGAGGCTGGGAGGCTCTGGGTTAGGAGAGAGGGAGAGACCCAGGCGTGCTCTGGGGCAGAGAGGAAGAGAGAGGCAGGCAGCCCCGCTCCTCCCAGCTGACCTCCCTCCCTCAGGAAGCGGGGCTGGGGGGGCAGTCTGGACTTTGAAACAAGAGCCTCTCAGGCTGCGCCTTCAGCCTAGCACTTGAGACGCCCACGTCTGCGACGGAGCGCTTAGGTTTAACTGCGGGCTCTGCGTCCACTCCAGCGCCCTGCTCCTGCAGACCCCGGGGTGGGGGTGGGGGCGCAGGTGATGGCTCAAGTGGCGGGGTTCCTGCCACCCACACGGGAGACTTAGAGTGGCTCCTGGCTCCTGGCTTTGCCCCCCACCCCTGCTCCAGAGCCATTGTGGGTACTTGGGGTAGTAAATTGAAGGATGGCAATGTCCTCTCTCTTACAAATAAAAATAAACAAGAAGGTGTGTTACCATCAGGTGGGAAGCAGGGCTGGCTGGCAGGTGGGTGGGTCATGGAAGGTTGACGGAGGATACGGAGATGAAAGGCTGGTTCCAAGGGACCCAGATGGGGTGGGACGCCCAGAGGTGGAGGAGAGGATGAGGGCTGGGGGAGGCCTGGCTGAGTAGTGTGTGGGATGAGGCAGCTCAGTTCCCTCTTGGGTAAAGTCTCGATGGTAATCTCCTGGCCTACCTGACAGGGTGGGATGGACACAGGTGGACACAACGCCCTTTCAAGATGGTGTCATTATTGTTGTGACTTTTTTTTAAAGATTTATTTATTTTATTTGAAAGGCTGAGTTAGAGAGAAAGAGAGAAGAGATTTTCCACCCACTGGTTCACTCCCCATTGGCTGGCGCTGAGTCAGGCTGAAGCCAGGAGCTCAGAACTCCATCTGGGTCCTCCCACGTAGGGGTGCAGGGACCTGAGCCCTTGGGCTATCCTCCGCTGCTTTCCCAGGCACATTAGCAGGGAGCTGGGTCAGAAGTGGAGCAGCGGGGACTTGAACCGGCGCCCATATGGGATGTCGGCACTGCAGTCAGCGGTTTAACCCGTTGTGCCACAGCACCGACCCCTGTTGTGCCATTCCTGACAACACCTGGCCCTGACTCCTTCCCGGTTGGCTGTCGCCCACCAGTACCGCACCAAGACGACCCCGGTTGTCAAGTCCCCCAAGGTGGCCCCGGAGGAGACCCCTGCTCGGCGGATCCTCGTCTACGGGGTCCAGGAGGAGAACGGCTCTCGCGTGCAGAACTTCGCCCTGGACCTGACCCCGCCGCCAGAGGTGGTTTACAAGTCAGAGCCGGGCACCAGCGACGGCATGAACGTGCTGGGCATTGTCATCTTCTCGGCCACCATGGGTAGGTGCTGCGGCCCCAGCCGAGCCGATCCCGGGCGCTCCTCCAGGCCGTCCTCCAGGCCGCGCTGCCTCACCGGCCCACGGCGGCCCCGGGCCCCCTTCCCCTCATGCTCTCCTGGAGCCCGGCCTGGGCACTGGTTTGCTCTGGGGCACCAACCCTGCCTCTCCTTTCCTGCCCCAGCGCCTCCCAGCAGCCTGGTCCCCGATCACCGGCTGAGGTCTCGAGATGATGGGGGAGGGGTGGATCCCGACTAAGGACTGAAGCATCATCAACCCCATCCCCGTCACCCCCACCCCTGCCCCAGGAGGGTCCCCAGCCTGCCCCCCAGTGCCCTACAGTAGCCCTCCACCACAGCCCTCCTGGGGCCCCGAGCCCCCAGCCTGTGACAGGTGAATAACCATGAAGCTGGGGAGCCCCTTCTGAGCCTGTGCCTTTAGGGAGGTTCCCAAGTGTAAAGCGCCAGACCCCGCAAACCCATGGATAGGCCTCTGCTCCCAAGCAACACACACAAGGCCTTGGGGACAACTCCTAACCCTTCCGGAGTAATCCCTGGGCTTCCCGGCCACACCAGGGGCCGTGAGAGTCTTGCTGGAAAAACCAGCAGCAGCCTTCCTGGAAGGCCCGGGGGTGTGACCTCCCGCCTCCCCAAATTCCCCAGGGGTGTTTCTCGGGTGAGAAGCCACGCCATCTTCCTGGGTGCCCTCGCCTCTGCCCAGCCCCACTCCGAGTCCTGCCAGGCTTGCCTCTCTCCAGTCTGGCCGCTGCCCTCTGCCCACTGCCACCACCCTGGCTGCCACTAAAGCTGTGTGCAGACCCTGGGCCTTTCTTTTCTTGCTTGCTCTGGTGCATCCTCCGCGGAGGGAGCAGAGCTGCCTGTTCTGCAGCCTTGGCAAAGGGGCCACCCTCTGCACTGTGGCTGCAGAGTTGGGTGCGCCCGGCCCAGCCTGCCTCCCGCTCCGGGCCAAGACCCCCTGGAGACCTGCACGTGTGGGTGGGGCTGTCCTTGCTTCTCCACCTGTGTGCCTGCACCAGACCTGGTGCAGCTGTGAGCGCTCCTGTGCCCCATCCGCAGGCATCATGCTGGGCCGCATGGGTGACAGCGGAGCCCCCCTGGTCAGCTTCTGCCAGTGCCTCAACGAGTCCGTCATGAAGATCGTGGCGGTGGCTGGGTGGTAAGCGTCACCGGGGGCCTCTCCCAGGCCTGCAGGGAGCCTCCTCCTCCTCCCCTGTGCAGATGAGCCCAAGGCTCTGGGCCCTGCCCAGGCTTAGCCTGTGTGGAGGTAGCCCCAGGGCGCAGCCTGGCTCTGCCGCTGTCCTGGCTTCACACCCCAGCACACGAAGCCTCACCGGCTCAGCTCTGGGACAGGAGGTGGGGATGCAGGACGCCTTGGTTCAGAGTTCAGGCCTTGGGAATGTTCTAGTCCAGTCTTGCAAGTTCCTAGGGCAGAGGCCTCCCCAAGGTCACTGGCGAAGACCCCGGCAGTGCTGGGCTGAACTAGGGGCCTCCTAAGGCAGGGCGACTCCTCAGAGGTTCAGGCAGGGCAGGCAGAGCTGCAAGGGCGGGGGCGGCTGAGGCTACGGGTATCATTGGTGCCGCGTACCGGCCCATGGCTACACAGCCTCCATCCCTCCTCACCGGTGCCCTGGGAGGCTCAGAGGGGATGGGGCCCCATGGCGAGGCAGCTCCGGGGCCAGGGTGGGGCCCTCGCCTGCCCAGCATCTAATCTCAGCCGCTCTGCTCCAGGTACTTCCCCTTCGGCATCGTGTTCCTCATCGCCGGCAAGATCCTGGAGATGGACGACCCCAAGGCCGTGGGCAAGAAGCTCGGCTTCTATGCCGTGACTGTGGTGTGCGGGCTCGTGGTGCACGGGCTCTTCATCTTACCCCTGCTCTACTTCCTCGTCACCAGGAAGAACCCCATTGTCTTCATCCGCGGGGTCCTGCAGGCCCTGCTCATTGCGCTGGCCACCTCCTCCAGGTAGCCCTCTGTCCAGCCCTCATGCCCCCATACATACCCCCGGCCATGGCAGAACCACAGAAAGCACCAGTGTGGCCCCCGAAACCACCAGGGGGCAGCCTCCCTAGCTGCCCACAATCCCCAAAGCTCCCTGGGTCCAAATGAAGTTGGCCCCGCCCACCAGGGGCAGAGCGAGCTGTGAGATGCTGACCAGGCACACCGGCAAAGGCAATGTACGGCTACCACGGGGGCTGCTGTTGGAGTCGGCCCTGCTAGGACAGTCACTAGGACATGCCAGCCAGGAGCCCCGGGACACCTCTGCAGGGCGGCTCGACAGCGGGGACAGGCATCCTGGTCAGGCACGGGCGGTGACACAGGCCAGGCACTTAGCTCCCTTGTGTCCCCCCCCTGCACAGGCTGGGGCCCATTGTGGAGATTAGGGGAACCCACCCTGGCCTGGGACTCTCCAGCCCAGTTGGGCACAGCAGACCTCAGGGAGGTGGAGCTGTGCACAGCACACACGTGCTGGCCGAGGGGCTGGGCAGGGGGTGGCCCTGTGCTGAGTGCCTCAGCCTGCTGAGAAAGGGGCTTTTGCCCACAGCCAGGGCCCAGGATCTCCACAGGGGAGGTCTCGGGAAGCCAAGTCTGGCACCAAAGCCGCCTCCCTGGCTCCTCAATGTGTAAACGCCCCGCGCGCCCCTTCCCCTGGCAGTGCCCAATCCACCGTTGGCAGCAGAGGCCCCGCCCCCAGGACTCTGCTAAGCCTAATCCCCCCTCGCTCTGCAGTGCGGGCACTGACTGGGACACACAGAGGTGGGTACACAGGAGCCTGAGCCAGAGCCCCGCTGGGCGGCAGTTCAGGTGCCCACGGCCGGCCTCAGCGCCTCCTTCCCCTGGGCTCCGTTTCCTCATGGGTAGGACAGACTCACACACACACACCTCATAGGAAGAACCAAGTGCGAACGCAGAATGGGGGCCCTGCACACAGCAGGTGCTCTGCGGCGGCCACGCCTCCCTCCCCCGCCCCTCAGGGCTCCTATTCTCCCCTGCTGTGAGCCGCTGCCCAGTAGGCAGGCAGGCAGCACCACCAGAGGAGGGTGGTGGACAGACGCCGGCCCCTGTGTCCTTAGCTCAGCCACACTGCCCATCACCTTCAAGTGCCTGCTGGAGAACAACCACATTGACCGGCGCATCGCCCGCTTTGTGCTGCCTGTGGGCGCCACCATCAACATGGACGGCACCGCGCTCTACGAGGCCGTGGCTGCCATCTTCATCGCCCAGGTCAACAACTACGAGCTGGACTTCGGACAGATCATCACCATCAGGTGCACCCTGACACGCCGCAGCGGTGGGGGGGGTCGTCTTGGGGGCCAGACAGGACTGGGGTCTCCCTCCAGGCTGCACAGTAAGTCATCTCCCTCTGGGACTCAGGGCAGCAGTGGGAGAGCCCCAGCTGGACAGGCCGGGCAGGGAGGGCGGCGTGGGCGGGCCCAGGGCCAGCGGAGAGCGGGGCTGAGGGCAGTGGAGGGCCTCTGCCTTGGCTGCACCCAATGGAGGGATGCTGCAGTAGGCAGAGGCTGAGGAAGTCCCCACGGACCAACGCAGGCACAAGGGCCAGGACCCCAGGCCCCAGGGGCGGCCAGGGCAGAGCTGTGCCTGTGGGTGCTCAGCATACAACTTCCTGGGACCCTGGAGGTGCAGCTCCAGACACAAGGCTCCACAGATTGCCAGGGGGTTCCCTGAGGCCATGGCTGGGACACAGGGCCACAGGACACGCCCCCGAGAACGCCCTACTGTGCACCCCTGACGGCCCTGGCCCTCTGCCTGCCCCAGAGACCCCGGCAACCTGGCACCCTGCTTGGCACCAGGGCTCTGATGTCACCAGCCCCTTCTTGCTCCTGCTCTTCCCCTCCCCTCCCATCTGCCTGCAGCATTACAGCCACGGCGGCCAGCATCGGGGCAGCCGGCATCCCCCAAGCCGGGCTCGTCACCATGGTCATCGTGCTGACCTCCGTGGGACTGCCCACGGATGACATCAACCTCATCATCGCTGTCGACTGGGCTCTGTGAGTGCCTCCCCCCGACCCCACTGCTCAGCCAAGACAGCAGGCATCAGGGTGGGCAGCTGAGGGCCTGCCCGGGGTAGAGAGCCAGGGGCTGCCATGTTTGGCCCAGTGTAAGTGTCCTGTGTGCAAGCACGGGCCTGGCTGTGTAACCTGTGGGGCCCAGGGTCCAGAAGTGACAATGCAGGGCCCCTCGAACAAAGGCGAGGAAGAATTTCATGACAGCCTGGTCTGGCTGAGCGTGGGGCCCCAGGCAACACCCAGCCACACACCCATGGAGCCAGCCCTGTGCCACCTGCTTCCACACCACCAAGGTCGGGGGAAAGGGGCTCGCAGGGACCTGGGGACCTCCTGCTGCAGGCTCTGACCTGCCAGCCATCCCCGCGATGCTGCCTGGCCTCGCTGCTGTGGGCTGGATGCTGTCCTCTTCCAGTGGCCCTCACCACCTGCCTGGCTCCCCAGGGACCGCTTCCGCACCATGATCAACGTGCTGGGCGACGCGCTGGCCGCAGGCATCATGGCTCACATCTGCCGGAAGGATTTTGCTCGGGACACGGGTGCCGAGGTGAGAGCAGCACCCCATCCTGCAAACCTCAGAGGGCAGGCAGGGAGCCAGATCTTCCTCTGACCCACCAGGAACCTTCAGCCAGAGCCACTGGGCCCCGGCCTCCTGGTTTGTCACAGGCGCTGACCAGCTCCTCCCACATCTATCTATTGAACGCCTGCCACAGCTGGCACTGAGCTAGACAAACGCGGAACCGTGGGGACAAAACGTGACCAACCAAAGCCCCTGGCCCTGGGACTTCCACTCTAGCGGGAATGGCGCCGGCTGGCCACACAACAACTCCTAGGTCTGTGGGTGTGTCCAGGCTGTGTGGTCCTGTCGCTGCCCCAGCTTCAAGGGGGATGGTGAGGCTCAGGTCAGGCCTCCCGCCCCAAGCCCTTCCTCTACTAAGACTGTCCCAGCAAGAGGCGGGACAGCCCGGGAGCCAGACTCGGCCAGACCCTGTGAATGCCAAGGTCACACAGCATGTCTGTAGGAAAGCGCATGCCCCAGTCCTTGGCCCTGACCTCGTTCAGCTCCACTGACCCTTGGTGCTAACACTGGTGTCTAACCTCACTCCTGCCTGCTGCTACCGAGGCCTGCTTCCTCTCTCCAGAAACTGCCGCCCTGCGAGACCAAGCCGGTGAGCCTCCAGGAGGTGGTGGCCAGGCAGCAGAACGGCTGTGTGAAGAGTGTGGCCGAGGCCTCGGAGCTGACCCTGGGCCCCACCTGCCCCCACCACGTGCCCGTCCAGGTGGAGCAGGATGAGGAGCCGGCCACCACCAGCTTGGACCACTGCACCATCGAGATCAGCGAGCTCGAGACCAATGTCTGAGCCTACAGGGCTACAGAGGCCAGGAGAGGCCTCTGGGGTCAGGGGTCAAGGGCAGGTTGTCCACTCAACAATGTTCCAGAGCAGCCAACAGGGGCCAGTACTCGTCCTTCCCGTTCTTGAGAGGCTGCACTGAGCACCATCGGATGGGAAAAGGAGCCTCAGAGAGGGGGACGGTACCCGCCAGTCAGCCAGGGACGGGCAGGGCCCCGATTTGGACAGTGTCCCCCGCGTGAGCCTGCGAGGCCATGGGGTGGGGGCTATTGCCCCATTTTGTGGATGACAGAGGTGAGGCTCTGGGGGTTGGAAGCGCTTGCCCACGATCTTGACGCTAAGGCTTCCAAGTCCCCGCCACTCCTTTCCAGGTCCAGAGTCCCACAGTCACCGCCGCCTCCATGTCCTGGTGTCGGCCCCAGCCGTATCCAGGCCCAGACCCCCACCCTACCCCACGACACGTGGTATCAGCCAAACAGTTTCTCCCCAGGGTGGGCCCAGCCCAGCCAGCCCAGGCTGGGACCCCAGCCTTCCACGTGCCTCAGCCTGCTCTGGCTCCTGTCCCACCAGTAATCTCAGCCGAGCACAGCTGGTGTGGAGACAGAAGCCGCCTAGGTGGGCAAGCCGGGGCCCAGTGAGGGGCTCAGCCTGGGGAACCCTAGCCAAGCAGCCAGGGACGGGGGGACCCAGGTGTCAGGCTGCCCGGAAGCCTGCAACGTGAAATGCAGTCAGACCTTTCTATTCCTTTCTGTGTTTTCAAATCCAGTGACAACTAAATAAAGGTACTACTTGTTTTCCAAGTCTCAGGGGCTCAGAGACCATTGGCTGACCAACACTCCCTGGGCTCCCCCAGGTCGCCAGGGCATGGATGGGCCTGTCTGGGCACCAGCGCTCAGGCAGGCCTGGGCAGGTGGCCAGAATACAGCAGGCTTGTCTGTGGAGCTGGAGGAGAGGCATGCCTGGGCAGCCCAGGTGCAGAGGAGCTGGGGGCTGAGGCCCGTCCACCCTGCCCCTAGCCTGGGGCCCTGAGATGCGTGCCTGCGGCAGGAGCATGCTTCCTCAGGCCGCTCGGCCCCTCTGGTGAACACTTGGCTCTAGAGAGGGGACAGCCTCCCCCAACCCCCCAGCATTGCCAGTCCCTCACTCTCCACTGACCACTGGAGCATACACAGAAGGGCCCTGGCCACACAGCCTGTTCCAGATGGGCGGGCTTTGCAGGTGTCTGTCACCAAGACGTGCAGGAAGACAGAGACCCCTGTTCTAGGCCCCCACCCCTCCTCCCAGGGTCATAATCTGAGGAGTCCAAAAAGGGCCATTTTTTTTTTTAAGAAAAATGTTTATTTTTTACTTATTTGAAAGACAGAATTACAGAGAAAGAGGGAGATATATAGAAAGAGATCTTCCGTTCATTGGTTCACTCCCCAGATGGCTGCAACAGCCAGGGCTGGGCCAGGCTGAAGCCAGGAGCCTGGAGCTTCTTCTGGGTCTCCTATATGGGTGCAGGGACCCAAGCACTTGGGTCATCTTCCACTGCTTCTCCAAGTGCATTAGCAGGGAGCTGGATGGGAAGCAGAGCAGCCAGGACTTGACCATGGACTGGCGCCCATACTGGATGCGAGTGCTGCGGGCAGAGGCTTTACCAGCTGTGCCACAGCACCGGCCCCCAGGAAGGGCCTTTTTTTAAAAAAAAAAAAAAAAAAGATGTATTTATTTATTTGAAAGGCAGAGTTACACAGAGAAAGGAGAAGCAGAGAGGCAGAGAGAGAGAGAGAGAGCGAGAGAGAGAGGCCCTTCATCCACTGGCTCACTCCCCAATCGGCCGCAATGGCAGGAGCTGCGCCGATCTGAAGCCAGGAGCCAGGAGCCTCCTCTGGGTCTCCCACACAGGTGCAGGGGTCCAAGGATTTGGGCCCTCTTCCACTGCTTTCCCAGGCCACAGCAGAGAGCTGGATCGGAAGAGGAGCAGCTGGGACTAGAACCAGCACCCATATGGGATGCCAGCGCTCCAGGCCAGGGCGTTAACCCACTGTACCACAGCGCCGGCCCCCAGGAAGGGCCTTGACCCTGGATATCCCTCCCATGCAGGGCTGGAGGCTGCGGGGCCACCATGAGCACACCCTTCCTTTGTGATGGGTCGGATGTCCAAGCTATGGGTCACCCCCAGATTCTTGCGGATGGAACATTCGCCCCTTCCCTCTGTCATGTCTCTAAGACCCTTTGCACAGTCGAGCCTCTCCCAGCATGAGGCAGGTGGCCCCTTCTTAGCAGACCAGACAGGTGTGAACTTACACACAGCCCCAGTGGCGGGGCAGTCACCACCTCCCATAAGGGGTCCTTCTTCCCTCCAGGCCGGATGCCACCTCCCTCCACTCCTTGCATTCCCAGCTCTGCTCTCATGGGGGCAGAGGCACCTGCCTGGGAAGGCCTGCAGAGCCCTGGTTCTGCCCCAGCTGGCAGACCTGTCTCCAGCCCCCTTCCCTCCTCTCGGGGCCACAGCTCATTGCAACAGCCCCTCAGTGCAAGAGTCACCCTTGCAGGTCCTTTGCTGTGATGCTGAGCTTCTGGGAATCCAGAGCGAGCCTGCACCCAGTGTGGAGGTCCTGGCCCCACCGGCTGATCCCCACCACGCTGGTGGCTGCCCCCCCACCCCGAGGCCTCCTTACGTGGCTAAGCCAGGTCTCCCTGGATCTCTGCCCTGGGCAGCTTTCTCCCCATCCCCAAGATCTGCCCCTGCCCCAGTTCCTGCAGTCTGGCCAGCAGGGCTGAGGTGCCCACATCCTGATTTCCCCTGGTGGGACACACGCACACACATGGCCACGGGCTGCAAGGGCAAGGATAATGCTTTTATATTAGTTTTTCTGTAACAAGAAAAATCAGCTTAGAGATTTTTTATCATTTTTTTCTTCAAAAAGAGTAAAAAAAATCAAAGGCACCTAAAACTTTCTGTAGGTCCAAAGAATAAAGACGGTGTCTCGCAGGTGCAGCTGGGCCCTCTCCCTCGCCCTCCCTGCTTGACCTCAGTCTTGCTCCTGCCCTGAGCCCCCGGTGGCACCCGGCAGCGTTCCTGTCTGCTTCACTGGGGCTCGCCCACGGGAGGTGCCGGTGGCCTGCAAGGGACTTTCAGTGGGGGTGGGGCCAGGAGAGCAGTTCCGAAGGTTCCTGTCCCCAAAGGGCGGGAAAGGAACAAAAGCCAGCTTTTGTGAGTTCCCAAGGGTGGCAGGCACCTGGCCACAGAGCACGGAGATACCCCTACATCTCCAGGGGACGGACGGACAGATGGACGGGCCAGCTGGCGAGCTGTTCTGGCTGCAGGCAAGAGCTGTGGGCTGCTGCTTGCACCTGATTCTGTATGTGTGTGTGTGTGTGTGTGTGTGTGTGTGTAAGACACAGACAGGGCACAGGATCAACTATATGTGTGCCAGGACAGACCAGACCTTTCCCATCTGCATGACTCTGAGGGCGTGGTGGCAGCAGAGGGCGCGGGGTGGAGTGTGTGACAGTTTGCAGCTGGCTGTGTGTGTGTGTGTGGCCGAACTGTGTGTGGGGGGGTGTGGCTTGGTGCCTGCACATCTCAGCCTGAGGGACACGCTGCAGGGAGGAATTAGGCTGGGTATGACCTGTGTCCTGCGTAACACCCCAGGGTGCAGTGCTGGGTGCGTCCGTGGGAGCGTGGCAGGATGAGGGCTCGCTGCAGGAAGGAGTCCAGCGTCCTGCAGAACACACGGGAGAGTCAGGGGCCAGCCGGGGCCACCCTGCCTGCCACACCAGCATGCAGGGAGGATGGCAGCTGGGGGCCCTGCTTCAGGGGATCCTGGGAATGCCAGGCTATTGTGAGTGGGAGAGGAGTTGGCCCCTGGAGCCTGGAGCCAATGGGAGGCACTCATGCCAGCGTGAACCAGACAGAGCCCTTGGGACCCACCATGGCCACTCTCTGAGGCCTCTCCTGGGGTCTCACTCAATTCACTTGGCCATGGTCAATGTCCTCCACGGGCCCAGATTCTGTCCCCTGCAGGACATGACAGTCCACACATGAGTCCAGAGTGTCCCCTGAGGCTGAGCCCTGGCCTGCAAGACCTCGGGAGAAGGGGCTGCACCCCTGCAGCCCAGGCCCCAGGAGCAGGGCAGAGGGACCCCCAAGCCCTGCCGAGGCCTGTCCCTCCACACCGGCATGACTCTGTCCATCTTCTCTGTCATCAGCGTGGGCCCCTCGCCCGCTCCCTGTTAGCCATCAGCAGCCCCTTGGGCTCCCCCAGTCACCGCCCTGACAGCGGCCAGCATCCCGCCCGCAGCCACTTCCCAGCCGTCTCTGACCTCATGACCTCTGCTCCTGGCTGCTGGCCGCCTCCACGCCCACACCTCGACAGCCCTGGCCAGCGCCCCTGCCCACCCAGGCCGCCTGTCTGCTCCTCCTTCCCTTCCACCAGGCCACCATGCTGCCTGTGGCTGCAGCTACTCGGCCCGCCCACCACAGTGGAAGAGGCGCTGGCCTCCCCCCTCCCCCCGGCTCCATGGGGCACTCACATTCAACCCTCTTGCCCACCACAGCCTGCCCTGTCAGCACCACACGAGCTCCAACCCGAGAAGAGGCATCAGATGAAAGGCGCCCTTCTAGAACGTCCCACGCCTTCCCACTACTGCCCTCTCCATCTCTCCACAGCCAGCCCTGGAGCAGGTTGGAGCCACTCTCGTCACCCGTCTCCCTCTGCAGTCAGCCCCTGCAGAGTTCCAGATGACCTCCGTGTGGATAAAGCCAGGGGGCCCCACCAGCGCTCAGCTCTTGCAGCCTCTGGGGCATGCCTGGCTCCCTACTTCTGTGTGTGCGTGTGTGCCCACACACATGCTCACGTAAAGGCCATGTGTGGTGTGCACCCGTGGCATGTGCCTATGAGCATGTCTGTGTGTGCTTTGTGAATGTGCATGTTAGACCTGTTTGTGCCCGTGAGTGCATCTGTGTGCACAGCACACGGTGGGTGTTTTGTTACAGGCATATATGCCAGCCCACTTTGCCTGTGACTTTCCCAGCTCCTTTCCTAACTGCCCCCGCCTCTTCTGCAGGCTCCCCTCCTGCTGCACCCGCCCACTCACTCACCCTAGCCGAGCTGACAATGCCTGGAGCCCCATCTCCAGCCCCGACCTCGCCCCTGAGCCCCAGGCCTGCGTGTCCGACCCTGCTCAGGGCAGCGCCCATCACGGGGGCTCTGGAGGGCTGCTATGCCTCAAGTGCTCTTAGAGGCTTTCACCATGAGCGGAGGGAGCAGGACGGAGAATGGCTCAAGACTGGATGCGGTCAGGGGTGGGGAAGAGGTGAGTGCCACGCCCTGCCCAGCCACCTACCTAGGTCAGATCTCTGTCCTTCGTCACTATCTTGTTTCTTCTTCCTCTTCTTCCTCCTCCTCTTCCTCCTCCTCTTCCTCTTCCAAGCGGCCACGGTCCTTGGAAACACCACCAAACTCAAAGTTGCCTTCAATGTCCAAGACCTGCAGGTGCTTCAGCCTCCGGAAGGCGCTGTCCACCACTGAGCCCACGGCCAGCTTGTTAAACCTGCGCAAGCCGTCCACGTAGGGGTCAATGCCCGGAGCCCTGCACAGCCCCACAGCTCTCCACACCCCTGGGGGTACACGAGGAGTCAGGCCCTCCCAGGAATGCTGCAGTGTAGACAGGCTGCGGGCTGAGAAGCACAGAGCACAGCAGACATGCAGATTGTTGGGGGAGCTCCAGCCTGGAGCTGGCCTAGTCATCGTAGGGTGCGGGGATGTCTGCCACAGCCCACAGCTCTCACCACCAGCTGGGGAGCGGCAGACACAGAAGCTGCCTCTCGGCTCACTCTCCAGCGTGGACCCGAGGCCTGCAGGTGAGGCCAGAGCTGAGAGGAGCAGGGACACACGCAGGTGGTGCTAAGGCAGAGGCTGTGCCTCGGCTCCACTGCAGAGGCCTGAGCCCGGGTCACCAAGCCTGGGCCTTCGTGGCCACAGCGCCCCTGGGAGTGCACCTGTGCCCTTCTCTTTCCTGCCCCAACCATCTGCTACGACCGGGCAGGGCTCGGGGGGCAGTGGGGAAAACCTCCCTAGCCCTGCTCAGTGGAAGTCCCCACAGCTGAGATGCCAGGTCCTTGGCATCACTGCGAACCCCCAGCCCTGTGCCCACAGCCCCGACAGCACCGGACACCTCCGCCCTGAATCTCCCAGCCGTCCCCCGTGCTCTTCCCACCCAGGAACACTTGGTGAAAGGGTGGGCACTGCTTTATCATGCTTCCAAAGCCCTTGGACAAACCTGTAGGCCACATCGGGCTTCACCAGGACTGCCCCGCCCTCAAGAGCTCCCCAGATGCTCCTGGGGTCCCACAGCCGGCGGGGAGGGGAGGGAGGGAGTCAGGCCACCCACACTGACCTCTGCCTCTGAACTGTCCCCGTGTGCCTCAGCTATCCCACAGGAGCTGGGCCGGCCCCATGGGGGTGCTGGCGGGGCCCCCGGGGTTCTCCTACCTGAGAAAGATGCCCTTGAGGTTGGGTGTGGAGTCAAAGGCATGGGCGGGCACAGCACTGATCTTGTTGTTCTGCAGGTACAGGTACTCCAGCGACTCCGGGAGGCCCTCCGGGATCTCTGTGAGCTGATTTCCAGCAATGTCCAGCAGCTGCAGGGGTGACCAAAGGAGTCAGGGACCCCCTGTGCAAGGCACCAAACAGGGGCCGGTGCTGTGGCTTAGTAGGTAAAGCTGTTCCCTGCAACACTGGCTTCCCATAGAGGTGCAGATTTGAGTCCTGGCTGCTCCACTTCTGATCCAGCTCCCTGCTAATGCACCAGGGAAAGCAGTGGAAGATGGTCCAAGTACTTGGGCCCCTGCACCCATGTGGGAGACTCTGATGATGCTCCTGGCTCCTGGCTTCAGCCTGGCCCAGTGCTGGCCATTACAGCCATCTGGGGAGTGCACCAGCAGATGGAAGATTCCTCTCTCTGTCTCTCCCTCTCTGTAACTCTGCTTTTCAAACAAATCTTAAAAATAAAAAAGCACTGAAGAACATACAAAACTCCCACCAAGCCCAGCACATCCAAACCCCACCACAGCTTTGTGGAGGGGATGGGTCTATAGCTAAGCCCATTTTCCAAAGGGGATACAGGCTCAGAGGGTTTAAGTCACCTGTGCAGTGCTACCCAACCCCTAAGAGGAGGGGACCTGGGATACCTAACTCCAAGCCCTTGTTCTCCCCGATGTGTGTCCCTCCCAGGCCCCTCTGCCTTCCCACATGAATTCAGAGCCTCTTCCTAAACATACTTGTCACTTCCAACCAGCTGAAGATCTCAGAGGGCCAGAAGTCAGGGTCCGTTGAATCTCACCCCCCGCTGGCCCTGCGTGGAATAGGGGGAGGCACCAGGTAGGGCTGCCTACTCATGAACTTCAGCAGCCACAGGTGAGGGGGTGTGAGGCCCACAGTGACCGTGGGCAACCCACCCCCAGGCTGGTCAGTCCCAAGGTCACTGCCTGCCTGGAGCCAGCAGTCAGGGGGCTGGGGTGGGCTTCCCCAGGAGCAGAGGTAAGCAGTCGTGCACGCGCACTGCCTCTGGGCCACCCTCACGCCCCTCAGTGGCCGGTGAGCCCTGGCCAGAGTCACATCTATGCAGCTGCCAGTGGGCAAGTCCATGAACTCTAAGCTCCCTTCCTCACTCTGAGAGGCTGGGGTGTAGGGTCAGGAAGCGGAGGGCTGTGAATCCTGACAGCAGAGCCAGGCCTCCCATTCACCTCCCCATGCTCAGGGCTCCCTGCTTCCACGGTGCCCCCATCACACTTCTCTACCCTGGCACTTTCTCATCTGGTAGGGAAAATGGAGACAAGCTGACCATGACAAGTCGGGAACCTGGGCTGCTATGAAGGAGCCCAGGGGCGGGGCCTGACCCAGCCTCACCTTGGGGCAAGCATTCCAGGGAGAGAAGGCAGTTAGCACAGGTGGGGCTCTGACACTGCCTGGAGGGAGCTCCCGAGGGAGGAAGACCCTCCTCTCCCCCCATCAGACACCCTGGCCAACCTCCTCCCGGGCCTTGACCAAACTGACCTGCCCCTTGTTGGTGCAGGGGAGGGGGGACTTCCTGGAGAAAGGACGTCTGAGCTGAGTCCTAAGAGTGTGCTCTGGAGGGTAGGGGCCCTCCACCTGCCTTAGTCCATAGGGCCCCCAGTTCTAGAGCAGAGGCTGGCACACGGTGGGGGCACAGTACAGGCTTTGGAATGAATGAACGGGAAGGTGTCACCAGTGACCGGCAGAGGGTGTGAGTGGGCAGCAGCACATATGGAGGGAGCTGGGGTCCAGGCAGTGGCCTGGCCTGGGGTGTGGGCAGGTGATGGCGGGGGAGATGGTGGCAGTGTCTGTGGGGTTAGGTGGCAAGGGGCGGCTAGGCAAGGGGCCCGTCAAGGGCAGCCCCCAGGCTTCCTGTGGGCACTGGGGTGGATGTTGTCCAGCCCCTCCCACGACATGGGAAATGCAGCAGGAGGGGCAGGTGGCAGGAAGAACAGCGGGGAGTGAGGCCCTAGAGAGTGAGGCCAGGGGACACCCACGAGGGACAAGAAGGCGGGTGGCGCTGGCTCTGGTGTGCAGCAGGGCAGTGCAGGCGAGGAGTCCGGACCCTGCATGAGCCCCGACCTCCAGCCCACGGTGCCAGGCCGCACACACTGCAGGAAAAACACCTGCCCCGTATCCCAGCTCCACAGGCAGGCGACACTCCAGCGAGCAACCTACGGCCCAGGGGGGATGAGGGCGGTGAGGGAAAGCCAAGAAGAGGAAGCCGCAGGGCTGAGGCGAGGCCTCCCAGGGAGACCAAGAGAGGGGCCAGCAGCGCCCCCTGGGCTGGGTCTGTCTGAGTGGAGGGGCCTCACTCTTTGCCACCAGAGGCTCCATCCTGTGTCCAGACAACCTGGCCTGACTCTGGCCTCAGCACCTGCTCCCAGGGACCAGCCAGTGAGCCTGGCGTGGACTCCCCATTCTCCAGCCCTCTGCAGAACAGCCAGGTCAGCCCACCCCTCTCAGGACCCCGCCTTCTCCAAGCCTCCCCTACCTGCAGACAGGGGAGCGGGACTCTCCTATGCCATCCCCAATGTCCCCAGTTTCTTTGAACCACGCACCCCCTACCTGAAGCCATGACCTGCCTATAGCCCATCTCACCCCTGTGTCTGCAGGTGGGGCGCTGTCCTCTGCCCTTCTCCACCCCTGGACCTGCCTGCAAGGGGGCTGGGCTGAGCCAGGCATCAGAGGCCCTCCCCACACAGTGCTCACCTGCTCCCTACCCTAAAGCCCGGCCGCCCCAGGTGACCCCTGAAGGTACATGAACCAGCCCTTCCCGATGACCTCCCCGAGGGCCCAAACCCCCACCAGCCCTTGTCCGGTGCCAGCAAACGTGAGCTCAGGGCAGCCGCACCAGAAGCGGAAAGTTACTGAAAAATGTTCATGGGAGAATGAGATTCAAAGATAAATTCATTTTTGCACCAAAAAAAATTTAAATCCATGTGCAGTTTTTTTTTTCATAATGCACATTTTCTTACGAACTAGTGTTATCTATTTATTTAAAAGGCAGAGCGAGAGACAGATGGACAGACAGAGAAAGAAAGGGACAGCTCCTACCCACAAGTTCACTCCCATATGGCCTGCAAGTGCAGGGAGCAGGGGCGGGGCAGGAACTTAATGGGGGGGGGGGGGCAGGAATTCAGTCACCTGAGTCTGCATTAGCAGGACGCTGGAGCAGGAGTCCCAAGTGGAACCCAGGGACTACTGACACAGGCCTGGGCCTCCTAACCAGCGCCTTAACCACTAGGCCAAGTGCTCCCCGCTTCATGAGCTTTCTGAAGACGCCCTCGTATGTCACACGCTCAGCCTAGCCCCTCTCACCCCCCATACCTGCAGGTGGGCGAGGTCCGCCCAGGCGCGGGGCCCCAGAGCCCGGCTGCGCAGCCGGTTGCCCGTGAGGTAGAGCTCCCTCAGCTGGGCCATGCCTGCCAGCGCGCCGCGGGCCAGGGCGACCAGCTCGTTGCGCTTGACCTTCAGCACGTGCACGTTGCGGGGCAGCCCGGGCGGCAGCGTGTGTAGGCGGTTGCCGGACAGGTCCAGCGAGCGCAGCAGGCGTAGCTTGCGGAAGGCGTCGCGGTGCACCTGCGGGCTGGTGATGCGGTTGTAGCTGAGGTTGAGTTCCTCCAGGAAGTAGGTGGTGGCGAAGTCTTCGCGACCGATGCCCGTGATCTGATTGTGCAGGATCATAAGGGTGCGCACGCGACGCGGCAGGCCACTGGGCACGCGCTCCAGCGCGTTGTTGTACAGGTGCACCGTGTGCAGCCGCTTGAGGCCCTGGAAGGCCAGCGGGTGGATGCCCTGCGCCCGCAGCTGGTTGCTGTGCAGCAGCAGGTACTCGAGGCTGCGGATGGGCGTCAGTACGTCGGCGTCCACGCTGCGGATGACGTTCTTCTCCAGGTGCAGCAGCACCAGGCTGCGCGGCAGCCCCGCGGGGACCCGAGACAGGTTGTTGCTGGACAGATCCAGGTACTCCAGGCTGGAGAGCTTCCTGGGGAGGGAGGGTGGGAGAGTTGGCAGGTGCACACCTGCTTCTTGCCACCTCTGTTCCCAAGGAAGCAGCAGGGACCGGCCTCTAACCTGCTCTGCCACTCGGGGCTGGGGTACCTCAGTCCTCTGAGCCTCTCTCTGTCTCTCAGTGCCACTGGTGTAAGAAGGATCTAGCACAGTTTTATCTGAAGAACACTCTTCCATCTTTAGTTAGCCTTTTGTGGCTTCCCCAGGCCCTATAAAATGAACATGTGGGGCAGGCATTTGGCACAGCAGTTAAGTGGCGCTGGGATGCCCACGTCCCATATGGGACTGCCTGGTCCCAGTTCCAGTTCCTGGGCTTGCCAAGCAGATTTCTGCTAACATGCACCCTGAGAGGGGCAGGTGACAGCTCCAGGACTTGGGAGACCCCAATAAGAGTTCCAGGCTCCTGGCTTCAGCCTGGCCCAGCCCTGGTGGTTGCAGGCATCTGGGTAACAGAGCAGGAGATGGAAGATGTTGTACTCTCTGCTTCTCTGTCTCTGCTTTTAAAATACAAAATGATAATAAGAATTGTTTTTAAAAATAAAAATGCAGGGCTGGCGTTGTGGTGCAGCCGGCTAAGCCACTGCTTGTGATGCTGACCCCCCATAGGAGTGCCATTTCCAGTCCCAGATTCCCATCTAGTTCCTTGCTGATGCACCTGAGAAAGCAGTAGAAGATGGCCCAAGTGCTTGGGCCCCTGCCACCCACGTGGGAGACCTGGATGGAGTCCTGGGCTCCTGGCTTCAGCCTGACCCAGGCATCCAGGGACTACACCAACACATGGAAGATTTCTTTCTCTCTCCGCCTCTCCTTTTGTCCCTCAGCCTTTCAAATAAACAAATAAACTTTTTAAAAATGCATTTGCCTTCAACAAGAGTTCTTGAGTCTGCATTTTATACCCAGAAGCCAGACTCTGCAAATGGTCCCTTGCCTCACTGGAACCCTGCACGGCCAAACCCAAACACATCACTTGTTCTTGGGGACAGAGCCATCGACAGAGGCCACGTGGACAAGGGATGAGTGAGCCAGGCCTTGGCTGGGCAGTGCACCCCAGGAGGGGCTTCCCCAGCACCGCAGCCGTGCAGAGGACGTGGTGAGACGGGGACCCACCAGAAGGTCTCGTTGTCCAGGCCCGCGTCTGTCAGGTAGTTGTTCTGCAAGTACAGCTCCCGCAGGTTGCTCAGCTCACTGAAGGCCCCTGGTGGGATCTTCTCCAGCTTGTTATTCTGGGGGTGGAAAGTCAAGGAGGGGAGCTTGAGGGGAAGGTGAAGGGCCAGGGCAGGGCTGACAGCTGTCTGCAGAGCCGCCAGGAGGGGACCCGGGCCTGGAGCATCCCCGGTGTGTGCTAACCCACACCACCGGCCAGTGCCCAGGCTCCTACCTACTTGACCTCCACCGACTTTGTGACCTGGACACTTCCCCCTTGCAAGTCCCTGCTCTCGGGCCCTGGTCATGGCCTGCTTGTTCCCCTGCCTCCCCCCTCCCACCTTGAGGTGCAACTTGTACAGGGCCGGTGGCAGGTGCTTGGGCACATGGCGCAGGAAGTTGCTGGACAGGATGAGGATCTCGACGTTGCTGGAGCCGTTGAACATGTTGTCGGGCAGCCCGGCGTCAGCCAGCTTGTTGTTGTGCAAGTACACGGACCTAGGGGTCAAGCACAGGCCTCACCTCACCTGGGCTCCCCCCTTCCTTCTGCTCAGACAGGTCTGGGGCTTGGGTGCTCTTCCCCCATGCAAGCCCAAGGGCGCAAACCGACCCCCACAGCCAGGGAGAACCCTGGGCAAGGACTGGAGTCTTTGTCCCTCTTGGCCCCTTCACCCCCACCTATCAGCGCCACGCAGCCGGCTCTGAGTTCTGCAGGAGCTTTGCCTGGAGACAGGGCCTGTCCCTCCGGCCTCATTGTCCCGGTACCCAGTGCAGGCCTTGGTTCAGAGGAGGTGACACTTAGCCAGCATGGTGAGTATGTCACAGCACCTGTGGCACCCACACGTGCACACACACATACACGTATACATAAACAGAGGCCGTGGGTGCCACACTGGCCAGACCTAAGAGTAGACACAGTGCCAGGCCCCTACCCTCACGCGGCCACCCTGCTGGCAGGAGGGAAGATGAGGAGCAAGGTCAGTATGAGGGTGCTTCACAAAGCCTGTGGGAAACGCATCTCATGAAGACACTCTGCATGGATGTCAATGCATTTTTCACCAGGATAAACTTATCATTTACTTCCATAACTTTTTGAAGTACCCTGGCATTGCTCCATCTTGCCCCTCTTGTGTGGCCTCTCCTGTGCCTCAGCCTTCTCATCTGTGGAATGGGACTGGGGACAGTCCCATTGGAGGGGATGGAGAGAGTTAAGTGAGCGACAGATCAGGGACAGAGAAGCTGTGGGCTCTGCACAGTGCCCACCCCGCCCCGCTCCAGCCCGGCCAAGTATACCCTGCCCTACTGGCACAGCTGTGTGGGGATGCTCACTGCCCCCACACTACTTCCAGGGGAGGGCAGCTGTGCCTCCTGGAAGGGGCTCCCCTGCCCTAGGGGCTGAGAAGGAGGACACCCTCGCCAGTGCCCCAGTGCCCATACTCTGCCCTCGGCTCTTGGACCAAGACCTCCTCACCCTGCAGCTGCCGACTTCTGGATCCCGGCTCCTCCAGCCCCTGAGTGTGGCTTCACACAGCCGGAGCATGAAGACCCATTGCCCATAGCATAGCACGGCCCTCAGTGCCTCCCTTCCCCCAGCCCAAGCCCAAGCCCAGGACCACCCCTCTGACCTCTGACCTCTGACCTCAAGTTTGGCTTCTGGCCAAAGGTGAGCCCATAGATCTTGGTGAGATAGTTGGCAGCAAAGTCCACACTGATCAGGGCATTTGGCAGGAATCGAGGTGCCAAGGTCAGCTGGAAAGGGAAGAGCCAGGGCAGAGAGGCTAAGGCAGGAGTGGGGCCAGCTCTGGCCCCACTGCCTGCGGCCCAGCCGGGCCACTTCAGCTTGACTCTTCTCTGGGCCCAGGGCCGTCCTTCTGCCATGAAACCGGCCCCCATCCCCTGATGAAGCAAACGCAGAACCTCGCCTTAGCTCGGTGTTCAAAGCCCGCTGGACCCGTCCCTGCCCTGCCGGCTGGCCCAGGAGATCCTGGGGAGCAGGGGGTAGAAGCAGGGCTGTTCTGAGAATGGGGAAGCAAACAGACAGAAAGGCAGGGCCATCAGGCGAGGGACGGTGACCTGCTGTGGGGCTGGCGGGGGTGAGGACGCACGGGACCCACCACAGCCCTGGATCTGCCGCCCGCAGCAGTGCTGCTAAGGGAGGTGGAGGCGCCCTTTATGGAGCCGCGGGGGTGGGGAGGGCAAACTAGGTCTGGGGCTGTGAGAAGGAAGCAGATACCTAGGGGCGGGGTCAGGCTCACCGAGCTGGAAGGCCTGGAGGCTGCCAGTGCACATGGCCATGGAGCAGGGGGGAAGTCAAGCCTGGGAGGGGAGGGGTCCCCAGGGGGAGTCCAGAGCGAGAAAAGCGGAGATGGCCTGGGCCCAGCATCTCTAAGGAGTTGAGTGTCTGGTCTCACTCACGCTGCCCCCTCCACCGCAGTGCGCACCCCACTGCCAGAGGCCCACCACCGCCCCCAGGGCCCCTGGCTGGAGGAATCCCAGTATCATGGCCCTGCCCCACCCCCCCCAACACCTGGAGGCCTTGGCCTCCGTCTTCCTTCTCTGGCACACCCGGAAGCCCTGGGCTCCAGGTGTGGGCCTGTGTCTCCCTCCTCACCACCCAGTCTCGTCGGGCAGCAGTTTGGACCCAGCAGCACCCCGGAAGAGGCCCTGGAGGACGCTCAGGGAACTCAACTGAAGGCCGCCAGGAGGCCCAGGCAGCACCTGCGTGGCCCTCACCTTGTTATTGGCCAGGTACAGGTAATTGAGGTTGGCCAGGTGCTCAAACGCCTCCTCCGGGAGCCCTTCAAAGGACAGGCAGCAGTCAGAGCCCTGGATGAAGGAGACGCTACAGGGGAGCATGGCGGGAGCCTACCTCCCTCCCCCACCCCCACCTCACCCACCCAGACAGGTGAGGCCCGGCGGTCCTGTCCCTCCCCACTCGGTCCCCAGGGGCCTGCCCAGCCCCAGTTTCCAGCCCCGGCCCAAACTCAGAGGAGCAAGCATCGGGCGTGGCTGAAAGGATCCAGCTGGGAGGCGTTCTGCCCAGGGGACCGGCCGGAGGGTCAGAGCCGCTCTTCACACCCCGGGACCGGCAGCCTCTGTGCTGTGCCAGCACCTGGGCGGCCCCCGCCCCGTCTGGCAGAGGCAGTGTGGCCGGGAGTCCAGCCAGGCTGGCCCCTCTCCAGCCCTGAGGCCGGCCTCTGACCCTCAGTTCCGGGCGCCCGGACCCTCAGATGCTGGGACTGGCCCAAGTAGCTAGCGAGAGGGAACAGTTACATAAACACGCCGCATCAACGGAAGCCCTGCTGTCGCGCTGGGACAGCCAGGCCGAGTGTTTAGCAGCCTGAAAAATGATGCTAAACGAATCGCGAAGGGAAGCGAAGCAGGTTGTAATAGCTACTGTAGGCTCTGAATTTACAAACACAAAGCCAGAAAGACGGAGGTGGGCTGTGGCAGCCGCTGCGTCCCCTTACAACCTGACCAAACCACATCAGCTTGTGCCTTTACATCTGGCCAATCTAACGGTATAGAAACACCTCCACAAAGCTGCTTGTTTTAAAAATAGAAAGAAATATGGTGCATCAAAATGTCAATAGTGGTTTTTCATTGCAATCAATTATGAGGCAGAATTATGAGGGTTTTTTTTCCATTTTATTTTTCAAAATTTCTACCTTATCAGAGATTATTTTCATCATCAGGAAAAAAAGCCAGTTTCTTAAAACTGGGGGGACTCTAAGGACCCCCTGTGAGTCAGACTCCATGACAGGGCCCTGGGAAGCTGAGCCCCTGGCCCCCTGCCAGGGCCCCTCGTACAGCCCTGCTGCCAGCCTAGCCCAGGCGCTCCCAGGGGGGCTCCCTGCACCACACGGGCCCTAGGGGGCCCCTCACCTCGGGACGTCAGGCGGTTGTTCTGCAGGTTCAGAGTCTCTAGCCGGTGTAGTCGAGAGAGTTCCTGGGGAAAGATCTTCTCCAGCTGGTTGTTCTGGGGTGGGGGTGGGTGTTAGCATCAGCAGGTGCCAGGGGTGCCCCAACCCTCAGCCCCAGCCCTATGAGCCATTGTCTCTGTTGGGCACCCTCCTTCAGAGTCTCCCCCATTGCAGACAGACCCTAGCGCCTGCTCTGGGCCAGGCCTGAATGTGGGTGCTGAGGCACGGCTTTGTGGGTCCTGCATCAAGGAGCCCACGAACGGGGCTCCACAGACAGTTCCACCTGGCGTGCTGCTACATGGTGGCAGGTGTCCAAGCCAGAAACCATGCTGCTTTATTTTGCTGACTCTGGGGTCCCCACTCCACCCGAATCCTTTAAGTGAGCACCTCCTCCAGAAGCCACCCTGGGTTGGGCTGGGGCTGGATTAGGAGCCTGCTCTGAACCCCACACAGCTCAAGTCCTTCTATTTCTGTTTCTGGTTGATGTCTCGGTTTAGGCCTCGCCAGACTGTGAGCACCCGAAGGCAAGGTGGGTCAGAGTCCCCCCACCTGCCTAGTACCCCACAAAGGGCAGAGGCACAGAGCAGGTACCGAGACAGAGCTTAAATAACAAGGGGATCCGCAAACCACGCTCCAGACCCCCAGTGTCGTGGGACTGTGGGTCACCTCCCCACATAGGGTCTGGCCTCTGGAAATGGATGTGGCCGACCCCCCAAGGCCCAGGGCTACAGACCACCCGACTACCCTGGGTGAACCAGCGCTCCCAGACACCCCCTGCTGCAAGGCCAGGCTAACGTTCGTGAATTCTCGCCAGCACCCATTGTCCAGGCCTCCGAGCGCTCTCGCGTGGGTGTGCTCTGCTCTGCCCTGAGATGGTGTCTGTGGTGGCCTGGCTGTCCCAGGGGTGGCCTGCCAGGCAGAGCCTGACTCCTTACCCAGCTCCAGCCCAGCCGGCTCTATGTGGACACGGCACAGTACTTTGGACCAGAGGCACATGGGGTCCTACTATGACGCTGACCGGACCTAGCACCCTATACCTGGGGGCAGGGAGGCCCAAGTTTTGGAGGCTCTGGATGAAACACAGAGCCGTGATAGCCGGGGACTCCAGGGCCATCCCTGGGGCGCGTTGGTGCAGCAGCGGCCTCACCTGCAGGGACAGGTGGCTGGTGTGCTCCGGCAGGCCGCCCGGGAACTCCCGCAGGTCAATGCCACCGCAGTCCACCACTCCCTCCTGGGAGCAGGCGCAGTCCCGAGGGCAGTCGGCTGCAGCTGGGCCAGGCCCTGGCTCGTCGGGGCTCAGGACCAGCACCGGATCCTCCTCCACGAACTCATTCTCTTCCGGGCTCGGGCTGTGGGCGCCACTGCGGCCAAGCCCTGGGGCCCTCACGGCAAGCACACGTCCTAGGTTCAGCTGCGGCGGCAACAGCAGCAGGAGCAGCAGCGCCCTGCTCTGGGCCATGGTGCCTGCAGGAGAGGCCGAGTCAGACCCCCCCTGGCACTCCGCGAAACGCCAGGTCCACTAAGCCTGGGGCACAGGCAGTGTCCACTCTGGACCCTGTCCTCAGCCCCCCGCTGATCTGCTGGCTGCCGCCCTCCTGCCCACTCACTCCCATCAGGGCCACCCCTGCAAGGGAGGGGCAGCCTCTGCCCTTGCACCAGGCTTGGCGCCAAGGGAAAGCTGAGGCGGGACCTGCCTTTATTGAGCTCTTACTGCACTGGCACAGGCAGCGCTGGGAGGCCCTGACCCTCCTCCAGCAGCCCCAGGCCGCTGTGGGCCAGCACCAGCCGGGTGTATCCTAGGTCTTCCGCTCGCCATGCTCAGACCTCGGGACTGGCCCTGCCTTCCTCCCAACACCACTGTCAGCCCCGGTCATCAGGAGCCTAGTCTTTCGCTATAGGACTGCGCATGTGCCGCTCTTCTGCCTGGACTGCGCATGTGCCGCTCTTCTGCCTGGCCCGCCCTCCCCCTCCCTTCTGCCACCAGTGATGTCTTTTCCCAGAACCACCTCCAGCGTAATGATGTGGGGGGAGGAAGATGGACACTGTGTCCCCCAGGGCCTAGCATTAGCCGGGCTACGGTGTGAATACCCAAAGGTATCTTTTTCTCCACCCAGGACTGTGTATGGCTCTCTGCGTGGGTGCAGGCCAAGCCTTGAGTCTGGCTCCGAGTAGGCACCAGTGAACGGAGCTGCAGCTGCCTGCGTCATGCCTGCGCCCACGCCTGCTGCCGGTGCACTCAGCGGCTCCCACCAGAGCCTGATCCGCTCACCTGACCGCTGCCCCCTGCACAGCCACTCCCCAGCACGGTCCCCTGGTGCAGCAGGGAGCGGGTACAGGGGCTGGTCTCCCACTGGAGGTCCACTGCCCCCGCAGTACCCTGGGCCTGGCCTTGGCTCAGGGCTGGCTCCTCGTGTGCTGAGTCGAGACTGGCAGTGGCTCAGAGGCCCCGCCTCCACCACGTGCTGACTCTGGCCTCACTGAGCCTCACCTTCCTCACCTGCACAATGCAGACGACACACCTGTGCTCGCAGGGAGCAGACACCAGAGCCCCTGCACCACTAGGCGGTGAGGTGCTGCCATCACGGCTGGGCGGCCGCACACCGCGAGGCCGGGCACCTGCTCCTGAGCCAAGCGGCCGACAGCACGGGACTCCAGCTGAGCCCCCTTTCTGCCACCACTCGGGCACCACAACCCTGAGAGCAGTAAGGAAGGGTCTGCTGAGGTGCTGGGCCTTGACGGTGACACTGACACTCCGCAGCCAGACGGCCAGGGCTGTGGTCTTGGCTCTGGCTCGTGTCCAGCTGTGCGCTTTGGGCAGATTTTGTGACCTCAGCTTCTTCACTCCTTAGGGGAGAGCAGAACTGTCCCCACAGGAGACAGTGACAACACAGTGAGAGACACTTCCTGCACATGGTGAGTGCCCAGTAAGCCTCAGCTCTCCCCACCGCCATCCACTCAACCAGCCCACTGCCCACACTCGAAGGCCCTATCTAGATGCCACTTGGCTTTCCAGCCCAGGCCCAGGCCTGCCTCCTGCTGGGGCAGATGCACCAGCCATCCGGGAACCCTGCTGCCTCATGGCTGCCAAGGTCCTGCATATCCCACTCTGCTGCCACCTGCGAGGTGCGGCGCCATCGGGGCCCAGCCCTGTGTTGGGCACCAGGGACCCAGGTGGGCTGGGTAAGGTCCCTGCCTTCTGTCTGAAAGGGGCAGCAGGCACCAGGGCCAATACCCACAGGCCACCTAGACTGGGGTGACAGTGGAAAAGGTACACGAGGTCCCGGAGGGCAGAAGTATGAGCAGAGAGAAGAGGGGTGCAGCCAGGCTCCCTTGACCCGAAAGGCCCACGCAGGTGCCAGCCGCTGGTCTGGCAGGGAACCAGAGAGCCCAACACACGCAGCCCCTGGCCCCATGCTCGCCCTCCCACACCCCTGCGACCCTGTGCCCTGGCCAGATGCCAGTCCGCAACTCCTCATTCCATGGCACATCACAACCCCACAGCCAGCTCACGCACTTCCAGCCCCCGGTGCAGCCAGCACTGGACGGAAGCAAGCCTCCCCCTTTCCTGCCTGTGTGACCCCACTGCAGACTGGGGCTCTGCGAGGCGGGGTGTGGGCATGGACTCCAAATGCAAGCCGAGCAGGAGGCCAGGGGCAGGGGCCAGAGAAAGGAGGCTCATCCCCACCCATCCTGTGCACGGGCTCTTCCTCCTCCTTTCCCCGCGGTTTCACGTCTGTAAAAATCTGGAAACTGTACAAACATGTCTTTATATGAGCATTCCAGCCCATGCTGAAAATGTTATCATCACCACTTTGCAGATCAGGGAGCTGGGGCCGCGGGGAGCAGCCACTGCAACAGCTGTTGAATGGCCCAGCTGAGCTCCCACCCAGGGCCCAACCCCATGCTCTGCCTCCCTCCCCTGGGCCTCTCCTCTGTGCTGGGGACCCAGACAGAAGACTCAGGCACGGCTGCTGCCCTTCAGGGGCCCGTGGGGCACTGCGTGCTCTGGCAGCCGCCCCGCACCACTCAGCTACTGGGCACTTGCAGCATGGCTGGTCCACATGCAGATGCGTTGTGAGTGTAAAACGTAGTGGCCCCACAAACTGTTGAGATCTTTACTTAATATATACTAAACTGATCTTCTGTATTTAAAGAGAATTGAAAATGAATCTTGTGAATGGAAGGGGAGAGGGAGCGGGAAAGGGGAGGGTTGCAGGTGGGAGGGAAGTTATGGGGGGGAAGCCATTGTAATCCATAAGCTATACTTTGGAAATTTATATTCATTAAATAGAAACTTTAAAAAAATAAAAATAAATTAAAAAATAAAAAATAATAATAAATTAATAATAAAAATATCAATAAATAAAAAAACATAGTGGCCCTGGATTCGATACCTAATATGAACGACAGCCCCTAAAATCTTATTTATTTTTATATTGATTACATAACTTTTTCCAATATATTGGTTTAAATAAAATAAATTGTACCTGATTCCTTTGACTTTTTAACAGTGTAGTTTCTAGAAGAGTTTACATTGTGCGTGTGGCTTGCATTTCTGGTGCTCACTGTATTTCCAGTGCTGGCCTAGAGCATGGTGTAAACTGAGTACAATAATCCCCGGGTCATCAGAGGCACGATGGGAGAAACGCAGAGTCCAGGGGGCCCACAGGAAGTCCTGCCTTTCCTGGGGCCAGAGAAGGCGTCCTGACAGACGTGATGCCCGATGCGGCCCCCACAAGGGATGAGTATCAGGCGAAAGGGAAGGGGTGATACAAGCAAGGTGCGAGTGTGTGCTGAGGCCTGTGAGCAAGACAATCCATGCTGTGAGCCCTACAAGGCTGCGCAGCCTGTCTGGTGTGGGAGGGGCATGGTGGCCACGAGGTGAGGGACCATTGGCCTGGTCTGGGCAGAGAGGGGAGGGGCTGAGCTGCAGGGATGTACAGGAGGAGCTGGATTCCAGGGAGAGGCGGGGAGACAGCCAGGCCTCCGACAGCCCCTCCCCTGCCCCCAGCTGGCCCAGTTACCCTTGGGACCTTGGGATCCTGGCAGTGCCAGTGCTACCCCCATAGTTTGCCATATGATCTTGGTCACACTACTGACCTATTCACACAGCCTCAATTGTCCCACTTGTTCTCCTAAGACCATTGAGCAAGACAAACCCCCAAGCCTCATGGGTGTGCCCAGCCACGTGGCAGGGGTGTGTGGGGAGGAGCAGCAGGGAGAACAGACCCCTGGTCTCTGGGAGCTACAAGTCCACCTGGTGAGGGACAACTCAAGCCCTTGGGCAGAGCGCCAGCCTGGCGGAGAGCTTTGGAGACAGACGAGCCTGGGCTCCGATCCTGACTGTGCTGTGGGTCTGGGTGAGTCACTTTCCTACCCTCAGCCTCCAGTCTAGGAAGGGAGATGGGAGATGAAGTGCCAGCACTGGTGCAACACACACAGGGTTACTACTCCTGAAGAAGCCACTGCACCTGCCGCTCCCTCCACACCAACCAAACCTCCCCTCCAGACCCAAAGTGGGAGGTTAAGGCAGCACAGGAAGAAGGAAGGGCAAGGGAGGCCCAAAGCAGGGACCACCTTGGCCCCCAGCACCACCTTCCTCCTTCACTCAAACTCGCTACAACTCCACCATCACCTGCTCTGGGCCAGGCCCCAGACAGCTGCTTCCTGTGGATGCTAACAGAAACCCCAGGCCTGGAAGTTCACCTTCCTATTTGGAAGACTTAAACCTAAAGCACAAGGGGGGGGGGGGGGGTCCCATCGCTGCCCCTCCCCCCCCAAATCCCTTCAAGTGCCCCTGCTCCAGGGTGTCTCACTCTGCCCCCTGGTGGGATTCGGGTGTTCCCACAGCACTCCTGGCTCACTGCTCTCCTGACTCCTCACACATGGCATGGGGGCTGGCACTGTGGTGCAGCATGTAAGGCCAGCACTTGCAACCCCAGCATCCCATATGGGCACCAGTTCAAGTCCCAGCTGCTCCACTTCTGATCCAGCTCCCTGCTAATGTGCCTGGGAAAGCAGCAGAAGATGGCCCAAGTGCTTGGGCTCCTGCACCCACATGGGAGACCCAGAGGAAGCTCCTGGCTTAGGTCCCACCCAGCCTTGGCCATTGTAGCTATGTAGGAAGTGAACCAGCAGATGGAAGATACATCTCTCTCTCTCTTTCTCTTTGTGTGTGTGTGTGTGTGTGTGTGTGTGTGTGTGTGTCGCTGTCTCTCTGTAACTCTGCCTTTCAAATAAATAAATCTTTTAAAAATGAATAAGCGAAAACATGTGCTGAGGGAATGAATGAATCGATGAAAGCCAGAGTCGAGAAGGATCTGCAATATGACCTGGGACTCCCTCATCTACAGAGCCTATGCTAAAGGCAAGACCAGGGCTCAAATCTGTGCGCTGTGACTCCTGCCCAAACCTTGAGCTGGTCTGGAAGGCTGAGTGGCAGACAGGACAAGCACTGGAGGCAGAAGAGGGGAAGGAGCAAAGGCCCGCTGGGTGGTGGGGAGCAGGGGAGGTTGTGTCTGAGGAAGGGTGAGCAGGGCCGGAGGCTCAGGCTGCCCAGGACATCAGCCACCATGCCAGGATGATGGTGTCGGGAAGCCATCCAGAGCTGCAAGGGCCCCAAAGGTGCCTTACCCAAAGGGACGAAGCCCTCGGGCACAAGATGTCCTGAGAACAGTCATTCCCATCTGATGCTTCTGACCTTGCCCTCCAGGCCCTGGGCCCCAGCGGGGGCCATTAGGAGCAGAACCCCCCAGGCCAGCCGCTGGCTTTTCCTGCAGCCTCAGGCTCTTCTGAGTAACCAGCGGGTCCCGTGCCGCTGCCTCACCTCGGCCTTCCCAGGGCAGAAGGCTTCTACACCAGAGCGGGGTGGGCACAGGCTCAGCGGAGCCTCTCGGGGCTGGGCAGACCGCCGCTTCACCTGCCCCGCCGGCCCCGCTCAGCTCCGTTGGCCTCCACAAGCCCGCGACTCCCTGCAGCGCTGGCGCAAATACCCCCGGACTAGGGCCAGCCGCATTGCAGCACCCGACAGGGCGCTAGCCCCGCGCTGCCCCGTCCGCTCCTCGGCGGAGGCCTCCCAGCCACAGGCCCCCGGGGGTGCCGGGAGCTGCGCGCCGCGTCCTCTCCACCTGACGGCGCGTATGTAAGGTGTTCCAGCGCCACCGCCGCGTCCCCAGCTCAGAGACCTGCAACCTGGAGCCTCCGCTACGCTCGCCCCTCCTCCTCAATCCCGCTGTCCCGCTGGGCAACGGTCGGAGACGGACAGACGGACTCCAGGCCCCCAGCTGAGGGAAGGCTCTGGCTGGGAGGGCGCGCGGCGCTGGGCTGGGGCCACACCGCGGCCAGGGCAGCCGAGCCCCAGGCGCACGGGCTTCGCGTCACCTGTCCACGCGCCCTGAGGGGCCTCAGTTTCTCCTTATATAAAAAAGACGGTGGTGGGCTCGCTGAGACCCCTGAGGAGCGGCTGTGGGGACCCCCGCTCTAAGTAAGGGGTCCTAGCCTGCCCGGGTCCCCCACCTGCCCCCACACTCCCTGTCGCCGCCGCGTCCTTCCACTCCCCCCGCTGCGCCCTCAGATTCTTTCCAGATGTGCGCAGCGGGAGGGGCCCGGGGCTGGGACCAGTCCGTGGTCCGGAAGGAGGAGAGGCCCTGCCCGGGTTCTCATCGCGCCGGGGTCGCACCGCCAAGGGGATCGCCAGCCGTGCCCTCGGGACAAGGTCCCAAGGAGCGGGCGACAAGCAGCGGCCCCGCCCCGGGCAGCCGCACGGCCCGCCTTGGGGGGGAGCTCTGAGTCCGCTGCCCCGGCGCGGCCCCGGGCCCCTGCCCACCCGGCCGCCGCCCGCGCCCGGTACCTGCTGCGCCCCGGCGCCGTGCCGCGCCCCGCCGGCCCCGCTCGCTCGCCCGAGTTTTGGCTGCGCTCCGCAGGCGCGGGCTCCTTCCATTCGAGTTGAGCCGTGCGCTCCGCGCGGCGAGTTTTGTTGTGGGTTTTCTTCTCCCCGCCCCTCCCCCGCCCTCCCCCGCGTGCATCTGCTGGACGCCGGCCTCCTCCGGACACAGGGTCCCCACGGCGCGCCGAGAGGAGGGCCTGCCCCTCCCGGCACTGGGCTTGGCCGGGCCTCACTTCCCGGGGAGGCAGAGCCGCCTCACCGACCCCTCTCCGCCCCGGCGGGGCAGCCGCACCACGCCCCCCGCCCAGAGCCCAGGAGGCGGGGTGTCTAGCCCGCAGCGCCTCCCTGTTCTCAGCCTTCAGCATAGAAGCGGACCCCCTTCGGGCCCCAGCACCTGAAGGTAAGGCCCTTCCACCCCGCGCCACTGGACGCAGGGCTTTACACACCCACCGGCCACCAGCACCTTCCCGTCCACTCTCCCATCCTGGGGTCCAGGCCGTGGCTAAGGGCTGCCAGCCAAGACCCTGCTGGGCCCCTTCCCGGAAGAATTCCAGGCTCTCCACCCCATGCTCCGCCTCCACTTGCGTTGGCCCTGTGCCCACAGCCTGGGGAGCCTTGAAGGATGGCACTTTGGGCCCCGAGTGGCTGAGTGTGGCTCCCAGGGGCAGGCAGGCAGGCAGCGGGTAGACTGGGGGCCCTCGTGGACCATGTGGCTCCCAGGAGCTGGAAACGTGGCCAAGTAAAGGAACATTAACTACTAGCAGCTGAAGCAACACTGGTCGGCGCCAGGGACTTGGTGGTGGAAGCGGTGGGCTGGGCTTCGGGGGTACTTGGCCCCTCCACTGGGTAGCAAGCCTCTCCTTTCCATACTGCCGGGGCTGTGAGCAAGGCACCTACGGCTGCCCTCTGCTAGAGGCGGAGAAGGATAACCGAGTCACCCCAGGACCCGAATCTGCCCAACCTGTGCAGCCAGGTCCCTGGGTGAACAGCCCAGGCCTTTTGCTGGCTGCTGTGGCCCCCATGCCCTGGTTTAGCCAGGAGCATCACTCTCTCATCTTCACGGCCCCCCGGGGGAGAACCGCCGGCGCCCCCTATTTCACAGGCAAGCAGATGGCCTCAGAAGGCCAAGGGACTGATGGAATGGTGCAATGACCATGAGTGAGCAGAGCTGGGGGCCAGGAGCCAGGGTTACCCTTCTTCACGGCCCAAGTTCTTTCCCTGAGAAGCACAGTGCAGAGCCTGGATTTGAACCCACCACTGTCTGTTTCCATTACACCAAAACTTGAGAACTTAGCAAGGATGGGAATGGGAAATATTTTGCCTTCTTTGGCCTCAAATTCCAGTCCTCTCTGAGCTCAAACTTATGAGGGTTGGTATGATTCACAGCGTGGGACAGGGGCCAACACAGAGATGCATCTCGTGTCTTCTGAACATTGAGCCTGGATTCAAGTGGAGCTAAAAGAACAGAACTGCACCGGCTCAAATGCCCGAGACCTGAACATCCCCTAGGACAGCAAGCACCAGCATGAGCCTGGGGCCACTGCGTGGGAGCCCCATCCTAAATCCACAAAGCCTGAACCAGCTCAGCCCTGTAGGGAAGTGCATCTTTGTACCTGTAAGTGCGTGGGCCAAGGGGTTTCAGGGGCCAGCCACATGGCATGGCCACACCCAACCTGCCTGCCCCCCAGAGAAGTAGAGTCTTCAGTGGAGTGCCAAGCCAGTGCCTACACGTGTTTTGTGGCTGTCGGGGCTGAGCACAGAGCTCCATCATCCGTCTGGAGTATACCCTGGGGGAATCACTATGTGTCCCTGGCAGAAACTGGAGGTGAGGCTGGTGCTCCGAAAGCAAATTCTCTTTCAGAAGGGCAGGGAAAACAGAGCTGAGTTGAAATCCAGATTCCCTGAATCTACCTGTGCTGCTTCAACTCCATGGAGCTCCTGTTTGGTGTTATTGTAGTGCACAAGGTCAAGGACAAGCTTTGAACTTAGGTTCAAATCCCAGCTGGGTTCAGATGGAAATAAAGCTAGCATCTCACAGAGTGTTTTTTTTTTTTAAGACTTATTTTATTTATTTGAAAAGCAGAGATAGAGGTAGAGATAGATATAGAGAAGAGAGAGAGAGAGAGAGAAAGAGAGATCTTCCATCTGCTGGTTCATTCCCCAAAAGGCTGCAATGGCCAGGGTTGGGCCAAACAGAAGCCAGAAGCCTGAAATTCCACCCAGGCCTCCCACATGGGTGGCGGGACCTAGCACTGGGGCCATCATCTGCTGCTTTCCCAGGCATATTAGCAGGGAGCTGGCTCAGAAGTGGAGCAGCCGGGACTTGTACTGGCACTTCTGTAGAATGCTGATGTAGCTTAACCTGCTGCTGCATGGCACAAGAACTACAGGAGGTTTAAATTAAATTGAAAAATGCAAGTGCAGGCCTCTACACAGCACCCGGGACAGCAGCTGTTATGACAAAACCACCATCCAGACCTGAGCAATGTCCAGGAACATTATTAAGATAGAAATGTCAAGTGGCAAGAATTAAGAGCCCTCTTTACGGCCAGGACAAGTGCCTTCTAATTTAAAACAAGAAGTTAGAAACTCAAAGGAGGACGGGGAGAACGCATGTACGGCTGGACAGAGTCAGCACTGCAGAATAAGAGGCTCTCCGAGGCGGGAGCGGGCTCGGTGATGACGAAGGGGAGCAAGGAGCAGGAGCTCTTCTCACCCTTGAGCAGCAGGAAAGAACTGCTCCGACTTCGAGCGTAGGGCCCAAGGCTTTCCTCTTTAAGTAGCTGAGTCCCAGCCGCTTGTCTGGACATTTAGGAATGAAATCCCATGATGCTGTTTAGGGTGTATGGGTTCCACCTGAAGGATCTTGATAAAAGATAAGACTTATCAAGAAACAATCAGGGCAGGGAAACCCACCCGCCACATCAGGTGCACCGGAAGTCCTCCTGAATTCCATAGCATCCCATACAAACTCTCATGGGTGAGTCAGTCCCCCAGGGCAAGAAGCTCCTGTTCACGGCCCTAAAATCACATCACTGGCAGACATAACCCCCCAGAGATGTCCCTACCTTAATCCCTAGAAGCTGTGCACCTGTTACATGACAAAAGAGACTTTGCCGATGCAATTAAGGTTATGGACCTAAAATAGGGAGTCCATTCTGGATTATCCAGTGGGACAAATCTAGTCACGTGAGCTCTTAAAAACAGAGAACTTCAGGCACTGTGACGTAGCAGGTTGAGCCTCCACCTTTGATGCCGGCATCCCGTATGGACTCTGGTTGGAGTCCCGGCTACTGTACTTCTGATCAGTGCCCTGCTAAAGTGCCTGGGAAAAGCAGCAGAGGTTGGTTCAAGTGCTTGGGCCCTTGCACCCTCGTGGGAGACCTGGATGAAGTTCCTGGCTCCTGGCTTCAACCTGGCTCAGCCCTGGCTATTGTAGCCATTTGGGGAGTGAAACAGCAACTGGAAGTTCGCTCTCTTTCTCTCTCCCTGCCTCCCTCCCCCCACCCCCATCCCCAGCCCACTCTGGCTATGTAACTCTGCCTTTCCAATGAATAAAATGAATCTAAAAAAAAAAGGCAGCAGCAGCTTGTGTGGAGGCAGGAGAGATGAACGGAAGGGGAGGGGGGTCAGAGAAAGGCCAGAGTCCACATGGGGACTGAAGCAGCCTTGAAGATGATGGGGGCCTGTCATTCTTCGATTCCTGATGTTTCACATTTTCATTTAAGTGTGTTGATAGTTTTTGGAAGTAGGCTAAGACATCGAAAACTTATGTAGAGAGAAAACAGTCTTACCTAGATGTGAAAAAGAGTTAAACCAAACAGGTGTTATCTGAATTTTTTTTTTATTAAAGGTCCCTGAGTAGGCCCTCAGGCATCTTCTTTTTTTTTTAAAAAAGATTTTACTTATTTGAAAGGCAGAATTATACAGAAAGACAGAGGCAGAGAGTGAGTCTTCTATCTGCCTGTAATAGCTGGGGCTGCGCCAGGCCAAAGCCAGGAGCTTCCACGCGGGTGCAGGGGCGCAAGCACTTGGGCCATCGTCCATTGCCTTCTCAGGTGCATTAGCAGGGAGCTGGACCTGAAGTGCAGCAGCCAGGACCCAAATCGGCCCCCACATTGGTGACCCAGGCAGTGGCTCCACCCACTGGGCACAGCACCAGCTCCAGCCCTTAGTCTTGAGGGACACAGATACTCAGCCTCTCCTCTCGCACTGTCTTGCAGGGGGCATGTGGTTCTGGAGCCCTCGTTTTGTCTCTCTAGATGATGGAAACGTCATGGGTCAGACTTGAAGGTCTGAGGACTGTGGCGTCAACTACGGGCATTCAGTCCAGCCTCTGGCTTACTCCTCAGCAGGTGTTCCGTGGTGGGCGGGGCGAGGGAGGGTGCCTCTCCTGAGCCCTGGGGCCAAGTCGCTCAACCTCTGGCTAGGCTGGAACACTGTTACAGCAAAACATTCTAGCACTGGTTTCTCTGAGGGGAAATAAATGTTTCTTTATAATTCGAAGGTTTTTCTCCCAGGCTTTTGCTAACCATACATGAATTCGTGATTTTAGGTTTAAATTGAAGACAGAACAAAATTGGCTTTGAAAGGCAAGATTGGGTGGCTGGTGGGTATTGTGGCGCAGTGAGTTCTCCAGCAGATGGGAGGTGTCTCTGTTTCTTAAATAAACAGAATAAATTATAGAAGGAAATTTTGAGTTGAGATACTTGTATGTCAACTACTGGCTAAGGTAAACTTTTTTTTTCAATTATTTTTTATTTATTTGAAAGGCAGAGTTACAGAGAGAGGAGGAGACACACGCGCACATACACACACACACAGAGAGAGATCTTCCATCTGCTGGTTCACTCCCCAAATGGCCACAATGGCTAAGGCTGGGCCTGGCCATGGACAGGAGCCCACAGCTTCATCTGGGTCTTCCAAATGGATATAGGAGCCCAAGCACTTGGGCCATCTTCTGCTGCTTCCCCAGGCATGTTAACAGGGAGCTGGATCAGAAGTAGAGTAGAGAGGTCTCGAACTGGCCCTCCCATGTGGGATGCTGGCAATGCAGGCAGAGGCTTAACTTGCTATACCACAATGCCAGCCCCCAAAATAAATTAAATTTTAAAATGATGAGGGGCCACCATCCAGGCACTGAGGGACACCTGGAAGTGACACATGCCCAGGCTGGGGGGCCTTCAGACCTACGGCAGCGTGGAACTGACGCCGGCCAGCATCCTGGATGGGCAGGGAAGAAGAATCTCCCCAAGAGCCCCCACAAAGGGCAGCGATACTTGACTTTGGCCTTGTGAGACATGGACAAAGAGTCCAGTGAACCCAACCAGACTTGTAAGGTGCAGGGCAGTGAGAGTTTAAGTGTGTGTACTGTGAGGCCATGGCGCTCGTGTGACCCACAGCACAGAATACTAAGATGGCCATGAATACCTAAAACCGACGCCACATTTCCCCAGAGGCTCACGTCAGCATCAAGGCAAGCATGCCAGGTACTGCCTGCTTTTTAGGAATCGGACACTCAGAGAAGGCGTGTAACATGCTCAGGCGAATCAGCTAATAAGAGCTTGGGTTAGAATTCAAACTCAGGCCTTCTGTTCCAGTGAGAGTCGGCTCCTACACCGCAGCTCTCTTTCTCTGGTGTGAGGGTTCTGCTACCTTAAGTTAAATACAAATGGACTGAAAAAGACAAAAACACAAACCAGAGGGGCTAGCACTTGGCTGGGCGGTTAAGGCACCCCTTGGGCTGCCATCTTCCCATCTCGCAGCACCCACTTTAAGTGCCAGCTCTGTTTGCAATCCAGCTTCCGGCTGCTATGCATTCTGGGAGGCAGCAGGTGCTGGCTGCAGTGCTGGGTTCCCGCCACCTGCGGGGCAGACATGGATGGAGTTCTGGGTTTCTGGCTTCGGCCTGGCCCAGCCCTGGCGGTTGCAGGCATTCGGGGCATGAACCAGCAGATGGAAGATGGGTCTCTTTCTCTCTCTGACGATCTGCCTTTCAGGTAAAGTGAAAATAACAGGTCAGACTGCATTCATGCCCTGGAAACTCGAAAGCTTTTATGAACAGGTTAGGGTGTAAGCACAGAGGAGAACGCTTCTGATAAAGGCAAGAGGAGAATGCACCACTTCCTCCCATTCAAACAATCTCTCAGCCACCGAGGGGCCCACCTCCGTCCTGCGGGCTGGGGTCAGGAACACCTCCTCGGGGCCAGTTTCTAGTCAGCAGCTTCAACTGATTTCCAGGCTGAAACGTCTGTCTGTATTCCCCCCTCCTGGTGACTAAGCAGAGTCACTCCTCCCGGTCTTCAGTCTCTCTGTCTCTCAAATATCTGTGAACTGATATCACCCCCTGCCCCCGGGACCGCTTTGCCAGGCTTGAGGCTTGGGTCGGCCTCTCGGTGCCTGCCTAAGTCAGCCGTTCCCGACAGCACCGCGCCTTCACATCCAGAATTCTTCTCCGCCTACTCGTCTGGTGCAGGGTCCGATCTTGAGCGGAGCGCCTTCTGCGCGCTGCAGGAGATGCCGCGTTCTGAGAGGTGAGCTGAGGAGAGAGAGGAAACCGCTCTGCCAGCACCTGGTGAGGGGAGCAGCACCCGGGGCCTCTCTGCGAGCAGCGCACTGTCGTCAGGTTCCTCCCTCTTCCATCGAAGTTTGTGGTCTGCAATTCAGGAGCTAAAGGCCCAGTGCTTGTGATAGGCTGCTAAAAATACCACTGTGCGTACCTACAAAGTATTTAAATGATTATATTTCATAGGATGGACCACACGGATAGCACTTTTTGTAATAAGGTTTGGATATGTTTTAACAAAATATTTGTCTAAGAAGCCTGGCTAAAATTTCGTACCAGATTAGACATCCAGCCCAGAGGAATCAGACGCCACATTTCCTAGGGGCCAGGAAGCTGGCCCAGGGCTCTCCGTTCCTACCCAGAACTAAAGAACTGCTTGTTTGCAACAGTCTCCAGATACATCTACGATGGGAACTTTCCAGAAGATTTTGTAACTATGCAGAAAAACTCAAAAACGTGGCCAGCTTTGGCTGAGGTTCCCAGTAGCACATGACTCCTCCGGGGCCCTCGCGAGCTCTTGGGTATCATGCCCCAAACCCCAGTTCCTGCCAGCGTGGTCCTGACACCAACTCAGCCCCACAGAGCTGCTCACCCAGGGGGACGGCCTGGCGGGTCACCCCCCACCACCGCGCCCCGCCCCGCCCCAAGTCCAGAACATCAAGCAACTTGTTTGTGTTCAAAAAGCAACGACTTTGGCGCAGGCAGTGAAAACTAAACTCCGGCGGAAGTGCAGACCTTCTAAAGCCGCAGTAAATGATTCTCTGTCCGCGCGACAGAGATGAGTAAGTGTTAGCCGTTCTTGAGGAGAACGGAAGGGCGCAGGCAGGCAGCAAAGCCACACTGCCCTCGGTCCTGCGGCCGGCTGAAGGTCTCAGATGTTCCAACAGCAAGTTTCTTCCCCACATGACATCAGGCACCATCTGTTGAGGACCTACTATGTGCCTGGCATTTCACAGCCTCACAGCAACCAGTAAGCTGATTTTTTTTTTTTTTTAATGACAGAGGGAGAAACTGGTGTGGAGTTCTTACTTATTACCAGCCAAGGTCCCAAAGCAGTTTAAATGCCACAGCAAGGGGCATAGCAGGTTAAATCTCCCCCTGTAGCGCCGGCAACCCAGTCGGGCTCTGGTTCATGTCCCTGCTTCTTCTCTTCCGATCCAGCTCCTGTTTATAGCTTGGGAAAGCAGTAGAAGATGGCCCAAGTGTTTGGGCCTCTGCACCTGTGTGGGAGGCCCAGAGGAAGCTCCTGGCTCCTGGCTTTAGATCGGCGTAGCGGCGGCCCTTGTGGCCATTTGGGGAGTGAACCAGCAGGTGGAAGACCTCTCTGTCTCTCCCTCTCTATAACTCTGCCTCTCAAGTAAATAAACAAATCTTAAAAAAAAAAATAAATAATGCCACAGTGAGGCCCAAATGCCACATCTGATGGGCCCCAAAAGTTTCCCACCAGGCCAGGCTATTCTAAATGTATTATTTTCTGAAACTACTAAAGTTGCAGAAGATAAGGCTATTAATTGTAAGATTTAATTTCCTACTTTTTTCCTAAGGTGAATTATATGGAAAAAATACAAAGAGCTTATGTTTCTATGTGATTGAACCATTTACAAGGTATTTTAAAAATTAAAAAGAACTTTAGTGATCACTATCTTCATTTGATTAAGAAACAGTTGGGGGCCGGAGCTGTGACACAATAGGTTAATCCCCCACCTGCAGGCACCAGCATCCCATACGGTTGCTGGCTCGAGACCCGGCTGTTCCACTTTCTATACAGCTCTCTGCTATGGCCTGGAAAAGAAAGCAGTGGAAGATGGTCCAAGTCCTTGGGCCCCTGCACCCACATGGGAGACCTGGAAGAAGCTCCTGGCTTAGAATCAGCACAGCTCTAGCCATTGCAGCCTTCTGGGGAGTGAACCAGCGAATGGAAGACCTCTCTCTCTTTCTGCCTCTCCTTCTCTCTCTGTGAAACTCTTTCAAATAAATGAATAAATCTTAAAAAAAAAAAAAAAGTCATTCCTGCTTACTCCAGTGAGCAATGAATGCATTAACACTAGAGACACAGAAATGGGTAACTCCCCCAGATGGCCGCTAGGCCAGAGTTGAGCTGATCTGAAGCCAGGAGCCAGAAGCCTCTTCCGGGTCTCCCACATGTGCACAGAAGTCCAAGGACTTGGTCCATCTTCTACTACTTTCCTAGGCCATAGCAGAGAGCTGGATCAGAAATGGAGCAGCTGAGACTCGAACTGGTGCCCATATGGCTTTACCTGTTACGTCACAGCACAGGCCCCAAAACATAACGTTTTCTTAACACTTTCCATGTCATTCCTTCTCATATTCAACAAGGACCACAAAATCTGAGTGTGAATCCATCTGGACAAGAATAGCAGAACAAGGACCTACAAGGCAACTTTTTTTTTTAAAATACTTATTTATTTGAAAAGCAGAGTTGGAGAGAGGAGAGAGACAGAGAGAGAGAGAGAGAGAGAGAGAGAGAGAGTCAGTCTTCCATCCACTGGATCATTCCCCAGATGGCCACAACAGCCAGAGCTGCGCCGATCTGAAGCCAGGAGCCAGGAGCTTCTTCCGGGACTCCTACAATCTTCCACTGCTTTCCCAGGCCATAGCAGGGAGCTGAATGAGAAGGGGAGCAGCCAGACTCGAACCGTACCCATAAGGGATGCCAGCACTGCTTTAACCGCTATGCCACAGCGCCGGCCCTGCCACTTTGTTTTTAGAAACAAAACTACTAATAAATTGATGTGTCTTACTACTTTGGCTGCTTCACTCTGAAACTCCATTATGAGAAGCCGCAAACATTTTCAAAGCCCAGAGTCAGGCTAAGGGGGCTGTTGTAATGCTTTCTTTCATCCGCACAGCAACAGAGGGTCTTTGTACTGGGGAAGGCGGCGCGTGCATCCTAAGAAATGCAAAACCATTCCTCTGCTTCTCACATGCATTCATTCAACACTAAGCTGAGACTCTGGGCTGGGGCTGTCATGAGACACATGCATGAGGCGCAAGCCCCTGCCCTCACAGAGCACAGTGTTCTGCAGGAGACAGAATCGAAGTCCTACAAGGAGCGGTTAGCTCTATTTTGTGGCAAGGAGGGACCGTTTCCTTCACACAAAGGCACCTGAGCTGGTCTTGAAGGATAAAGAGGAATTTGCCAAGAGGATAAGGCGGTGGGTGGGCGGGGAGAGAAGGGCGAGGGCGGGCACGGTGCAAGGTGACCCAGCTTGGCATTGCAATCACTAGCTGACGGGCTTGCTCTGTACTGATCATTTGGAAACAGAGCCTTTCGCTAGCAAATGGAACTCCTCTGCTGTCGTTCGTACAACCTTATGACGCCAACTCCAATCCTGCTTTTATCTGCTGTCCACTGCAGTTGACTCTGTAGTGGTCACCAGTGACTTCCGAGCTGCTGAACGTGATCCAGTGGACTTCTCAGACGTCACTCAACAAAGTCCAGTGACACCGCTGACCATTCCCACCTTGGGGCTGTCCTCTCTTCCCGGAGTCCCGAGTCCTTCGTCCTTGTCTACCTGAACTCTCAAAAGCTGACGTTCCTCATGACTTACCCCAACTCTCCTTTCCCACGCCAGGCACTATCAGCCATGCCTGTAGCTTTGCATACCACTCACAGGACGTCCAAGCTGGCCTCACCTCTGAGCCCCAGCCTTGTAGCTCCAATTGCCTCCTTAGTGTCTCCATTTGGAAGCCTGTCAGGCATCTCAAAGTTAAAATTCCAAAGTGCAGCTCATTTCAGCCATTCCCACTGAAAGCCACTCATCCCGGCATCACTCGTCATGACCCGCCCTGAACCTGGCAGTCACTGGAGCCATTCTTGCCCCTACACCCAGGCGCCAATTTCCGTCACCTGGCCGAGGGCGACCCCCACTCCTGACATACACCCTAGTCCAGGACACATGTGGCACTTGGCCCTCCGCTCTCCAGCCCTCCGCCCCCAGCACTTTCTCCACACAGCAGCTATAGGGGTCGCTGAAATCGCTTTATTCTCCTGCTGAGAGGCTGTCTGTGGTGGCCATGGATCCCATGCACAAATATTCCAGGTCCACTTGTTCTGCCAGTATACAGTAGGTTTCTGAAATTTGGTGGGGCATGTGACCCTCTGGGGACAACGAAATGGGAGAAGAGATCCACGTCACTTCTGGGCGGAAGCTGAAGGGACAGTGCACGTTTCCCGCAGGATGGACACGATGGCCCAGAGTGGCTATCAGGGCGCCTGGGCTCCAGACCGAGGATGTGACGGGGACAGGAATACACAGCCCAAGTGAGAAATACTCACATGGCACCTGCCCTTCCCTGCACCCACTGCACCAAGCAGGAAACACAAATGCCCTGCCAGGTGAGTGAACCCCAGGGTAACCAGCTCCGGCAGACCCACCCCACGGCTCGCCACATTCTGCTCTCACTGGCCCAGACAGTCTCTGGAACAAGCCAGATCTCCCCTACCCTTCTGGGCAATGCGCTGGCCTGGCTTGCTCCTTCCCTACCTTTCACTGCTGTGTCCAGTGCCCTTCCCGGGACTTCCCATTCCGGCAGCCTGGCCGTCTCCTGCAGGGCACTGCACGGCCTGTCCTCACCGATCATCCCTCTGACTGGCTCTCTCCCATCAGACTGTGAACACGCTGGGGGAAGAGCCCACCACGATCTCCAGTGCCTTGCCCAGGACCTTCGGTAGACTTCCCGGGATATCACAGGTGCTCAAAAAATACCTGTTATGTGAACGAACAAGTGAAAGAGATCCCAAAGCCAGGACATAACACCGCAGACATCACGGCACACATGCACCTGAGAAGCCACGTCCCCTTTCCAACATGCCACACCGCCTCCCCAGTCACACACCAGTGACTGCGTCAAGGCAATCAGAGGGTGAGGTCCAGAGAGCACTGAGCCTGCAAATCCCCAGTGTCTCCCACTCCTCTCCCTTGTCTAAGAAACCCTGTGCAAAAGGGAAACACATACCATACAAGCAAAGGGGATGAGGAAGAGCGATTTTAATTTTCTATCAAACATTCTTCCAAAAGCATTATTTTACCCTGTGTCTCATTAAGTATAAGAAATAACATTAGCATTAGAAAAGCTAGGAGAAGAGATAAACCTGGATAATTATTTAAACTAAACTAAGTGTAAAAGGAGAATTTTAACAAAGGACTGAGAGCTTTATAAATTGTTAAATTAATGAGATATAATTTGAAGACTGTGCATCTCAAAGCAAACATTATTTGTTCACTTCCTTTTAACAATAGCATTTATGATGCTGATACACTGATTTTTCAGGAAGGAAACCCATTTTAAAGTATTTTTATTTAAAAACAGGTCTGTGTTCAGCTACAGATTTTTCCCACAAACTCTATGTTTTTTCTATTTTGATTCAGAAACAAATACAGTTTCTGCTAGCATGATGCAAAATTTAAGTTTTTTTAATCCCAGTACAGGATTTTAAGAACCATTAATGAGAAGTTCATTGAGGTCATTAAGTGCAAAACACCAGCTACTGCCCAGTTACTCATATTGTGTCTTCTCTAATTCTTTCTATGAAAACCTTTTACATGGAATCTTCAGCAGGATAATCCTTAAATACAATTTTCAAGCAAAATAAGATTTTGTTTACATAGTTTTTAGATTCTTCCTGCTCCTAATTTTATTCTGAAACAGTTTTAATCACCCAGTGAACTTTGTAATGCACAGTTGTTTGCATTTCAGCGCAGCAGCAGTACACCACTGGGCTCTACCGACCCCGGCTGAGAGACAAGATTGGTCACACCCATTTAGAAACAAATCTATTTCACACTATTTGCCCATGTGTAGTTTCAGTGTAAGCTCTGGGGATGAAAATACATCGATACACATCTACAGATCTCATCTTGATTTTCAGAAGCAGCCGAAGGGAGCTCTTCAGAGCTTGGCCTTGCCTGGCTGAAGCTGAAGGTTTTGTAACTTCATAGCCAGACCCATGTTGCCAGTGATCTTCAATTTGCCTTGGAAGAAGGCCTGCAGAAAAAGAAAGAGAATTCGTTACTCGGGGCTTTTCTTTCGAGATTACTGGTGTTTCTGGACTATTCGGCCCTGAGACGACTGTTTCATCCAGGTCTGCAGCCCGGCTTTCTGGTGAGATTCGGAACCAGGTTCCTCCCAAGGAGGCCGTGCAGCAGCCACGCTTCCCCGGAGCGACCGAAAGGAGACCCTGCCCACACATCCTCTCAGAGACCGGCCCTGTCTTCACCTGCCCTCCTCAGAGGTGCTGCATTCCCCACGCATTGGGCGGGTGGGGGCACGCTACCTCGGTTTTGTCTAAGAACATTACAAGTGAAGTAGAAAAATGAACTGTGTTTTTAGTAGGCTTCTAGGAGAAAAAGCACACAAAACTCACTTGGGAACCCTTGGGACTCGACACAATGTGAATGAACTACCACCTTTTTTTTTCTGGTCTACACGATACAGGCTGTTGTATTACTTTTTGGCTCAGTTAAAAAAAAAATCAAACCAATCCAAAGTGCAGAACCACAATTTATTCCATTTAACAACTGCCTGGGATTAGATCACATGATGTTTGCTAAATTTATCATGTAACAAAATCTGGGGAAAATTTTAAGAGAAATAGCAAACTTAGGAACACAGCATGTCTTTGTGCCATGACCTCAGTCTTTCAACTAAATTCTGAGAGTCAGGAAGGCCAGATGGGCCAGGTTTGGGAGGACCGGCTTTTTAACAAGTGCACAAGGGAGTCAGGAGCTCGTCACATCATCCACGGAACGCACAGAGCTGCTGCTCCTACACCTCCCGGAGAGCATGAACAAATCCTTTCTCTGCCCCCTCCTCTGGACAAACTAAGTACTTCCTTTCTATATGGCACAAAGCCTTCTGTCTGATGACGTAAATGTCAGATGTCTCAGAACACAATATATTTAACATATGTCACTCAAAAATATGGACCAGCAGACAAACTTCTTTCTCTTTTCTAAGTTAAAAGAGAGGTTTATCTGTTATCTACTAACAATAGAGACTACATGAAATGCTGCCATTGAGAATTCAAACGTAGGGGCCACTTTAATCTGGCCCCTCAGTGCTCTTCAGTGGGCTTCCTGTTGGAGAGCACACTGCTCTACTGCCCAAGACTGAAATTAGAATTTCCATTGCATTTAATGATGTCCAGTCAAATCCTCTACTGAGTGACAGGGAACAGCATTAGCACGTTAATAGAAAATCTGCCACTTTTATCTTTAATTCCTTTGGGTGCTAACAGGTACTGGAGGAAAACGGGCAGAACACAGAGCAAGGTGAGGAGGGCAGCAGAGATGTGTGGATGTGTGAAGTCTGAACACTCTGCTGGAGCCATGCACTGCGTGTGCAGCCGGACAGGGAGCAGTGGCAGCAGGGGGTCGATGGCAATGCCTGCCCTGGGGGCCTCTGTTCCATGCAGATATCTGGAGCAGGCCCAGTGGGGGAAACGTCAATGCCAACGGCGTGGAACCAGCTGAAGCATCACAGATGCAGACCTCACTCAGGACCAGCACGGCACTGGCTGAAGCAGGCAGACTTGCTTAGAGAAAGTATCTTTAAAAGGACCACAAGTGGCCGTCAGGGTCAAGTGTTCTGTCCAGTCTCACAAATCATGAGGGAATAACAAGCACAAGACCCAGACTTGTGAGCCAGGCTGAGGCAATAAAACAGTGAAGTTACAATGGAAAGAAATACCTTAGTTTCTTTTTTGGTAATGGAAAGCTCTGTATATCAAGTCTGTTCAGCTACAGAGTTTAAGAATAACCTTGACAATTTAGGGACCAGGAAAATCCACACAAGGTATCAATAAATTCTGGGCAAATAAAATTTAATCCAACAAGTGTTCACTGAAAACCTAAAAGCGTCTAACACTGTGCTGAATTCTGCACACACACGACTAATAATCCGCGGCCTGTTTCTCTGGGGCCTGATCTAACAGGAAGAGGAGGCACACCATGACCACTGTACCAGGCAAGCGCTCAGCTCAGGAGAGGGCTGGTGCTGCACCTCAGCCACGTGAAAGGAAGTCCACAGCAGTATCCTCTCGGCAGCTGGCCCGGGAAGGACATGTCAGGGGAGAAGAGCACGGGCAAAGACACACACTGTGCGAGGTCACAGCGCCTTTGTTCAGACAGCTCCTCCTCCACACACAGGTGCTGGCTAACCCTCGGTCAGCCTGGGGCCCCACGCATGCGTTGCCTCTTCTGTGAGGCTTTCCTTGACGGCCCAGGGACATGTGGCTGCTTCCCCCTACCCTCCCCTAACCACAAGCCAGGTGTGGCACTTTGGATCCTTGTAACAGGGCTTCAGAAAGATCATGGACTATTCACATTAGCTTTTAATTCCATTTTTTCATGAGCGTTTTGGAAACCTGCATATCTTTTATAGATCCACCTTCTACCAAGCTAGACACCCTGAGCACAGGAGCCATTGCTTTTCCATCTGGACTCTCCTGTTCACAGGACAGCATCTAGCACGAAGCTTGCTCCTCAGACATCTGTCATTTGTGAACATCTGGGGAACAGAGTTGTGTGGGGTTAAGCACTCTGCACATCTGGGTAGGAGGCAGGAGACGGTGAGCTCCTTCACTTACCGACTGAGGGTTCATTTTACCGGTCATTAAGGCCAGTAAGTCCGAGTCAGCCATGGTGATCGTGCAGTCAGCCTTCTTATCTAAAACAGAGAGCGTGGGAAAGGAGGGGGAAAAGGAGAGCAGTCAGTTTCACACACATTTTAATCAAGAGCCACTGACAGCAACAGACTCACCCAGTCCTGAAGCAGTGCTGGGAGATGCACACCAGGCAAACTGCAAAAACCACCAGCAGCCTCAATATTTAACAAGAGGGAACTGATTAAATAAGTTATGGTATATTCATGCAATGGGATACATCACAGCCATTATAAAGATGATGGGGCTGGCGCTGTGGCATAGTGGGTAACGCCGCTGCCTAAAGCGCTGGCATGCCATATGGGCACCGGTTCTAGTCCCGGCTGCTCCACTTCTAATCCAGCTCTCTGCTATGGCCTGGAAAGCAGTAGAAAATGGACCAAGTCCTTGGGCCCCTGCACCCGTGTGGGAGACCCAGAAGAAGCTCCTGGCTCCTAGCTCTGAATCGGCACAGCTCCTGCTATTGTGGCCACCTAGAGAGAGAACCACCAGATCTCTCTCTCTGCCTCTCCTCTCTGTGTATAACTCTTTCAAATAAATAAATAAATCATTAAAAAAAAAAAAGATGATGTGCACCTAGACTTACTGACCTGAAAAAATGTTCAAATTATGGTGTTTATGACATCATTATATTAGCCAGTTACAAAATAAACTGTCTATTGATGCCATTTTTGCTAAAAAACAGGATTTAATTACCAAGTACAGGGAAAACATCTGTACACTGGGACACCTCTTTGTTACTCGCAGGATGCATGTGGATCCCCACACCCCTGTGTCCTGGTGTTCACAACTTCCCACAATCCCCTCCCTCTGGTGTGACTGGCAAAGGTGATGTCATCCCTGTGACTTCACTGCCTTGTTTAAGACTCAGGCCCACTCTCCCACTGCCTTTGAACAAACCAGCTGCTGCGCCGCAAACTTCTACAGACACTGCCATGGTTCCTTAGGAGCTGCCGGCAACTCTGGCTCACGGCTGGCAAGACACCAAGGCCATCGTTCTCTGCACCGCAACCTGAAATGTGAGCTTGGACACAGCCCTCCCAGCCCAGTCCCTGGTTGAGAGCCCAGCTTTGAGTGACCCTGTGCAGAGGACCCAGCTTGGTTAGCTAGGAACTGGGAAGCAATAAATGTGAGCACTGTTTTAAGCCACTAAATCTGTGATAATTTGATTTGCAATGAAACTATTTTCAAAACAGGGTCAGGTAAGGGGGAGAAGGTATTTGCAATCCCGTGTACCTGACAAAGAACTTGTATCCAGAATACAGAAAGGACTCCTACCACACAGAAAAGATTGAAGTGATCCAACATGAAAATGAACATTGTACAAAAGAGGTCCTCCGAATGGTCAACAGCACACATGCAATGGCACTTAAAGTCACTAGTGACTGGAAAATGCACATTACGGCCATGACGAGACGCCACATAACTGCTAGTATGAACGGCTGGAATTTTTAAAAAGCCAATAATCAGAGTAGCAAGAACACAGAGCAACTAAAAGGTCAACCTGATACAGCAAAAATATTAGAGTAAAATGGTACAGGCTCTATGGAAAGTCTGAAAGTTCTGCAGAAAGCTCAACCTACAAGTACACACACTCTATGAACTAGTAATTCCACCCTTAGGTATTTACCCAAGAAAAATGAAAACACATGTTCACACAAAAACCTGTACGTGAATGTTGATCATGGCTTTAGCCGTGACTGCCAAAAGCTGAAAAAAAATCCAATGTGCATCAACTGGCAAAGGCATGGACTTCCCCTAACTCAGCAGCAGAAAGAACAAATTGCTGATGACCTCTTGAAAGAAGTAGGCTCAAAACCTACACACTGGACGATTCTATTTGTGCAACACTCTGGGGGAAAGGTGGTGGCCGGGACTATAGGGACAGAGACTGAGTTGGTGGTTGCTAGGGTCTGAGGGTGGGAGAGGGGTCAGCTACACCGAGACATGAGAACACTCTTTGGAAGCTGGAAAATACTCTGTTACCTTGATTTTTGAAAGTGGTTACATAATTGTTTGCATTTGTTTAAATTCACATAATTATTCACCTAAAAAGAGTAGATTGTACAGCAAATAAATTATACCTCAAGGAATTTGACTTTAAAAAAGAAAAAAATTGACAATACAAAAGACTGTCAAAAACATAGTACAGGGGCTGGTGCTTTGGCGCAGCAGGTTAAAGCCCTGGCCTACAGTGCCGGCATCCCATATGAATACCGGTGCAAGTCCTGGCTGTTCCATTTCCAATCCAGATCCCTGCTAATGGCCTGGGAATGCAGCGGAGAACGGCCCGAGTGCTTGGGCCCCTGCACCCATGTGGGAGACCAGGAAGAAGCTCCTGGCTGCTGGCTTCAGCCTAGCCCAGCCCCTAGTCACTGAGGCCATTTGGGGAGTGAACCAGTGGATGGAAGTTCCCTGTGTGTGTGTGTGTGTGTGTGTGTAACTCTGTAACTCTGCTTTCAAATAAATAAATTCTCAGGCTCAGGGAATTCAGCCTACCAGTGACGATCCTAGTTAGCACTGTATCCCATATCAGAACACACTCCAGACTCAAGTCTCCTGATAACAGAGACGTGGGGATACAGCAATGATGGTTCAACATGAGAGACCTGGAAGTTCCTGGCTCCTGGCTTTGGCCCAGGTAAGCTTCAGCCACTGCAGGCACTGGGGGTTGTGGGGAGGGGGACAGTAGATGGTAGCACTTGATCTATCTCTCTCTACCTCTCAAAAAATAAACAAAAGCAGAGCAACTGAAACTCTCCATAATATATGGAAGGAAATACAAAACAGTACACTTACATCAAAACCTATTTGGCTTATACTTTTTATTCCCCAAAGAGACCTTTTATTTAATGAGTACAAATTTCCTAAGTACAACTTTAGGAATATAGTGATTTTTCCCTTATATCTGCCCTCCCACCTCCACTCCCACCCCAACCCCTCCTCCTCCTCCTATTCCCTGTCCCATTCTCCATTAAGATTCATTTTCAATTAACTTTATACACAGAAGACCAACTCTATAATAAGTAAAGATTTCAACAATTTGCACGCACACACACACACACACACAAGAAAAACTTGGAAGAAATTTTGCAGTTAATTCTTATAATACAACTCATTAAAGGCAGAGGTCCTATATGAGGAGTTAGTGCACAGTGACTCCTGTTGTTAATTTAACAAATAACACTCTTATATATGACTTCAGTGATTACCAGAGGCTCTTGACATGAGCTGCCAAGGCTATGGAAGCCTTTTGAATCCACAATCTCCATCAGTATTTAGATAAAGCCATAAGTAAAGTGGAAGTTCTCTCCTCCCTTCAGAGAAAAGTACATCTTTCTTTGATGACCACCTCTCTCCACTGAGGTCTCACTCAGAGATCCTTCATGTAGGAAATTTTTTTTTTTTTGCCATAGTGTCTTGGCTTTCCATGTCTGAAATGCTCTCATGAGCTTTTCAGCAAGAGCAGAATGCCTTAAGGGCAGATTCTGAGGTCAGAGTGCTATTTAAAGTGATTGTCATTCTATGAGTCTGCTTCCCACGTTGGAATATTCTCTCCTTTATAATTCTATATTATTATTACCAGACACTTGATCTTGCTAATACTATATTTTAAGACCTGGGTATATGTCCAGTGGAAATGAGGACTCATGTACACAAAAAGACATGTATGAAAGTGCTCACAGTGGCAGGTGTGTGGCACAGGAGGTGAAGCCACCTCTCACGACATACACATCTCCTACAGGATCAAACCCCAGCTATTCTGTGCTTCCTATCCAGTTCCCTGCTAATCTACCTGGGAAGCAGCAAATGACGGCCCAAGAACTTGGGTTCCTGCCACCCATGGAGGATATCTGGATGGTGTTTCCAGCTCCTGGCTTTGATTTGGCTTAGCTCTGGCTGTTGAAGACATTTGGGAAGTGAACTAGTGGATGGAAAATGTGTCTCACCCTCTCTGTCACTCTGCCTTTCAAATAAACAAACAAATCTTTTTTTTTTTTTAAGATTTATTTATTTATTTGAAAGGAAGAGTAACAGAGAGGCAGAGGCAGCGAGAGAGAGAGAGAGAAAAAGAGAGAGAGAGAAAGTCTTCCATCCACTAGTTCACTCCCCAAATGGCCATGATGGCTGGAGCTGTGCCAATCTGAAGCCAAGAGCTTCCCCCAGGTCTCCCACACGGGTGTAAGGGCCCAAGCACTTGGGCCATCTTGTACTGCTCTCCCTGGCCACAGCAGAGAGCTAGATTGGAAGTGGAGCAGCCAAGTCTCAAACCAGTGTCCATATGGGATGCCAGCACCACAGGCAGTGGCTTCACCCGCTATGTCATAGTGCCAGCCCCAACAAATCTTTTTTTTTTTTTTTTTTGACAGGCAGAGTGGACAGTGAGAGAGAGAGACAGAGAGAAAGGTCTTCCTTTGCCGTTGGTTCACCCTCCAATGGCTGCCGTGGTTGGCGCGCTGCGGCCGGCACACCGCGCTCATCCGATGGCAGGAGCCAGGTGCTAGGTGCTTTTTCCTGGTCTCCCATGGGGTGCAGGGCCCAAGCACTTGGGCCATCCTCCACTGCACTCCCGGGCCACAGCAGAGGGCTGGCCTGGAAGAGGGGCAACCGGGACAGAATCCGGCACCCTGACCGGGACTAGAACCCAGTGTGCCGGCGCCACACGGCAGAGGATTAGCCTGTTGAGCCACGGCGCCGGCCAGCCCCAACAAATCTTTTAAAAAATTATGTAAAATGCATAAAACCTAAAAATAATATAATCATATATAATCATCTCTATAATCACTACTAAACTCTTAGAATACATGCAAATGAAAATGTTTATGTTTACTTTGTTACCAGTAAGTAAGCCTCGTAATACTATGTATATGCCAAAAGTAATTCTCCTTAAGATGCGAGTTCAAACTAGGACAGGATATCAATACTTTAACATAGCTAAATCTCTAACAAATGGTCATTTGTTGGTTGATGTAAAAGGAGCTGGCAATTTCCAGTGGTGGCTTTTACTGGGTAAGTGCACATTCCGACACTGCTCTGGCTGCCAGTCAGTGTCGGTTTCAACAGAAATTACCCTGTCCCAGGGTAGGATCCCTTCAGGTCTGGGATGGGACACCAGTGTATGGGGCAGTGAGCTTCTACAGGGAGCAAGGCTTTTCTGAAACCATCCAAAAGCTTTACACAACGAAACAGGTGGAAAAGAAGTTTTTTAAACAATCACCTTAACAGTTGTCTGGCCAAGTCAGAATTTAATACTAAGTAACTATTAAGCTTAGACATTAAAAAAGCTGGTCCTACTGTTTTTATTTCCCAAAATTCTTTCTATTTCCAAAAGCTAGAATCCAGATAAAGCCTTTAGCTTTTCCTTCTATGCACCTTAAATCAGAGGCAACTCACAGAATGCAAACATAGTCATTTTTCTGCCCACTCATTTTGGGGGTAGGAACTTTCCACAACAAACCGTGCTGCCCACAGCAGATGGCTGCCCTTATCAGTGCTCAGCTTGTCCATCACTAGCCCCTCAGTAAGTTCTCATTCAGCAGTGCACAGGGCAGGGCCCCTGACTTTGTCTCCTGCCTCCAAGCTCTACACTATCTTCCAGGAGTTCTACCAAATGCCCCTGCATGTTTCACAGTCAAAGTCCGCGCTGAGAGTCGCCCTCCCTGTGCCTCCAGAGCGCCCTCCGTAACACAGCAACAAGGCAGCTCTGCCATCTGTGACAGACCCCTCTCCTCCACGGCTTCCAGGTCCCATCGACAGCACCTCAAATCCCGCTGGCACCTGCCTTTGAACAGCACCCACTCTTCCCACTGCTAGCCCCCATCTGCTCACTTAAGACAGAGCAACATCCATCCTCTGAGCTCCTCTCTGCCCTGACTGCTCCCTTCCCAATGCATGAGGCCTAGTGCATCAGCTTCAGCTTCATCCTCTAGCATACAGCTCTGACTTTCACTCTTCTACTTACAAAGGTTTACTGGATTGATCAAATAACCAAAAGAACGAGTCATGGCCTTTAAGCCCTCCAGAAAGCTGGTCCTGAATCATCCTGTTTCTAAATCATACCAGGCTTTCTCCAACAAGAATCAGGGACAGTGCAAAGCAGCTTCCGCTTACTGAATGCTTACCAGCTGCCATTCTTTCATTCTGCTGTTCATTTTTTTAAAGATTTATTTTTTATTTATTTGAAAGAGTTACACAGAGAGGGCACTCCCCAATTGGCCACAATGGCTTGGGCTGCGCCAATCTGAAGCCAGGACCCAGGAGCTTCTTCCCGGTCTCCCACATGGGTGCAGGGGTCCAAGCACTTGGGCCATCTTCTACTGCTTTCCCAGGCCGAAAGCTGGATTGGAAGCAGAGTAGCCAGGTCTCGAACCAGCATCCATATGGGATGCCGGCACTGCAGGTGGTGGCTTTACCCGCTACGCCACAGTGCCGGCACTATCACTGTTCATTTTTAAAAGCCTATCACATGTCCGTACTATAGGCACTGGGAATGCAGCCGTGTACCTTCCAGGCAAAAAGCTCTGCCTTCACAGAGTGGGCAGATGATCAACAAGAAAACAAATGACTTAAATACCACATAGCACCTCAGAGGAAGAGAAATGCTATGGAGAAAAATAAGGCAGAAAACAATAGGGAATGGTTATAGAGGTGTGATTTCTAAAGGGTGGTTATGGAAAGCTTCAATGAGAAGGTGACAAGGTGACACTTGGGCAAAGATTCAAAGGAAATGTGGAAGCAAACCAGGAGGACTTCTGGGGGAAGATAATTCCAAGCAGAGGCAACAGAGTAGAAAGCCCCCACACCAAGACCATCACATATTCAAGCAGCAGCACAGAGGCCAGTGTTGCCGAAGTTCAGTGACAGGAGACATCACAAGACCGGAAGCTGGCCCAGGCCATGCAGTATCACTGCGAGATCTGCTTTTACTCGGAGTGGACTGAAAGCCACCAGATGGTCCTGAGCTGAGGGAGGTCATAATCTAAGTTTTGAAATCATGGCTCGGGCCTGTGTGTGAAGAACCTGGTGAGGGCAAAGACGCAGGAGGGAGATCAGGTAGAAAATGCTGATGCTTCGACCAGGTGGTAGGAGTGGAGGAGGCCAGGATTTGCCGATGCATTAGATGGCGGTGTGTGAAAAAGGGGGCCAAGGCAGCTCTCTGCTGTGGCCCGGGAGTGCAGTGGAGGATGGCCCAAGTGCTTGGGCCCTGCACCCCATGGGAGGCCAGGATAACACCTGGCTCCTGCCATCAGATCAGCGCGGTGCACCGGCCACAGCGCACTGGCCACGGCAGCCATTGGAGGGTGAACCAACGGCAAAGGAAGACCTTTCTCTCTGTCTCTCTCTCTCTGTCCACTCTGCCTGTCGGAAGGAAAGAAGGAAGGATGGAAGGGAGGGAGGGAGGGAGGAAGGAAAGAGGGAGGAAGGGAGGAAGGGAGGGAGGGAGGAAGGGAGGAAGGGAGGAAGGAAAGAGGGAAGGAGGGAGGAAAGAGGGAGGGAGGAGAGAGGGAGGGAGGGAAGAAAAAGGGGGCCAAGGATGACTTCAAAGTTTCTGGTCTGAAGAACGCAGGAGCGATTCACCGAGAAGCGGGAGAGAGTGGGAGGAGTATGTGCTCACAGGGGAGAGGGGACCAACAGTTCAGTCCTGAGGGCTGGCACTGTGATGTAACAGGTAAGCTGCTGCCTGCAACACCAACATCCCACAAGGACTCTGATTTGTTTCCTGGCTGCTTCACATTCCTGCTGAAAGCCTGGGAAAGCAGAAGATGGCCCAAGCACTTGGGCCCTGCCACCCATGTGGGAGATCTGGATGAAGCTCCTGGCCTCCACCTGGCTCAGCCCTGGCCATGTGGCCATCTGGGGAATGAATCAGTGCATGGAAGATATCTCTCTTATTCTCTTTCTCCTCTTTCAGATAAATATATAAATCTTAAAAAAAAAAAAAAGTTCAGTCTCCCACATTAGCTTTGAAACACATCTTCAGTGTCAAAGCAAACTCATCAATTAAACTCCAATATACTTGGCGTTCAGTGGCTGTGTCCAGAAATCCGGGACTCAATAGTGCAGAGACTACTTTAAAGAAAAAAAAAAGATTTTATTTATCTGAAGGCAGAGTTAGAGAGAGACAGACAGACAGACAGACAGACACAGAGCGTGTGCGCACTTCCATCCGCTGGTTCACCTTCCAAATCGCTACAATGGCCAAAGCTAGGCCAGGCAAAAGCCAAGAGTTTCAATCCAGTTTCCCATGTCGGTGCAGGGGCCCAAGCACTTGGGCCATTCTCTACTTTCCAGGCATACTAGCAGGGAGCTGTATTGCAAGTGGAGCAGCCAGGAACTCAAACCGGCACCCATATGGGATGCTGGCACTGCAGACAGTGGCTTAACCAGCTATACCACAGCGCCAGCCCCACAGACTATTTTTAAAGCATGAGACCAAATGAGATCCTCAGGCAGTGAATGCACATAGAGATGTCTGACCCTTGGAACACTCCAACATTTAGAACTTTGGAGATGAGGAGGGACTGGCAAGAGAGGCCAGGAAGGAGCAGTTGGTAGGTAAGAAGAAAACCTCCAAGTGTTACATCAGGAAGGCTAGGAATCAATCACATTTTGCAAGGTGGCAGTCATTGGTGATCTGGACAAGATTTGGGCATGGCAATGAGGTCAAAAGCTGATGAGTGGGTTCAAGAAAGATCTGAAAGAGAGCAAGGGGCAACAGTGAGTAGAAACAGGTCTTCTGGGGTCACAAAACCACACACTGGACCATGTGCTCTACTTCATCCCCACACCAACCCCACGGAATAAACACCATTTATTATGCCCACAGAAAACCAGCTCAGAGAAGTGAAATAACTGGTCCAAGATCAGAGTGTCAGGGCCAGAACGCCTTCCTGCGTTTGTCTAATTCCAAGGCCTCAGATCAGCTCTGTGATGGCTTCCCTATGTTGGAAGGAGGCAGCTTTGACCCATTCCTGCTCCCAGGGACTTGCGGGCTATTTAACAAGTCCTGTGTCCTCTTCCCTCTGGGGAAACCGGGGCAGACTGATGGAGCCTTATTCTGGACGACACCTTTGGGAACCTGTCAGTGCTCCACAGTGAAGTCGCCTGCGCTCACCTGAGTTGGGAAGCACTGATCCTTTGCCATTCTTCACATCCACCACCCAGGTGGCTTCTTTACCTCCAGGGCCATCCTTCACCTTGAAGGCAAAAATACCACCAATCTTCTTCACAAACTGTTCTCCTTCCTGAAAAGAAAAATAACACTGGGAGTTATAGCAAGTCCATCTCTCTGGTTTTCTGGCAAGCCAAGTAATGTTTAAATAAACACATGACGTGAGCGGCTGGACCAGCAGGCAGTGCCCATGCTTCCCTTAGGATCCTTTACCTGAAAGTCTGAAAGGCAACCAGGCAACAACTCTCACGTCTGGCTAATCTTCTGTGGAAAAAGACCTTTTAGATACAACTAGTGGAAAAGAAGGGAACATGGGGGTGGTGTGGCAGCATTTTCTGCTAAAATATCCTTAATGTGTCTACTAATCTGGGAAGGATTTACTCTAGCCTTATTAACTATAGGAACCAACTGCCTTCCTCCTTTTTCGCAAGTAAATCCCCTTTCACCTATTTTTGGTTTCCCACTATCAGAACTTAAAGATAACTGGTTCTGATATCAAAGTCTTTTTTCTTTCTTGTCAACCATTTTAACATGAAGAGTTATTCCAGAATCTACCACCCATCACTTACTTTTGGCCTAATCACAGACCACAGAACCCCAGCCCCCATCTCCGTCCACAAGTTTTTTTCCTTTCCCTCTTCTCCCCTTCATTTGCACTCTGCTTCACCATTGCTCCATGAATATTTATAAAACCACAAATTATTTTAAGTTTTCTCTAGGAAAAAAATGATTAACAACAATAATAATCTTTTGTGGGTACTCTAAAGCTTTCAGGCATTTAATATACATAATTTCTTTAGTCTTCATAAACCCAAGTAGTTGGGCAGGCAATGTTATAAACCCATTAACAGAAAAAGTAACTGAGGGTCATGAAAGTTAGGAACACTGCAGACTATTCTCAACACTGCAGCCAAGGAGCCTGACATAACCCACCCACACCAACTTGACCCACTCATACCAGCATGGCTTACCCACAACAATATGACCCATGCACACCAACGTGGCCCATACAACACTAATGTGTCCATCCACACCGAAGTGGCTCATGCACATCAATGTGACCCAACTAGCACCTTCAGACTTGAATTTCTTAAATGGCTCCCTATGGTAAACAGGACAAAGGCCGTCTTTATATGTATCATTCGAGAATCTGCATGGTATGAATGATATTTGTCTGTTCTCATCTCCAACCCCCTTCTCGTCCTCCTCAGGCCTTGGGTCCTAACAATACGGGTCATCTTTACTCCACAAACACAGTGCCAAGTTGATTTACATTCCCATGCCCTACTCACCTCCTCCGATTCTCCACTCCCACCTGTGACCTCAACATTCAAGTCTTGGCTAACAAGCTAACTCTTCCACAAAGACTTCCCTATCTCCACCAGATATTTCAATGGCCCTCTGTACAGGCACCCATGTTTCTCTTTAAGGCAGGAACATTTTTCTGAGAAATTTTTTCACATCTCTCTTCTTACTAAATTCTATGTTCCCTGAGGGCTAAGACATACAGTTAGTAAGTAATAAAAGCAGAACTCAATTCCACGTTGGTTCAACCCCAAATTCAACACTCCTTCCATTTGATCACACTATATTGTAACTGTAAGACTCCCAAGCTTTATGCCAGTAGAGAAGTATTCACCAACATGGAGTGAATCAAAACAGTTTCAAAGTCTTTTCCACATTCTTTGGAATCTCTTCTTTCTCAAGGTCCTGCAGAGCTAATCTGAGAGGAGTTAATCATATTTTTGTGTTAAGCCATCCAGGAGCCAGCACTGCTCTGGGGCCAGAGGCCATGAATGACTGCTTCCAAATACATCCATGCCATCTGCTCACACAGCGCCCCAGGAATTCAGCTAAGAGTAGGCAGCAACAAGTTCGCACAGGAAAACACTTAGAAATTCTATCTACATGCTTGAAGAGAAATTCCCGACGTCTTACTACTTATTCTCTCAGCTCCTTAAGAAAGATGTATTAATCTGCACTTGCTGTTATTTTTGGAGAATCCATTTACTCTCTTACAAAATCACATCCTGGGGCTGGCATTGTGGCCCAGCAGGTGAGGCTGCAGCTTGCAATGCCAGGATCCCATTTCGGGGTGCCAGTTCAAGACCTGGCTGCTCTGCTTCTGATCCAGCTTCCTGTTAATGTGCCTGGGAAGGCAGCGAAGATGGCCCCAGTGCGTGGGCTTTTGCCACCCATGTGGGAGACCCAGATGGAGTTTCTGGCTCCTGGCTTCTGGCTCCTGGTTTCAGCCTGGTCATCTGGGAGTGAACCAGAGGATAGAAGTTTGTTCGTTCTCTCTCTCTCTCTCTCTGTCACTCTGCCATTCAAATAAAAAAGCAAAACAAAAAAAAAATCATATCCTTTGGTCAAAAATATACTTTTCAACTGAATCAGGACTCAGAGTAGGTAAGGGACATAAGGAGGGGAGAGAGTTAAAAGGGAAAAGAAAACGGCCGTGAAACTGGAGATCATTTAAGAAGGTTCTAAGTGCCTCCTAGCCTGAAGAAAAGTACTTCTTTCTGAGTAGGCAAAAGGTCAAGGAGTAGGCCCTATAGTAAACTTAATAGGGACAAAAAAATTAAGACAGAATTCAAAGAAGGGCAATGGAGTAGTGCTAACAAAGACGAAAGTAGAAATAAAATCTCTCGCCAGGCTGCCTTTGCTAATGCAGAAAATGTATGAATTGACAAAAGATTCCAAGACTTTCACTTTCTAGTACTCATTTAGGAAACTGACAAGCGTGGGAAGGAGAAAAGAAAAACAGGACAAGGTCCATGTGGGTGAGATTCTGGAAGAGGAAAGAATTAAAGTGGTATCTGCTTGCAAAGCTGCAATAATACGCGCAAAATGAGAGCAGCGCTGCTTGCTGACCCCGACAGTGAAGCGGTCGGTGACTGACACACACAGCCATATTTCACGCCTCACACACTCATGTGTAAATGATGTTTTTTGTGGAACAGGGCTTTAAAAATGGAGTAACTTGACAGAAACAACTATTGTATGGGTTGCTCTGCAGGTAAATATTGGCAGCATGAAAAATAAAATTTTTAAACTAAGCCTTTATAGAGTTCCAACTTCACATTACAGTGGATAATTGTAGGGAAAAAATTTAAAAAGCAATGAGTTTTCTTTTTCTACTAGATTTTGCAAAGACTTTAAAAACCAGCCAACAGAGTATCAGAGAAGATGTGAAGAAAAAAATGGTTACTTTCATTAATTGTCAGTAGGTCTGTAAATCTTCATCCTCTTTCTGATGGTAGTTCGGCAATATATACTAAAACGCAAAATGTACAGATCTAACCCACCCAGCAGTCTCCCCCCATTATTGTTTATACTAAGTACTTAAAGATGAGTACACAAGGAAATTTAACTCAATGTTTTACTTGCAAAACTTAAATACAACCTGATATTCATCATAGAGGAGGCCAGTTAAATATATTATGATACCTATACATGAATGTACCATGTATTTTTTTTTAAGGCTTATTTCTTTGAAAATCAGAGTTACAGAGAGGCAGAGGCACAGACAGAGAGAGGTCTTCTATACATTGGTTCATTCCCCAAATGGCTGAAAGGCTAGGCTGGGCCAAGCCAAAGCCAGAAGCTTCATCAGGTCTCCCACGTGGGTGCAGGGGCCAAAGGACTTGGGCCATCTTCCAGTGCCTTCCCAGCAAGCACATCAGCAGGGAGCTGGATTGGAAGTGGAGCAACTGAAACTCAAACAGGGGCCCACACGAGATGCTGGCACTGCAGGTGGTGGCTTTATCTGCAACGCCCGAGTGCACCATGTATCAAAAATGATAGTAAGGATTTATGTGTATGGCCATGGAACACTGTTGAGAGAAAAGGGCTTGCAGGTGATGAGGAGAGCAGACAGCTCCAGGGCCATGCCAGGCTGCAGCTGGAGCCACTGGTGGGAGCTCTCTGGTGGGCCCTGTTCTACCTCAGCAAGGCAGCTGAACACTAAGAAACTCCTGGAAGAGATGGCTCTTTCACAAGACACAGCAGTCACATCAGCTGTTTTCCTCTTAGATGTTAACAAGTCCTTTGATCTTCAGAAAGGGAGTTATAAAATATGTGCATTGTTTACCTGTGTTTCACAAATGCTCTGAATCCTCTTGTTTATTTCAACTCACTTTGGTCACCACAACAGACATATATGATGACAATCGTGATTAAGGCTAAACCCTTGCCTTACATGGTCTCAAATCTAATGTCAATAATGATACCTCACCTGCTTCTAAACTTGAAATAAAATAAAATCCAATTTTACCAAAAGAGAATAACTGTCTTTTTAGAGAGTTACTCTTAGATTGCTTTAGTGATTATTATCTATCACGAACAATCTACTGTACACAAAAACAGATCTGTATGTATAGTACATTTTAAAAACCTAACTGTAAGTTTACATACAGAGAGAGAGATGTGTTAACCACTGTTAACATTTTAGTGAACTTAAGTGACAGAACTTGGGAAGAGTAGGGCTGGCATTATGGTACAGTAGCTTAAGCCTCAGCCTATGACACCGTATTAGAGCACTCATTTAAGTCCCAGCTGCTTCGCTTCCAATCCAGCTCCCTGCTAATGTGCCTGAGAAAGCAGAAGACGGCCCACGTGCTTGGGACCCTGCCACCCACATGAGTGACCTAGATGGGATTCCAGGCTCCTAACTTTAGCCTGGCTCAACCCTAGCCCCAGCCATTGAGGCCATTTGGGGAGTGAACCAGCAGATGGAAAATCTCTCTCTTTTTCTTTCTCTGCCTCTCCTTCTCTGATACTCTTTTAAATACATTAAATAATTTTTTTAAGATTTATTTATTTGAAAGTCAGAGAGAGGGGGGAAGAGACAGAGACAGAGATCTTCCATCTGCTGGTTCATTCCCCAAATGGCCACAAGAACGAGGACTGGACCGAGCCAAAGCCAGGAGCCAAGAATTGTACCACTTCCTCCTAGCAACACCTCAAACCTGTGTCTAATTCCTCTACTCTCAGGGCCCTCCCAGTAATATTTCACATAGATCTTACCTCTTCCAGCTTCTTTTCAATCTCCTTAAAGACAAGATTTGCCTTAAATCCATCACCTGCAGAGCTGGTTGGAGCAGCCTCAATTTGATGGGTTCTGAAAGAACTGGAGAAAAGAATCAATTTTAATTTGTGGAGTCGCTTGGGTATAGGTTTTTCAACATTTATACACTAGTAATTTTCAAAAATCCTGAGAATAACAATGTTGTAATTCTTATCTGAAGAATATCTGAAGAATAATTCTTATCTGAAGAAGATAATTCTTATCTGAAGCATTTTTTCCTCAAAAAATATTGAGTGCTCATTAGATGCTAGGCATTATTCATGAAAGTACAATAAACCAAAGAAGCTAAAAAACTTAAATACAACCTGATATTCATCATAGAGGAAATTACATCCTAGTGGAAAGAGATGACTAACAAGCAAAAAATAAAGACTATGGCTACTATGAAAAAATAAGGCAGGTTAAGGGAATGAAGAGAGTAAATTTATATGTGTTTGGTACGTTATTTTTTTTATTTGAAAGGCAGAATGACAGAGAGGGACAGAGACAAACAGATCTTTCATACACGGTTTCATTCCCTAAATGGCTGCAATGTCCAGGGCTGGGCAAGGCCAAAGCCAGGAGCCAGGAGATCCATCCTGGTCTCCCACATGGGTACAGTGGCTCAAGCACTTGAGCCATCTTCCATTGCTTTCCCAAGCACTTAGCAGGAAGCTTAATCTGAAGTAGAACAGTTGGTACACGAACCAGCACCTAGGAAGAAAACAGGAAGATGGCTCTCTCCCCCTCCCTGTCACTCAGCCTTTCAAATAAGTAAATCCTTAAAAAAAAAAAAAAAAAAAAGGCTAGACTGGTAGTATGCAAATACTTCCAAAAGTTCACAGAGGGGCAGGCATTTGTTGCACTGGGACCCTGGCTTGGGATGCCTACATACTACATGGGAGTCTCTGGGCTTCAGGCCCACCTTCACTTGTGAGTCTAGCTTCTGGCTGGTGCACACCCTGGGAAATAGCAGGTAATGGCCCAAGTGTGTGGGTCCCTACTATTCACACAGAAGACCCAGACTGAGTTTCTGGTTCCTGGCTTTCGCCTGACCCGGGCCCAGCTATTGTGGGCATTTGGGAAGGGAGCAATGGATAGAAGATCTCTGTCTCTGTCTTGCAAACAAGTGAAAAAATAATTCTTTTTAAAATTTTATTTATTTGACAGATAGTTACAGACAGTGAGAGGGAGAGACACAGAGAGAGGTCTTCCATCCACTGGTTCACTCTCCAAATGGCCGCAATGGCCAGAACTAGGCTGATCTGAAGCCAGGAGCCTCCTCTGGGTCTCTGATGTGAGTGCAGGGGTCCAAGTACTTGGACCATCTTCTGCTTTCCCAGGCCATAAGCAGAGAGCTGGATCTGAACAGGAGCAGCCAGGACTAGAACCGGCACCATATGAGTGGGTTTAGAGGATTAACTTACTATGCCACAGTGCCAGCCCCCAAAAAATAATTCTTAAGCTCATGAGAAAATCAAATTGAAAGATGTTTATTTTGGTGTAAAATATTTTTAAATTCATGTAAAGTTTTTTTCATAATATGCATTTTCCATAAACTTTTTGAAGACCCCCTATTTAATAAGAAGGCAAATATAGCTGGAGCAGAGTTGAAGGATTTAAGGTCAAAGAAGGAAGAGTTTTATAGGTCAATTTTATTTATATATAATGGGAAGAATGGTAGGGTGTGAGCTGGAGAGGGCATCATCCAACTTATATGTTCGGGAGACCCAGGCGGAGTTCCTGGCTCCTGGCTCCAAGCTGGCTCAACCCAGGCTGTTGTAGGCATTTGGAAAGTAAACCAGCAGACAAAGATCTCTCTTTCTATTTCTCCCACTTTTGGTCACACGGTCTTTCAGACAAATAAATCTTTAAAAAATAAATAAATAAATCAGGCTGCCAGGTGGACAATGGCCTGTAGTGGGCAAGCAGAGGCAGGGAGATCAGCAAGGAGCCACGGCAGTAGTCCAGGCATAGGATGAGGAGGAACAGAAGGGGCTATACAGGAGCAGGGAGAAAGCAGAGGCCGGACTCACAGAATTTTTTTTTCTTGCAATACAAGAATTCAACAACCACCTGCCATTAGTTGTCTGCTTAGGAAATAACTACAGAAAATATCCTGATACGGAAGAAATACAGCCTTTATCGCCGCAAAGGCCTGGGCTGGAATCCCAGAAGCCACTAGTGCTGGGTTTCTGAGCCGGTGCCTCCATTCAGCACACAGTGGGGACGTAGGGAAGAAGGGCGTCCCTGACTGCAGCATTGAGTCCCCCTAGGCACTCCAGAGTCTCAAGGTTAGGTGTGGATAGAAACCCCAGGGCTCTGAGGAGGAGGTGCTCCCCTTAGGCCATCAGGCTATCCCTCTGTCCAATCGCAAGCACACTGATGACGGCAGACTGGACCTGGGACCCCTGGGACATGGGAAGGCAGCTGCTGCTCAATAAGCATTTTTTCTTTCTCTGTCTATTCTTTTCCTTCCTCCTGCCCCCACCCCACCCCATCCCCATCCATTTCTCCTTTTCCTTTCATTCTTTTCCTCATTTCATAAATACTGAATGACTGCTCCAGGCCATAATGATGAATAATGAATGCATGTTCCACGACACCAAGGTAAAGAAGTCAGACTGACTCTTCCACTAGAGGGTAAACCGAAGAAAAGACACAGAAGAACTGCACATCACAGCAAGCAAACTGAAGGAAGCAAATAGAGAGGAATCTACTTTCCCAGGCCAGCGAGAGACTGTTCCCTCTGAGCAAGTGCACTAACGCTAAGCCTCTGGGAAGATCCTGAGGGATAAAAGAGCCTGGAGTGTTGAAGCAAAGGAAGAGCAGCGTCAGAATGCAGTCAGTGCGGGGAGAGTGACGGGAGATCAATTAGAGAACCAGGCGGGAATGCCATAATGCAGGGAGCTGGGGACTTCACAGGAACAGTAACAGAGAAGTGAAAAAGTTTGGTCTGTGCTTATTCTTACAAGTATACAGAATGGGCCGGCGCCGTGGCTCAACAGGCTAATCCTCCGCCTTGCGGCGCCGGCACACCGGGTTCTAGTCCCGGTCGGGGCACCGGATTCTGTCCCGGTTGCCCTCTTCCAGGCCAGCCCTCTGCTGTGGCCCGGGAGTGCAGTGGAGGATGGCCCAGGTGCTTGGGCCCTGCACCCCATGGGGAGACCAGGAAAAGCACCTGGCTCCTGGCTCCTGCCATCGGACGAGCGCGGTGCGCCGGCCGCAGCGCGCCATCCGCGGCGGCCATTGGAGGGTGAACCAACGGCAAAAAGGAAGACCTTTCTCTCTGTCTCTCTCTCACTGTCCACTCTGCCTGTCAAAAAAATTAAAAAAAAAAAAAAAAAAACAAGTATACAGAATGAACAAGTGTACAGGACTGGTCCTCATGGCAGGGGGGTCTGGATTTGGGCGGCAGTCCAGCCATGGGGGTGGGGAGCAGGAAGTGACTCAAAACAGAGCACACAGGCCCTGCTGCTGAGGGGAGACACGAGAGGTCTTCAGAAGGCTTGTGGGAAATGTGTACTATGAAAATACTGCACAGGCCAGCGCCGTGGCTCAACAGGCTAATCTTCCGCTTTGCGGCGCCGGCACACTGGGTTCTGGTCCCGGTCGGGGAGCCAGATTCTGTCCCTGTTGCCCCTCTTCCAGGCCAGCTCTCTGCTGTGGCCAGGGAGTGCAGTGGAGGATGGCCCAAGTGCTTGGGCCCTGCACCCCATGGGAGACCAGGAGAAGCACCTGGCTCCTGCCATCGGATCAGTGCGGTGCGCTGGTCGCAGCGCGCCAGCCGTGATGGCCATTGGAGGGTGAACCAACAGCAAAAGGAAGACCTTTCTGTCTCTCTCTCTCACTGTCCACTCCACCTGTCAAAAAAAAAAAAAAAAAATACTGCACAAGAATTTTGCAAAGCCTTTCCACCAAAATAAACATCTTTTAATTCTATTTTCCCACAAACTTTTTGAGGTGCCCTCATATAAGGGGAGAATAAAAGTAAGGATGAGTCAGGCGTGTGTCGCCTGAGTAAGTGGGGGCCGGGGGCGGATATGGGGGAAGTGGAGGTACATTACACACGAGCTGTTTGTGAGACAGGCGGCAGGTGGACACATGCTGGCACACACTGGCATATGCTGGCACACGCTGGCTGTATGCAAGCCCACGGGACTGGAACATGAGGGAATCACAGAAAAGACAGCCCAGGACAACGCCTCTGCAGCCCCATTCTTTGGTGGTCTGGAACACAAGGAAGCAGCAGCCAGCGATGCAGGAAAAACTGGGATGGTCCGGTGCCACAGGAGCTGTGCAGCCAGAAGGTGTCAGGGAAGGGGTGAAGCAGCAAGGGTTGCCAAGAGGCAACCCACCGGATGCAGCGACATGGAGAGGACAGAGGACCCAGATGGAGCAGCTTCATGACGGGTGGAAGTCAGATCACAGTGAGCAGAAGATGGAGTAGGAGAGCAAAGAGAGGCCACGTGGCTCTTCTGAGGAGTTACTTTCAGGGGAACAGGGAAATGGGGTGGTCTCTGGAAGGGAGTGTGCTATCAAGACAGGCTTGGCGGCCTGCACCGCAGCTCACTTGGCTAATCCTCTGCCTTCGGCGCCAGTATCCTGGGTTCTAGTGCTGGTTGGGGTGCTGGATTCTGTCCTGGTTGCTCCTCTTCCAGTCCAACTCTCTGCTGTGGCCCGGAGAGGCAGTGGAAGATGGCCCAAGTGCTTGGGCCCCTGCACCTGCATGGGAGACCAGGAGGAGGCACCTGGCTCCTGGCTTCGGATCAGTGCAGCGTGCCAGCCATAGCAACCATTTGGGGGGTGAACCAACAGAAGGAAGACCTTACTCTCTGTCTGTCTCTCTAACTCTGCCTGTCAAAAAAAAAAAAAAAAAAAAACAGGCTTGGCTTTTTGGGGGTGAGATACAAAGGACATCTTTATTCTGACTCCTATCTGAAAAAACTGTAGCTTCCCTTCTGGGTGTGGGCATATGAAAGTTCTGTAACTTTTTAAACATCTTTTTCCATTTTTTATTATATTAAAATTCATACCACAAAAAAGTACCACCCTAACCATTTTTAAGTGAGCAGATGAGTAGCATTAAATGTTAATTATATTACACAATCATGACCACCATCTATCTCTGTAATTCCTGCATCTCATAAAACTGAAACTCTGTACCCAATAAACTCTAACACACCTCCTTGTCTCCTTCCCCCAACTCCCAGCAAACTACCGTTCTTCTGTTCAATGCATGTGACTATTCTAAGTACCTCACGAGTGGAATCACATATTTGCCTTTGTGTGACTGCTTGCTGTCACTTAGTGTAACATCCTTGTGTTATAGCACATGTCAGAATTTCAAGGAGGATCTGACGTAAGATCAATCTGTCAGAGCGTGTCTGCCTATGATGGTGATGAAACAGCAGAAAGGAGAGAGATCTTGAGACGGCAACAAAAGATGAGATTCAAGGGAAGGAAGAGAGTCAGCTGGGTGCAGTTCTAGATAGTTCTATGGATCTCAGAATAGGTAACAGAGTTTGGGTTTAATGGCTGCTGTTTTCTTAATAAAGTATAAGGCAAAGTGATAGGCAGTGAACATGAAAGGGTGGGTATGAAAAGTCTGAAGTAGAAAAGTGAACCGACTAAACCAAAGGAATCACGTTAACACCATCAACACAGAGCGGAATTCAAGCTCCAGCCACGCTGGCCACACCTCTGCCACCAAAGCTCTCGGTCTAGAAGGCCCAGTCTAGCCAATTCCCTGTCCTCCATTAAGACCCTGCCCAGGAAACTCCCCTTCTGTGCGACTCCAAATGCCCAAACGTCAGCTTCTCAAGAGCAGATAGGCAACCGGGCCTTTTGTATTGCCAGTTCTCAGTAAATAGTGACTGATCAGAACCAAAACTGCACTGAGGCCGGCGCCGTGGCTCAACAGGCTAATCCTCCGCCTTGCGGCGCCGGCACACCGGGTTCTAGTCCCGGTCGGGGCACCGGATTCTGTCCCGGTTGCCCCTCTTCCAGGCCAGCCCTCTGCTGTGGCCCAGGAGTGCAGTGGAGGATGGCCCAGGTGCTTGGGCCCTGCACCCCATGGGGAGACCAGGAAAAGCACCTGGCTCCTGGCTCCTGCCATCGGACGAGCGCGGTGCGCCGTCTGCGGCGGCCATTGGAGGGTGAACCAACGGCAAAGGAAGACCTTTCTCTCTGTCTCTCTCTCTCACTGTCCACTCTGCCTGTAAAAAAAAAAAAAAAAAAAAAAAAAAAAAACTGCACTGAACTCCCCTTCTCAAATCCTAATTTCTTCCTTCTGAATTCAGGACAGAAGAGTAGAATTATCTACAGCATAATGGCACACATCTGCTCAAAGGTCTGACCAACGGTAACCAAAAAAAAAGGGGTCATCCCCAGTTCTTTCCCATGAGCCAATTTCATTTAATTACTGGTCCATTTTCCAGCACTTGGTCACCATCTGCATACTTGCCACTTCTTAATGACATGTATGATAATATGATAAAATAACTACTGACACCAGTACAAAGTATCTTGATACTTTCAGGGCAGTGTCCAGATACATTCCCAAAGGTCACAGATCTTTGTATCTGATTTGACTTGAAAATCTCATCAAGCTATTGATTAACCAATTTTATGATTAGGACAAAAAGTTAACGTGTAAAGTTTTATCAACATTTTCTGAAAATCTCTGATTCCTAGTAACTTATTTGATAGGTACTCTGCTCTAGGGCAGCTGAGTATAATTTAATCTCAGAAAGAGATAACTGATATTCACAAAAGGATGTTCTTGTGATTTCTTTAAACACAAAGTTCTTCCAGTAGAAACTAAAATGTGGATATTTTAAGGTTTATTTATTTATTTTGAAAGAGTTATATAGAGAGGGGGAGACAGAGAGAGAGAGAGAGAGAGAGAGAGAGAGAGAGATATCTTTCACCCACTAGTTTACTCCTCAAATGGCAGCAACAGCCAAGGCTAGAACAGGCCAAAGCCAGGAGCCAGGAATTTCATCCAGGTCTCCCTCATGGGTGCAGAGGCCCAGGCCCTCGGTCCACCTTCCACTGCTTTTCCCATGCCATTAGCAGGGGGCTGGACTGGAAGTAGAACAGCCAGGACTCAAACTTTCCCCCACATGGGATGCCAGCATCACAGGTGGTGGCCCAGCCACTGTGCCACAACACTGGCCCCTTTGGGTGTTTTTGTAAAAATCTGATTTACATATGTTCCCCGGAATGAATCTAGTATGTAAAGCATTGGAAGGAACCTTGATAATTAAGCAGCAGAATATTTGACTTAGTTTATGAACTGTCCCTGTGTCCCCTGAAAAATTCCATCCTAAAGTCTAGAACAGGCTGGGCTTCAACAACGTCAAAGACTGGAAGCACAGAGTAGCCTGTAACAGAGGAGCCTTGAACTCAGACCATGATCAGAGTCTGACTCCTATGATGTAACTTTCTCCTCTGATCATCTCTTGCTGCTCCTATTCTTACTACTCCGACTCCTACCATGCAGAGCTTTTATGAGGATTAAACAGACATCATGCAAAGCACCTACCCTGGGCCTGGAACATACTAGGCTCTCAAAGAACACTTGTTAAAGAACTGGTACAACTCAGCAATACAAAGACAACACAACTTTAAGATGGCCAAAGGATATGAACAGGCATTTCTCCAAATAAGATGTACAAATGGCCAATAAGTACATGAAAATACACCCAACATCATTAGCCATTAGGAAAACACAAATCAAAATCACAGTGAGATAATACTTCACACCCACTAGGGTGGTTAAAATAAAATGCACAATGAAAACTGGTAACAATGTGGAGAAATTGGAACCCCGATGCAATGGAATATTGTTCAGACATAAAAAGAAATGAAGCACTGATAAGTGCTATAGCATGAAGGAACCCTTAAAACACTAAGCTAAACAAAAGAAGTCAAACATGAAAGACGACAATATTGTGTGATTTCACTTATATGAAATAACCATTAAGGGAAAAATCCACAGAGATACAAAGTACATTAAGAGTTGCCAAAGATTTGGCCGGCGCCATGGCTCAACAGGCTAATCCTCTGCCTTGCGGCTCTGGCACACAGGGTTCTAGTCCCGGTCGGGGCACCGGATTCTGTCCCGGTTGCCCCTCTTCTAGGCCAGCTCTCTGCTGTGGCAAGGGAGTGCAGTGGAGGATGACCCAAGTGCTTGGGCCCTGCACCCCATGGGAGACCAGGATAAGCACCTGGCTCCTGCCATCGGATCAGTGCGTTGAGCCAGCCACGGCAGCCATTGGAAGGTGAACCAATGGCAAAAGGAAGACCTTTCTCTCTGTCTCTCTCTCTCTCACTGTCCACTCCGCCTGTCCAAAAAAAAAAAGAGTTGCAAGGAAGAGGGTTTGGGAGGTGACTGCTGATGGATACATAGTTTCTTCTGGGGTAATAAAAATGTTCAAAAATAGACTGTGGTACTAAAAATCACTGAATGTGGCCGGCGCCATGGCTCAACAGGCTAATCCTCCGCCTCGCGGCGCCGGCACACCGGGTTCTAGTCCCGGTCGGGGCGCCGGATTCTGTCCCGGTTGCCCCTCTTCCAGGCCAGCTCTCTGCTGTGGCCCAGGAGTGCAGTGGAGGATGGCCCAAGTGCTTGGGCCCTGCACCCCATGGGAGACCAGGAAAAAGCACCTAGTACCTGGCTCCTGCCATCGGATCAGCGCAGTGCGCTGGCTGTGGCAGCCATTGGAGGGTGAACCAACGGCAAAGGAAGACCTTTCTCTCTGTCTCTCTCTCTCTCACTGTCCACTCTGCCTGTCAAAAAAAAAAAAAAAAAATCACTGAATGTATACTTAAATTGGACGGTGAATTGTGTGACATGTGAATTATGCCTCAATAAAGATTGTTTAAAAGTGGCTGCTGGGGGGGGGGGGGCGCTGTGGCATAGCAGGTAAAGCTACCGCCAGCAGTGCCAGCATCCCATATGAATGCCAATTGCAGTCCTGGCTGCCCCATTTCCAATCTAGCTCTCTACTGTGGCCTGGGAAAGCAGTGGAAGATGGCCCAAGTGCTTGGGACCCTGCACTCCTGTGGTAGACCTGGAAGAAGCTCCTGGCTCCTGGCTTCGGATCAGCACAGCTCTGGCCGTTGTGGCCAATTGGGGAGTGAACCAGCAGATGGAAGACATGTCTGTCTGTATATATGTCTGTCTGTCTCTCTCTCTCTGCCTCTCCTCTCTGTGTGTAACTCTGACTTACAAATAAATAATTAAAAAAAAAGGAAGCCATTAAATATTGGCTGCTGGGGGCCAGTGCTGTGGCACAGCGGGTTAAAACCCTGGCCTGCAGCACAGGCATCCCATATGGGCACAGGTTCCAGCCCTGGCTACTCCATTTCCGATCCAGCTCCCTGCTGGTGTGCCTGGGAAACCAGCAGAGGATGGCCCACATGGGAGACTTGGAGGAAGCTCCTGGCTCTGGCTCCTGGCTTCAGAATGGCTAAGCTCAGGCTACTGCAACCATTTGAGAGGTGAGACAGCTTTGTCTTTCAAATAAAATAAATCTTTAAAAAAAAAAAAAGTGGCTGCTGTTCATGTTTTGGAAGAATACAAAATCCCACATTTTAATCAAATCTTCATCCCCAAATGTAACATGTACCCAGTTATCAGTGTGTTCTGATTAGAGAAGGTTGTGAAATGCACGAAAGAAGTATGAGGGAGTAAAGTTCGTCTGCAATCAGCAACTCCCTTTTGACCTCAGAGCAGGCACATGGTCCCATCACAGAGGGAACAGCCCTCAGGGGTAGGAGCTGAAAGAGGTGGCGCAAGGCCCGAGCAGATCCTCCTTGGCCAGGCTGTGCAAGTCAATGGGCCAACACGTTCCCATTCAGTACTAAAAACTCACGTTCCTTTCCTCCTCAACTTCTAGAGGACAGTTGTATTTCAATAAAAGAAATCAATTCTGACCGTTTTATCACTAACCTGACCTAGAGAAACAGGAAAACACACTGAGAAACCAAAGACTGTCAGCTTACTGAGCAGTGGCAGCATCTGTTCACTCGTCAGTTTTCGGGTCCTTTACTAAAGAGCTGTTTTAAATAGTTTTAGGTTTTTTTGTTTTTTAAGATTTATTTATATTATCTTAAAGTCAGAGAGACAGAGAAAGAGAAGAGATCTTCCATCTGCTGGCTCGCTCCCCAAATGGCCGCCATGACCAAGGCTGGGCCAGGCCGAATCCAGGAGCCAGGAGCCTCCTCTGGGACCCCTCATCGATGGCAGGGGCCCAGACACTTGGGCCATCTTCCGCCGCTTTCTCAGGCACATTAGCAGGGAGCTGGGTGGGAAATAGACAGGAGGCCAGTGCTGCAGGCAGTGACTTAACCTTCAATGCAACAGTGCCAATCCCTCAATATTTTCCAAATGAGAAAAAGGTTAGGCTAGTGCCCAAAGCAGGCAGTGAGATAGAAAAGTTGAGAGGGTGCTCTTCCCACTAATCAACACTGTCTCTGCTAATCCCAGTAAATGAATGGCTGAAGCGCTTGGGGCCCCTGTACCGGTGTGGGAGACCCGGAGGAAGTTCCTGGCTCCTGACTTTGGGTCAGCCCAGCTCCAGCCATTGCAGTCATTTGTGAAGTAAACCAGCAGATGGAGCACCTCTCTCTCTCTGTGACTCTACTTCTCAAATAAATAACCAGCAACTTTTCGGAGGAAACCATTGTTGACAGCATCCTTATCAAATGATCAAAGCTAACAGCACTAATATGGGACAAACACCATGCACTTCCAAATATGATGGACCAAGAAGGATGTTTATCACTGCAGCAGTACTCTCGAAAAAAAAATGTATAGCCTGATGGGCCAAAGTTGTGGTGCAGCAGGTTAAGCAGCTGCTTGCACAATGGCATCCCACATCAGAGTGTCAGTTCAAGTACCAGCTGTTCCACTTTCAGTCCAGCTTCCTGCTAATGAGCCTGGGAAGGTGGTGGAAGATGGCCTGACTCTTTGGGCCCCTGTCACCCACCTGAGAAACTAGGATGGAGTTCCTGGCTTTAAACTGGACCAGACTTGGCTGTCGTGGCCATTTGGGGAGTGAACCAGAGGATGGGAAGATCTCTTTCTTTGTCTCTCCCTCCTTCTTTACCTTTGTGCTTTTCAAATAAATCTTTTTTTTTTTTTTAAATAATATTCTTTGGAGGCCAGCATCATGGCACAGCAGGTTAATCCACCTTTTCTGATACCAGCATCCAATTCTGGAGTGCCAGTCTGATTCCTTGCTACTCTGCTTCTGATTCACCTTCCTGCTAATGCATCTGGGAAGGCAACAAGTGATGGCCCAAGTACTTGAGGCCCTGCTGTCCACGTGGGAGACTCAGAACGCCAGGCTCCTGGATTTACCCTGGCCCAGCCCCAGCTACTGCAGGCATCTGGGGAGTGAACCAACAGATGGAAGATCTCTGTCTCTCCCTCTCTCTCTGTCACTGCAATTCAAACAAATAAATATATTTTTATAAAAGGCTGAGATACTGTGTCAAATTAAAGAAACTAAAAAGAGATAAGACAGCTAAATGCATTCTGGGATTTCCCCTTTCCAGGGGAAAAACTGGAAGTTTATAGTATATGTTATTAAGATATTATTGGGACATTTTGAATATCTCCTTTGATTAGGTATTATAAAACATTGTATCAGTGTTAAATTTCCAGATTTTGATAATTATTAAAGTTCAGTAAGAGAATGTCATTTTTAGAAATCCACACTGAAATATCTAGGAATAAATGAGCAAATATCTCCAACTTTCTCTCAAATATTAGGAAAAATACACACACAAATAGATGTAGTGGAAAGTGCTAAAGCTAATGGAAAGACCAACAACTGGTAAGTCTAGGGACAAGGTATATGAAGTTCCTTATACTAGTGTCAAAATTTTTTTCCTGTATGTTTCAAATAACATAAAAATAAAGAGTTCTAACTGAAGTAAACAGAAAATGAAAAAATATTAATCATTTACAATGCTTCTATTCCAACAGGCTTCCTAAATTCCTTCTCCATGTTGCTTCTTTTAATCCTTGCTTTTGGGTATGTATACATTGTAATTATTACACAGAAACAATTTTTACTTTTAACTTTTTATATTACATAGGATTTTCAAATAGAATGTGTTGAGACAAATCTTCAAACTAACTTAGTTTTCTATTTCTAATAAAAACTGGAAATATGCCTCAACCAAAGAATGGATAAAATGTTGTGTATTCAAACATTGGAACAATATTGAGCAATGAAAAGAAACAAATTATTGACATACACAATAACATGGATAAATCTTAAATACACTATGCCAAGTGAAAGAAGCCAGACTCAAAGGCTTTTTTAATTCCAACCACATGAAATATAAAAGGGGAAACTATTGGGTCAGAAAATCTATCAGTGGTACCAAGGGCTAAATGAAAATGCTGACCTCAGGGGTGCACAAGGAACTCAGAGGGTGAGAGAACTGTACATCTTGATCATGGCGGCAGCTGACTATAAACACCAAAACTTACAAAAATATACTAAGATGGATGAATTTTACTGAATGTAAACTATACCATAATAATTAAAAAAGAGAAAAACCAAAACAAAGTTGAGATTTAAAAATAGGTTTCAGGGGCCGGCACTGTGGCACAGCAGGTTAAAGCCCCAGGCTGCAGCACTGGCATGCCATATGGGCACCAGTTCAAGCTCCACTTCTGATCCAGCTCTCTGCTGTGGCCTGGGAAAGCAGTGGAAGATGGCCCAAGTCCTTGGGCCCCTGCACCTGTGTGGGAGACCCGGAAGAAGCTCCTGGCTTCAGATCAGCTCAGCTCTGGCCATTGTGGTCATTTGGGGAATGAACCAACAGAATTGAAGACCTCTCTCTCTCTTTCTCTTTGGTTCTACCTCTCTCTGTAACTCTATCTTTCAAATAAATAAAATAAATCTTTTAAAAAACAGATTTAATAGAGTACAGAATGCAGGCTTCTTTTCAGTCTGTAAAAGCTCTCTACTTACAAAAACTGAATAGGATGTTATCGTTTCTCTCTCTCTTTTTTTTAATTAATTAATTTCAAAGGCAGAGTTACAGAGAGAAAGAGAGCACATATGCAAGATCCTCCATCCACTGGCCCATTCCCTACATGGCCACAACAGCTGCAGCTGGGCAGATCTGAAGCTAGGAACCAACAGTCCCCTCCAGGTCTCCCATGTGGGCACAGGGGCCCAAGGACTTGGGCCATCTTCTACTGCCTTCCCAGGCCCATTGGCAGGGAGCTGGATTGGAAGTAGAGCAGCCAGGACTCGAACCAACACCCATTTGGGATGCTGGCGCTATATGCAGTAGCTTTACCCACTATGCCAAAGTGCCAGCCCCAGGATATTATCATTTCAAAGTCAACACTCATGTCCAAAACTGGTCTACACATTAACTACAAGTCAAATGCAGTTGGTCACAAGTCTTAAATACTTCTTCTTATGTTCGTTTTCACAGTCCTGTCGTAGCACTGAACATTCCATGTCTGCACTACTACAATGGTCTTCTATACATTCCTAGCCACTGGTCGCCTCATCATCCAACTAAAGTGACAGCAGAGTACGATGCACTCACATGATCTTTTGCTAAAACATATACCCTACAGGATAAGTTCCAAACACCTAAGCACAGCATTTGAAGCATGTTACAATCTACCATTCCTGTTACCTACACAATACCAACTCTGGCCCTCTACACAACCACACACAAAATAATCTACTCTCCACCCACACAGCACTTGCCAAACCTCTTTGCATTTTCAAATCTCTCTACCTATGTACAGGCCTGGAATGCCCACCTGTATCTTTCTGCCAGGCAATACCAGTCATACCAGTCCAGGTTTACCTTCTCTATGGTAGGTGTTTTTTTTTTTTAAGATTTATTTATTTGGGCCGGCGCCGTGGCTCAACAGGCTAATCCTCCGCCTTGCGGCGCCGGCACACCGGGTTCTAGTCCCGGTCGGGGCACCGGATTCTGTCCCGGTTGCCCCTCTTCCAGGCCAGCCCTCTGCTGTGGCCCAGGAGTGCAGTGGAGGATGGCCCAAGTGCTTGGGCCCTGCACCCCATGGGAGACCAGGAGAAGCACCTAGCACCTGGCTCCTGCCATCGGATGAGTGCGGTGCGCCGGCCGCAGCACGCTGTCCGCGGCAGCCATTGGAGGGTGAACCAACGGCAAAGGAAGACCTTTCTCTCTGTCTCTCTCTCTCACTGTCCACTCTGCCTGTCAAAAAAAAAAAAAAAAAAAAAAGATTTATTTATTTGAAAGACAGAGGTGCAGAGAGAGGTAGAGAAACAGAGGTCTTCCATCCACTGGTTCACTCCCCAAATGGCTGCAGCAGCCAGATGTGAGGCAATCCAAAGCCAGGAGCTAGGAGCTTCTTCCAGGCCTACCACGTAGGTGCAGGAGCCCAAGCACTTGGGCCATCCTTTCCTGCTTTCCCAGGCGCATTAGCAGGGAGCTGGACTGGAAGTGGAGCAGCCAGGACTCAAACTGGCACTCATATAGGATGCTGGCACTGAAGAAAGCAGCTTAACCCGACAGGCCACAGCATCAGCCCTGTCTATGGCGGTTTCTTCCTCTGAGCCCCTACTGTATATTGAAAAAAAATATGTCTTCCTTGCCCACATACTTGAAGGGCCTGCTTGGGAGGTCTAAACATACAGTAGTCACTCCATCAAAATCAGTTAAATGAGTAACTAAGCAAATTGGATTATGTGCAATGGGAAGCCTAAAATTACTCTGTTTAAAACCAAACCAGAGCTGGTGCTGTGGGAATCCCATAAGGGCGCCAGTTCCAGTCCTGGCTGCTCGGCTTCCGAACCAGCTTTCTGCAGTAGCCTGAGAAAGCAGAAGTCCTTACCTACATGGGAGACCTGGTGGAAGCTCCTGGCTCATGGCTTCTGATCAACTCAGTTCCAGCCATTGCAGCCATTTGGGGAGTGAACCTGAGGTTGGAGGACCTCTGTCTCTGCCTCTGGCTCTCTCTGACTCTGCCTTTCAAATAAATAAATTAAAAATTAAAATTAAAAAAAAAAAAAAAACAGAAGGGAGGGCATGTGGCACAATGAGCTAAGCCACTGCTTGTAAAGCCTGCATCCCATATCAGAGCACCAGTTCAAGTCCCACCTAGTCTGCTTCTGTTCCAACCTCCTGCTAATGCATCTGGGAAGGCAGCAGAAAATGTCCCAAATACTTAAATCTCTGCCACCCATGTGGGAGACTTGGACGGAGTCCCGGGTTCTGGCTTCAGCCTGACCCATCCCTGGCTGTTGAGGGCATTTGGAGAGTGAACCAGCAAATGGAAACTCTCTCTCTTTCTGCCTTTCAAACAAATAAACCAAAACAGAATCACATTTTTAAACTACATTTGCACAGAGTTAAAATCTTGAACTCTCCCTTGCCTTTGTGAGCCATGTTCTATTACTAAACCTATCAAAAAGATCTGCAATATATCAAGCCAATTTCTTATCAGCCATTAATAAGTCAATTGGATTTTTTCCATGCTTCTGCCTTTCTATGTTGTCCAAAATTCATAATGTCCTGCTCTGAGCAAATTAGCTACGTTAATATGCTGACAATGGTGGCTCCTTATGGTTTGGATTTTCCTAAGGGTTTTCAGCTTCAGATATGAACTGGTTGTGTTCCAGAGATTGGTACAGATCAGTAAATCAGATTTAGGGAGAGACATGATTTATTACTTTCTATTTAGTTCAATTCAATAAATATTTACCCATTATAAAAAATATCCTAGACGCAGGAAGGGTACATCATGGCTTTAGGTCTCACAGATTTCATATAATAGAAGGAATCAGAACAAGGTACATTACACTGCAATCAAATCAGAACTGGACAGAATCCAAGAGGTACAAAGTGTTGTGTGTATTTAAAGACAGATAGTACTTAAGATAGACCATAAAGAATTGTTACTGCAGAAATGATATTCTGGACAGAGAAAGAAGAGTGAGAAGACAAAGATATTTAAGAGCTTGTAAAAGGTAGGAATATGAGAAATTGTGCAAATGAAGTATGTCCCATACCCTTTGTGGAACAAAGAGTGTGAATAAATGGTTAAGCAATTCCCAAGAATTTCAGGAGACAAAAGGGAGCCAATTAGTATTAAAAGATGCAGTGAGATTAAAGAGAATAAGGAGGGAAAATAAAGACAAGTACTTTCAATTCCATTCAGACCAGTGGTGGCCCTGCCTTACCTCGGCAGTAAGAAACCAGCCTGGGCGTATTCCAGCATGGAAACGCAAAGGCAGCCAAGAGAAAGGGCTCATCGCAAGAGAAAACAAGTAAGGCGAGGGGACAAACAGAACAGAGATTTTAGAGCAGGGCCCACCTGACCGTGTCTGCAGAGGGAAAGGCATGGGAAGAGAAAAAGGCAAAGATGAAAAAGGGTATTGCTAATCCCCGGAGCTGTCTCCCTCTGGGAAGAAGGGACCCGTCTCTGAGTGATGCCAGAGGGCTGGGAGAGACAGTGCCTGCAGACTGGACCAACAGGAGACATCAGCAGTGATGAGGCCGTGCGAAGGTCCAATGGGCATCCTTAGCTGAAGACTTTCCCTAACCGCCTGCCTCGGGCACCTAACCGTGGGACAGGAGAGCTGGGGGACTCTCCCGGGCGGGCGGCTCTCTTGGGACCACGCTGACCCCTTTCTGAACAGAACTTCCCGAAGGCTGATGAAGCCGCCAGTCTCAGAGCCATGTTATTACAGCAGTGTAATGAGATACTGCTCTCCGAATCCTAAGACAATGCAGTTAGGATTGCTTTACACGGAAAGCGACACCAACCAGGAAGTCAGAAGGCTTCGCCGATAGACCACACTCAGAACGCCACTTACCTGGCAGCCTCGGGAAAACCCATCTTGTAGAGTGTGACAACTGCAGCTCCTCCGAGGCCCAAGTTATGCTGCAGAGCAACCTTTGCACCAGGAACTTGCCTCTTTCCGGCTTCCCCTCTCAGCTGCCAGCAGAGTTCGGCACATTGAGCCAGACCTAGCAAATCGAACACAGAGCAGCCAGAAGCCGCTGGTTGGAAAAGCAGCCTCCACCAGCCTTCTCTAGCCAGAAAAAAGGGCTAGCGTTTAATCATGACTTTTAATTAAAGCACTTGACTAAGCCGGGAGCACACGTGCCTAGATAATTTCTCTTACTGCACCAAAGGATTCTGCAGCTACTTTTCCCTCCTAAGTAATCTCTGTATTTCGGCAGCAGCCAGGCGTAGGAAAATCCCTGCACTCTTTCAACTTAATCAGCCCACCATTCGCTGGCACACAGAAAATCTATGAATGCACAGTTCTCTGGCCCAGGAAAAATGGCATAAAAACAGTTCCACTAATTTAATCATTTTAGTGTAGCAGAAGAAAAAATTTGGGAATTCACTTTCCTTAAAAAATACTTAGCTGGTAGCAGGAATTTTTCCCATTCTTTTCCCCAAGTTGTTCTTAACAAGAATGAATTGTTTTTTAGATCTATTCATGAGAAAGCTCTGGATTCACAACAATATTTCAGCCCTAGGATAATAAAATCAAAGGTGTTTTGAGTTGGAAAAAACTTAATGATGCAAATATTGAGAAACTGAAAGGTTAAATAATCTGTAAATGGCCACAAAGCAGGCCAATTCCAGAGATGGGATGAAAACTCAGGCCTCTGGACTGAGACGTGTGGATCTTTCTATCAGGACAGCTTTCAGGACGGCTGAGTTAAAAACATCTTATCAGGATCGACTAGTTTCACCTTCCTGCAGGCGGAGCCCACAGGTTTACCTGGTTTCTCTAATTCCACCCACACTCCTAGGTAACTTGACTTCCTAGCAGCTGGGACAGCTTCCTATGTAAACCCCAACCACCCTCTCAAGAAATTTTAACTGCTACTGCCCATTTCCAAGCAGGGTCAAAATCAACAGTGCCTTTACTTCACTTAAAAATATATGCACTGTGGCATTTTTTTTTTAAGAGATCCGTTTTTAATGGCTTTGGCTTTATGGCAGGAAGCAGGCAGAGTCCTCTCTTCTGGGCCCCCTTCCTCTGCCCGGGTCTGAGTTCCGAGGGGGTCCCTGCAAGGCGGAAACCCACAACCCTCCCTTTTCCCTCTCCCTCTCCCCTTCCATTCACATCAAGATTCCTTTTCAATTCTCTTTATATCCAAACTTCAGGGAAAACAATTTTACTAGAAATTTGCCTGACCAAAGTATTCAAACTGGTTTCACATAAACATGGTGGGAAAGTACTGCTAGTTATCTACACAAAAGAATAAATATACAGTTTATAATTATACTCAAGCAGTAATTAAAGAAAAAAATCATTTTAACCAAATTGGTAAAAATGTTTAAAAATGGAAAGAAATCAACACTGGGGAAACTAAGGCAAGATATCCACTCCCACACGTACTGATGAAAATTTACACCAGCACAATGCTCTTGGAAAGCTAAGTACAAAGTTATTAAGAGTCATTAAAATACCTTGAAAATCAAACATAGACAAGTTTTATAGCCAAATTTACCTGTTCATTATGCTGCTTTAACAGTGGAAAAACTAGAAAATCCAGAACTGAAATAACTGGGGAATGGTTATAAAATTGTGCCTGGATAAGGGCTCAGTCCTACAAGATTGCCTCCACTTAGATGCCAGTCACAAGGCCAGGACGCCGTGCTTCTGACTAATGCCAGCTAGCTACAAACCTGGGTACCCTGGACCTCCTCTTGGATTTGATTAATTTGCTAGGATGGCTCATAGAACTCAGGGATGTTACAGAAGATGCGGATGAAGAGTGACAGAGGGCGAGGTCTGGAAATGCCCTGAACACAGGGGCATCTGTGCCCAGCCCTCCTAGGGTGCAGGTATTTTCACCCACCAGAAAGTTCATCAAATCTCTCGGCTTAAATGTTTTATAGAGCTTGATCACCAGTGCCCTCTTTCTGGAGACCAGTGGGCGGGGCTGAAAGTTCCTACCCTCTAATCCTCTAATAATTTGCTCTTTCAGGGCTGGCACTGATTAAGCCATGGATTGCAGTGCTGGCATCACAAACGGGTGCCAGTTCAAGTCCTGGCTGCTCCATTTCCCATCAAGGTCCCTTCTAATGCACCTGGGAAAGCAACAGAAGCTGGCCCAAGTGTGTGAGTTCCTGGACTCTCGTGGGAGACCCTGATGAAGTTCCTGGTCCTGACCTCAGAATGGCCCAGCTCTGGCCCTTACAGCCATCTGGGAAGTGAACCAGTGAGAAGACTCACTCTCTCACTCTCAATCTCTCTCTCTCTCCTCCCTCCTTCTCTAATTCTGCCTTTCAAATAAATAAGTAAATTTTTAAAAAATAATAATCTGGTCTGTCTGGTGACCAGCCCCATCCTGAAGCTTTCTTAGGGGTCCCATCCTCAGTCACCTCACCTCTTTTGTAGAAACTCAGGTATGATGAATGGGCTTGTTAGGAGTAACAATAGATCCTCCCATCACTTAAGAAATTCAGAGTGTTCTAGGAACTTTCTAGAAGAACAAATACACAGGGGCTGGTGCTGTGGCGCATCAGGTTAATGCCCTGGCATGAAGTACTGGCATCCCATATGGGCACCGGTTCGAGATCCAGCTGCTCCACTTCCGATCCAGCTCTCTGCTATGGCCTGGAAAAGCAGTAGAAGATGGCCCAAGTCCTTGAACATCTGCACCCGTGTGAGAGATCCACAGGAAGTTTCGGATTGGCGCAACTTCAGCCATTGTGGCCAACTGGGAAGTGAACCAGTGGATGGAAGACCTCTCTCTCTCTCTCCCTCTCTCTCTCTCTCTCTCCCTCCCTCCCTCCCTGCCTCTCCTCTCTCTGTGTAACTCTCACTCTCAAATAAATAAATCAATCTTTAAAAAAAAAAAAAGAACAAATACATCTATCATCCTTATCATTCAGGAAATTATAAAGGACTTAACCAACTATTCCAGGAACCAGAGGAAGACCAAAAAGTATTTCTTAACACCTGCCATAGGACAAAATACTATGTTCCCATTTAAATTGTTTATAAAAATTTTAATATAGGAAAGTGCTTATAAATCTTAGTAAAAATTGAAGGGTTACCAACTGGATACATATTTACTCATCCATCCAACAAATATGTACTGAATGCCTTTTATGTGCCAGGCATGGCACAAGGCTCAAAGATACATCAATAAGCAAGATAAACATGACCCTTTCCCTCATGAAGCAGACAGGCTGAGCACACAGAGGCTGGCATTTACAATGCAGTCTGATAAAGCTGCCACAGCCACAAGCACGGGTGCCATAGAGCACAGGGGAGGAACACCAAGCACAGCTTAGAAAGTCAAGAAACGGGGCCAGTGCTGTGGTGTAGAAAGCTAAGCCTCAGCCTGCAGTGCCAAGATCCCTTGTTGGTGCCAGGTCAGTTCTTGGCTGCCACTTTTTTTTTTCTTTCGGACAGGCAGAGTGGACAGTGAGAGAGAGACAGAGAGAAAGGTCTTCCTTGGCCGTTGGTTCACCCTCCAATGGCCGCCGCAGCTGGCGCGCTGCAGCCAGCACACCGCGCCGATCCAAAGGCAGAAGCCAGGTGCTTCTCCTGGTCTCCCATGGGGTGCAGGGCCCAAGCACTTGGGTCATCCTCCACTGCACTCCCTGGCCACAGCAGAGAGCTGGCCTGGAAGAGGGGCTGCCACTTCTGATCCAGCTCTCTACTAATGCATTTAGGAAAGCAGTGGAAGATGGCCCAAATGCCTGGGCCCTTGCACCCACATGGGAAACCCCAAAGAAGCTCCTGGCTCCTGACTTTGGATCAGCTGAGCTGTAGGTGTTGTGGCTTTTCGGGGAGCAAATCAGCAGATAGAGGATCTCTCTGTCTACTCCCTCACCCTGCCCCGTAACTCTGCCTTTCAAATAAATAAATAAATCTTTATTTTAAAGTAAGAAAATTCTTTTTTTCCTCTGCTTGGAAAAAAATAAACTACCCAAAACAAACACGATATAAAGAAATTGCATGGGCATAGGGCTGGGCATCCTGTCAGAGTATACAGAGGATCAACCAATCAGTAATTCCCTTCTGAAGAGAGAGAAATTATTAACCTAAATACTCATTTACCATCACATTACTACAAAAATGTCCTAACAAACAGCAGGTGAAGCTGCCGCCTACAGGGCTGGCATCCCATATGGGCATCTGCTTGAGTCTCAGCTGCTCCATTTCTGATCCAGCTCTCTGCTATGGCCTGGGAAAGCAGCAGAACATGGCCCAAGTGCTTAGGCCCCTGCCACTGACATGGGAGACCTGGAAGAAGTTCCTCTGGATAGGTGCAGCTCCGAGCATTGCGGCCAATTGGGGAGTGAACTGGCGGATGGAGGACCCCCCCCCCGGCTCTGCCTCTCCTCTTTCTGTGTAACTCTGCCTTTCAAATAAATAAATAAATATTAAAAAAAAAAAAAGATGAGGCCGGCGCTGTGGCTCACTTGGCTGGTCCTCTGCCTGCAGCGCTGACACTCCAGGTTCTAGTCCCATTTGGGGCACCAGTACTAGTCCCGATTGCTCCTCTTCCAGTCCAGCTCTCTGCTGTGGCCCAGGAGGGCAGCAGAGGATGGCCCAGGTGCTTGGGTCCCTGCACCCGCCTGGAAGACTGGGAGGAAGCACCTGGCTCCTGGCTCCGGATTGGTGCAGTGCCGGCCGTGGCAGCCATTGGGGGAGTAAACCAACGGAAAGGAGGACCTTTCTCTCTGTCTCTCTCTCACTGTCTATAACTCTCTCTCACTAACTCGGCCTGGCAAAAAATAAAAAAAAAAAATTTGAATTAAAAAAACATGACTGTTTAAAAAAACAATAATTTAGCATGGGGCTTAAATGTAAAATTCAGGACAACAGCATCAAAAGGCCTGTTCAGCAGAAATGGAAGCAGACACTGTAGGTTCTTTTACTATGAGTGAGGCAGTGTAATAGAGCAGGGTAAGATATATAAACGATAAAGCTACCACCAAAACAACAGGACAAAGTTCTATCCAAATCGATCAAGAAAGGAAATAAAATGGAGTTGATTAAAAAAAAAAAAAACACTCAATCCCAAAAAAGGCTGGAGCAAAAAGGAAAAAGGAATAAAGAGCAGCTTGGACAAACAGAACACAAAGAGCAAGACCGAGGCAAACCCAGCCATATTATTTATTCACCACACTGAGTGGAAATGGTCCAAACACTCCCAGTTAAAAAGCAGAGATCGTCAGAGGAGGGCGAGGGGAGGGAAAGAAGAAAGGAAGAAAGAACATGAGGCTAATCCTCCGCCTTGCAGCGCCGGCACACGGGGTTCTAGTCCTGGTAGGGATGCCGGATTCTGTCCCGGTTGCTCCTCTTCCAGGCCAGCCCTCTGCTGTGGCCCGGGAGTGCAGTGGAGGATGGCCCAAGTGCTTGGGCCCTGCACCCCAGGGGAGACCAGGAGAAGCACCTGGCTCCTTGCCATTGGATAAGCGCGGTGCGCCGGCCACAGTGCACCGGCCGCGGCGGCCACTGGAGGGTAAACCAACGGCCAAGGAAGACCTTTCTCTCTGTCTCTCTCTCTCACTGTCCACTCTGCCTATCAAAAATTTTTTTTAAAAATTTAAAAAAAAAGAAAGAACATGAACCAATGAGCTGTGCCAATGCACTTTAAATATAAAGTCACATATAGGTTAAAAGTAAAAGGATGGAAACAGAAATATGTTAACACTAGTTAAATCTGAAAGCTGGAGTGGCTAAATATATTAAATCAGGCAAGGAAGATTTCAGAGCAAACACTTAACCAGGGACAAAGAGGGTTATTCCCTAATGATTAAGGGGAAAAAACAAACTGTATTTATTCACAATTATTTGTCTATATAGAAAGTATGGTAGAGTTTTTATGAAAGTGGTACAATTACTAAGTGAGTTGAGGGGGCCTGCGTTGTGGCGCAGCAGCACCCCATATGAATGCCAGTTCCAGTCCCAGAAGCTTCACTTCTAATCCAGCTCCCTGCCAAAGTGCCTGGGAAAACAGTGGAAGATGGTTCAAGTTTCTGGGGCCCCTGACACCCACATGGGAGACCCTGGATAGGAGTTCCAGGCTCCTGGCTTCAGTCTGGCCCAGTCCCAGGTTTTTCAGCCATTTGGGGAGTGAACCAGCAGATGGAAGATCTCTGTCTCTCATCTCTGTAACTCTGTGTTTCAAATAAATAAAATAGATCTTTAAAAAAGAGATTTATTTGAAAGGCAGAGTTACATGGAGAGAAGGAAAGATACAAAGAGAGACAGAGCCAGAAACAGAGAGAGAGACAGAGAGAGAGAGATCTTCTATCCTCTAGTTTACTCCCTAAGTGGCCACAACATCCAGGGCTGAGCCAGGCTGAAACCAAGAGCCAGGAACTTCATCCAGGTCTCCCATGTCAGTGGCAGGGGCCTAAGCACTTGGGCCATGTTCTGCTGCTTTTTCCAGGCCATTAGCAGAGAGCTGGATCAGAAACTAAGCAGCCCAGACACAAATCGGCACCCATATGGGATGCCAGCATTGCAGGCAACAACTTTACCTGCTATGTTACAACACCAGCCCCTAAAATAAATCTTAAAAAAAAAAAAGTGAGTTTTGTAAGACTGCAGGATACAAGGCCAATATACAAAAGTCAATTGTATTTCCATAAACTAGTAAAAAAATTAAAATTGGAATTGAAAAAATACTATATAATAGTATTAAAAATATGAATAATGAGGCCAGCACTGTGACATAGCAGGTAAAGCCGCCACCTGTGATGCCAGCATCCCAAATGGGCGCTGATTCATGTACCAGCTGCTCCACTTCCAATCCAGCTCCCTGCTAATGGCCTGGGAAAAGCTGTGAAAGATTTCCCAAGTGTTTCAGCCCCTGCCCCCAAAGTAGGAAAATAAAAGTCGCTCACAGCTCCTGGCTTTGGCCTGGCCCAACCCAGACTGTTGTGGCCATCTTGTGAGTGAACTAGTGGATGGAAGATCTTTCTCTGTCCCTCCCTCTCTCTGTAATTTTGACTTTCAAATAAAATAAAATAAATCTTTTTTAAAATATGAAATAATTAGGGCCGGAGCCGTGGCTCAACAGGCTAATCCTCCGCCTTGCGGCGCCGGCACACCGGGTTCTAGTCCCGGTCGGGGCGCCGGATTCTGTCCCGGTTGCCCCTCTTCCAGGCCAGCCCTCTGCTGTGGCCCGGGAGTGCAGTGAAGGATGGCCCAGGTGCTTGGGCCCTGCACCCCATGGGGAGACCAGGAAAAGCATCTGGCTCCTGGCTCCTGCCATCGGAGGAGCGCAGTGCGCCGGCCGCAGCGCGCCGTCCGCGGCGGCCATTGAAGGGTGAACCAACGGCAAAAAAAAGGAAGACCTTTCTGTCTGTCTCTCTCTCTCTCACTGTCCACTCTGCCTGTCAAAAAAAAAAAAATTTTTAAAAAAATAAAATATGAAATAATTAGTGATAAATCTAACAAAAGGTGTAAAGAGTTATACAACATAATTATCATATATTGCTAAGAGGAATTTAAAAAGACCTGAATGAGTGAAGATATCTATATTTTATTCATGGGTCTACTGCTGTTAGGATATTAATTATCCCTAAATTAATCCATACCTTCAATATAATCCCAATCAAGATCCCAGGAGATTTGTCTGTAGAAGTCAACAAACATTCTAAAATCTCTATGGAAATGCTAAGGGCCTAGAATAACCAAACAATTCTGAAAAAGAAGAATAAGGTCAGAGGACGACTTGGTTTCAGTAACTATTATAAAGCTACAGTAATCAAAGCAGATTGGAACTAGCATAAATACAGATTAACTAAACAGAAAAGATACCCCAGAGTAGTGCCCACACATTTACAGACAACTGATTTTTGACAAAGGCACAAAGGCAATGCAGTAGAGAGGTATTAATCTTCCCAACACATGGAGGTGAAACAAGATGTCCATATGCAAAGAATGAACTTGAATCCACACTGCCCTGTACAAAAATTAACTCAAAATGGATCAAGGATCTATATGTAAAACATAAAAGCATAAAACACCCGGAAGAAAACAAACAAAAACATCTTTGGGACCCTGATTAAGCAAAGATTTCTAAGATACAACACATGCTGGGGCGCAGAACCCAATACTCCCAGTGTGGGGCATGAGCATGCAGACTGTTTCTGAGCTGAGGGAGACAGAAGGGTAAGAGAGGGTCAGAGAGCCCTCTTGCTTCTGAGGACTTCCTATCTCTTTCCTCTCCTTCTCCCCAAAGCAAGTCATAAAACACACAAAGGGCACTCTCTGATCTGTCTCTCCTCCATGTGACAGGAACCTGAGCAAACAGGCCTTGGCTTATTACAGTTAGATTGCACCCTTATGGTCTGACCATGTTTTCCACAATTACCTGCCATAAAATAGTTTTCCCTAGGACTTTAGGTTTTCATTTCTGAAGGCACCCCTGTCACATGAAACTTCATTTAATAAATTTGCTATGATTTTTTCTTGTTGATCTATTTTTGTTATGAGTGTCAGTCATGACCCTTATGAGGGCTGAGGAAAAGACACTTTTTCCAGAAGTAAAATCTGCAAAAGAACAAACTGATAAAAGGGTTTTTACAGGTTTAAAATTGTATTCTTTAAAAGACACTACTGGAGTGGGTGCTGTGGTGCAGCAGGTTAAGCTACCGCTTAGGACACCTGCACCCTTTATCAGTCTGGGACCGAGGCCTGCTGCTGCTTCCAATTGTGCCTCCTGTTAATGTACACAATGGGAAAGAATAAGTGATGGCTCCAGTATTTGGGACTTTGCCACTCATGTGGGAGACTTAGATGGAGTTCCCGGCTCCTGGCTTCTACCCAGCCCAGTACCAGCTGTTGCAGGCATTTGGGGATGAACCAGTGGATGGAAGCTCTCTCTCATTCATTCTGCCTGTCTGCCTCTATTTCAAATAAATGAAAATAAACTTTAAAAAAATATTAAGAGAATTCAAAGTCATAGTTGGAGAAAATGTTTGCAAAGCATTTATCTGATAAAGAAACTCTCAAATTCAACAGAAAGAAAAGCCCAGTTTAAAAAGTAGGCAACAAGGGGCTGGCATTGTAGCATAGTGAGTAGAGCTGCCACTGGTTACACCAACAACCCATGTGGTCACCAGTTCATGTTCCAACTGCTCCACTTCTGATCTAGATCCCTGCTAATGGCCTAGGAAAGGCATCAAAAGATGACCCAAGTGTTTGGGCCCTTGCACCTATGTGGAAGACCCAGATGAAGCTACTGGCTCCTGGCTTCAGCCTGGCCCAGCTCTGGCCACTGCAGCCATCTGGGGAGTGAACCATCTGATGCAAGATCTCCCTCTCTCTAATTCTTTCAGAAATAAATAAATAAATCTTTAAAAGAAAAAAAAATGTAGGCATGGGGCCAGCATTGTGGCATAGTGGGTTGGGCCTGCAATATCAGCATCAGATTTGGACAGTGGTTCAAGTCCTGGTTGCTCCACTTCTGATCCAGCTTCCTGCTAATGCTCCTGAGGAAACAGCAGAAGATGGCCCAAGTACTTGGGTCTCTGCACCCACATGGTAGATCTGGATGAAGCTCTCAGCTCCCAGCTTTGACCTGGCCCACTCTGTCACTGTGGCCATTTGGGGAGTGAACCTGAAGATGGAAGATCTTTCCGTCTCTCCTTCTCTCCTAATAACTCTGCCTTTCAAATAAATAAATCTTTTCTTAAAATAGTATGCAAAACTTTGAATACATACTTGAGCAAAGGAGACATACAGGTGGCAAATAAGCACATAAAAAGATGCCCACGTCAATAGGCAAATGCACAAGAAAACATTAGGCAAATGTACAATTAGGCCACAAGGAGATACAACTACAATTAGAATGGGCAAAAGGAAGAGGATGGGCAACACCAGGTTTGACCTTGATACGGAGGAGCTGGAACTCTCATATATCGATGGCAGAAATGTAAAACTGCACAAACACTTGGGAACTGGCTGGCAAGTTCTTAAAAGTTACACACATGAGTAGCAGATAATTCAGTTATTCCACGCCTAGGTATTTACTCAAGAGAAAATATAATGTATGTTCATCAAAAGACATACGAATGTGACAATAGCTTTACTTCTAGTAGCCCAAAACATTTGGGGAAAAACCCAAGTGTCCATCAACAATAATTGGCAATATATCTATACTGTGGAATACTATGTGGCAATAAAAAGAAATGAAGTACTAATACACACAATAACACTGATGAACCTCAGACCAAAAAAACTAAAAGAACATGCTAAAGATTCCATGTACTTAATACCATAGAAGGTATAAACTCATCTACACTAAGAGAAAACAGATCAGCGGCTGCTTCAGGGTGAGGCCTGGGGGGGGCTGGGAGGGAAGGGTTACCAAGAGGTTCACTATTGAATACACATAGGTTCACTCACTCACTATGTTGGCTATGATGACAATTTCACAGTTAAAGTGTACATTTAAATTATTAAATTGTACATTTTAAATATGTTCACTTGATTATATTTTGATTGTTGTCACAATAAATCTATAAAATAAAGTAGAATATGGAGTATATAGTTATGATCTCCTCTCTCTCCCCCACTAGGCAGGAATGATAAGAGCTGTCCATGGGGCCGGCGCCGTGGCTCACTTGGTTAATCCTCCGCCTCTGGCGCCAGCATCCCAAATAGGCGTCAGGTTCTAGTCCCGGTTGCTCCTCTTCCAGTCCAGCTCTCTGCTGTGGCCCGGGAGGGCAGTGGAGGATGGCCCAAGTGCTTGGGCCCCAGCACCCGCATGGGAGACCAAGAGGAGGCACCTGGCTCCTGGCTTCGGATTGGCACAGCGTCGGCCATAGCAGCCATTTTGGGGGGTGAACCAATGGAAGGAGGACCTTTCTCTCTGTCTCTCTCTCTCTCTCACTAACTCTGTCAAATTAAAAAAAAATTTAAAAAAAAAAGAGCTGTCCTGTTCCTTGGCAGCTTTAGCTAACAACAGCTATCAGGTGCAAATGCATTCTCTTGGGCTCCAATTCTCCTGGAACTGGGGGGTGTGCATTAGAACTTAATGATAAAGTCTACCTCTCCTCACATCATAGTTACAAAAATGTGATGAAAAGTGAAATAAATGTTTTGGCAAAAAGCTATTTAGGTCTTACTGACTTGCTGGGTTTATGAGATCTTAAATTGGATTAGGTCTTACAGTCACTGTCCCAGGATTTATTTCTTTAGGCAACCTCTTCTAAAGTAGAAAAAGAGCCAAACTACGTTTTGTACATGCTAGGTCTCCTGGCTAACATTCTATTTATTCTCACTTAATTTTCACTCAAATTCTTAAAACTGAAGAAGTTTGTTGTGGTGGAATAAGAAGGCCATGCCAAGATGGCCACTGGCAAGCAAGTGTCAGTTACTCAGGAACAGCTTCAGAAACCCCATGGGAAACCACCTGGCAAAGGAGCCTGCCTGGCAACAGGCTGTGATTGGTTAGAGCATAAACCACCCCTTGACCGGATTGGCTGCCTCGGCTATATAAGTTGCTGTACCAACTGAAACAAATGAGTCTGCCAGCTACTTGCCTCTGGCCTGCTTTCACCCGACTCCCAGGGTTTGTGTGGTGACTCCATACCTCTTGCCCCCACTGTACTCCTCCTCTCAGAACAAATCCACAGCAACAGTTTGTAATACCTTTAAAAGTACTAAAACATGTAAACAAAAATCACAGAACAGAATAATATATAAACTGTTAAAAACATCAAGAACTATGTAAATTCAGAAAGAGAATGAATTCCATCCCTCTAGGGGATCAGAGCATCTCACAATTGGAATAATCTAAGAACTCATCCAATCTAAGGCCCCAACAGGTAGATCAGTCCTCTCTGGTACAAGGCTTTGTGTTAGTCATTCAGATCTCACGAGGCAACCTATTCCACTTTCTTTAATTCTTGTCAGATATTTTCTTTTCCTTTTCTTTTTTTTTTAAAGATTAATTTTATTTATTTGAAAGGCAGAGTAACAGAGAAGAAGAGACAGAGAGAAAAAGAGATCTTCCACTCACTGGTTCACTCTCCAAATATCCACAACAGCCAGGGCTAGGCCAGGCTGAAGCCAGGAGCCCAGAACTCCACCCAAGTCTCCCACATGGGTGCCAAGGGGCCCAGTCACTGGGGCCATTGTCCACTGCCTGCCTGGGCACTGGATCAGAATCAGAATACTGGGACTTGAATAGCACTCCTGCGTCACAATGCCACAATAGTCTATCTGTTCAACTTTTGGAAAATAATGTTAGAAAGCTGAGGGGTGAGCATTTGGCACAGCCATTAAGTCACCACTTGAGATGCCTGTATACCATCTCAGAGTCCTGTCTGCTCCACTGCTAATCCAGCTTCACAGCTGCTGTGTGCACCCTGGGAGACTGCAGTGGTCCAACGTGCCACCCACATGGGAGACCTAGATGGAGGTCTGGGGTTGCTAGCTTCAGCCTAACCCAGGCCTGGCTGTTGTGGGCATTTGGGAAGTGAACAGCAAACAGATCTCTATCTCTGTCCCTGTCTGCCTTTTAAATAAAATGAAATAAAAAAAAGTTTATTCTTATATCAGCCCAAAGTGTACCTTACTGTGAATTATTCCCAATGATACTAATTCTTCCTGCAAGTGTAATGTTCTCCCTGCCCCATACCACTTTTCAGATGTGAAAGTACCAATAATGCAGTTCAGCCATTGCTTTACATGCTCAAAGTCTTGGACTGGGTGCTGTTAAGGGTACAGAGACAAGTGACTATAAATCCTGCCTGCACAGGTTCTCAGTCCAAGAGGGGGATTCCATTTTAAGCTTACAAATAGTTATAATATGTATTATAAGCATAAACATTAAAAGAGAAATACTGAGCAATTATAATGAGAGTTCAGACATGTGAAAGATCAGTCTATGGAACGGACCAAGGAACCAGGAAATGCTTTACAAGGTGGGCACGACTGGAGGGGCCCTTGAAAACGGGCACTCCCACTGAGGAAAGGGCAGGGACAAAGTCATGGTGAAGAACTTGGACTCCAGAAACAACACAGCCCGGGGCTGACTTTGCCACTCTAGTTTGGTGACAGGAGGGCAAACTACTTAAATTTTCATGCCTCTATTTCCTTCTATAAAACACAAAAACTAGATAATGAATTAAATGCATGTATACAGGAAAAGTATTTAGAGTAGTGCCCAGCAATTAGTGTTGTATATGCATCTGCTGTTGATACTGAGAAAAGAACAAGGGCAGAGTTTCAGGGGTCAGAAGGAACTAAACCTCATTGGAAAAACGCAAATAGTCCAGTTTCATCTAAACGTGCTTCCCCTTTCTGCCTTCCCCGTAACCCAGCTACAAGTAAGTGCTAGCCAAGAACCTGGCATGTGGTGGGTATCTAGTAAGCCCCCACCCTGCCAGACCCCACTCCTTCTCCTCACAGCTCTGGTGTGTCTGCTACAGCACTTCTAGTCTGCCCGGACTGCAGTTCTTCATGTTACCACATCCTCTGCTTCTTGTGCACTGCCTGAGGGCAATGGGTGATTTCCAGATCTCAAACCAGTCCCTAAACCTGTCTGTGCATGAAAAGCTCTAGGGGGAATTTCAAAATATATAAATTGAAAGGACCGACACAGACCTAAGAGATTTTCTGGGGGAAGGGCAGGAATATGCCTTTTAAAAAACTGTAAGAGGCCAGCACCGTGGCTCAATAGGCTCATCCTCTGCCTGTGGCGCTGGCACACCAGGTTCTAGTCCTGGTCAGGGTGCCAGATTCTGTCCTGGTCGCTCCTCTTCCAGTCCAGCTCTCTGCTGTGGCCCAGGAAGGCAGTGGAGGATGGCTTAAGTCCTTGGGCCCTGCACCCCATGGGAGACCAGAAGCACCTGGCTCCTGGCTTTGCAGTGTGCTGGCCGCAGCGGCCATTGGAGGGTGAACCAACGGCAAAGGAAGACCTTTTTCTCTGTCTCTCACTGTCCACTCTGCCTGTCCAAAAAACAAACAAACAAACAAAAAAACAAACCTCTGTAAGATTCTACATCAGTCCCTAAGAAGACCCCATATTAAGAGCCAGTGACTTACTGGCATCCCACACTAAGGTGGGACAGAATAAGCAGTAGCTGAACTCCATGGACTGAACCCAGACAATCAGGACCTAAAGCCAGGCCGAAGCCACACTGGAACGCACTAGGACATTAATGCACATTTTTTAAAATACCAAAGACCACCCAGAATAAGCTACAGTCAAGTTTTACTCATTCATTTCTCATTCATTTCAAACCGGCTCAGTATGTACTGGACAATACATGTAAAGGCACCTTAGACATATAAATAGAGCATATATATACCATTATCTGAACAATGATTTGTCTTTTGTCTTTTGTCATATGACCATTGCCAAGTAACTAAGGCTCCAACTTCCCATAGTTTTCTAATTAAAAGACCCAAAAAGAATTCATGTATTTAAATTGAAAATGGACAAAAGATGTGCCTTTGGGCTTGCTGCTGGAGCCTTCTCCCCACCACGTGCATGAAAAAGCCCAGTAGATGAAGCCCAGCCTGGCCTGATGCAGATGCACCCCCTACCCCAGCCCACACCAAAGGCCAACCACGAGATGAGCCACAGGAAGCACCTCACCACCACCACAGGTGACTTCACAGAGTCTGTGTGAGTTACAGGGCCCCTGGCCTGTGTGGCACTGTACAATGTTGAACACAAATGAGAAAAACTGCAGCTTAGCCCCTGGCCCTCAGTGCTCAAACAAGGCTCAGGCCTTGTTTTCTTCTACTACAGGTATTGTTTTTCTTCTACTACAGGTATTGTTATATCAACTATAAATTCTTTTGCACCAAGATCTGAACAAATTAAAATCAGAAACCAATAGCACAGAGCTTTAGTTCCAACCAATGCAGTCCTGTCTTAGAATTACAGCAATACCATCGCAGCAGAGAAACATCACACCCAGTCTTAGCATGTTTTGAAAGCACTTACTTGGCTGTTCTCTGATTTTCTTAGAATCCTATTGCAGTTTGTTACCCAAGTAACCAGGGAAAAAATACTTAAACTACTCAAAGCTGTCATTTTGATATATTTTCCAGGAGTCTGCACTCTTTCTTGGGCGGAACTTGGGCTAATGTCCACGTGTCAGATTCACTTGAAATACATGCAAATCCCCAACGTGCAGCAAGTAGACATTTATTCTTCAATAATTCCTCATCTCTATTCAGATTACCACTCAAGTCATCAAGATTTGTAAGGTTTTCCCTGAAAATGCTATCCCATCACTAAATGATTCCTCAAAGACCAATGACAAGGGCCAACGCTGTGGTGTACAAGATAAAGCCACCGCCTGCAGTACTGGCATCCCATATGGGCACCGGAAGGAGATTCAGCTCTCTGCTATGGCCTGGGAAAGCAGTAGAAGATGGCCCAAGTGCTTGGGCCCCTGCACCCATGGGGGAGACCCAGAAGAAGCTTCTGGCTCCTGGTTTCAGATGGGCACAGCTCCAGCTGTAGTGGCCATTGGGAGAGGTCTTCCATCCACTAGTTCTCTCTCTGCCTCTGCCTTTGTCCCTTTGTTACTCTACCTTTCAAATAAATAAGTAAATCTTAAAAAAAAAAAAAGTGGGGGGGGGACCCATGATGGAAGGAAAAATTCACCAACAGTGTGGACTCTAGTACTGGAAAGGGTTATCAAACAACACTGCCGATGTATGTCTCCCTTTGAAGACTTAAAAACAGAATAATTCTATCTTGCTGGGATGTTTTGGGTTAGCCTTTCAGTATCCAAGGGAGAGAAAGGAATGATGTGCCAATACTGGCAAAACTGTTAACATTTGATAACAACGAAAAAATCCAATGTTGACAAAATTGGGGGAAAAAAAGTATTCTCTTACCCTGCTTTTAGGAACATACACTGATATAATGCTTTTTGAAGAAAACTTCACAATCTCTACCCATTTTTAAATACATACCACCCTTGGATATAGTGAGTCCAATTTAGAATTTATCCCATGGCTATGAATGAAAAAATATGAAAAGACATAAGGATGCTTATGGCAGCATTGTTTGTAATAACAAAGTTGATAATCTATTTATTTAACCATCTGTAAGTAACTAAGTAAATTTCTCACAAGGAGAACACTATGTAGGAATTGAGAAGAATAAAGAATGTATGTAACTGATAATACAGATTTTTTTTTTTTTTGGAGAATAAACAAACTTTATTTTATAACAGTATTACAGAAAGCAAAATATCATTTAATACGATAATACAGATTTTTTAAAATAGAAGTGAAAAAAGCAGTCTACTATGCTATATATATATATATACATATATACTTAACACAGATAGTTACACAAATATGTATTTGTAGAAGCAAAATAATTTTGAAAAATACAAAATAAATATTAACAATTGTTGACTGAGAAATAAAATTAAGGGTAAGGAGGAACAGAAACCCTGTTAAATGCTAAAATTTGCCATCCAGCTATCATATTAAAAAGCACAGGACAGGCCGGCGCTGTGGCTCACTAGGCTAATCCTCCGCCTTGCAGTGCCGGCACACCGGGTTCTAGTCCCGGTTGGGGTGCCGGATTCTGTCCCGGTTGCCCCTCTTCCAGGCCAGCTCTCTGCTATGGCCCAGGAAGGCAGTAGAGGATGGCCCAAGTGCTTGGGCCCTGCACCCCATGGGAGACCAGGATAAGCACCTGGCTCCTGCCTTTGGATCAGCGCGGTACGCCGGCTGCAGCGCGCCGGCCGCACCAGCCATTGGAGGGTGAACCGATGGCAAAAGGAAGACCTTTCTCTCTCTCTCTCTGTCTACTCTGCCTGTCAAAAAAAAAAAAAAAGCACAGGACAACCTTTTGGAGAACTACTTGGAAGTTTCATACAAAGCTAAAAATACATTAGTCCTACAACCCAGCAATTCCACATTCAGTTATTAACCCAACAGAAACAAAAATCTGTGTTTACAGATAACGCTTATACAAAAACATTTCTAATAGCCTTATTCATAACAGCCCCTAAACAGGTAACGACTCAAATATCTATCAACAGGAGAATGGATGAACAAACTGGCATATTTCAACAGTGGTTCACCTTTAGTAATAAAAAAGAATGAATCACTGAGACAAAAAAACCATGGATGAATCTTACATCTGCTGAGTGAAAGAAGCCAGACACAACAGAGAATACATACTCACTGGGTGGTCCCATTTATATGAAACCCTGGGATTAGTAAAACTAATCTACAGTGGCAAGCGTCAAAAGTCTTAGACTGCTAGTGGTGGAAAGTGGGGGAGAAACATTTAGGGAAAGTCATGGATTGACTGGAAGTAGGATGGAAATTTTTGGAGTGATGGAAATGTTCTCTATGTTGTTTTGGCTGATAGCTACACGGATACATACAATTGTAAAGCACAATTATCTATTATCTATTTAAATACTATAATTTGATGGTTATATTCACAGATATGTTCAACTATCATCAAAATCAATTCTAGAACACTTTTATCCCCTTAAAAAGAAGCTCCACACTCTTCACTATAAGCCTTTATCCCCAGTCCTAACCTCTTTCTTGTCTCTATGAATTTGCCTATCCTGACTATTTCAAAAAACACTGAATCCTGCAATCCTGTGTGGTCTTCTGTGGTCGCTTTCTTTCACTCTGCAAAATGTTTTTAGGCTCATCTATGCAGCAGCCTGTCAGGTCTGCATTTCCCTCATGGCCAAAGATTCTCCATAGCACGAACAGACCACTACTCTGCTGACAGACATCTGGGCTCTTTCCACATTTAAACTACTATAAGTAATGCTGCTGTAAACATCTGTTTCTGTGAGAACTCCACATTTTGTTGTATGAAAACCATAACTCAATTTTAAGAAAGAATATGGATATGAAAAATCATCTTACTACTACGGAGCATAATTTTTGAGTGTTTCAGTGGTTGTCAGAACAAAAGTATTATAGAATGTCAGACAAGTATATTGTAATACAAACACGCTATTTCAAAGGAGACAAAGTTTTATGTCAATAAAAACAACTAAATAATGTTATAATTACCCAATGCCAAGCAGAATGGCCTGGAGAATTTAAACCACAGCCTCTCACACACTCTATAGTTCAGTGATTATACCACAGAAATATTTATTACCATTCTGTCTTCTCCATGTCCCATTAGCAACAAAATCAACACTGAAGCATGACCTAATTCTTTTGAGGGATAAAGAAAACAATTTAGTCTATTGAGCAAAGCAGAAAATTGTTTAAAAATAATTTTTGCATGGTACTGGGCATGGTAATTACACAGAACTAGGATGCCTTGGGGCTGTCATACTAGAAGGAAAATTATTTTCTTTACAAATTAAGGAATGTTCTTTTCCCCAAAATGGTTATAAATTATTTCTCATCCTGTGATACAAACAAGACCTTTATCCTGGCCAAAAATAAAAATAAAAATAAAAACTCTCACAAAAAAACAATGAAACGCATCCATTGTCGCTTCATTTTGCAGAAATGGTGGGAAGAGAATGATAGGAATTACTGTGCTGCTCTCTCTGGGGGACTTTGCTGTATATTTTACATATACACATTTCCTCATTTATCCACAGATCAACCTTACACGGCAGATTTACACTTTATTCTCATTTTGTAGATAAGAAAGCTGAGTTAGCTGAGCTATGACACGGAGAAGAGCTGAAGAGGCTAGGATCAAACCGGAGAATTCATTTGTGCAGAGCACATACCTACAACTCCCGGACACCTCCCTGTGTCCCTGTGCGTTCACAGCCCCTGTTCCTAAACATACATCTATGCTGTAGTTGCCACTTTCTCACTTCCAATTCTTTCTGAATCCAGTGCTTCTGTGCAAAACATTTCCACAAAACTGCTGCAGATGGCCAGTGACTCTCTAACAGCCAAATCCAAAGGACATTTTCTGACAGAACCTCTTAGGTGTGAAACTCTCCTCCTGGCTTAATCGACCATTTCTCTAATTATTCTTTGCTTCTTTAAAAATGTTAAATTATTTTTATTTATTTGAAAAAACAAGAGAGAGAGGAGGAGGGAAGAAAAGAGGGAGAGCAAGCTTCCACTTGCTGGTTCATTCTCCAATTGCCCACACAGCCAGGGCTAGGCCAGGCCAAAGCCAGGAACTCCACCCAGGTCTCCCATGTAAGTGGCAGGACCCAAGTGCCTGAGCCACCACGGTTGCCTCCCATGGTGTGCATTAGCAGGAAGCTGAATCAGAAGCAGAGCAGCCAGGACTCACACTGGCATTCCAAAATGCGGTGTGGGTGTCCCAAATGGCAGTTTAACCTGCTGCACCACCACACCTGTCCCTCATTACTGCTAAATAGTTCTTTCTCTTCATCTGCAGGACACCTTTGAATTCTGATGCCCACTAGAATGTAGGGGTTTATCCTTGATCTTTGTGTTGGATTTCTTTTCAATACCAGAATTCCTATTTAGTTCTTTTCTTTGACTTAGATTTGTTATTATTCTCTATTTTGGTGAAACAGTGTTTGTATACATTCCTTTAGTTCTTTATATGTTTCCTTTAGTTCTTTGAACACACTTACAGTAACTGATTTAGTCTCTGTCTATGGAGTCATATTGTGGCACAGCAAGTAAAGTTGCCACCGGCGATGCCGGCATCCCATATGGGTTACGGTTCATGTCCCAGTTGCTCCAGTTCCAATCCAGCTCCATTTCCAATCCAATTAATGGCCTGGAAAAAGCAGCAGAAGATGGCCCAAATGTTTGGACCTCTGCCACCCACATGGGAGACTGGTTGAAGCTCCTGGCTTCGGCCTGGCTCAGTGCTGGCCTTTGCAGCTGTCTGGAGAGTGAACCAGGAGACAGAACATTTCTCTCTCTCTCTCTCTCTCTCTCTCTCTCTCTCTTTCTCCCTATTCTCTTTAGTTGTTTCAAATAAATACATAAATCTCATTTTTAAAAAAGTCTTTGTCTAATAGGTTCCATATTTTGGCTTTCTGTGTGCAGCCTGTACTTTCTCATTTCTGTGCATGTCTCAAGGGAGGTTTCTTTTTTTTGCTGAATACCCCATGGTATTCATGGCTACTATAAAAATCAAATTCTCTCTTTTTCCCAGAGTTTGATATTGTTGCTGTTTATTGTTTATTTAGTGACCTTCATGAACTAATTATGTAAAGTCAGTGTTCTTTTGTCACATACTGCCACTGAGTTTTCTTCTCACTTAGCTTGGTGGTTAGCTACCGACTGGATAGAGATTTCCTTAAATGCCTGAAACTATGACATGCCATTGTCTCTGCTGAGTGTGTGTATGTGTATGTGTGTGTGTGCGCACGCGTGCACATGCACTGGAGTATTCAACCAGGCAGTGGGCAATTCTGCCTTAGTTTTCACATCTGCTTGTGCAAAGTCCCAATGCTAGTCAGAGAAGAGGGCTTAGGACCTTCCAAGGTCTTTCCTGAATATGCACCCAGCCCTGGCCATGTGCATAGCCTTAATGCCCTTGGCCTTCTAAATTCCCAAGACTTCAGATATGTTCAGATAGACATCTCATTCCCCAGCTTTTTCTTTTAAGGTTTTTGTTTAATTTGTTGTTGACCCCAGTTGGCACCTCAAGTAGCTACACTGTTAAAATAGTTGTCACTGTCTTGACAATGCTTCTGCATGTGTTTACAGTCAGTCAGCTTAAATAAAGTGGGGTTCAACAGCCAACTGCCAGACAGGTCAAATAATGGCAATTCTCCAGTATGGGGCTTTGCACAAACCTCCCTCCTCATTTTAACTCCATCAGTGCCAGCCGGGCTGCTCATTTTCAGCAGCATTATAGGCTGCCATGGAGCTGAGGATAAGGGGGGTGGCATTAAAGCATGGACGTGCCCCAGTCACTGTGCTATCACACAGTGATTCAGCCTCTGTCACTGTTGTTCTAAATATGTACTGCCCAGAGTGATGTGTTTGGTTAACTTATGAAGTTATGAAAAAGCTGAACTTGACAATTTTGGCCAGTGTTGACATTTGTATGAAGAGATTTTGCAATATTGTTATTTTATCACTTCCAATGACATCCCTCTCATCCTTCTCATTTTCAGATTTGTTTGAAAGATACTAGATTGAAGCAGTAATAATAATGGTACGGGCCAGCACTGTGGTGTAGCGGGTAAAGTTGACGCCTGTAGTGCCAGCACCCTATATGGGTGCCGGTTCAAGTCCTGGCTGCTCCACTTCCGATACAGCTCTCTGCCATGACCTGGGAAAGCAGCAGAAGATGGCCCAAGTTCTTAGGCCCCTGCACCAGTGTGGCAGATCCAAAGGAAACTCCTGGCTCCAGATCAGTGCAGCTCCGGCCATTGTGGCCAGCTGGGGAGTGAACCAGCAGATGGAAAACATCTCTTTCTCTCTGCCTCTCCTTCTCACTCTCTTTAACTCCGCCTTTCAAATAAATAAATAAATCTTTAAATAATAACAATAGTAATAATGGTACACTGTGGGGTTTAAAATACATTCAGAAGTAAACAGATAACAACAGCAACCCACAGGAAAGCACGGGTAAATGGAGATACGTTTGTAGTCGTGTGAAGTGATGCAACCCTACTGAAGGTAGAATATGATAAGTTATGGGTATGCTATAAATCCTATAGCAATCACTAAATTTTTTAAAAAAGAATTCAACAGAAGTAAAAAAAAATACTAACAAATGTCAAATTAACTTTTAATGGCATAAAAAGAAGAAAAGAACCAAAGAAGAAATAAAAAGAGATAGTGAGCAGAAGCTGAGACTGTCAGCAGTATCTGCATCCAGTCCTGCACCACCCAAACCCCACCTCCATCATGATGATCCAACGTGACCCCAGGCTCAGCACACCCACTCCCCAGCATGCACCTGAGCCTCATTTCCCACATGTATGAGATGCCGTAACACTTTCAGGATTCCCAAAAAGGGGGCACAGAAGTCAGCAATACTAAAGCCCCACCAAAACTCTACCCATTGGAACATTCAGTTGGGGAACCAGCCCCTACACCACAAAAGGACAATCCCAGCTTTGGTGGGGGCAGCAGCCCTTCCTTCCCAGGGAAGAGATTTGCTCTCACTCACCTCCAAGTGTGTACTATCCCTTTCAATAAATCCAGCTTCCCTGTATACCTTCATGCCTCCTCCTTGAATTCTTACACACATAGAGACAAGCAGCCGGAAAAAGCCCAGCCAGTGGCCAAGATGCCCACAATCAACTACCTGTGTGTGCAGTATCTGTCCACCTACCTCCAGGCACCCTTTCTCTCTTTTCTCTCTCTCCCCCACTATTTACTACAGTATGAGCTTACTCAATTTGATAAATAAGCCAAAGCTAACGACTATAATGAATATACTTAACACTATTAATTCTAACTTCCCTATTCTGGAATTTGTGAAAATTTATAAAATTTTACTAAAGTAATAATATAATAATAATAATATAATAAAACAATATGGAAAAAGCACAAACCCACCTATCTCCAGAAACAAACCATGCTACTTCTGTGCTAAAAGTTATTTTAGAAAATGGCATTAGATAAGTTTATCATTTTAAAATTAGCTTAATTATAAGAGTCAAAATGATTAGTTGGTTATTTGATAAAAATTCACATAGCCAATAGCAAAGCCATCATAAAATTCTTATTTCATAACTTCTAGTCCCATTGTCTCAAGAGAAAATAATTTCCATGTAACACCAACACATCTACAACCACACATAAATAATGTATTCATTTGAAATGATTCTGCAGGCCTAGCAAGATCTCAATTTGGAAACATCCTGTTAGTTGAGTCATATAACTATTTGAGGATAATCAAACTTTTTAAAATATATATTGTTAAATTTAATTAACTCAAATTCTCATCAATTAATCTAGATTATTAAGGGCACTGTAATTAAAAGAAAATCAAAACACTGCAGCCAAACAATCACTTAAAGCTAGCTAGCTACCAAGTTTATAAAGAATGAAACCAATCTCCAAACAGCACCTTAATGCAGAAACTGGATATCACCACATCCCAGCCACCCCACCTCCCTCACCTAGCTTAAGGTGTCCTTTCCCTATTTTTTGATTTTTGCAAAGCAACCTCTTACTAAAATTAACTTACTGGGGTCAGTGTTGCAGTGCAGCAGGGTTAAGCCACCGTTTGTGATGTCAGCATCCCACACAGAGCACCGGTTCAAGTCCCGGCTGCTCCACTTCAGAACCAGCTCCCAGCTAAAGTGCCTAAGAAAGCAGCAGCAGATGGCCAAGCACGTGGGCCCCTGTACCCATACCCATATTGGAGACCTGGTTGGATTCCTAGCTCCTGACTTCAGCCTGGTCCAGCTGAAAGACCCGAGGAATCCCCCCTCCCCAGGTTAGCCACTCCCCAGTTCCAGTTTCCCCAGGAAAAAAAAAACTGGTTGTAACTCCCGCCCAGGTGCCCGCCTGGGATAGCCACGCCCCCCCATCTAAAGGATCTCATGAGTACTCTTGGTAACCTCCAAACTGGCCAATCAAACCAAAGCGCGCGAAATATGCTAATCTTGTGGTTCCTCTCTTTAAAAACTGCTGTGGACTGCCGCTCGGGGCCTCTCTCTTCGCCATTACTGAGGGGGGAAGCCCATTTGCGCAAATGTTTAATAAAAATCCTCATGCTCTTGCATCAACTTGGTCTGGAGTTTGGGTCTTTGAGCGACCACCCGAGCATGTTGGATTCCCGACTTTGGGGTCCTTCATTTGGAGGTCCCACCGAGACATTTTGGACGCTCCCAGACCCAATTCCGTGACCTGTTGGAGGTAAGCTTCTTGTTTTATGTTGGTTATGTCCTTTTCGTTGGCCGGCTAGTGTTTAAACCTGTAACCTGTAATTCTGTGCCTGTACAGGACCTGTATCTGTATCGGACCAGGGAAGGAGACAGACGTGTCCAAAGACCCCCTGGTCCTGCCCTAGAGGACGCTCTAGTGGCGGTCTGGGGAGCTTAGCCCGGGATGGGGGCTCCCGCCTGAAGTGGGAGGGAGGGATTTTTCTCTCTCCTTCCTAGGAGCTTGGCTGGAATGGCCGCTCCCGCCTGAAACCTGTAAACTTTTCACGCCGGTCTGTAGTCTGTTTGTCTTGTGTGAGTCTGTGTTCTTTGGTCTTTGTTTCGTCATCTTTCATCCTTCCCCTGCCATGGGGCCTTTCCCCTATGCTCTCCTCCAGCTGAGATTCCTAGGGGAGGGGGAGGACAGCCCTCCCATCTTGCCTTCGGTTGCTTTCACCCTCCCCCACTGGCCTGGCTAAGCGGAGGGGGAAATTCCGCAGGTTTCTCCACCTAGGGAAAAACTGTTGCCAGTTAACCCTTTCCAACCTGGTAGAAGGTCTTCCGTCTTTGCAGCTTATGGTAGCTCTGGTGCATCTTAAAGTTTTTGTGAACTATTACTGTTGCTAAGCTTTGATTGTCTGAGGATTGAATCTGAAAAGGAGCTAAAGTTAACTATCTGTTTTTAATGTTTGAGTAATTACCCGACTGATCAGAAACATGCTGATTTCAGCTAAATAAATTGACTCTCTGACAGCTTAAATTCTAAACCGAGTCTTCCAACTTTGGGCTTCCAGTCGGATCCCTGGAACTCTCAAAGAAGGAAACTCTAAATTTGTTAAAGTAACAGCTGCTTGAGCCAATTCAGATTATGTAAAATGTATTAAAATATTGTATATAGTGTCACACTTCATGTTTTTGCTTTCCAGCTAGAGTGGTCTCATGAAAATGAGAGTAAATTCTGGGTATACAAGCCTTTATGTTGTTAACTAAAGTAAGCCAATACAGATTGGTTCAGAAAATTGAGTTAATGCGAATGCCCTTAGGTTTGCTCAGTGGCTCACTTGCTCAGTTTTACATGTCTTTAATATGCTTTAAACTTGTTTCTCTTAATGATAAAGATCTTTTCAAAGATGTAAACATGCACTAGTGTCCCTGTTGCTGCTCAGGTGTTATCCTTATGTCACTTAAAAGCATGAAAATGTAATTTTGACCTTTAATTCAGGTAATGGTGTGGTATTCATTAATAACTCGGTGTTTTAAGTTATCTAGGCATCAGTGCTAAGTAAAACTTGGGAAAGTATATTGTGTGTATTTTTAACATCTCAAATTTGGTAAAAAGACTGTTTAAATTTGTTAACATGTATTCTCATAGGTCGTCCATACATTGAAGAACCCTAGAACAACCCTGACAATGGCCATAAAGGAATAAAAAAAATTCTAAAATCTGCCCCTTTACTATTAAAAACTGCTTCACTTGCTTGCTCATTCCTTTTGTTATGCTTTCTCTAAACAAAGAACTTTAGCGGGACCCTACCCTGTCCTTTCCCTACCCTGTGCTGCTTAGTTAATGGCTCTACCTGTTTTGTGTCACAAAGGAGTCAAAACACAGACCTGTAACTTTCTTTGTGTAAGCCTTGTGATGTAAACTCCCTAAACTACTCTCGTGACCTAAGTGACCCTCCCCATATCACTTGTTATCTTATGCTATGTGCCTGGTACTAGATGCACTCGTAAAACAATTGTCTTGACTCGTACTGATTGTTAGCTCTGTAAATCTTGTCAAACTGTAACGCCAATTAAATACCTCAATGTATAAAAACCCCGACCATTTACTCTTCAGGGCCGCCTGTTCTTGGACAGACGGGGGGGGGGGCCCCAGCATGCTGGTTTAATAAACTACCCCAGTACTATCTTAGGCAACTTTAACAAAACATGTCCCAGGGACTTAAGGCCAAAACCGTAAGTCACGGCCAGGCAGCTACAGTTCAAAGTAACGCCCCCCGAAGACAGGCACGGGAGGCACCCAGCCGCCCCTTATCTGTGAGTCCAGGCTGACGCCAGGAAGCCTGCAATATATTTTCTATATGCCCCCGTCCCTCGATCTTAGCGTAACCCTGTAACCATGCCTTCTGTGCTTCTGTACTCCCGCTTCTGCGATCCCCCGGGCTGAGGAGTCTTGAGTCTGGGGTCGCGTTCTGAAGGACTTTACGGGGAGTGGGGTCCTTCAACATGACAATTCAAGACTATGTAAAAATAACTACGGGTGTAAAATTTCAAAAGGTGTAAGCGAGTCACAAAAAGTTTTAAAAGGTTTACAATTTTAAAATTACTTACAAAGTTTTCTTTATGTTGAGTGCTAATGCCAAAATTACACTGACCTAAAGTTAAAGTCTGATCTTCTGTTATAACAATGGGGTTTTATTAAAAAAAAAATGTGTACACTAATGTTAGTAAATATCTGGGAGTGGTCTAAATCATAAACCATGGAATCTGTTTTCGCGAAAACTGTAATGTCTATTTCAACAGTGTCTGCTTAATTGGTTGTTCTGCCATTTCTAAAGTTAGATCGTGCAAGCTCTTTGACTCTGTTAGATAATTTTGAGTTATGTGATGATTTTGTGTGCTAACTCTAATATTCAAGGTTTTTATTTCCGGTTTATTTGACAAGAAGAGACCTAAAATTCATGTTCTGCCAAAGTAATCTATTGTGTACTCTACTGTCTATGTTAAGTTCAAATTAATAAAAAGCATTGTTAAATATCATTATGGTTAAATCTGGTCTAAAAATGTTAAAATTACTCTAAATAAATGGCTATCATTTCAGGATAATAAAAAAAAATTGTACTCTAAGTTCTCTTGGCACCTTTAACAGACTTTCTAAAAATCAAAGTTCCAAATTCTCTGGACTTTTGGTATCTCCAGAGGGCCCCTGGAGATCTCAAAAGATATATCTCTCATCTTGCAGAGATAGTAACCAATCAGCTGTTTAGATTCTAAGTGGTGCCAAGATGTAAAATAATGCTAACCTTCAGTTGTAAATGTGTTTCTTTCTAGCTGCTCCAGTTTCTGGCTCAGAAGCCAAATCCTTTAAGAAAAATTGACAAAGTCTCCATCCAACTAACGCTAAACAACCAGGCATTGCTAGTTCAATGTAAATCAAATGGGAGGTCTAGTTAAAAGAAAAAAAAAATGTTCCAAAAGAGACTTAGAGACGATTGGAGAGGGTTATGCGGCAGATGCTAGAAAACTGGGTTCCAGGAGCCCAAGAAACCTCTAGTGTCCACTGGCTACACGGTAAACATCCAGAAGCCAAAGGATGACGGACCCCTCTGCCACAATTTCTCTAAGTCAGGCTACGCAGTAAGCACTGGTTAAACTGCCAGTTAAGTCTGAAAGTCCAGGAAGTCAGGCTAAAAACCCAACCTGCCACCTCACTTCTCCTCTTTTCTCTTCCAGAAGGAAAGTTACTACTGTCCTGCAGGACTCTCCACTGTGATGTACGGTTTGATCCCCAGACCTTATGTAAGGGCTGACTGACCTTTTCTGTAGTAATGCCTGGCCGAAGTATAGGGCACCAAACAGCATAGCCAGAATAAGAGGTTAAACTATGAAATAATGTGACAGCTAGATCGATTTTTTTGGTGTACGCAGTAAATGGACAGAACTCCCCTTTTAAACCAAACTAAGGAATAAATAAAAAGCTATGTTAATAACCTCAAAGTATACAAGCAGGTCACCACAGTTGATCTTACCTAAAAGGTCAGTTCTCCTCATGGGCACGGTTTTAACTCGCAGGAAAATTCTAAGTGTCAGAATTTGCCCATGACCATAGTTTTTCTAACTCACCCTGAGAAAAAAAAAAATCTCAAAATCAGGGTTGGGTTGAGCACCCCCTTGACTAACATCATAGAGGCTGCCTCCTTGGTCTACTTTATTAGAGACCAGGAGAACGAGGAGCAAGCTAGCAGCAGGAGCGCTATAAGGATAGGCAACAGGCCAATCAATGGCTGTTCTGCATGGTGATCTGGCATCAAGGAGACCCAGCAAGGCCAGTGCACCCCAAACGGCACCTGTTGCCGATATAAGGAGCCAGGGCATTGGGCAAACAGCTGTCGTGACAGCAACTGCCTTCTGTCAGCTCTGCCAAGAGCAAGGCCACTGGACACGGAACTGCCCTGGGTGTCGAAGGACTCCTGGTTCAGAACCGCAGAACTTGTGGCCCCGAGCTAAAAAGCCTTTGGCTCTGCCCAGCTTCCAGCTCCAGCCACTGCTATGGAGGGGATGGCCTAGGGTCAGTGAAACGCAAGTTGCCTATTTCTATCAGCCTCCTATTCAGCTCTCCTCCTAGTCCAGCCATGTAATGCGAGTCAACAGGGTGCCTCCCTTAAAGGAGATTTGCATCTCTTGCAATTCTCTTACAGCACCCAATGGATAGGTCTGGGCCTCACATACCCAGCCAGGCCTTAAAAGTCTATCCAGTAGTATTAAGCTTCAAAAGCCCTCCCTGCCAGTTCCTAAAAACAGGGCTTTCAGTAACAGCTGATTCAGATAGTCCTGCACCTATTTGGACAGGTCCTCACTGAGGACTTAAAGGGCCTATCTCTTGAGGGGGGTGCACAATAATCCATAATTTAGATGGTTAAATGTAAATAAGTCTGTCTCCTTTCCCAACCTGAGACTCTAGTCTGGTACATTGGCTTAACTTCCTAGCAAAACTAGCTACTGGGTATCCAGAGGAAAACAAAGCATAGCTAATCCATTAGAGTATTAATTATTTAACCCTTATCCTCACCCCTGGGGAGAGAAAACCTACCCCTGAGAGGATATGGGCCATGCAGCAAATTCCTACTTCTACAAACTTCAGGCAGTCCCAGTTTTCTCTATCAGGTTCCTAGATACAGGGAAACAGCACAGTTCCTAAACCAGGCCCCTTCCTTTGGGAAAAAGAGCAAACCACAGCCTTTGCTCAGCTAAAGAATGCTATGACTAAAGCCCCTGTGCTAGGACTGCCAAACCCAGAGAGACCTTCCCAGCTGTACATCACTGGGAGGCAGGGAGTCACCTTGGGAGGGTTAACTCAGGATCTGGGACCTGCTAAACAACCTGTGGGCTACTTTTCTAAAACCTTAGACATGGTTGCACAAGGATGGCCTCACTGCCTAAGGATAATGGCAGCAGCTGCCTTGCTGACAGAGGAGGTATCTAAAATAACATTAGGGCAAAATATCGCCCTTTACATCTCACATCAAATAAATTCTCTATTAGAGCAAAAGGGATCTCACTGGCTCACAGATAGTGGGATACTAATGTATCAGGTCCTCCTTCTAGAAAACCCTCAGGTAAAAATAAGGCATTACTCTACTCTAAACCCAGCTACTTTAATGCCAGTCCCAGGGGAAAGTGGTCCCCTCCACTCCTGTACTGAGACTACAGACTTGATCTATGCCAGCAGAAGGGACCTAAAAGACAGCCCCCTAAATAACAGCAAATGTAAATGGTTACAGAAGGAAACAGTTTTGTCAGACGGGACCCGCTTCTCAGGGTATGCAACAGTTAGGCATGGCATATTATTGAAGCGTGCTCTGCCCCAGGAACTTTTGCTCAGTTAGCACAACTGATTGCCTTAACCAGAGCTCTTGATCATACAAGGAATTTGTAAGGCACCTTCACTTTGCATGGAGACCTCAGTCTTCCAGTAATAGCCAACCAGGCTCTATGGAAAACATCACAAGTTTAAAAATGTGTGCTTGGTAAGAGTGTTCTTGGTAAAAAAGGTTAAGAAGGAAAAAGTTTTTAATAAGAAAAGGACATGGTTTGTAAGAATGACTTTATCCTGATGGCTAGTTTACTCTAGACTGGAATGGAAATAATGGAATGTTTATAAAGTAAGTTAAAAAGGGTATGTGGAAAGGTTATAAAAAAAAATATTAAACATGCTAACTGCTGCTCTGAGAGGTATCTGTGCCATGTTCCAGGAAGAATATTGTCTCTGGGTCAATCAGACTGGACAGGTACAAACCCAAATTCGTACTTTTCCTGGACAAAGCCAAACAGCTCCAGGACCAGGCCAAGCAGGGCCGGGATTGTTGGCCTGACATCTGGTCATGGAAATCCTGGCTATTTCCTCTGCTTGGCCCAATAACTTCTGTAATCTTGCTGCTTCTCTTTGGACCTTATGTTTTTAATGCCTTTGTTTGTCTCTAACAGAATAAAAGCTGTCAACTCCAAATGGTCGTCAAACAAGGCTTCCAGCCCATTCCACTGGACGACCTGATCAGCCCTCTGGACCGAGCAGGACAGTCTTTCCAAGGCCACTGTCACACACCATAAGACAGATAGCAAGAGGAAATACCCAAATCCCCCTCGACGCCCATGTGCCAGCTCCGAAGAAGTTACAGAAAACGGAACTCCATCCATAATCCCAAAAAAAATTTTGGGTATTACCTCTTGAGGGGAAAATGTTAGGTAGGCAGTCAGTTATGAGCTTATGTGTGTGTAATATAAAGACATCCAGCTCATTCGTGAACGGCTGTCCGTCATTCAGGCCCTAGTGTTAACCCAACAATACCAGGCTCTTAAGACTATTAAAATACCCTAAATTTTAAGATTAAAATTAGTTCAAAAGGAAAAGGGGGGAATGAAAGACCCGAGGAATCCCCCCTCCCCAGGTTAGCCACTCCCCAGTTCCAGTTTCCCCAGGAAAAAAAAAACTGGTTGTAACTCCCGCCCAGGTGCCCGCCTGGGATAGCCACGCCCCCCCATCTAAAGGATCTCATGAGTACTCTTGGTAACCTCCAAACTGGCCAATCAAACCAAAGCGCGCGAAATATGCTAATCTTGTGGTTCCTCTCTTTAAAAACTGCTGTGGACTGCCGCTCGGGGCCTCTCTCTTCGCCATTACTGAGGGGGGAAGCCCATTTGCGCAAATGTTTAATAAAAATCCTCATGCTCTTGCATCAACTTGGTCTGGAGTTTGGGTCTTTGAGCGACCACCCGAGCATGTTGGATTCCCGACTTTGGGGTCCTTCACAGCCCCAGCTGTTGCAGCCATTTGGGGAGTAAACCAACACATGGAAGTTGGCTCTTTCTTTCTGCCTTTCAAATAAATAAATAAATAAATAAATAAATAAATAAATCTGCTTTAAAAATTAAATGTGGTGCAGCTATCATGAGACTCATGAGACTATTTGCTTCTACAATAATTAACACCTTGATGGTGGGTATTATCTCAAGGGGTTTCTGTTCAGGAGAACTCGAGGCCCAAGGCCAAAAGTAATTACCATCTGGATGTATCCCCCAGACTGAATGAAGGCCACTTTTCCATCATAAAGAACATGGTATGGCTGACCAATCAAAGGCAGCCATGAGCAGTGCAGACCAAGGAACTAGGGCGTGGGCTGAACATGCACCTCTCAAGCCCCAACTTCAATCTGTAGGAACCTCATCCCTAACCCCTTGGGGAGCCCAGGAATTAAGGGAGAGCTGCCCAGCAATACCTCCTTTCTTCCACCAATCTGATGTGACTGGCTTTCTCTGAGATGGGTGAGCAGACCTAGCTCTGGAGGTTATACAGCAACTCAACCAACTGGTTTTAGGGATTGTTCTATATCAAGAAAACAATCTTTCATTTAATTAATGACTAGTTCACACTATGGCAAAAATGATTACAAAAATTAGAAATCTGTGAAGATATTACCTGTAGCTCCCAGGGGGTGTCCCTTTGAAATCAATCCACCACTAGGGTTTATGACCCACTTTCCTCCGTAAGTATTATCTCCTCTGTCAACCAGTGCTCCACCTTGTCCTACAAAACAAAATGTTCAAAAATGTTAAAAATAACATTGGAGAAAATTTTTTTTTTACTTTCCACATAGCCAGGTATGTCTTGGAGTAAACATTTCTTTTTCATTACTGTTTACTTATTTATTTGAGAAGCAGAAAGAGCTCCCATTTGCTAGTTCACTTCCAAAATGCCTTCAAGAGCTAGGGCTGGGCTGGGCCTGGGCCAGTGCTGGGAGCTGGAAATGCAATCCACATCTCCCACATAGGTGGCAGGAACCCAACCACCTGAATCATCACTACTGCCTCCCAGAGTCTGCATAGCAGGAAACTGGAGTCAGGAGCCAGAGCCAGGCATTAAACCAGATACTCCAACATGTATCTTAACTGCTAGACTGAAAGCCTGCCTCAGAGTAATTATTTCTTAATAGGTCAAGCTACCAATAACTTACTATAAGCACTTCTAAAATCTAAGTAGTAAAAATTGAGTAATAAAGGCTAATCTTTTCAGAACAGTTCCTATATGAAACACATTTCCTATTAGTTCCTAAGAGCTCTCTGGCTTCCAAAACTGCCCCAAATGTAAGAGATTCAGAGAGCCAGAAGAACTGAAATGGGGAGGCCAGCATTGTGGCACAACAGGTAAAGCTGCCACCTGCGACACCAGCATCCCATATGGGCGCCCGTTTATATCCCAGCTGCTCCACTTCTTCTTCTTTTTTTTTTTAATTTATTTGACAGATGGAGTTAGACAGTGAGAGAGACAGAGAGAAAGGTCTTCCACTGTTGGTTCACCCCCCAAAATGGCCGCCAATCCAAAGCCAGGTACTTCTTCCTGGTCTCCGATGCAGGTGCAGGAGCCCAAGCACCTGGGCCATCTTCCACTGCCTTCCCGGGCCACAGCAGAGAACTGAACTGGAAGAGGAGTAACCGGACTAGAACCTGGCGCCCATAAGGGATGCCAGCGCTGCAGGCAGAGGATTAACCAGTGAGCCACGGTGCCAACCCCCTGCTCCACTTGTGATCCAACTCCCTGCTAATGCCTGGGAAAGGCAGTGGAAGATGGCCCAGGTGTCTGAGCCCCTGCAACCTATGTCAGAGACCCAGATGAAGCTCCAAGCTCCTGGTTTTAGTCTGGCTCTGCCCTGACCATTGCAGCCATCTGGGGAGTGAACCAGTGAATCTTTCTGTATCCCCCCCCCACCCCTCTAACTCTGCCTCTCCAATAGGTAAATAAATCTATTCAAAAAAGAACTGAAAAGGATGTGTGTGGCTTGAGATTTCTTTTTTAAGATTTCTTTCTTTTTTTTTTTTTTTTTTGAATGACAGTTAAAGAGAGAGGTAGAGACTGAGAGAGAGGGGTTTTCTATTCACTGGTTCACTCCCCAAATTGCCACAATGGCCAGAACTGAGCCAATCTGAAGCCAGGAGCCAGGAGCCAGGAGCCAGGAGCTTCTTCCATGTGCATCAGCCCAAGTACTTGGGCCATCTTCCACTGCTATCTCAGGCCATTAGCATGGAGCTGGACCAGAAGTAGAGCAGCCAGGACTTGAACCTGAGCCTGGAGCCCATATGGGATACTGGCGCTGCAGCCACAGCGCTGGCCCCACCCTTCCTCATTTTAGTACTGAGACCTCTGCCCCAGGAGGAGCTGAAGCGTTATAACCACAGCATGCAGCCTCTGTTGGTACATGTTTCTGACCCGCACCAGAGCAGACTTGTATCTGCCCCAGATGTGAGGACAAGAACTTTACCTTTTCCTCAAAAAAATGTATTTTAGTTTATTCGAAAGACAGAGTTATGGAGAGAGGGGGAAATAAATAGAGAGATCTTCTATCCACTAGTTCACTCCCCAGATGACCCACAACAGTGAGGGTTGGGCCAGGCTGAAGCCAGGAGCCTGTAACTATTGTAAACTATTCCCTGTGGTCCCCATACTTGCTGCAAATAAATTTCTTTGGGTGAAAACTCCTTCTAGTGATTTTCTTAGAATCTGCCAGGAGGCAGGCCCATAATTTTGGGTGGATAATAATATATGGAGTTTAATTTTGAACTTAGGTTTAAGATGTTTACAAGATATTAAAAAAAAAAATCTTGAAAAATAGGCAGCTGGACATGTAAGTCTAGAGATTAGGGAAGTATCCAAGCTGGAGATATAAATCTCAAAGGCATCATCATATTTAACCTCGAGACCGAGTTCTAGTTCTGCTAAGGCAGGACATATTCACAACAGTCCATCTTTCCCACTGAGTACACTGAAAACACTAGATAAAATTGAATAAATGGGCCAATGATGTGGCATAGTAGGCTAAGCTTCCACCTGCAGTGCCAGCATCCCCTGTGGGTGCTAATTCATGTCACGGCTATTCCTCTTCCTCTTCAGCTCTCTCCTAAGGCCTAGGAAGGCAGTAGAAGATGGCCCAAGTGCTTGGGCCCCTGCACCCATATGGGAGGCCCAGAAGAAGCTCCTGGCTCTTGGCTTCAGATTGGCCCACCTCCATTTGAGAAGTGAACCAGCAGATGGAATACCTTTCTACCTCTCCCTCTCTCTGTCCGTAACTCTGCCTCTCAAATAAATAAATAAAATCTTTTTTTAATTAAATAAACAAATAAAACTACTGAGGACTGAAAAGTAAACAGAAACACAGGGATCAGAGAGGGAGTCAAAATTTGGAGGAACCACTTCACAAAAGTGAGTTCTCAATAGCAATTTTTTATGTTCTGTCTTTGCAGCTGTTCCCCAAGGTAGAGCACAGTTCTGGAACAGCACAGCAACAGGGTACTACAGGCAAAAAAGCCTCTAAGAGAAACCCCATCCCTCTAATCAAGGGATTCAGAAAATGAAATCACTGCACTGGCCCCGTCAAATAAATCTTTTAAAAAAAAGATTTATTAAAAAAAGACTACAGAATATGATAGTCCATTGATAAAGGTATTACCATAAAAATTAATCTTACTTATAAAGTAAATAATTGGCTTTTACAATACAATAAAGACAAATACCCAATAAACAAACAAGATAAATGAACTACCAACAAGCAAATGAAAAGACTGTCCATATCATTAGTTACCAGAGATGTGCAAACTAAAATAAGATTTTTAGTATGGCTAAAGTTTTTAAAACTGACCATATCAAGTGTTGGCAAGGATGTAAAACATCTGGAACTCACACACTGCTGGTAGTAATGGAAAACAGTACACCCTAAAAATGAGCGGGAAAATTCTGGGGCAGGTATTTGGCCTTAGTGGTTATGATGCTGTTTGGGATACCCACATTCCATACAGGAACACTGGACTCTATTCTGGAGAATGTGCAAAATGTGCACCCTGGGAGGCAGCAGGTGATGACTTAAGTGGTTGAGTCCCTAGCACCCACGTGGGAAACATGGAATGATTTCCTGGCTCCTGGCTTCAGCCTGGCCCAGAGCTAGTCCTAGCTGTTGCAGGAATTTGAGGAATGAAATCTCTGTCTTTCTGTCTGTTTCTCTCTCTCTGCCTTTCAAAGTTAAAAAAAAAAGGTAAGTTGGCCGGCGCCTTGGCTCAACAGGCTAATCCTCCGCCTTGCGGCGCCAACACACGGGTTCTAGTCCCGGTTGGGGCGCCAGATTCTGTCCCGGGTTGCCCCTCTTCCAGACCAGCCCTCTGCTGTGGCCTGGGAGTGCAGTGGAGGATGGCCCAAGTGCTTGGGCCCTGCACCCCATGGGAGACCAGGAAAAGCACCTGGCACCTGCCATCGGATGAGCATGGTGCGCCAGCTGCAGCACGCCAGCCACGGCGGCCATTGGAGGGTGAACCAACGGCAAAGGAAGACCTTTCTCTCTGTCTCTCTCTCTCACTGTCCACTCTGCCTGTCAAAAATAAAAAAAAGATAAGTTTTTTTGAAGATTTATATATTTATTTGAAAGTCAGAGAGAGAGAGGGAGAGACAGATCAATCTTATATCCACTGGTTTACCCCTCAGATGGCTGCAATGTCCAGGCCTGGACCAGGCAGAAGCCAGGAGCCAGGAGCTTCATCTAGGTCTCCCAAATGGGTGCAGGGCCCCAAGCACTTAGGGTATCTTCTGCTGCTTTCCCAGGCCCAGACACATTAGCAGGGAGCTGGATCAGACTTGTGAAGCTGCTGGGATTTGACCTGGCACCCACATGGGATGCCAGCATTGCAGGCAGCAGCTTTACCTGCTATGCCACAATGCAAGCAAGCCCCTAGAATAAATTTTAAATAAGCAAATAAAAATTTTTTAAATATCAGGTTCTGTCACTAGTTTTTCCATTTGCCTTTCTTTAAGCATTTACTTAAACATAACTTGAAATAGCTCAGGTTCACCTTTCACAATGTGGCAGCGCCAATGGGGAGAAAAAGGTAGACAGGGAATTCTTTTTCTTTAATAATTAAAGTGGAGCGCTCTCAGGGAAATTTACACAGCTAATCTACCCTCTTCAAAGGTATTACCTTCCGGACAGAGTCCTAGTGCTTCATAAGTAAGGAGTTCGTTGGCAGAAAAGCAATCATGAAGTTCTATTACATCAATATCACTTGGTCTCAGGCCAGATTTCTCATAGCATCTTCTGGCAGCTTCTTTACTCATATCGAACCCAACCTAAAACCAAAACCATATATAAATGAATTTATGGCACCAGAACTGGGTCTTTTAAACCAGAATTAGAAAGATTAAAAAATGCATAACCTTAATTCTGAGAACTGACAAGCATACTGAAATCTCACTTGATCCTGTATTACAAAGAAGTCCAAATAAAATAATATTCAGGAAGAAGAATGTATACATAAAGTTTGTACTATAATAGACAGAATTTTTAAGTAAGATATTTAAAATAGACTTAGAAATCCTCTGATCATTCAAAAACTCTCAAGCCACAATGTGTAAGTTGTGGTAAACAGGCTGAAGAGATTTATCAACAGGTCATTATGACTCAGACACACTGGAAAATATGGAAGAATTGCTATAAAAATATATAATCTTTTTTTAAATATCATACAGGATTCAAACTATTTTTCTAAAGTCCATGCTCTTTATACCTCTTTGGTCTTAGTTAATAAAAGAACAGTAAACTCAATTTTTCTTCAAAGAATAAAACTGTGATGCAAAGAAAAATCTTCTCTAACCAGAAAACCTGCCTAAACCATACCTGTGCTACTACCTAACTTCGTAATCTTGGGCGAATTAAAAAGATGTTTTCAAATGTGTAGCATTCTTGTGAAATCATTTTATAAACTGTAATTTACCACACAATTGTGCTGTGTGTGTGTGCACATTCACACTTCATCAAATATTCAACCAATTCTACATTTGAATTCTCTTTTTTTTTTACTTCATTTAAAAAAAATGCTTATTATTTTCATTGGCTTGAAAGGCAGAGCAACAGAGAGAGAAAGAGAGAGTTTTTGTTTTGTTTTGTTTTGTTTTGTTTTTCCAGCTGGTTCACTCCCCAAATGCCAGCCAACAGCCAGGGCTGAGCTAGGCCAGAGCCAGGAGCCAGGAACCCCATCCAAGTCTACCACATGGATGGCAGGGACCCAAGCACTTGGGCCATCATCTGCTGCCTCCCAGAATACATGAGCAGGAAGCTGAGTTGGAAATGGAGTAGCCAGAACTCAAACTGGCACACCAACAGGAGATGCAAATGTCCCAAGTGGCACTTAACACTCACACCACAATGCACCACCCATACTTTCACCATTTTGCATTCAGTCTTTAATCAGGATTTTTGAAGGTTAAGGGAAAGAAAGTGCTCTGAAAATATCCTTATTTTTCTGTTAACTCTGAACGTTGGAGTTTTGCACAAAGTCAACTCAAAAACAAACAGCAGGGACAGCGCTGAGGCATAGTGGGTAAAGCCATTCCCTGCAATGCTGGCATCCCATATGGGTGCTAGTTCATGTCCTAGCTGTTCCACTTCTAATACAGCTCCCATTAATGCCACCCATATAGGAGACCCAAATAAAGTTCCTGGCTCCTGGTTTTGGCCTGGCCATTGCAGCTATCTGGGAAGTGAATGGGAAATATCTTTTTATACATCTCTCTCTCTGCCTCTCCCTCTAACTCTTTCAAATAAATAAATCTTTAAAAAATTTAAATATTAAGTCTAGTTAGTTAAAGGTTACCATATTCTTGGCTCCATCATAAGATGTACCTATTCTCATCAGTTTTCCCTTAACAGATTCTTAAGAATGGGTTATAGTTTTTAAATTTCTAAATCAATTATTTGCAAGTAAATGAGTTCTGCAGCTGATCACAACATAACATCACCTTGAATTTAAATATTAAGCCTTCAATTTTATTAATTAAACAAAATTCTAGTAAGAAATATTTAGCCTAGTGATTAAGATACCCATGACCCACACTGGAGTGCCTGGGTTCAAGTCCCAGCTCTACTTCCAATTCCAATTCTAGCTTTCTGCTAATGCAGACCCTGCAAGGCAGCAGTGATGGCTCAAGTAATTGGGTTCCTGCCACCCACGTGGGAGACCTGGAGTGTGTTCCTGGCTCCCAGCCTAGGTTCCAGCCCAGTGACTGCCACTGTAGACTTCTGGGGAGTGAACCAGTGGATGGGAACTCCTTTGTATTCTCTCTCCCTCTCCCTCTCCCTCTCTCTGTGTGTGTGTGTGTGTGTGTGTGTGCTCACATGCATGCATGCCTGCCTCACTATCTCTTTGCTTTCAAGTAAGTTTTTAAAGTAATAATGAAAAAAACTCATACGTACCATTTTAATAACGCTCTTTTCTTCAAATGAGCTTGGAAAATCAGTCACCATTTCTTGTGCCAAAATTTCCACAGCTTTGGACTGCAAGCCATACTTCTTCACAAATTCTTCACTGGCCAAAATTGCTGCTGCAGCACCATCTGAAGTGGGACTACCAAGAAGGAAAAATGATGATTCCCACATGGTGTTACTTGAATCTTAGGACTTCAGATTAGAGGTTCTTTGTATATGAGAAGAAAGGCCCAGCATGGTTGCTACCAACAGACTGCTTGCTTTCTGCTATCTACAACTGAAAATTATAGATGCAGGGCAGGCATTTGGCATACTAAGATACCACTCTGGATGCCCACAAACTTACCAGAATGCCTGGTTTGAGTCCTGGCTCCACTGCTTCCAATTCAGCTTGCTATGAATGTGCAGCCTGGGAGGCAGCAGATGATGGCTCAAATACTTGGGTCCCTTCTATCCTTGTGGGAGACCAAGACTGAGTTCTGGGATCCTGGCTTCAAACTGGCCTAGCCCTGCCTATTGTGGACACTCGGGGAGTGAACCAATGGATGGAAGATCTCTCACTGTCTGTCTCTTTTGATACATGTTTTTCAAATAAAAGTGGGGGGGGGGGTAATTACATATACTTCCCATTTGCATTTGAATTCTGAACTCTAGCAAGAATTGAAATGTTGGCTGGCGCCGTGGCTCAACAGACTAATCCTCCGCCTTGTGGCGCCGGCACACCGGGTTCTAGTCCCGGTCGGGGCGACAGATTCTGTCCCGGTTGCCCATCTTCCAGGCCAGCTCTCTGCTGTGGCCTGGGAGTGCAGTGGAGGATGGCCCAAGTGCTTGGGCCTTGCACCCTGTGGGAGACCAGGAAAAGCACCTGGCACCTGGCTCCTGCCATCGGATGAGCGCGGTGCGCCGGCCGCAGCGCGCCGAGCATGGCGGCCATTGGAGGGTGAACCAATGGCAAAAGGAAGACCTTTCTCTCTGTCTCTCTCACTGTCCACTCTGCCTGTCAAAAAAAAAAAAAAAAAAGAATTGAAATGTTGGCAGTCACTGCTTTTCTCTAAAGATCTTACCTAAATAGTTCTTAGTGTAAAGAGTCCTGGATTTGCCTCCACAAATCGCATAAGGCATCTGGTAACTTTCTAAGAAGTGAGTCCAAGAGGTTATCCCTACATTGGTACACATGATTCTAACCTAGCCCTAATGTAGCTCTAACTTTGTAGTCTCCCAAATCAGTCAGTCTTTTTTTTTTTTTAATTAAACTTTATTTTTTTTTCTTTTTTTTTACAGGCAGAGTGGACAGTGAGAGAGAGAGAGAGAGAGAGAGAGAGAGAAAGGTCTTCCTTTTGCCGTTGGTTCACCCTCCAATGGCTGCTGCAGTCGGCGCGCTGCAGCCGGCGCACCGCGCTCATCCGATGGCAGGAGCCAGGTGCTAGGTGCTTTTTCCTGGTCTCCTATGGGGTGCAGGGCCCAAGCACTTGGGCCATCCTCCACTGCACTCCTGGGCCACAGCAGAGGGCTGGCCTGGAAGAGGGGCAACCGGGACAGAATCCGGCGCCCTGACCGGGACTAGAATCCGGTATGCCGGCGCCGCAAGGTGGAGGATTAGCCTGTTGAGCCACGGCGCCGGCCAATCAGTCAGTCTTGAAACAGGGAAAGGACAGGACAGGAGATACCAGAAACTCCATGGTTTAGTTTAAAATTCTTGAGATCTCCTCAAAATAGAGCTTTCTCTTAGATCAAATTGTGAAGGAAGGTGGAAACACAAGAATTCTTCTGGGAGTTCAGCTGGACCCTCAGAGTACAACAAATCAATGCTGGCCAGACTTGTTCACCGGCAGCCAGGCCAGCATCTCAAGGGCACATCGAGGTCTTCACTGGAGCAGGAGCCCCCAGAACTGAATCTTTATAAGACAGATATTGTCAAGCTATTTGCAAGATGAACTATTAACATCAGTAGAGCTATTATTTTTTCCTCATTTTACTTTTACTCTTAGCTACTGTTACAAAGTATAATTCCCTGTGTCAGACATATACAGCAGAGAAAATAAAATGCTCGAGGAAAAAACCTTCGGACTCCACTGTTCTCCTAAGTCACAACAACCAAAAGTAAGTAGAAGTCAAATAAGGAAGTGAAACATACCACTTTCCTAGCAAGACAACAACCTGCACCCAGGCAGCAGAAGTAAGGACACTCCACTGAAGTGACCCAGAGTGGGGACCACACCAGCAGGAGCTCTCTAAAGCTACACCCCAGAAACAGAGTCCAGTGTTTAACCACAGAGGGGAGGTCCAGAGGGAGCAGTGACTTCTATCAATTGGAAAAGTATGTTTTTCTTACCAGCATTGTAAGACAGTCAAAAAATCAAAAATTGGTCTAGATGACATCACTTCATCTAAACTGTATTCCTTTTGGAACTGGGAATACCTAAAACAGAAAGTTACAGAATGTGAGGCAGCAACTGTAACTTTTGTTGAAGATGTCCTGGTGCAGTTAGAGAGAAAATTATATGTAAATATTCTTTACACAACCCAAAGATCTTCAATCTTTAAAAAAAAGATAAGTCATTTAAATTAAGTTTAAAAAATCCTAACTCAAGGTAGACATTTGGCCTAGCAGCTAGGACACTCTCACCCCACATCAAAGTACCTGGGTTCAATTCCTGGCACCTGTTCCCAATTCCAGCATCCAACCAATGCAGACCCCGGGAGGCTGTAGTGACAGCTCAAGTAATGGAGTTACTATCAGCCACATGGGAGACCTGGATTGTGTTTCTAGTTCCTGGCTTTGGTACTGGGCCAGCCCTAGCCCTTATAGGCATTTAAGGAGTGAACCAGTGGATGGGAGCTCTCTCTCTCTCTCAAACAATAAATAAATAATTTTTAAAAAACACACATTCCCCTTATCACTGAAAAGAAGAAATTTATTTGGCTTCTCCAACAATATAATCAAATGGCTTCAAAACTGCTCTGGCAAAAAAGCAGCAGGGAGAGACATCATGAGAGTTTATACAAGCAAACTTCAATTCGTGAGGAAATTAATAAGCAATTCTTATTTTTAGAGGTCAAAACTTATGTAACTTAGATCTACATATCAGTATCCATGTCTTCCCTTCTGAAGTTAACTGTGATCACTGACAACTTTCAAAAAGCACCTTATTGGGGCCACATTCTGGCTAGGCTTCAGGGATATAGACACAGTTTCTACCTTTAAGGAACTTGGTATAATTCCTTGGCAAAGAAATATACAACTCTAATATGCATAATGCCATAAATTATAAATGCTATGATAGAAATATTACTCAGCATGCTATGGGAGCACACAAGACGTACATCAAATCCAGATACCAGAAGGGGCTTTCTCTATGAGGTTAAGAAGCCACTTAGGACACCTGCATCTCACACTGGAGTGCCTGGGTTGCAGTCCCAGCTCTGCTTCCAATTCCAGCTTCCCTCTCACCCACTGTGGGAGACCCAGATAGAGTTCCTGGCTCCTGGCTTCACCTGGCCCAGCCCTAGATGTTGCAGGCATTTGGGAAGTGAATCAGTGGACGGAAGAGCTTTCTCTCTCTGCCCATCACTTTCTGTCTCCATGTCTTTCAAATAAAATAAAGCATTTTTGAAAAGAAAACATAAGTCTGGCATTGTGGTACAGCAGGTAAAGCCACCACCTATAATGCTGATAACTTATATGGGTACCAGTTCCAGACCCAGATGCTCTACTTTTGATCCAGCTCCCTGCTAATGCACTTGAGAAAGCAACAGAAGATAGTCCAAATGCAGGGGCCTCTGCACACACATAGGAGACCTGACTCCTGGCTTTGGCGTGGCCCAGCCCTAGCCATTGCATCCATTTGGAGAGTGAACCAGCAAGTGGAAGATCTGTCTCTCTCTCTCTTTGTAACTCTGCCTTTCAAATAAATCTTAAAAGAAAGAAAACATAATCCTTAAAAAAAAAATCTATTTTAAAGGGTCCCTAGAGGATTAAGTGCAAATGCACATAAAAATGCCTAACAGAGAGACATGGACTTGTAATTTAATAAAACTAGCCACTATTATGCCATTGCCAGGTTCCAGTTATGTGGCATCAACTCAATTCCTGATGGATGAATTTTATTCAGCAACCATTAAGTACAACTGAGAGCTAGGTATTACACTAAGCACTAGGGATTCAAATATTATTCATCTATAATGCATTTAATATCATTTTACTTCAGATTTTTTATTTAAAAAAAACTGAGGCCCAAAGAAAAGAAGGCAGCTGGGGCTGGTGCTGTGGTGCAGTAGGTTAATCCTCCACTTACAACGCCGGCATCCCATACGGGCACCACTTCTACTCCCAGCTACTCTCTTCTGATCCAGCTCTCTGCTATGGCCTGGGAAAGCAGTAGAAGATGGCCCAAGTCCTTGGGCCCCTGCACTCCTGGCTCCTGGCTTCAGATCAGCTCAGCTCTGGCCATTGCAGCCATTTGGGAAGTGAAACAGTGGATGGAAGGCCTCTCTCTCAGTCTTTCCCTCTCACTGTCTATAACTCTACCTGTTAAATAAATAAATAAAAATATAAAAAAAAAAAAAAAGAAAGAAAAGAAGGCAGCTGCTACACCAGGTGAGAAAGTGGAAACCAATTTTAGTTTTTCCTTTGAGAAACACAGACAGAGCTTCCACTCACTGATACACTCTCCAAATGCCCACAACAGCTAAGGCCAGGCCAGTCCAAAGTTGGAAGTCAGGAACTAGTATGTGGTGGTAGGAACCCAAGTCTGGGCACCATCCACCTGCTGCTTCCCAGGATGTATGCATCAGCAGAAGCTGGTATCCAGAGCAGAGCCAAGACTTGATCCCAGGAACTCCAAGATAGGATAAAAGTGTTGCAAATGGCATCTTAACCATTACACCAAATGCCTACCCACAGCTTATTTTTTTAGAATATAAATAACCATGTTGTTCTTTTTAAAAAAAAAATTATTTATTTGAATGGCAGAGTTACAGAGAGGCAGAGGCAGAGGCAGAGAGAAAGAGGTCTTCCATCCACTGGTTCACTCCCCAGATGGCTGCAATGGCCAGAGCTGTGCCAATCCAAAGCCAGGATCCAGGAACCTCTTCTGGGTCTCCCACACAAGTACAAGAGCCCAAGGACCTGGGCCATCTTCCACTGCTTTCCAAGGCCATAGCAGAGAGCTGGATTGGAAGTGGAGCAGCCAGGACTTGAACCGGCACCCATATGGGATGCTGGCACTGCAGGCGGTGGCCTTACTTGCTACACCACAGTGCCAGCCCCAATAACCATGTTGCTCTCTAAGAGTTACAGCTAATGACACTAAAGTAATTAAAATGCATCCCAGTTACTAATATGCATTTTTAAAAAGTTTTAATTGATCACAACAAAATTAGAGAAGTTTTGAAGAATGATTTAAAATGGTGGCTGTACTTCCAACTAAAATTATCACATTAGGGGGCTGGCATTGTGGTATAGCAGATAATCCTGGCACCTGAAATGCAGCATCTCATGTGGGCACTGGTTAATGTTCCAGCCGCTCCACTTCTGATTCAACTCTCTGTTAATGGTCTAGAAAAAGCAGTGAAAAATAACTCTAGTGGTTGGGCCCCTGCTTCCCACATGGGAGACCTGGAAGAGGTTTCTGACTTCAGTCTGGCCCTGGTCGTTTCAGCCATCTAGGGAGTGAACCAGTGGATGGAAGATCTCTCTCTCTCTCTCTCTATCTCTTCTTCTAACTCTTTCAAATAAATAAAATCTTTTTTAAAAAAATTATCACAATAAATTTCTATCATTACAGGTACAAAGCCATGATCAATCATATCTTTTAATACCATTCATTTATACTCTTTTTAAAGTCATTAAGCCTAAATGATATTCTAAATATAAACAGGCCAAAATCTAGAACTGAAAGTAGTCAAAAGTTTAGTTTTGATTTTTATAATTAGAGTTTTTTAAGAAAAAATAACTATCTTCAAGGCCTTGTACTTTATTTTCAAGTATAAATATGCATATTACATGGTGAGATAACCAGATTTTTATTATCTCTGAAATACTTACGGGTTATTAACTGAATGCTTATGATTTTTCCACCCAATTTTTGCAAAGTGTTCAATTTTCGTTCCTGTAGAAAAAGAAAACATCTCTTAGTGGGTTAATGTTCTGTTTCTTATTAACAAATGTTGCAATGGCACTCAGTATTCTGCTAAATACTTCCATATTTTCCCAAGCATAGATATCAGCATTGAAGACTTCCACATTGATTTTGTAGTTAAATCTCGGTGTATTTAATGAATTGAATCAACTAATGGGCACAGGAGATAAAAAAAAAAAATAGTCCCACTGGACCACTGTGGTACAGTGGGTTAAGCCACTGCTTGGGATGCTCAGAGTGCCTGGGTTAGAGTCTTGCCTCCACTTAACCATTCTGCATCCTGCTAATGCACCTGAGAGGCAGCAGATGATGGCCGAAGTACTTGGGTTCTTGCCGCCCATGTGGGAGACCTGGGTGAAGTTCCTGGCTTTGGCCTGACTCAGCTCCAGCTGTTGTGAGCATCTGGGAGGTAAACCAGCAGATGGAAGATCTCTCTTTTTCTCTGTCACTCTGCCTTTGTAATTCTATTTTGAAATAATAAGAGAGAGGGAGGGTGGGAGAGGGGGGAGAAAGTGAGAGAGAGAGAGAAAGATCTTTTGTTCACTGGTTCACTCCCCAGAGATTGCCCCAGTGGCCAGTGTTGAGACAGGCCAAAGCAAGGAGCCAGGAGCTTCTTCAGGGTCTCTCACATGGGTGGTAGGGCCCAGAGACTTGGGCCATCATCCACTGCTTTCCTAGGCCACTAGCAGGGAGCTGGATAGGAAGTGGAGCAGCTGGAACTTGAACCAGCACCCATATGAGATGCTGGCATTGCAAGCAGTGGTTTACCTGCTATGACACAATGCTGGTCCCAATAAATCTTTTTTTAAAAAATAGTTCAAATTGGTCTAGTCTACTTAGTATAATTAGGGTCTAATTCCAAAAACCAGAAAATATAGTCTGGAACCACAATGTTGTTGCTGTTGTTCTAATTTGTTTGTAAGACTCAAATAGAGAGAGAGAGAGCTCCCATATACTGGTTCACTCCTCAAATGCTCACAGCAGCTAGGGCTAGGCCAGGACTTCTATGTGGGTGGCAGGGACCCAAGTACTTGAGCCATCATTTGCTGCTTCCCAAGGTATGCGTTAGCAGGAAGCTGGACTAGGAAAAAAGCCTATTGAATCCACCATTCAAATTTGGGACGCAGGCATCCCAAGTGGCATCTTAATTGCGAGGCCAAAATGCCCAGCCCACAGTGTAAATTCAAGGCAAGAGAGTGCTGGCAGCCATTCTTCTATGAGTCTGCTGACCACTCCCCTCCCCAGCACCTCTGGACAGCATGGAGTTTATAACTCATCACCCAGGACTGATCAATACCTCAATGATTCCCCTTCTTTATGATACGTTCGGCAGAAAAAATTGTATCCTGACAACAAATATGTATGCTTTTCCAATCCCCTAACAGAAAATGGAAAAATATAATAGTGTCACGAAAGCAGAAACAAATACACTAAATAGTACATTAAAAAAAATTTTTTTTACTACTTCTAAGAGAACAGAATAGAATGGGCTTCGATTCCTTATCTGGAGATAGAAAGGCCAAGAGAGGAAAACACACACTCATGGGCGCTCGTCACGTCACATTAATGGAAGACAGACCACAGTCACATACAAAGCTCCCGTTTCTGTTTCATTTGTATCTTCACTGTCAAGAAGAACGATCTTCACAGCAGAAACATTCTACATGTAAGAGCAAATCTTACCCTGCTTCCAATCAAAAACAAGGTAGATTTCACCCCGGTGACCATAGTATTAGGAGAAGGTCAATATGAGTTCAGTAAGAACAAAACAAACTGCTACGTTTAGTGACTGCATGGACAGTCTGATCAAAGGATACTCCCCACCTGGATATAAGCAAGACAATTAACTCAATTTTTCAGAAAAAAATTTTTTTACACACTAAGAAAAAACTGTAGCATCAGTTTTGTTTTTTCATTTTTATGTTTGTATTACTAAAAATATAAGGGTTCTCCTGTCAAATAAGTTGAGAGTTCTTTATTGTAATACATTTACAGTCTTCACTTGCTTGTGCCTTGTGACTGCTCAAAAGAAGATTAAAGTAAGCTGCCCACTTATCTGACTCATGTAGAAGAACATCCTGTGAGCAAACTGTCCCACTTATTGGGAAACAACAGGCATTGATTAATGCATCGCCCTAGAGAAAAGCCTCTAGCACTAACCCCTAGCTTCAGCCGCACCCTGGTTAATACTGCTACCAAAACTGAATTAGAAAAGTAAAAGCACTCGCACAAAACCTGAAGCTAGAGGGATTAGTATAATGTAGGATCTAAACAGATTTCAACACAAGCCAACCTGGAATAAGGAGCACAACTATGAAAATGATTTTAAGAGTCTGTGGAATACAAGCTGAACAAGATTTAACAACTTAGTGTGAGTACTAGAAAAGTTTTACAAGTGCTCATGATACAGCAATAATCAGGCGATGAGTCTTAAGTCCAAAGAAAACTACAGAAAAAAAGACTAAGCACAGGGTCAGGCTGGCTTTGACATCGGAAGGCTGTAAGGTCAAAGAGGCTGGTTCTGTGTCAGAAGGCAGAAACAGGATCATGGCTGTAAACTTTATGAGAAGACATTGGAGTTCAACACAAAAAGCAACACTCCAACAGTCAGAATCACCCCAACACCGGGATTGGCAGCCTCAGTTATAGTACAAATGCTTTATTGTCTTTACTAGAAGATTAGTATTAAGCAGGATCCAATTAATCTAAAATATTCTGCCAGTCATTTGTTACTTTTTTAAAGAAAAAGATTTATTTATTTATTTGAAAGGCAGAGTTACAGAGAGACAGAGAGAGATAGAGACAGAAAGAGAGGTCTTCCATCCACTAGTTCACTCCCCAGATGGCCGCAACGGCTGGAGCTGTGCTGATCCAAAGCCAGGTGCCAGGAGCCTCCTCCGGGTCTCCAACACGGGTGGGGTGCAGGTGCCCAAGGACTTGGGCCATCTTCTACTGCTTTCCCATGTCATAGCAGGGAGCTGGATCAGAAGTGGAACAGCTGGGACTTGAACCGGTGCCCATACAGGATGCTGGCACTGCAGGTGGTGGCTTTAACTGGCTAAGCCACAGCACCGGCCCTGTCACATGTTTCTTTTTTTTTTTGACAGGCAGAGTGTACAGTGAGAGTGAGAGAAAGACAGAGAGAGAGAGACAGAGAGAAAGGTCTTCCTTTTTCCGTTCGTTTACCCCTCAATGGCGGCTGCAGGAGGTGCGCTGCGGGCAGTGCACCGCACTGATCTGAAGCCAGGAGCCAGGTGCTTCTCCTGCTGACCTTCTTGAAGGCCAGTGGAAAAGAAAAATTCAACATGTCCAGTAGAAAATTTTGGGACTCATCCAGGGCCATCACTTGTGAACAGTGTTTCCCTTGGAGGGTTGTAACTTTTCCTTGGTCTTAAGTGGAGGAACTGAGCTATAAATTCTGGTGGTTAAGGCAACCTTATCAATACTGGAACTCTAACTATCGAAGGAATGCACTACCTCTTAGAAGTTGGACTAATGTCTGAGAATACCATCTTTTTAATGTTCTTTTAAAATGAATTTGTGCTGCGTATACCATTATGAATTCTTTGGGTGAAAGGCAAAGGAGCTTTCTGAAACTTTTAAACTTGCAATAGAGGCAATTTTTTAAAGTTTTGAAAAAAAAAAAAAAACTGGTTTCCCATGCAGGTGCAGGGCCCAAGCACTTGGGCCATCCTCCACTGCACTCCCGGGCCACAGCAGAGAGCTGGACTGGAAGAGGAGCAACCGGGACAAAATCCAGCGCCCCGACCAGGACTAGAAAACCCAGTGTGCCGGAGCCACAGGAAGAGGATTAGCCTATTGAGCCGTGGCGCTGGCCCCTGTCACATGTTTCTTAATCATGAGCACTAATGAAGCCCTGGCTGACTACTGATTCTAAACTGTCAATTAAAATTTTTTGGCTGTTCAAAGGATATGCTTAGTATAAAAGGATTTTAATCTCCCTGAATCAATTATGAAGCCATAAAATCTGATTTTTCAAATTACTTAAGCTACTACAAACTTTCTTATGTATTTGTTTCTATGGCAATTCACAAACAACAATTTCAAATGAAAAATTCTGTAACACATTTAGAAATGTGTTGGATGACCAGCATTGTGGTACAGCAGGTTAAGCCATAGCTTACAATGCTCTAGCATCCCATACCAGAGCACTGGTTAGCATTCCAGCTGCTCCACTTCAGATCCAGCTCCTTGCTAATGTGTCTGGAAAGGCAACAGAAGATGACCCAAGTACTTGGGTTCCTGCCACTTGGAGACCAGAATGTAGTTTCCTGGCTCCTGGCTTTGGCCCAGCCCAGGTCTGGCTGTTGGCGGCCATCTGGGGAGTAAAGCAGCAAATGGAAGATCACTTTCTCTCTGTGTCTCTCCATCTGCCTCTGTCACTCTGTTTTTCAAATATTTAAATCTTTTTTAAAAAATCTGTTAGATGAAGAGTAACAGTTCAACTAAAGTAGCATGGGCTGCATATGTGTGTCCCATACCAGAGTACCTGGGTTTGATACCCAGCGCTAGCTCCTCCCCTGACTCCAGGCGCTGGGTGAGGGAGTTTAACAGGCGATGGCTCCAGCAGCTGGGTTCCTGCCACCACATACAAGACCTCGACTGATTTCCCAGTTCCTGGTGTCTAGCTAAGGCCTACTCCCTGGCATTGCAGGCATCTGGGGTGTGAACCACAGATGGGAGCTCTTTCTGTCTGCCTATCTCTGTGTGTGTGTGTGTGTGTGTGAGAAATAAAGCAAAATAAAATAAAAGATTTATATTTTGAATTTTACATGAGAAAACTAAGAATTCTGAGTAATGTAGAATATAGAAGAGAGAAAATATAGAAGCTTTAATCATATCGGCAACATGATTTCCAGGTAGCTGAGAACAATGGAAGCAACCTAAATCTATGTCTCTCCATATCCTCCAAAATAAAACAAAATAACAAGAAAAAATAAAACAGCATAAAATCACACTCTCAGCACAACTAGAAAACAGAAAATCAAAACTTAACAGTATCTGTAAGTTTTCAAAAAATAAAATACCAGGTCCAAGCCAATAATTAACTGCTCATGCTCTTGCTGTGAATCTTTAGAGAAACAAGAACAGCATGAAGAAAAACTGCAGAGAGAAGAGGGGTGCTACTACCAGGCCTGCAACTGCTCCAAAACTACCACCAGGAAGAAAAAGGCTCCCTCCTCAGGTACTACAATGCTGAGAAAACATTCCTGCACATCAAAGCATGACTGCAGGTTAGGGTCTGAAGAGTACAGGAGATTCCAGGTGGCAATCTGTTAAAGGCATACCCTGGGGCTGGAGTTTGGTGTGCACTGGAGACACCACTTGGGGACGCCTGCACCTGCTTCATCCCGGTCCCAGTTCTTCATTTCTGATCCAGCTTTCCATTAATACACATCCTGGGTGAGAGCAGATGATGGCTCATGTACTTGAGTCCCTGCCACTCACACGGGAACTGTAGCTGGAGGTCCTAGGACCTGGCTTTAGCCCAGTCCTGGCTATTGAGGGCATTTAAGAGTGAACCAGGGGGCCAGCACTGTGGCGTAGCAGGTAAAGCCACGAGCTCCAGTGCCAGCATTCCATACAGGTACCCGTTCAAGTCTCGGCTGCTCCATTTCCAATCTGGTTCCTTGCTAGTGTGCCTGCTAATGTGCTAATAAGCAGCAGAGATGGTCCAAGTGTTTGGGCCCCTGCACCCATATGGGAGACCTGGAAGAAGCTCCTAGCTCCTGGCATCAGATCAGCACAGCTCCAGCCATTGTGGCCATTTGGGAAGTGAACCAACAGATGGAAGACCTCCCTCTCTCTGCCTCTGCTTCTCAGTAAATCTGTCTTTCAAATAAATAAATAAATAATATTTATTTATAAAGAGTAAGCCAGAAGATGAGAGATATCTGTGTGTGTGTGACTGTGTATATGTATCAAACTTTCTATCTCTGAACCAATGGCAAAAAGGAAGACCTTTCTCTCTCTCTCTCTTTCACTGTCCACTCTGCCTGTCAAAAATTTAAAAAATAAAAAATAAAAAGCAAATAAATAAAATAAATCTTAAAAAAAAAACACTATAGTGGAAGATGGCCCAAGCCCAAGGGCCCCTGCACCCACATGAGAGGCCCAGAATAAGCTCCTGGCTCCTGGCTTCGGATCGGCTCAGCTCCACCCATTGCAGCTATTTGGGGAGTCTGTCTCTCCCTCTCACCGTCTGGAACTCTACATCTCAAATATATATATATATATATATATATATATATATATATATATATGTATGTATATATATATATATAAAATTTTTTAAACTACAGAAATAGTTTACTACACAGAAGAAGCCACTCTAGAACAAAAATCTACAAACGACATGCACACATCACAATGCAATGCAAGAAGTTTCTAATAAAACAAACTAGAAGTCCACTTGGAATCTACCAGGGATCATAATGTACAGTGAACCTTGCCCAGACCTCAACCCATTTATATGTTCAATTAGCACCAACTCCTATTCAATACAGCGGGCTGCTGAACTGGGGTGGGAGGTTCTCCTCACGGCACATGGGGCTGCCTGCATTCACCTCTGAAATGCACTCTCTCTCTTTAAATAAATCCTGCTCCGCTTCTTGCACTTTATCCATGTCTCTGCTTTGAATTATTATCATATGCAGGGACAAAAAAAGAAAATTCCCAAGATTAAAAACAGGCAGTGCTCTTCCATATGACCCCACCATTGCTCCGTAAAGAATTCTTTCCTTCCTGATTACAAACCTGGGGTACTTCCCTACAAAGAACAGGAATGCTGAACTTTCCATGTGATTATCTTTCTTATTTCATGGTAAATGAGGCACTAGTTCAGAGTCACAAAACAGGAAAAAAATCCTACTTGCACTATCCCAGGCTTTATATAACTAGCTAATAGGATAGGTCCGTTGCTGGCCATCAGTCAAAGAACTGAGATAGACAAAACAAAAATCAGACATGAGACACCATGGAATGAAAATGATGGAGGGCTGACACTGTGGCACAGTGGGTTAAAGCCACGGCTGGCAGCACTGGCATCCCATATGGGCACCAATTCAAGTCCTGGCTGCTCTACTTCCAATCTAGCTCCCTGCTAATGTGCCTGGGAAAGCAGTGGAAGATGGCCCAAGTGGGAGACCCAGAAGACACTACTAGCTTCTGGCTTTGGCCTGGCTCAGCCCTGGTCGTAGAGCCCATTTGGGGAGTGAAACACATGGAAGACCTTTCTCTGTCTCTCCTTCTCTCTCTGTAACTCTGTCAAATAAATAAATATATCATTAAAGGAAAGATGGATTCGGGGCTGGCGCAGTGGCACAGCTGGTTAACACCTTGGCCTGAAGTGCCAGCATCCCATATGAGCACCGGTTCAAGACCCGGCTGCTCCAATTCCCATCCAACTCTCTGCTATGGCCTGGGAAAGCCATAGAAGATGGCCCAAGTCTTTGGGCCCCGGCAACCGCACAGGAGACCTGGAAGAAGCTCCTGGCTCCTGGCTTTGGATCGGCACAGCTTCAGCCATTACAGCCATCTGGGGAGTGAACCAGTGGATGGAAGACCTCTCTCTCTCTCTCTCTCTCTCTCTCTCTCTCTCTCTCTGCCTCTCCTCTCTCTGTGCAACTCTTTCAAATTAATAAATAAATATTAAAAAAAAATATGGACTCTTGACGGATTCAAGCTTTCAATCTTATTACCACATTGAGAAACAATGAGCCTCCATTTATAGGCCACAATTTATGGTGACAAAACTGTTAATATTCCTATTTCTGTTTCCCACTATGAAGTATTTTAGGTACTTTCTCTATGGTGTCCTATATATAAATATTTCCCCTCCAGTGAAGTTCTACAAATTATTTCTTCTATTTAATTTAAAAGCCATTTTATGTCTCATATATCCTGACATCCTCCAGTTTCTGAGTAAATATCTGTTGCTTCTCATCCATGTAGATAACCAGTCACGAGTTTGTTTCTTTTGAACATACCATATTTTTCCATGTGCTCTTTTCCAGCAGACCCAAACATCTGAGGAGCAACTGGGTGGGCAGACAATCCATATTTGCTTATCAGGACATCAAGATGTTTATCCATGGGATTGGTTCGATCTGGAAACTAGGAGAGTGAAGAAAAAACAAAATTTAATAAGTAGCTAATGGGGCTGGTGCTATGGCACAGCCACTGCCTGAAGCACCAGCATCTCACAGGGGAGCTGGTTTGAGTCCTAGCCGCTCCATCTCTAATCTAGCTCCGTGCTAATGTGCCTGGGAAGGCAGCAAAATATGGCCCAAGTCCCTGGGCCCCTGCACCCACATGGGAGACCCAGAAGAAGCTCCTGACTTCAGCGGGGCCTGGCCCCAGTTGTTTCAACCATGTGGGGAGTGAATCACAGATGGAAGAAAAGAGTGTGTTCTCTGTCTCTCCTTCTTTCTCTGTAACTCTTTCAAATAAATAAATAAATATTTTTAAAAATAATAAGAGGTTGGCATTGTGGCGATATGGGTTAAACCACCACCTGCAACACCAGCATCCCATATAAGCACTGATTCAAGTCTCGGCTGCTCCACGCTAACACACTTGAGAGAGTAGCAGAGGACAGCCCAAGTCCATGGGCCCCTGCACCCATGTAGGAGACCCAGATGAAGCTCCTAGCCCCTAGCTCCTAGCTCCTGACTCCTGACTCCTGACTCCTGGCTCTGGCCTGGCCCAGCCCCAGATGTTGCAGCCATTTGAGGAGTGAACCAGCAGATGGAAGATCTCTCTCTGTCTCTCCTCCTCTCTCTCTGTAACTCTGCCTTTCCAATAAATCAGTCAACCTTCTTTAAAAATCTGCAAAGCTTTTCCAATACTTATGCATACATATACAGATAAAAGCCCAGCATCTGTCATTCTCTACAGAATGTTTTGCCATTTGCCATAGGCAGGTTGGGCTGCTATGACAGAACAAACTAGGCTGGGTAGCTTAAACAACAAATAATTATGAGTATTTCTCACAATTCTGGAGACTGGGAAATCCAAGAGCAAGATGCTGGCACACCTGATTTCTGAGTACGGCCTGCTTCCAAGTGTACAGGCAGTCATTCGTTGTGGCCTCACGTGACAGAGAACAGAGAAAAAACTTGAGTGCTCTTCTTCCACGGGAACCAGCCCCATAACGAGGGTCCCATCCCCATGTCCTGACTTCCCCTCAAAGTCCCAGCCTCAAAACACTATCCCACTCGGAAGTAAGTTTTTAACACATGAATTTGTGAGGACATGGCATTCATCCATAGCACACTAGAAAGTTAAAAACAGAACACCCTTGTTCTCTAAAGAGAAAATGCGATTTCTCAGGCAAAAAAATATCCTGTTCTACACCATCTCTCCCGGTGTAAACCTAACTTATTTTCTCCTGTGCTCATCTGTGATAGGACCAGGCTTACGATGACAGCCAACCACAGACTTTCATTCCTGAAATCTAAGAGCTGACTTAAAACCCTCTTGCTTGCTGATTTGATCATCGACTGAACCACAGGTTAAGATGGACCAAAAAACTTAGTGGTCAGGGACCATTCTGAGCAGCAACATTCCATTCTGAAGAAAGCATAAAATTAACCAAAATACATCAACTGGTAGGAAGTGCCAACATCCAGAACCATCACTTCACAGGACCAACAGCCTCTTAAGTCCCTTTCTGGGCTACCCCAGGACCCTAAAGAAGAACATAAATGGCAAGCCACACAGGTGAATAACAGATCTTGAAGCAGATAAATTAAAGAAAAAAGAACAGATGGCATTAACTTGAATATATTTTATTAACCCATTATACCCTAAATATTATCATTTCAACATGTGATCAATATTTTTTTTTTACAGGCAGAGTGGACAGTGAGAGAGAAAGAGACAGAAAGAAAGGTCTTCCTTTGCCGTTGGTTCACCCTCCAATTGCCGCCGCGGCCGGCACACCGTTCTGATCCGTAGCCAGGAGCCAGGTGCTTCTCCTGGTCTCCCATGGGGTGCAGGGCCCAAGCAGTTGGGCCATCCTCCACTGCACTCCTGGGCCACAGCAGAGAGCTGGCCTGGAAGAGGGGCAACCGGGACAGAATCTGGAGCCCTGACCGGGACTAGAACCCGGTGTGCCGGCGCTACTAGGCAGAGGATTAGCCTATTGAGCCGTGGCGCTGGCCGTGATCAATATTTTTAAAGAGACATTTTACATTTTTAAAAGGAGACATTTTACATTCTTTTTCCACATCAAGCCTTCAAAATGTAGTATTTTATGGTTATGACACATCCTAACTTGAATGCTGTATTTTCATCAGAAATATTTGATCTGTGTTAGTTTTCATGAAATCTTCAGTTGTAAAAGTATATTCACATGCCCAAGCTATACCAAATATACTTAAAAGTTTTCTAAAAAGTGGTAGTTTAACATTAATTAAAATTAAGTAAAATTGAGGTTAATGCTGTGGCATAGCAGGTAAAGCCACTGCCTGCAGTGCAGGCATCCCATATGGATGCTGGTTCAAGTCCCAGCTACTCTACTTCTGATCCAGCTCTCTGCTGATGTGCCTGGGAAAGCAGTGGAGGATGGTACAAGTCCTTGAGTCCCTGCACCCACATGGGAGATCTGGAAGATGCTCATGCAGTCCCAGATTAATGGGGACAATGGGCACTAAACTGCTGACCCTTGGAGGGCCTGAGCTTTGACCATTTTCCCTTCATTCCAGGGAACCACCGACATTGCAACTCACAGCTCCCTGATCAGAAAGGGCCTTCCAGGGCAAAACAAGCTTCAGTGCTTATGTTAATCCTCTGGCTAGCAATTACACTTCCTCTCTCTCTCTCTCCCCCCCTCTCCCTCTTCCTCCCTCCCTCTCTAGTTCCTTGAGGGCTTCAGAATTTCTTATTTTCATGTTCTATCCAAATATTTTTCTTGTTATCAATGAGAGAATTGGCTCTAAGAACTTGGGCATTCCATTATCCGGAATCAGAAGTCTCACACTTTAACTCTCTTCAAATTAAATAGATAAATGAACCTCAAATTCACTCACCTGACTTCTTTGAACGCTGGTTTCAACAATCAGTAAAATAAAAAATTTGAATTAAATTGTCTCTAAGATTCTTTATGGAGCTAAAATAGCAACATCTGTGTGTACATATGCAGTGTCCCCTTTGACTTCTGGGTTACATCAGCTCATCCGATACCTCTGCTAAACCATGCTTTCTGTTGCTTATTAGCAGGCCCCATTCACCACGGACAGATGGGTCAAGTCTTTCCAAAGCATTATAACAACAAAGTAACAGCAAATGAGGCTCACTTTCGCTCCAAGGGATCCCCTTTCCATCTTCTCAAACCCAAGGGCCAAGACACACTCTGCCATACCTTAAAGAAAAATGCAATTATTTTGAAAAATCAGATTTTCACTCAACAAAATACTATTATATACCTCAAGTATGTCAACACACAAAAAACATATTATAATCCTACAAAATTTTTTAATAAATAAAAAATTAAGAGAAAATTCTTATATCCATCTGTATAAAATAAAAAATCAAGATGGTGCTCAATTCCTCCCTTAGATCTCAATGTTCTAATAAAACCTGTGATTGCCAGCTTTCTGCTATGGCCTAGGAAAGCAGTGAAAGATGGCCCAAGTCTTTGAGCCCCTGAATCCGTGTGGGAGACCCAGAAGAAGCTCCTGGCCCCTGGTTTCAGATTGGTGCAGCTCTAGCTGTTGTGGCCAATTGGGGAGTGAACCAGTGGGTGGAAGGCCCCTCCTTCCCTCCCTCCCTCTCTCTCTCTGCCTCTCCTTCTCTCTCTGTGTAACTTAAAAAATAATAATAAATCTTAAAAAAAAAAAAAGATGCCATGTGGGACACCATCTCCCATATTAGAGTGCTGGGTCCAAGTCTCAGCTAGGCCTGCAGTCACAGTTTTCTGCTAATGGATACCCTCGTAGGCAGCAGGTGATGACTTAAGTACCTGGGTCCCTGCCACCCATGTGGTACACCCTGACTGAATTCTAGGCCCCTGGCTTTGGCTGGCCCAGCCCCAGCTATAGCAGGCATTCGGGGAGTATATATTTATAGTGTTTTATTTATGATAACTAGATAGCAGAAATAACAATGTCATCAATTGAGCAACAGATAAAATGTGGTATATGAATACAACAGATATTATTTGGCCACAAAAAATGAATGAAGTACCGATGTGTGCTACAACATAAACTGTGAAAACATTATGCTAAGTAAAAGCAGCCACAAGACACTATGTAGATTGCAGGAAATATCTGCACAGATTTTGCCAGTTAAGTATGCCCAATGCAAAGATTCATTCAAAAAGTTTCAGATTTTGGAGTATTTCAGATTTTGGATTACTCTTGATTTTGGATTTTTGATTAGGGATACTCAACCTGTATTAAGCACCAGTAATAAATTATATTATTCCATTTGCATAAATGTTCAGAAGAGGTGAATCCACAGAGATAGAAAGTACATGGGGAGCAGCTGCTTCCAGAGTTTCTCTCTGGGGTGATAAAATGTTTAAAATTATACAGTGGTAACAGCTGCACAACTGTGAATACATTAGAAAAACACTGAATGGTGTAATTTTAAATTTTATAATGCAAGTTATATCTCAGTCTTTTTTTTTCTCCAAGAAATACATTATACAGCAATCCCTCTAATGGACATCTAAAGAAAAAATGTGTAAGGAGCAATACCCCCACATCTACTCGAGTATGCTAGACAAATAAGCACTCACCACCCTGAATCAGCTGCCGGCCCATAAACAACGCAGTAGAACCAGTCGAACAGTTATTGTTGACGTTAATTATAGGAATTCCAGTCAATCCTAAACTGTGATAGACAGCTCTCTGTCCACAAGTAGAATCACCTGCATCGGAAAACAAACAAAAACTGTAATATCTGCAACAGGGGAATTATGGAGCTATGATGCAGAATACTACATTATGTTTTTTCTAGTATTACACTTTTGCCTGGCATCCAATGTAGGCAGAACAGTAAACCCACCATTGACATCTTACCGAGTTTTAGCACTAGGCATCATGACTCTACAAGCACATAGAATTCTCAAACTAAATATGTGCACTTTTCTACATAATACAGAGGCAAGAAATTACCGAAATGATCAGATGTTAGCAAACAATTCAATCTGGACAGGGCTACATGACAGAGGAAGCAATATTTCATTACCAATGATGGGCAAGCACTGTAGAGTAGCAGGTAAAGCCATTCCCTGAGACACCAGCATCCCATATGGGTGCTGGTTTGTGTCCCAGATGCTCCACTTCTGATCTAGCTCCATGCTAATGGCCTGGGAAAAGCATCAGAAGATGGCCCAAGCTCAGCCCCATCTATTGCAGCCATCTAGGGAGTGAACCAGAGGATGGAAAATTTGTGTGTGTGTGTGAGTGTGTCTCTCTGTCTCTCAAATAAATAGTTTTTTAAAAAAAATTTTTTTGGCTGGCACCGCAGCTCAATAAGCTAATCCTCCGCCTGTGGTGCCGGCACCCCGGGTTCTAGTCCCGGTCAGGGTGCCGGATTCTGTCCCTGTTGCTCCTCTTCCAGTCCAGCTCTCTGCTGTGGCCCAGGAGCGCAATGGAGGATGGGCCCTGCACCCACATGGGAGACCAGGAAAAGCACCTGGCTCCTGGCTTCGGATCAGCATTGTGCGCTGGCCGCAGAAGCCATTGGAGGGTGAACCAACAGAAAAAGGAAGACCTTTCTCTCTGTCTCTCTCTCTCTCTCACTGTACACTCTGTCAAAAAAAATAATAAAAAAAATTTTAATTCTGTTTGCTAAAACACCCCAGGAAAATGTGATCCATGTAGAGTACATATGTGACATCTTGTCCCAAGCAATGCAACCTCCAAGGCAGACATGCCAGAGCATGTTGATGGGCACATCTGAAGGCAGAGTCCCCAGCACAAACAAGAAGGCACCAGATTTTCTTTTCAATACATACACTCTGCTATGACCCACTAGCTTTCCATTCTATAATTCACTTTCTATCTTGAGACCTCAAGGAAATAAATTATGGACATGCACAAAGATTCATCACAATAATACCAGGATACCATAAAGTAGTATTTTTACAATAAGCAGAAATTAGAAATAACTTAAAATATCCAAAAACAGGGGGCCAGTGCTGTGGCACAGTGGATAAGGCTGCTACCTACAGTGCCGGCATCCTTTATGGGCACCAGTTCAGGTCCCAGCTGTTCCATTTCCAATCCAGCTCCCAGTTAATGTGCTTGGGAAAGCAGTGGAAAATGGCCTAAGTGCTTGGGCCCCTGCACCCACGTGTGAGACCCAGAAGAAGCTCCAGATTCCACATTCAGATCAACCCAGCTCTGGCTGTTGCAGCCATTCGGAGAGTGAACCAGTGGATGGAAGCCCCACCTCCCCCCCCCCCCCCGCCTCTGCCTCTCTGTAATGCTGCCTTTGAAATAAATATTAAAAAAAAAAAAAAGGTAAGCAAGTTCTAGGAGTCTAACGTACAACATGGGTACTGACAGATGCTCTAATTTATTTGACTGTGGTAATCATTACACAATGTATATCAAATCATGAATACATTTAACTATTACTGGCAATAAAATATTTTAGATGCTATAAAGACTACACATCCATTAAAAGAGAATGGATTAAATAAATTATGATACATTTATTTAGTAGAATACAATGCCATCATTAAAAAAATACAAGCAAGAAAGTTCTTTATGATATAACTTTTAAGTTGCTAAGAGGGGCCAGCACTGTGGCTTAGTGGGTGGGTAAAGCTGTCACCTGCAGGGCTGGCAGCCCACACAGGCACCTGTTCAAGTCTCAGATGCTCCACTTCCAATCATGCTCCCCGCTAATTCGCCTGGGAAAGCAGCAGAAGATGGTCCAAGTGCTTGGGCCCCCACACCCACATGAGAGATCCAGAAGAAGCTCCTGGCTCCTCACTTTGGTCTGACCCAACCCTGGCCATTGTGGCCATTTGGGGAGTTAACCAGCAGATGGAAGATCTCTCTCTGTCTCTCCCTCTTTCTCTCTCTCTAACTCTGCCTTTCAAATGAATAAAATAAATCTTTAAAATAAATAAATAAATCTTTAAAAAAAAAAAAAAAAGATGGGCAGAATAGCCAAGGAATATTACAGGGGGGCCAGTGCAGTGGTGTAGAAGGTAAACCACCACCTGCAGTGCCAGCATCCTATATGGGCACCAGTTTGAGTCCCAGCTGCTCCACTTCCAACCCCACTCTCTGCTATGGCCTAGGAAAGCAACAGAAGATGGCCCAAGTCCTTGGGCTCCTGCACCTGTGTGGGAGACCCGGAAGAAGCTCCTGGCTTCTGGCTTCAGAAAGCACAGCTCTGGCCAGAATGGCCAATTGGGGAGTAAACCAGCAGATGGAAGACCTCTCTCTCTCTTTCTCTCTCTCTCTCTCTGCCTCTCATTCTCTCTTTCAAATAAATGAATCTTTAAAAAAAAAAAAAGGAATACTGCAAGGATTTGATCTCATTATGAGTCTTGTGATAGGTGAACATGCATGGCAAACAGTGGACAAGAGAACAATACTTACTAGAACGGTGGTAACATAAGGATATATTATCATAACGTTGGAAGCCTCAGAGTGACTATAATAATGGCTGTTCTCCAGCAGCTATGGCCACTTGGAGAGTGAACCAGCAGATGGACTATCACTCACTCTCTTTCTGTCTCTCCCTCCCTCTCTCTCTCTCTCTCTCTGTGTGTGTGTGTGTGTGTGTGTGTAATTCTGCCTTTTAAATAAATGAATAAATAAATATTTACGGGGGAAAAAGTGGCTATTAAGCAAAGAAATCCATGTCCCCTCTCCAAAGGACCTGCTCTGCTCTGGTGTAAAAGCTGTGTCAGACACTTTCATATTAAGCTTTTTATTAAATAAACTTTTGTGACAGTCAAAATAAATTCATGAATATCTCTGCATGGTTTATATAATGGCTGCCAGATTTAGATGGATGCCTTTACAATGTACAGTTTACTACATACCATAAACATAGCCAATACAAGCCTGCTCCACCGCTGAGTAAGGAATCTGTGCATCAGCTAAAGCCTTCTGGCCTATAAAAAGAAAAGGGCTTCATTAAAAAGTACTTTCAGTATCTGCTTCAGGTAGTTAAAAATTGAGAGTTTTCTCGGAGTAAATCTACTTCACTATAGTATGTTCAATTTAAATGACAGATCCTTCATCAAAGCAGCTCAGATCTCTACTTTTAGAAGCAACTGTTTCTCCTCTCAACTACTGCACCACTCCTCCATATCTTCTTTGATACTTGACACAATGAGATAGAATGTCATGGGAGGGGGCGGTACACGCAGTAATGTGCTCTTCTTACAAAGCCAAGAACAAGAAATGATCCTGTCTAGGATGGGGCTGTGCAGGAGGTTGAGCTGCTGCTTTGGACACCTGCATCCCGTAACAGAAGGCCTAGGTTCACTTCCAGCAGCAGCTTCCTGCTAATGCACAGGGTCCCTGCCACCCACATGGAGCTCCTGGCTCCTGGCTTCAGTCTGGCACAGCCCCAGCTGTTTTGGGCATTTGCCAAGTGAACCAGGAGATGGAAAAACTCTCAATTACTCTCTCTCTCTCTGTGTACATTTCAAATAAACATTTTTTTAATTAAAGAGAGGGGCCAGTTCATGTCCCAGCTGCTCCACTTCCCATCTGGCTCCCTGCTGAAGGCCTGGGAAAGGCAGTGGAGGATGGCCCAAGTGGTTAGGCCTCTGCTACTCATCTGAGACCTGGATGAAGCTCCTGGCTCCTAGCTCCTGGCTTCAGTTCAGCTCAATCCTGGCCATTGTGGCCACATGGGGAAGTGAACCCACAGACAGGAAGCCTCTCCCTCTCTTGGGCTTTCAAATAAATAAAATATTTTTTAAAAAGAATAAAAGAGACAGCCACAGACATGGAAAGGTACTAGCCAGAAAGAGAACCAGACCCACAGGTCATGGCACCATGTCAAGTATGTGTCTCTAAAGAACGCCAGATGCTTTTGAGAACCAGGACCCATGCCCCTGTGGATCCTTCTCTCCCTGAACTGCAGCTCACCAGTGCTCACCCAAGTCCTTTGCTTACAGCACTAACACTCACTAGGATAAACAATAACAAACTTGGCCGGCGCCACGGCTCAATAGGCTAATCCTCTGCCTTGCGGCGCCGGCACACCGGGTTCTAGTCCAGGTTGGGGCGCCGGATTCTGTCCCGGTTGCCCCTCTTCCAGGCCAGCCCTCTGCTGTGGCCCGGGAGTGCAGTGGAGGATGGCCCAAGTGCTTGGGCCCTGCACCCCATGGGAGACCAGGAGAAGCACCTGGCTCCTGCCATCGGATCAGCGCGGTGTGCCAGCCGCAGCGGCCATTGGAGGGTGAACCAAAGGCAAAAGGAAGACCTTTCTCTCTGTCTCTCTCTCTCACTGTCCACTCTGCCTGTCAAAAAAAAAAAAAAAAAAACCAATAACAAACTGCATCACCTCCTGCAGTCATGGGGTGGCCTAGTGATAAGAAAGAATTCCAAGTCGGCTCAGTAGAGCCACAGGAAAACCATCGCACACATATTTAATACACTCCAAATGGGATTATCCCTTTTCAAAGAAGACACTAAACTTGCTCTGACTCTGGAGGAAAACACACACCAGAATCAAGTTCTCTCTCATAACAAAGCTACCTTTCCTACAGCTCCCTTTACCATCACCGTAAACAGCTGGATAGCACATAAAACCATAAGCCACTGTCTGCTCCAGCTAGGTAACGGCTACGGACGCCCTCGCTCCCTCCCCTTTCTCTTTTCTAGGGAGCCACCCAGCACTTCCCCCAACAGGTTCTCCTCCTATGATCAAGCTTCCTTCTGGGCTTGCAAGGCCGCTCCAGCCATGGAGTGAGGCCAGTCTACACAATAAACTATGGCCGTTCCAGAGCTAAGTGTGCTATATTACCTGCTTCTTTTGCCATGTCAGGATAGTCTCTTGCACCCTCAGTTCCAGGCTTCATGAACTAGAACATACAAGATAATAACAAGTATAATTTTTTCATAACACTGCATCACAGAAAACCATCCACCAATCCACTCACTCACACTAGAACACACTGGGCACCTGTCATGTTCCTCGAATAATAAATAACATGTCCATGTCTTTGGGACCACGCCAAACTCACAAAGGACCTTACAGGGCCTGCCTTGAGTCTGGGCTTTATCCTGAAGAAGGTGGGATTTTTTTAAAAAGACTATAATAAAACAACAAGGAGGTATTACTATAAGAGGTTTTCAAAAAGTTCATGGAATATGCATATTGTGCAAACTGCATGGATTTCAAAATTGTTTTGCACAAAAATAATTCTTTTAAACTAGTAGTTAATTTTTTTAACTACTAATTTATTTAATGATTCCCAGCTGCTCCACTTCCAATCCAGTTCCCTGCTAATGCACCTGGGAAAGCAGCAGCTGGCCCACATGCTTTAGCCCACTGTCACCCACGTAGGAGACTCTGATGGAGTTCCTGGTTTCTGTCTCCAGCTACTGCAGCCATCTGGGTGATGAAAAATCTCTCAATCAATCTCTCTCTCTCTCTCTCTCTCTCTCTCTCTCTCTCTCTCTCTGCCTTTTAAATAAACAAACATATCTTAAAAAAAAAACAAGGACAAGAGAGAGAGACAGAGAGAGAGAGAGAGAGAGAAGGAAGGAAGGAAGGAAGGAAGGAAGGAAGGAAGGAAGGAAGAAAAAAAGACATGGAGGACCTTTCAGCCCAGCACTGTTTTAAAAAAAAAAAAAAAAAAAACTCAACCCCCTTACATGCCAATTCAACACACTCCTTTCCCATGATGCACCCAAACCTTCCTCCACCATGAATATGTCAAGATGACCATGTGTATGCTGGGCTCCACATGAAGACATCATAAAACTTTCCCAGAGATGGCCATGTGCACTAACCCCCACCCAAATTCTCTTCCATTTGTGTTTTCAATTAGGGTACCAACGGGGCCAGCGGTGTGGCACAGCGGGTTAAAGCCCTGGCCTGAAAAGCTGGCATCCCATATGGGCGCCAGTTCGAGAGCCGGCTGCTCCTCTTCCGATACAGCTCTCTACTATGGCCTGGGATAGCAGTAGAAGGTGGCCCAAGTCCTTGGGCCCCTGCATCTGCGTGGGAGACCAGAAGAAGTTCCTGGCTCCAGGCTTCGGATCAGCTCAGCACTGGCCATTCCAGCCATCTAGGGAGTGAACCAGCAGATGGAAGACCTCTCTGTCTCTACCTCTCTCTGCAACTCTGTCTTTCAAATAAATAAAATAAATCTTTAAAAAAAAATTAGGGTAACAACCCTTAACCAATTAAGGGGGCTACCGAACTGGGTGCAGGTGATTTTCTTCATAGAGCTGCCTGCATTCACTTCTTTTTGCAAAGATTTATTTTATTTATATGAAAGGCAAAATGAGAAGCCAGAAGCCTGGAAGTCCCTCCAGGTCCCACATGGATGGCAGAGGTCCAACCACTGGGGCCACCTTCCACTGCTTTCCCAGCAGGGAGCTGAATTGGAAGTGTAACATCCAGGACTCAAACGGGCACTCCGATTATGGAATGCCAAGGATGCAGACTGCAGCTTAACGCGCTGTGCCACAACGCCAGGCCCCCAAATTCACTTTTGAGGGTGCACTTTCTCTCTAATCTCTAAATAAACCCTAGTTCTAGTCTTGCACTTTATGTCTTGATTTGAATTCTTCTGGCATGCAGAGGTAAGAACTTGAAATAAATCCAGCTAAGGGACTAGTGCCGTACAACACAACCCTATGACATTCTGGAAAACATAAGACTATGGAGACAATGAAAAGATCAGTGGTTGCCAGACATGGAGGGGAAGGAGGGAAGACCAGCTGGAGTATAAGAGGCACTCTGTGTGACAGGATCGTGGTGGGTATATGCTGCCACACATTGGAACGATGCATATGTACGGCACCAAGAGTAAACCCTCTTGTAAACTAAGGACTTCCGTGATAATTCCATGTCAACATGGGTCAATAGATTGTAACAAATGGACTACCCTACTGTGCGTTTTTGATGATAGTAAAGTGTGAGTTGGGAAGAGGACAGGAAATACATGGGAAATCTCTGCACCCTGTGCTCAGTTTTATAAGCCTAAAGCTGCTGTAAAAAATAATTTTTAAAAGATGTATTTATTTGAAAGGGTGACTCTACTGAGCCTGCCTGCTCCCCTCTGCACTCCCTCCTTCTCCCCTTGAACTGCCCAGTTACTTCTGTGACACAGGGGATAAAGCCACGGCTTGCGACAGCAGCAGCCCATATAGGAGCGCTTGGTCCCATATAGGAGCACTTTCAGCTAAGTGCCTATGAGAGAGTGAAGATGGCTCAAGTGTATGGGTTGCTGCCACCGATGTGGGGGACCAGGATGGAGCTCTTGGGTCCTGGCTTTGGCCTGGCACAGCCCTGACTACTGCAGGCATTTGAGATAAACCAGCAGTTGAAAGTTGCTTCTCTCTTTCTCTCTCACTCTGCCTTTCAAAGAAAGAACAAAAACTTTAAACCAAGGTTGAAGTTGAAGTAGAGCAGTGGGTTAAGTGAGTTAAGCCAAGGACTGAGACACCAACATTCCATATCAGAGCTACTCCACAATTATAATCCAGCTTCCTGCCAATGAGCCTGGGAAGGCAGAAGAAGGCCCAGGTACTGCGCTCCTGCTACCCACATAGGAAACCAGGATGGAGTTCCAGGCTCATGGCTTGAGTCTGGCCCAGCCCTGGTTGTTGCAGCCATTTGGGGAGTGAACCAGTGGATGAAGATCTCCTTCTCTGTCTCTCCCTCTTTTACTGTAGTTCTTTCAGATAATTTTGTAAAATAAATAAATAAGGGTTTCTCAGGAAGTCTTATAGTCATCACAGGCAGTCAAGGTGATCAGGGAGACCTGCCCACGTGAGCAGCAGGGGCCCAAGCACTTGGGCCATCTTCTGCTGCTTTTTCCCAGGCCATTAGCAGGAAGCTGGATCAGAAGTGAAGCAGCTGGGAAAAACTGGCACCCATATGAGATCCTGGCATCACAGATAGCAGCTTTACCTACTATGCCACAATGCCAGCTTTAAATATTTTTAAATCTTTAAAAAGAAAAAGAGGGGCTTGCTCCATGGTGCAGTGGGTTAATCCTCTGCCTGAGGCGCCGGCATCCCTTATGGGTGCCGGTTCTAGTCCTGGCTGCCCCTCTTCCAGTCCAGCTCTCTGCTATGGCCTGGGAGAACAGTGGAGGATGGCCCGGGTGCTTGGGCCCCTGAACTCATGTGGGAGACCAGGAGGAAACACCTGGCTCCTGGCTTTGGATCAGCACAGCTCCGGCTGTTGTGGCCATCTGGGGAGTGAACTAACGGAGAGAGGACATCTCTTTCTCTCTCACTGTCTGTGACTCTACATCTCAAATAAATAAATAAAATTTTTATTAAAAAAAAAAAACCTGCTTTTCTATACACCCCATGTAATCAAGCATTCAACAACCAACAAAAGATGTGACTGCATTCATATAATAATTAGAAAGGTCGGCCGGCGCCGTGGCTCAACAGGCTAATCCTCCGCCTTGCGGCGCCGGCACACCGGGTTCTAGTCCCGGTCGGGCGCCGGATTCTGTCCCGGTTGCCCCTCTTCCAGGCCAGCCTTCTGCTGTGGCCCGGGAGTGCAGTGGAGGATGGCCCAGGTGCTTGGGCCCTGCACCCCATGGGGAGACCAGGAAAAGCACCTAGCACCTGGCTCCTGCCATCGGACGACCGCGGCGGCCATTGGAGGGTGAACCAACGGCAAAGGAAGACCTTTCTCTCTGTCTCTCTCTCTCACTGTCCACTCTGCCTGTAAAAAAAAAAAAAAAAAAAAAAAGAAAGGTCATGTCCATCCTTTTTAGAAGCCTCCTCTCCTGGAGCTGGCACTGTGGCTTAGCAGGTAAAGCCGCTGCCTGCATTGCCGGCATCCCACATGGGCGCCGGTTCAAGTCCTGGCTGCTCTACTTCCAATCCAGCTCTCTGCTATGGCCTAGGATAGCAGTAGAAGATGGCCCAAGTCCTTGGGTCCCTGCACACAAATGGGAGACCCAGAAGCTCCAGGCTCCTAGCTTCAGATCAGCCCAGCTCCAGCAGTAGTGGCCATCTAGGGAGTGAACCAGCAGAGTGAATAATCTCTCTCTCTTTCTGCCTCTGCCTCTCTGTAACTCTGCCTTTCAAATAAATAATAAAAATCTTAAATTTTTTTTAAAAAAGCCCTCTCTTCTGTTTAACAATAATCTCTCAACTTTTGCTTTATAATCCATTAGTCAACTTTTGTTTTTTTAAGATTTATTTCCATGATTATAGAGTAGATTGAAATTATTTTTTTGCAAAAATTGAAGAAAAAAATGAAAGGAAGGAGGATGATTGGGGGAGAGAGGGAAGTACAGTTATTTCCTTAGACTTGAACCCATGAAATACATGAAATCTGTTCTCTTTAAATTAATAAAATCTTTTTTTAAAGATTTATTTTATTTGAAAGGCAGATTCACAGAGAGAGAAAGGAAGAGAGACAGATTTTCCATCCAAGAACCAGCAGTCAAATGGGGTGCCGACGTCGCAAGTCTCCACTGCTCTGCTTCCCATCCAGCTTCCAGCTGATGTACCTGAGAAGGCAGCAGAAGATGGCCCAAGTACTTACTTGGACACCTGCCACTCACATGGGAGACCTGGATGGAGTTCCTGACTCCTGGCTTCAGCTTGGCCCAGCCCCAGCTATTGCACCATTCTGGCAATGAAGCAGTGGATAAAGACTCTGTCTCTCTCTCTCTTTCTAGGGGCAGGCACTGTTTCACAGTGAGTTGGGGTGCTGTTTGGGACACCCACATACCATACTGGCGGGCTGGTTTAAGTCCTGCTACTCTGCTTCTGATCCAGCTTCCTGCTAAACCATCCTAGGACGCAGCATATGATGGCTCAGGTGGTTGGGCACCCCCACCCGCACCCCATCACCCGCATAGGAGACCAAGTTGGGGTTCCTAGCTCCTAGCTTCTGCCAGCCCTGGCTCTGGCCTACTGCAGCCATTTGGGGAATGAACCGGGAGATGGAAGATCTCTGTCTTTCCCTCTCTCCCTGTCACTTTGCCTTTCAAATTAAGATTTTTATTTATCTCACTGTCTATAACTCTGTCAAATAAAAAAATCTATAAAAAATTTTATATTAACAAAAAGCCAAAGGACAGGGCTCTACGGGAAAAATTGGAGGGGAGAGGGGGTCATAGACATTTCCTGGAGAAGATCAGACGATCCCCTGGCCCACACCTGAGGAGCCAGGAAACCTGCCACCTGCCCAGAGGATGCGTCGCCGGGCTGCTCGCACTCCGCTTCCCCACCTGGAGCTGCCCCAGCGGGTGCTCCTAGGAAGCCAGAGCCTGTTCCCCAGGCGGGACTCCAGTCAGCACCAAAGCAGGCGAGAGCCGTGGGTTACCTCGGGGGCTCCTTCACCAGGGAAGGAGGAGGGGACAGCACCGGCCGCCGTCACTCAGACCCCAGAGACACCCCGTGACGGCCCACTCGAGTAGCCACTCCGCTGCCGCCCACGCCACAAAGCAGAGCCGGGCGAGCCGGGGCGAGGAGGACGCACCGACCGAGGGCGCGGCCCGGCCGGTCCCCGTCGCCGCGGTGCCCCCGGCCTCGCGCGGGCCAGAGGGGCAGGGAGCCCACCTCCAGGCTCCGCGGCACTGTTTACCTTGGTCATGCCGACCCCTACCACGAACACCCTGCGCAGGGGCGCCAACTTCCGCGCGGAAGAGGACATGGCTTGGCCAGTGCCGGAGATTACAGCGCAGCGAGGTGTAGCGGGCGGCGGCTGGGACCGACTGGAGCGCGAGCGGCACGGGCGCTCGCGCGGGGGCGGGGCCGGCGCGGGAGGAGGGGCGCGCGCCGGGGCGGTGCGGGCGACGGCGCCTGCGCGAGCGCTCCTCCGCGGCGGGGGGGGGCAGAGGTCGCGGGCGCGGGGCCGGAGCCTCAGCTTCTAGAAAGGCCTGGAAGTCCCGGCCGCTGCTCGTCCCTGACCCGATGTGTCTGTTCTGTCCAGCCACAGAGGGTGGGCCTGGGGTAGCTAGCGCTTGAGGCCGGAGGCGGCCTGCGGAGGCTGAGTGTGGGTATCTGGGTGCTGTGCGCGGGCGTGGTCGCCAGGGTCAGCGCACCTCTTAAACCTCCGGGCACAACAGCGGGTGGGGGGATTCCACGCACGGATGCAGCGTCTGAAGCAAAACCCCGAGGGTCCGTGCCAGCCGTGGGCCCGTCTTTACAACCTGAAGTTCTTCGGCACGTATTATTTTCTGAAGATTAAAGGAAATTATGAATACGTCAGTCTGTTAAGTAAGCAGGCCTATGGCCTGAAGCTGTCACGGTGGCTTGAGTTCTGGCCTAAGCAAAGAAACCAAAACATCACTTAACCTAGTAAGCAGAGTTCAGCTAAGCGCAAGCAGCCAAGCCTTGCCAATCACAGGGAGCAGCTGATCAGGCCCCTCCGAGGAAGGCAAACCCATTGGGCTCCTGTGGATCCCTTAGGGTGCTGAGCACCCTGCACCTGTTCTGATACTGAGCGCTGCCCCGTTCATGAATCCTTTTCTCCTCAAACTAATCTTTGTTAATAAAGAATCTTTTTTTCTTTTGAGCTTTATTTGTTTGTTACTTGTTTGAAAGGCAGAGTGACAGGGAGTGAGGGAGAGAGATCTTCCCTGTGCTGGTTCACTCCCCAAATAGCCTAAACTGGTGAGGCTGGCCCAGGCTAAAGCCAGGTACCAGGAACTGCATCCTGGTTTCCCATGTGGGTGTAGGGGCCAGGACTTGAACTGGCTTTCCGGTACGGGATCACAGGTGGTGGGTTAACTCACTGCACCACAACTCCGGCTCCTACTCAGACTGTTAAATTTTGTGGCTCTAAAGTTTTTCTGTTAACAATATACTTGATGTTTATTATCTGCAGATTCTGTATTTACCAACTGGCCTATTCACAAATATTTATTTGTAACCACAAAATCAATTTTGATGGGCTGGCACTGTAGTGTAGCGGTTTAGGCTGCCATCTGTGACTCTGGTTCCTGGCTTCAGCCTAGCCTGGCCCCAACCATCATGGGCATTTGGATAATGAACCAACAGATGGAAGATCTCTTTCTGTTTGTTCCTCAATCTCTCTAATTCTGTCTTTCAAATAAATAAAATAAATCTCTTTAAAAAATGGATGAGTTTGAGAGATGGTGAAACATTTGGGCTGGCTAAAGTACACATTCCTAGCCAAGATCAAACAAAGCTGTACTCTGCCTTCTTGTTTCAACTCTGGAATTGTAAACAGTGTATTCTCCATGATTTATGTAATGCTATGTTTTTTGTGTTTTATCATTTTCATCAGTGATTTTACTGTTTAAAGTTTTATTGATTTATAATCGAAAAGCAGAATGACAAACAGGGAGAGACAGGGGGAAGGAGAGCTCTTCTATCCACTGGTTGATTCCCAAAATTCCTGCAAATGGCCAGTCCAAAGCCAGGAGTCAATGTCCAGGGCTGGGCCAGGCCAAAACCCAGAGCTTCATCTGGGTCTCCCATGTGGGCGGCAAGGGCCCAAACGTTTGGCCACCTTCTGCTGCATTTCCTAGGCCATAAGCAGGGAGCTGGATCAGAAATGGAGCAGCTAGGACGGGAACTGGTGCCCATATGGGATGCCAGTGTCACAGGCGGCAGCTTTACCTGCTACACCACACACCGGCCAGAGAGGCAAAGATCAGAGAGAGAGAAAAAAAAGAGCAAGAGAGAGAGCTTCTATCCACTGGTTTAACTCCCTAAATGCCTATAAGAGTTGGGGCTGGGCCATAACGAAAAGGAGCCAGGACTTTAATCTGGGTTTGTCTCGTGCTGCAGGGACCCAGGTAGTTGGGCCATTACCCGCTGCCTCTCAGAGTGCACATTGGCAGGAAGCTGGAATTGGAAGTTGAGCCAAATTTAAACCTAACCACTCCAACATCGAGTCTTAACCACTACACCAAATGCCTGCCCCTAGTTATTTTTTAATTACTCTCAATACATGAAACAATGTTCAAAAACCAATATAAAAATTCTCCCTCCCATCCTAATTCCAAGCCTTCCCAGTTTCCTTTATTCTTCCAGAAATATTTTATGTAAATATGACCAAATATATGCATGCATCCCTAAGTACTGTTACCCTCTTGTAAAAACAAATTTTAGCTTTATTTACATATTTCAATAGATTTGGACAATTCTTTCATATCAGTGCCTAACGAGTTTCCTAGAATTTTCTTATAGCTATATAATATTTAATTTATGGATATACCATAATTTATTTAACCAATTCAGCAATGATGACTGTTATGACTGTTTCCAGGGGTGGGTTTTGGGCACAGTGGCTGAGGTCCCCACTTAGTATGCCTGCACTCTGTTAGGTAAAGAGGCACAGAACAGAGAGGAGGCAGGATACAAATCTACAATTAGACCAAATTTATTGAGAGAAAAGAAATCCGCAGAGGTGGGTGACCAACTGCCAGGGTACACAGACTGGACACAGAGGGCAGAGGGCCTTGACCCCAGGGGCCAGGCCTTTTTATATCTTAAGTGGGCTAGGGGTGGGAGTAGGGAGCAGCAGGCAGAGATAAATTCCTCCATACTGATCTTTCAAGGGGCTGCTGGGCCTGGGAACCTGGGGAAGAATGCAGGGGTGGGGTGTAAAGACAATAGGATGTGGAGCTGGTGCTGTGGTGCCGTGGGCATAGCCGATGCCTGTAGTGCTGGCATCCCATATGGGCGTGGGTTTGAGTCCTGGCTGCTCTATTTTCCATGCAGCTCCCTGCTATTGTACTTGGGAAAGCAGTAGAAGATGGCCCTGTCCTTGAGCCCCTGCACCCACGTGGGACACCTGGAGGAAGATCTTGGCTCCTGAATTCAGATTGGTTGCAGCCAACTGGGCAGTGAACCAGGGATGAAAGACCTCTCTCTCTCTCTGCCTCCCGTTCCTCTGTGTAACTCTGACTTTCAAATAAATAAATAAATAAATCTAAAAAAAGACAAGGAGACAAGACGCCAGTTTCTGTCTGGCTACTTATTGCTGTTATGGGGGTGTTACTGGAAAATGCAAGGGTTCTTTTCTTCACGCAAGAAAGAATTCAGGCGTGAGACAGAGTAGTAAGTGGAAAGCAAATAGCAAGGTTTATTAGGGCAGGGACATCCATAAGGACAGATGGGCACCTCTCCAGACAGACCCTGAGAGAGACTGCCCAGTTGCTCAGACTGGGGGAGAGTGGGGTTAAATGGTTGAGTGGAGAGAGTACACCTGGCCAGGCCAGGCGGGTGGCTCAGCAGAGAGGCAGAGGGCTGAGCACACAGTCTGATTGAGGCCAGGGGTTTTTTAAGGGGATCGGTCTTGCCACCCCCGACCTCTACTCCTCCTGGAACAAAGGACTTTTGGGATATAAATATGAAAAATTCCTGAGTGTTTCCTTGAAGTTATCAGACAGAAGGAAGCCTGGCTGGCATCGCCCCAGTTAGAGGACGAATGGGCAGGACCCCCTGGAAGATCAGTAGGATGTTTGGGCTGCACCTGGAAGGTTATCAGGCAGAAGGGGCAGGGCAGGATGTTTGAAGTGCAGATACTGGGCTGCCCCTGGAAGTTTATCGGGATGACTTTGAGATGCATATGCTGGACCTAGATGTCAACTCATTAGGCCTTTGTCACACACACATAAGCTCATATCTGACTTCCTACCTTACACACCCTCACAGGAGACCGCAGGAAGCTCCTGGCTCCTGACTTCAGATCAGCACAGCTCCAGCCATTGTGGTCAGTTGGGGAGTGAACATTGTGGTCAGTTGGGGAGCAGATGGAAGACCTCTCTTTCTCTGCCTCTCCTTCCAAGCCATTTTCCTCCTCCAGAGTCAACTTTCTACTCTGGTTCTCATGGAGGAAGGTTTGGCACCTCCCCTTAAATCTACTTCCCCATCTCTCTCTTCTCCTGTTGCATCCACTAGTCAGCTAAAATGGAATATTATGAAAACCAGTTACAGTCACACATGAATTTTATTGAAAATTAGAGGCAAATGAGAGGCAAGGCAACCTGGTATGCAGTGAACAATAAAATAAAACAGAATATGGTTGTAAGATAACAGTTAACAATAACAAGCCCAACAACAGATCCAAGATATGGTTGTAAGGTAACAGTGAAGGACACATTTCGGTCAACCTAGTTCCTGGGAATTTGGGCCCACATAGTTTCACAAGATCCACCCTTAGCCGTTAGCAAGCAAAGCTAATATGTACAGAAGCAAGAGGTATGCAATCAGCGTTAAGCCACACTCACTGCATTGTGATTTTGACTCTACATTTCCTCATCTGAGAAGCCCCCATCTCAGGAACACACAGCCCTACACTCACTGCAACCCACCCCCCCAGCCTCCTCTTCCCTCTGCAGGCCCTCGCCCCATCTGCTCTGAGCTCCTGGCCCAGCAGACAGGCCTCTGCCCCACTCGCCCCAGGGCCCTCCTGATCCTCCCTCTGGTATTTCCTCTCTGGCCAACCCAGCTGATTCCCCTAAGCCTTTGTCCTCCTCAAGGTCAGCTTTCCTCACTCCAAGCCCTCCGGCAGGAGAAAGACTTGACGCCTGACTTGGAGCCTCCTCTTGAATCCTGAACCCATGATTTCCCTTCTTCCACTCTTGCTCTTCCCTCAGGGGTGCTGCAGCCTCTGGACCAAGACCCTCTACTCACCCTGCCCCCCAACTCCCAGTCACCTGCAGCCGAAACTGCCTCTCTCCTCCTGACCCCTCCCCTGCTGTCCCCTCTCTCCTCCTGGGTGTGGAGACATAATGTAAAGGCTAGCAGAATGTCGATTGCTCTGGAAAGCCCAAGACAATGCACCTTCCTGCCCTCCTTACCAGGGTCAAGCAGCTCCAGAAACGACTCTGCCTGCTGTTCAGATGCAATGAAGCCTCACTTCAACAGCCCCCACCTTCGCCCTCTGTTCCAGGGAGATCAGTCCCTATTCCCCCTCTATTCCCCATTCTGTCTTCGCTAAAATAAAATCACCTCGTCTTCTACAAACACTAAAATCCTTGAACCTAATATAATGGAGTCACATCTCTGAAAGGTGTCTGGCATGTAACAAATCTGCCCAGCCAGATCAATCAATTTACAGGCTTTTATTGGGATTCTGCTCCCGAACCAGGTTCCCTGGTCTCAACAGGGTGGGGGCTGGGGAAGTCACGTGTCAGAGGGTGGGAGGGCTCCTTTTATAGACACAGGGCTTGGGGGTTAAAGGTTGAGGCATGTCTGATCCTCACTGGTTGACCTTTAGATGCCCACAGGGACCTTGACAAGAACTTTTCCTTCCGGAGGATAGGGACTCTCCATTCCCCGAAGTGTGGACCTTCTCTCCTGCAGATCCCAAAGCTTCCAATCTCTATTGCTACTCTGTTTCACACCTAATTCCCTCTCCCACAAAGACAAAATCTCTGTTCCAGGCATCTCCAGTAATATATTTGGCGGAGCTAGCAAAAAAAAAAACAGCTCCTGAGCAACTTCAATCTGAAGAATGCTCCAGGCCCCGCTGCCTTCTGTCTTTTCCCCTGCTGTACACAGTGGGGCCAAATCTCTTTGCTAGAAGCTGAGGCTGTTTTGTTAGTCTCTCCTGTAATATATTATACGTGTGTACAATTGTATGTTTACATAGAAAACTTTACTAACAGCTCTGTTTTATTTGGCTTATGCTTGTGTTAGATATTCAAGAAATATTTCTGACTGCCTGTACTTTTTTTTTTTTTTTTTGACAGGCAGAGTGGACAGTGAGAGAGACAGAGAGAAAGGTCTTCCTTTTTGCCGTTGGTTCACCCTCCAATGGCCGCCACGGCCGGCGCACCGCGCTCATCCGATGGCAGGAGCCAGGTGCTTCTCCTGATCTCCCATGTGGATGCAGGGCCCAAGCACTTGGGCCATCCTCCACTGCACTCCCGGGCCACAGCAGAGAGCTGGCCTGGAAGAGGGGCAACCGGGACAGAATCCGGTGCCCTGACTGGGACTGGAACCCGGTGTGCCGGCGCCGCAAGGCGGAGGATTAGCCTATTGAGCCTCGGTGCCGGCTGCCTGTACTCTTAAGATTTATATAAGGCATTAGACCTTTTAGTAAATGTTTCTGTACGTTATTTGACAGTTGAAATTGTTTACTAAGTTTTCACTTGATATTAAGCAATCTGGGAGGCTTGACTTGCTCCCTCATTTCTCTTCTATTCTCTTCAGGATGGACTCTCCATCAGGATGTACAGTTTGATCTTTAGGCCTTATAGAAGACAGTTTGCATAAGGTGGTCTTCATGTTTGATCTTCCATAGAAGTGAGGAGAGCAGTGGAAAGCAAAGCAGCAAAGTTTATTAGGGTAGGGATAGCCACAAGAATGGATGGGCACCCCTCCAGACAGAACCTGAGAGAGTGCCTAGTTTACATGTAAGCTGGGTTTTTAAGTGGATGTGTCTTGCTTTCTCACATTTTCTCTCCCCCTCTCCTTCTTCTCCAGAACAAAAGACTTGTTGGGTGTAAATAGGAAAAAATTCCTTCCCACTGAAGTTGGGAGACACAGGAAGCCTAGCTGGCTTGGCCAAGGGGCTTCTCTCTAGGGTGCCAATCTTAGAGCCTTCAAGGAAGGATGTTTATCAGGCCAGGTAGAAGGGGTGGGACCACCTGGAAGGTTATCAGGGTCTGGGCAGGACTTTGAAGTGCAGATACTGTGCTGCCCCTGGAAGGTTATCAGGGTGACTTTGAAATATGGATGCTGGACTGCTGTAGATGTCAATTTCCTTAGGCACTTCACTCACACATAGGCTAATTTCTCACTCCCTACCTAACAGGCAGACATAGCTCTCCTCATGGGCATTGTCTTATCTAACAGGAAGAATGTTGTCAGAACGTGCCTGTGACCACAGATTTCTAGCTCAGAGATTTCTAGCCCAAAGATTAGGGCTGGGATTGAGCGCCCCCTTGGCTGACATTCCTAAAGGCTTCCCCTGTGTTCTACTTTAACAGAGACCAGGAGAGAGGGTGAGGCAGCAGGAGCAATGTAGGAATAGGTAGCCGGGCAGTTAATGGCTGCTTTACACAGTGATTTGCCATCAGGGAGCCCCAACAAGGCCAGTCCACCCCCAGATGGCACTTGCTCCCCTATGAGGAGTCAGGGCATTGGGCAAGCAGCTGTCATGACAGAAACCAGCTCCTGAACAGCGTTGTCAGTTCTGCCCAGAGCAAGGCCACTGTAACGGGAACTGCCCTGAGGGTTGAAGGACTTCTGGGTCAGAACAGCAGACCCTGTTGGCCCCAAACTGACAAACACCCTTCACTCTGCCCAGCTTCCAAAGTAACCATGGCCATCGGGGGACAGCCAGTAACAAGCCAGGCAGAGCTGTAGATTGGCTTTTAGAGATCCCATATATTCAGGACTAACCTCCCATGCAAGCTAGCTCTCCTCCCGGGCCAGCTGGGTAATGGAAGTCAACAGGGGCCTTCCCTAAGGAGGGTCACACCTCCCACCTCCCTTAGGATGCCTCATCCAGCACCACATGTGAAGAGCTAGATAGGTCTGGCCCTCCTGTACACCTGCACAGCCTTAAGGCCCATCTGATTATGATTATTATCAAGCCGCTCCTGTCAGTTTCTGTTTGCCTCTCAACAGAAAAACTCCCTCCTGGTTTGGACAACACCTTTCTTAGATTCTCTAATGACTCTGTCCTTAGTTTTGGAAACAAAACGGCAGCATTCTTTCCCAGTGGCAACCAGGCACACACCTGTCTTCCCACTGACTGGACAGGACTCTTGCTTTCCTATTGTTCCCCTTTGATCTCATTTCAGCCATCTTCTCCATCGTGGGCAATGTCTCTAGTATCTCCTTTATCCTCATAATCATAGTGCTCCTGTTTCTTCTTCTGCTTCTTCTTTTTTTTTTTAGAACTAGAGTTTTGCAGAGAGAGGAAAAGACAGAGAGAAGGTCTTCCATCTGCTGGTTCACTCCCTAAATGGTTGCAACAGCCAGAGCTGTGCCGATCTGAAGCCAGGAGCCAGGGGCCTCCATGTCTCCCACGTGTGTACAGGGGACCAGGCATTATATTCTGCTTCCCCAGTCCATAGCAGAGAGCTGAGAAGAAGTGCAGCCAGGACTTGAACCAGCACCCATATGTTACCAGAGAAGCAAAGGATCCTTGTCTTCATGCAAGAAAGAATGCAGGCGGGAGACAGAGTAGTGGAAAGCAAAATAGCCAGGTTTATTAGGGAGGGACATCATAAGAACGGATGAGCACCTCTCCAGACAGGACCTGAGAGAGAGTGCACAGCTCACATTTAGGCTGGGGCTTTTAAGGGATGGGTCTTGCCTTCCCTCCCCCTCTCCTTCTCCTCCCAAACAAAGGACTTGCTGGATGTAAATACAAACAATTCCTTTCTGAGTTTTCCCCCTGAAGTTATCAGACAGGGGAAGCCTGGCTGGTGCCGCCCACCTTAGAGGAATGACGTTTATCAGCCCAGGTGGAAGGGTCAGGACCCCCTGGAAGGTCATCAGGATCTGGGCGGGACCTTAAAGTGTAAGATGCTGGGAGCTTCTGCAGTGGGTGCTGGTCTCCAGGTCTTTCTCATACACACATTGGCTCAATTTCTGACTTCCTACCTCCTAACACATATTGGATTCCAATACTGCAGATGAAGTTTTACCCACTATGCCAAACCACCAGTCCCAGTGCTCCTATTTCTACCATGTAGAATTAACTTATTCCAAAGGTTCTTGTAGGAATGAATAACTATTATATCCCAAGCTATCACACAGGAACAACACAACACTGCTCTTCAATCAATCTGAACCAGAGTATAGATACCCACCACCATCGCCACCCTCCGCCCCGTCAATGCCCCATAACAGCAGGAAGTAGCCAGAAAGAAACCCCATCTCCTTGTCTACACACAGGGCCAGGATTGATGGAACAAGGACATAAGCCTCAGCCATTTTAGGTTCTTGTTACCCTTGCCTTCTTCTTCTTCTTCTTCTTCTTCTTTTTTTTTTTTTTAATTGATGTATCTGATGGACCGGTGCTGTAGTGCAGTGGGTAAAAGCTGCAGCCTGCAGCACCAGCATCCCTTATGGACTCCGATTCAAGTCCCAGCTGCTTCTCTTTTGATCCAGCTCTCTGCTATAGCCTGAGAAAGCAGTAGAAGATGGCCCAAGTCCTTGGGCCCCTGCACCTCTGTGGGATACCTGGAAAGAGGCTCCTGGTTCCTGACTTTGGATCAGCTCATCTCTGACCATAGCAGTCATTTGGGGCATGAACCAGTGTAATGGAAGACCTTTCTCTCTCTCTCTGGCTCTACCTTTCTCTTTAACTCTGTCTTTCAAATAAATAAAAATAATTCTTAAAAAAAAGAAGATTGGGCGCCGGCACACCGGGTTATAGTCCCGGTTGGGGCGCCGGATTTTGTCCCGGTTGCCCCTCTTCCAGGCCAGCCCTCTGCTGTGGCCAGGGAGTGCAGTGGAGGATGGCCCAAGTGCTTGGGCCCTGCACCCCATGGGAGACCAGGAAAAGCACCTGTCACCTGGCTCCTGCCATCGGATCAGCGCGGTGCGCTAGCCACGGCGGCCATTGGAAGGTGAACCAATGGCAAAGGAAGACCTTTCTCTCTGTCTCTCTCTCTCACTGTCCACTCTGCCTGTCAAAAAAAAAAAAAAAAAGATTGGTTTCTCTCACTTAGTAATTTTATATATTTAAATTTCTTCCATGTCTTTTCATGGTTTGATAGTTCATTTCTTTTTTTTTTCTAAAGATGTATTTATTTATTTATTTATTTGAGAGGTAGAGTTATAGATAGAGAGGGAGAAAAAGAGTCTTCCATCCACTGGTTCACTCCCCAGATGGCTGCAATGGCCAGAGCTGAGCTGATCTGAAACTAGGAGCCAGGAGCTTCTTCTGGGTCTCCCACAGGGGTACAGAGGCCTAAGGACTTGGGCATCTTCCACTGTTTTCTCAGGCCATAACAGAGAGCTGGATCAGAAGTGGAGCAGCCGGGACTCGTACCAGTGTCCACATGGGATGCGGGCACTGCAGGTGGCGGCTTTATATGTTATGCCACTGCACCGGCTCCAAGGTTTTTCTAATATAAGTGTTTGTAGCTATAAGTTTCTACCTTAGCACCATTTTCACTGCATCCCATTAAGTGTTGTGTTTGCCTTTCTAAATAATTTCTTATTTTCCTTTTTAGTTTTTCTTTGAGAGAGAGAGAAAGAGAGAGAGAGGTCTTCCATCTTCTGTTTTACTCCCCAGATGCCCAGCAGAGCCAGGTCTGGACCAGTCCAAGGCCAGGTGCCCAGAACTCAATCCGGGTCTCCCACATCGGTGGCAGGGACCCAGGTGCTTGAGCAATGACCTGCTGCATCCCAAGATGCATTATCGGGAAGCTAGAGCAGAAACAGCAGGTGGGACTCCCTCCCAAGCACTCTGATTCGGGGTGAAGGCATCCCATGAGGCAGCTTACCCCACTGTGATGCAGTGCCTGATTGCCTCCTGAGCATTTCTTTGAGCACAGGTCTAGCTGTAACAAATCCCTCTGGTGTATGCGAATCTGAGAATGTCTTAATTTCTTCCTCACTATCGAAGCACAGTTTTGTATAACATAGAATTTTTTGGCTGACAGTTTTGTTTTCTTGTAGTACAGTGAATTCAGAAAGTACCAGACTTACAATGGTTCAACTTAGAATTTTTTTATTTTACAATGGTGCAAAAGCAATTTGCATTCAGCAGAAGCCATGCTTTGAAGTCTGATCTTTTCTCAGACAAGAAAGGCAGTGTTCAGTGGGCCTGAGGGGTCAAGGCCAGCACCAAGATTGCAAAACTGTAGAGCTACCAATGTATAACCCCAGCCTGGAGCGCTGCAAACGTGAGACTGATCTGTGAGAACTGAAATGTGGGGGGGACCCCAGGAGAGCCCTAGGGATGGAGCTGCTCCAGGTTTTCAGGGCAGTTAAATGACACATGGAATCCGGAAAGATTCTTCTGCAGACTTAAAATTTAATGTGGTTTTTCCTGTGGGATTTTGTACTTAAGTGGGACTTGTTACTCTCTTCTCTTTGCCTGCTTTTCACTTCAGGGATGGGAATCTCTACTTGTGTATTTTGGGAAGCACATAACTCATTTGATTTCACATGTCTAGAGTAAATTTGCCCCAGACATACTTTAAAAAAATATATTATTTATTTACTTGAAAGTCGAGTTACACAGAGAGAGAAGGAGAGGCAGAGAGAAAGAAGTCTTTCATCCGTTGGTTCACTCCCCAATTGGCTGCAATGGCCGGAGCGGCACTGATCCAAAGCCAGGAGCCAGGAGCTTCTTCTGGGTCTCCCATGCAGGTACAGGGGCCCAAGTACTTGGGCCAGCTTCTACTGCTTGCCCAGGCCATAGCAGAGAGCTGGATCGGAAGTGGAGCAGCCAGGACTCAAACTGGTGCCCATTTGGGATGCCGATATGTCAGGCTGCGGCTTTACCCACTAAGCCACGGTGTCGGCCTCTTCAGGCATGCTTTTTTTTTTTTTTTTTAAAGATTTTATTTATTGGCTGGCGCCACTGCTCACTTGACTAATCCTCCACCTGCAGCACTGGCACCCCGCGGTCTAGTCCCGGTTGGGGCGCCAGATTCTGTCCTGGTTGCTCCTCTTCCAGGCCAGCTCTCTGCTGTGGCCCAGGAGTGCAGTGCAGGATGGCCCAAGTGCTTGGGCTCTGCACCTGCATGGGAGACCAGGAAGAAGCACCTGGCTCCTGGCTTTGGATCGGCGCAGCACGCCGGCTGTGGCGGCCATTGGGGGGGGGGGGGGGGTGAACCAATGGAAAAGGAAGACCTTTCTCTCTGTCTCTCTCTCTTACTGTCTAACTCTGCCTGTCAAAAAAAAAAAAAAAGATTTTATTTATTAATTTGAGAGTTAGAGTTACAAACAGAGAGAAAAGTCTTCCTTCCATTGGTTCACTCCCCAAATGGCTGCAACGGCTGGAGCTGCGGCGATCCGAAGCCAAGAGCCAGGTGCTTCTTCCTGGTCTCCCACATGGGTTCAGGAATCCAAGGACTTGAGCCGTCTTCTACTGCTTTCCCAGGCCATACCAGAGAGCTGGATGGGAAGGGGAGCAACCGGGACTAGAACCAGCGCCCATATAGGATGCTGGTGCTGCAGGCGGAGGATTAACCTACTGAGCCACAGAGCTGGCCCCAAGACATGCTTTCAGTCTCACCCATATCTGATTCAGATGAGACTCTGGACTTGGGAGTTTTGAGCTGGTGCTGGAATGAGTTAAGACTTTGAGGGCGTTGGATTGAAACGACTGTATTTTGTATGTGAGATGGACACAAATTGTGGGGCCAGAGGTAGAATGCTATGGTTTGAATGTGTTCCACAAGGTTCGTGTGTTGGAGACTCAATCCTCAAATTCATATGTTAATAGTGAGAACAAATTCCCCTAAAAAACCTGCAAATCATTTAGAAAAAAGAAACAATTAAAAAACCAAAACCTAAGGAGCCTTCTCAGAGGAGTGGCCAGATGGAGCTGCCACCTTGTCTGTCAGGTCAACTTGATGTCCACAAAGGCTGTATTTTCTCTTAGCCACTGGACAATCCTCTGTTCCTTGTCTATCTAGTCCTTACCTAATCCAGAAACAGCCTCCTTGAAATCAATCAATAGCCTCTTTTGATTAGCAATACCCTGTCTGTTGAAGTGCTGTAGCCAATCATATTCTAAAGAATGTAATCTCCAGCCAATGAGCAATTCTTACACCCTCCCTTATCTAAGGCCTTCCTTTTCCAGCCAAGCCAATGTACTCTCATTGTGCAATATATAAACTCTGACCACCTTGGGAAAGGTCCCAAGGCTTTTTTTTTTTTTTTCTGATAAAGATTTATTTATTTATTTGCTTATTTGAAAGGCAGAGTTGCAGAGAGGCAAAGGCAGAGAGAGAGAGAGAGAGAGAGAGAGGTCTTCCCTCCTCTGGTTCACTCCCCAAATGGCCATAAGGGCTGGAGGGAGCTGTGCCAATTTGAAGCCAGGAGCCAGGAGCTTCTTCCTAATCTCCCATGCAGGTGCAGGGGCCCAAAGAGTTGGGCCATCTTCCACTGCTTTCACAGGCCACAGCAGAGAGCTGGATTGGAAGTGGAGCAGCTGGGACTTGAACCAGGGTCCATATGGGATGCCAGTACTGAAGGTGGTGACTTTACCTGCTACACCACAGCGCCAACCCCACCAAGACTCTTTAGAAGTCCCTGGGACTGTGTTTCCCAGGCCTAGGTCCCTCATATTTTTCCACAAATGAAAGTACAATCTGTTTATTTCCACTGACAATGGAATTTGGAAATGTTGATTTGGGGAGGTGATTAGGAGTGGATTATTTCATATGTGGATTGATGGGTATGGAGTGTCTTTGTTACAAACGTGAGCTTTCTCTGAGGCACTCGCTCTGTCTTACTGACATGGAATAGGCAAGCAGGCAGGATATAAGAGATGGAAGATTTCCCAGGGTCTAGAGCTGCACCCTAACTCCACCCCTTGCACTCCAATTCAACACATTCTCTTTCCCATGATGCACCTGAGTCTGCTCCAGCACCAGGAAGATGCCATGAACACAGATAAGCTGAGCTCAAGTGGAGGTGCCATGAAATTTTTCCCAGAGGACATCATGTGCACTGAATGCTGCCCAAACTCCACACCATTTGTATATTCGATTAGAACACCATCCATACCCCATCACAGGGTCCACTGGACTGGGGGACTCTCCTTGTAGGCAGCTGCTCGCTCTCTCTCCCTTCTTCATTCTCCTTTTGGAGGCAAATTTTCTTCTTGGTAATCAGCTCTCTTCCTGAGAATGCTGCACTCCCATCTGAATGTGTACTCACTCTCCATCTGGGGCCAGCAACGTGGCGTAGTGGGTAAAGACACTGCCTGCAACACCAGCATTCCATATGGGTGCTGGCTTAAGTCCCAGCCGCTCCACTTCCAATCCGGCTCCCTGCTAATGCACCAGGGAAAGCAATGGAAGATGGGCTCCTGTACCCACGTGGGAGACACGGAAGAAGCTCCAGGCTCCTGGCTTCAACCCAGCCCAGCTTTGGCCCTGGTAGCCATTTGGGGAATGAACCAGTGGATGGAAGATCGATCTCTCTGTCTCTTTATTTCTGCCCATAACTCTTTCAAATAAATAAATAAATCTTTAAAAATAATAAGATAAATAAACAAATAAATCCCACTCCTATTTTTGCACTTTACGTACATCCCTGCTTTGAATTCCTATCTCACTGGGAAACACATTCCCACCGCATCACCACATGATCCCTGCACCACCCTGGGTCTCTGCAGGGTCAGCCTCCAGGCCCATGAGGTCGTCTGTTATGATTCCACCCTATCATCCCTCATCCATGCCTAAACACCCAGCTACCCAGAGCTGGGCTCTCCCTACACTCCCTACCAAGTATGCAGGCTGAAGTGTCAGGTTGTCTGGCTAAAAATAATGGTCACAATCCTTGGAGAAATGAGGTGATTAAGATAGCCCACCCTAGCCGGTGCCGCAGCTCACTAGGCTAATCCTCCGCCTGTGGCGCCAGCATCCTGCATTCTAGCCCCTGTTGGGGCGCCAGATTCTGTCCCGGTCGCTCCTCTTCCAGTCCAGCTCTCTGCTGTGGCCTGGGAAGGCAGTGGAGGATGGCCCAAGTGGTTGGGCCCTGCACCCGCATGGGAGACCAGGAGGAAGCATCTGGCTCTTGGCTTCAGATCGGCGCAGCGTGCCAGCCACAACACACCGGCTGTAGCGGCCATTTGGGGGGTGAGCCAATGAAAAAGGAAGACCTTTCTCTCTCTGTCTCTCTCTGTCTCTCTCTGTCTAACTCTGCCTCTCAAAAAAAAAAAAAAAATAGATAGCCCACTCTTTGTCCTCACCCCGAAGTGTAGAACCTGGCACGCTCATTTGTCTACTCCTTTGGGCAGCATTTATTGAGTACCTACTATGTGCAAGGCAGTCGGAATAACAAAGTCCTTATTCTAATGGAAATTTCATTCTGGTGGAAAAGAGAATAAACAAAGAAATTTCCAAGACTGATAAATGCTTGAAATAAGTATTTTCTGATGTGGAAGTCTCAGCCACTACTCCAACTCAAAGTTCAGACCTGTACACTCAGGTCTGCAGTCCTTTTTTTTTTTTTTTTTTTTAAGATTTATTCTATTTATTTGAAAGACAGAGTTACAGAGAAAGATAGAGACACAGAGAGAGATAGAGAGAGGTCTTCTAGTCCCTGGTTCACTCTCCAAATGGCTACAATGGCCAGAGCTGAGCTAATATGAAGCCAGGATCCAGGAGCTACTTCTTCCAGGTCTCCTACATGGGTGCAGGGGCCCAAAGACTTGGGTCATCCTTTACTGCTTTCCCAGGTGCATTAGCAGGGAGCTGCATGGGAAGCAGAGCAGCCAGGACTTGCACCGGTGCCCATATGGGATGCTGGTGCTGCAGGCAGGGACTTTATTTGCTATACCACAATTCAGGCCCCAAGCCTGCAGTCTTGACGCCTCTGTTGGGCTGTCTTTCCTCCTGTTGTCTGCCCCTCCCTCATAAGCCATTTCCTCTGATTAGCTCAGCATCCTCTCAAATGCATCAACCTCCAGATTGAAGTCAGTTCTCCCCCCACTGGCTCCTCTCAGTCAGTGTGGACAACTTGAACATTTGCTTTGCCCATGCCATTCCTAAGAGGACACACCCTCGGTGGCCCTGGTGACCACATCTGGGCATGTGTAACCCTCGTAGCTCTAGGTGATTGTGTCCAGGATGGGTAGCTGCCATGGAGACCTATCAGAAACTCTCCTGAAATATGGATTTGGATCAGGCTTGACAGCAGTGAGAGCTGAAGCTAAGAAGCCACGGAGAGTTGAGCAAGCTTGGGGCAGCCGTGTCAGCTCAGCCACGTGGGAACCTCAGCACAAAAGGAGCCCAAGAGAAGCAGTAGAATCAGACCATCCCACTCTAGAGTGGCTTGGTCCTTGACATTTTGGTTCTTGCTATGGACTGAATGTTTGTGCCTTCCCAAAATTCATGATTGAGGCCTAGTCCCTGAAGTGAGGCTATTCGGAGGCAGAGATTTTGGGAGATAATCAGGTCACGAATGTAGAACCCTCGTGAGTACAATCATTGCTCTTGTAAGAGCCAGGAGAACTTGATCTCAGCTCTTTCTGCCCTTTGCCATGGGCGCCTGATGTCGGCCTGTGTGCCTTAATTTCTGAGTCAGGTCCTGGCCCCTCAGAGGTAAGAAGTCAAAGTGCAGGCCAGCGTTGTGGCTTAGTAGGTTAAGCCTCTGCCTGCCATCAAGCGTGAGATGCAACACAGCAGCTGCAGCAGGAGAGCGAGCGCCTCAGCGCCTTTGGTCTTAGGTGTAAAATTCCTCCTCACCAGCTCCTCTCGGGTTTCAGTTTCAGAGCAGAGGGTTCTCTGGCTGGGGTGCGACAGATATTTTTTGAAAACCAATTTATTGAGCGTTGAATTGGGACAAGCATTACATTTAATGGGAGATGCACGTTTTAGGGGAGCTGAGTGCTAATTTCACTGCCCCACCTCCCACAAATTTTTTTTGACTTGTAATTGGCACACGGTAACTGTACCTCCTGCTAAGTGTGAGGCACAAAGGGAAGGTCGGGCAGTGAAGTGAGTGAGCATAGTCCATGCCCAAATGACTAACACAATGACATTTTAAAAAGATGAACTGACAGGGGCCGCTGCCTGCAGTGCCGGTATCCGACATGGGTGCTGGTTCGAGTCTCAGCTGCTCTGCTTCTGATCCAGATCCTGACTCGACTTAAACCTGGTTCAGCCCTGACCATTGCAGCCATTTGGAGAGTGAACCAGCAGATGGAAGATCTCTCTCTCTCTCTCTCTCTCTCTTCCTTTCTCTGTAACTGTGACTTTCAAGTAAATAAATAAGTCTTTAAAACAAAAACCAAAAAGCACTCCTCTCTTGCTTGCAATGCTGGCCTCTCACATCAGAGGGCCACTTTGGAGTCCCAGCTACTTCACTTCCAATCCAGTTGCCTGCTAATGGGCCTAGGAAGGTGGGGGAAGATGGCCCAAGTACTTGGGTTCCTGTCACATTAGAGACCTGGATGGAGTTCCTGGCCCCTGACTTTGGCATGGCCCGGGCTGTTGTATTTGCACAGTGAACCAGTGCATAAAAAGTATATGTGTATATATGTGTGTATGTGTGTGTGAGACTCTGTCTTTCAAATGAATAAATAAGTAGATCTTAAAAAAAAAAATGTAAAATCCAAAGCCAGTGCTGTGGTGCAGTGGGTTAAAGACCCGGCCCACAGTGCTGGCATTCCACAGATGTGGGTTCAAGTCCCGGCTGCTCTACACTCCAGCTTTCTGCTAATGTGCCTGGGATAGCAGCCCCTTGAGCCCCTGCACCCATATGGGAGACATGGAAGAAGCTCCCAGTTCCTGGCTTCAGATCGGCTCAGCTCTGGACATTGTGGCCATTTGGGGAGTGAACCAGCAGATGGAAGACCTCTCTCTGTCTCTACCTCTCTCTGTAACTCTGCCTTTCAAATAAATTAATTAATTTAAAAAAAAAAAAAGATGAAGTGACATTCATTAAGCATATGAGGGGGCTTCCAAAAGTTCATGGGGAAATAGAATTAAGGATAAGCCTACTTTAAAAAAATTTTATTTATTTATTTGAGAGGTAGGGTTACAGAGAGAGGGACAGAAAGAAAGGTCTTCCATCTGCTGGTTCACTCCCCAAATGGCTGCAGTGGCCAGAGCTGAGCCAATCTGAACCCAGGAGCCAGAAGCTTCCTCCGGGTCTCCCCCGTGGGTGCAGGAGCCCAGGCAATTGGGCCATCTTCTACTGCTTTCCCAGGCCATGGCAGAGAATTGGATCGGAAGAGGAGCAGCCGGGATTAGAACCGGCACCTATATGGGATGCCGGCATTGCAGGCAGAGACTTAGCCCACTACATCACAGCACTAGCCCCTAAGCTTACTTTTTTTTGTTTGTTTGATTTAGAAAACTTTTATTTAATACATATAAATTTCCAAAGTACAACTTTTGGATTATAGCAGTTTTTCCTCCCATAACCACGCTCCCCTCTTTCATATTCTTAAGATTCATTTTAAAATTATCTTTATATACAGAAGATCAATTTGGTATATACTAAGTAAAGATTTCAACAGTTTGCACCCACACAGAAACACAAAGTATAAAGTACTAGCTATACTGTTAATTCACATAGTACAACACATTAAGGACAGAGATCCCACAAGGGGAGTAAGTGCACAGTGACTCCTGTTGTTGATTTTACAATTGGCATTCTTATTTATGGCGTCAATAATTACCTGAGGCTCTTGTCATGAGCTGCCAAGGCTATGGAAGCCTCTTGAGTTTACAAGCTCCGACCTTATTTAGACAAGGCCATAGTCAAAGTGGAAGTTCTCTCCTCCCTTCAGAGAAAGGTACCGGCTTCTTCAATGGCCTCTTCTTTCCACCAGGATCTTACTCACAGAGATCTTTCATTTAGGTAATTTTTTGCCACAGTGTCTTGGCTTTCCATGCCTGAGAAACTCTCATGGGCTTTTTAGCCAGATCTGAATGCCTTAAGGGCTGATTCTGAGGCCAGAATGGCTAAGCTTACTTCTGTGTAAAATAGTTTTGAAATGTGGGACCAGCATTGTGACACAGTGGCTCAACTTGTGATGCTGGCATCCCATATCAGAGCATCGGTGCAAGTCCTGGCTGCTCTGCTTTCCATCCAACTCCCTGAGAATGCACCTGGGAAAGCAGCAGAAGATGGCCCAAGTGCTTGGGCCTCTACAACCCAAGTGGGAGACCCAGTTGGAGTTCCTGGTTCCTAGTTTCAGCCTGGCCTGGCCCCAACCATTGTGGGCATTTGGGGAGTAGATCAGCAGATAGAAGATCTCTCTGATTCTGTGTGTGTGTGTGTGTGTTACTCTGCCTTTCAAATAAATAAATCTTTTTTAAAAAAAATAGAAATCCACATGTAACTTAAATCCTGCAGAAGCCTTAGTCAGCCAAGCTGCTACCTCTGCAGCTGGTTTCAGGTAACAGCAACTTTCAGTAAATCTCAGCCATTTCCAAGGAAACAGATCAACCAAGAGCAAGGAAATCGCTGCTGTACCTTGGGAAGGAGTGAGCCTGCCTTCTGAGGGCGCTTGGAGGAAGGCTGATTGCTGAGCCTGGTGTTTGTCTCTCCCTGAGCATAGGTAACACCCACAGGAGAAGCAGTGTGCGATGGAAGGCCCCTCCTGCATCAATAATCAAGGCTGCTCCCTGGTCCCGGGTGTTCTTGTTTTCCACAGGTCTTCTTTGAGTTTCATAGTGACTGAGAGCCACACACAAACCTGTCTTGTTTCAACCCGACTCGGTGCATGTGCTCACCCTGGAAGAAAGCCGTACCACCTGGAACCGTGTTCAGGCTCGCTGAACAGTCAGCTCCGGCAACTCACCGCTTGTTTGCAGGTTTAAATCCTCAGTGTGACTCTCTGAATAGATTTTAGCTTTGTATTTTCAACTAGACTCTGATTTTTCAGTTAACATAGCACAGTGTTTTCAGGGGCCAGCGCTGTGGCAAAGTGGGTTAACATCCTGGCCTGAAGCACTAGCTTTCCCATATGGGCACTGGTTCAAGTCCCGGCTGCTCCTCTTCCTATCCAGATCTCTGCTATGGCCTGGGACAGCAGTGGAAGATGGCCCAAGTCCTTGGGCCCCTGCACCCTGCTGGCACTACACGCCAGGGCTTTAACCCACTGCACCACAGCACTGGCTCTGGATTTTACATTTTTTTTTTTTAAGATCTACTTATTTATTCATTTGAAAGAGTCTCTCTCTCTCTCTCTCTCTCTCTCTCTCTCTCTCTCTCTCTCTCACACACACACACACACACACACACACACTTTTTATGTGCTGATTCACTGCGTAAATACAACAGCCCGGGCCATGCCAAAGTCAGGGGCCAGGAACTCCATCCAGGTCTCTAATGTGACAGGAACCCAAGTACTTGGGCCATCTTCCCCCACCTTCCTAGGCCCATTAGCAGGCAACTGGATTGGAAGTGAAGTAGCTGGGACTCCAAAGTGGCCCTCTGATGTGAGAGGCCAGCATTGCAAGCAAGAGAGGAGTGCTTTTTGGTTTTTGTTTTAAAGACTTATTTATTTACATGAAAGTCAGAGAGAGAGAGGAAGAGAGAGGAAGAGAGAGAGAGAGAGAGAGAGAGAGAGAGAGAGAGATCTTCCATCTGCTGGTTCACTCTCCAAATGGCCGCAATGGTCAGAGCTGAAGTCCAGCCAGGTGTTTCTTCCAGGTCTCCCATGTGGGTGCAGGGGTCCAAGCACTTGGACCATCTTCCACTGCTTTCCCAGGCCATAGCAGGGAGCTGTATCCCATGTGGGATGCGGGGTTAAGCCAGCCCCGTGAAGGGGGTTTAACCCACTCCACCGCAACACCTGCCCCTCAAATGTTTTTCTGCAAGGAAACAATCTTCTATTCCATTTTCCAAAATTTTTGTGGCACCTTTGGAGGTGTGTACTCAAGGTTCACACAGCCCATTTAATCTTCACACCACCCCAGGAGGCAGTCACGATTATCCCTGGTTTACGGATCACATCGCAGAGGCGCGGACGCCTTGCCAGCCACGACTCAGACCTCACAGCGAAGCGGCGCTTTCCCCCACCCCATTCCCCGCGTCCCCAGCGGGCGCGCACAGCTACTTCGGCCCGTAGGTGGAGCGATCTGCGCAGGCCTCGCTCGTCGCCGGAACCGCGAGCCCGCGACTCCGCGCCAGCTTCCCAACCGGCGTCGCGATGCTGCGTGCCCTGCCCCGCGCCCTGCGCGCTGCGCGCCCCTGGGGGTCCCTTCTGGCTCGCGGATGTGCCTCCGGCGATGCGGACCCAGCCCCCGAGATCCAAGTGCGCGCCCTGGAGGGCCCAGACGAAGGTAAAAGCGCGGGGCCCTGGCGCGTCTAGGAGCTGCTGGGACGACGCCGAACGGGACCTCGGGGCAGGGCGTGCGCCGGGCTAGCAGCGCGACCGCCACGGGCTGAGCGACGCCAGCGCGCCCGCTACACGCGGGAACACCAAGGGGGCGGCGGGCGGGTCGGGTCCAGCTCGCCTGGCACCCGGTATAGGCTCCTCTGGGCGCCCTGGGAAGAGCGGTGGTTGCCCGACTTGGCTGCGCGGGACTCCTGTGTCCATCTGGTGGCTCTGGGTACACTGTATGGAAGTGAGAGGAGTCGTTGCGGGGGTGGGGCCGCGCCCCCAGGCCCGGACGGTTACGGCGCCGGTCCCCCTCCCCCGCCCAGGGTCCTGGCAAAGCTCCTAGGGGCGGAGGCGGCAGAGCCAATGGCGCTGCGCGGCCGAGACCTGCCGGGGAGGGGAGCGGAGGGTGGCAGGGGGAGGGCGCGCGCTCTCCGCTCAGGTCCCGCGGCCGCTCCCAGGCCTGCGCCCCGCCGACCCCAGGGCAGAGTTCTGGGCACCTCTGCGCGTGGTGGTGGTGTTTTTGGACTGTGGCGGACTTCGGTGGCGCTGACCGCAATGCACCCTTCATTGAGCCCAATGCGCGTGACCGCGTTGCAAGCCCCTCCTAGGGTCTCTATGCTCTCCCCAGCCCCGTCCGGGTTCCCCTGGCATAGCTTTGACACAGCACTGTACATGCCATCTTTCTTTCTTTCTCCCTTCCTCCCTTCCTTTCAAATATTTACTTATTTATTTGAAAGTCAGGTTACACAGAGAGAAAGAGAGAGAGAGAGAGAGGGAAAGAGAGAAGGAGAGAAAGAGAGAAGGTCTTCTATCCGCTGGTTCACTCCACAATTGGCCACAACAGCCGTAGCTCTGCCGATCCAAAGCCAGGAGCCAGGAGCTTCCTCCAGGTCTCCCATGTGGGTGCAGGGGCCCAAGGACTTGGACCATCTTCTACTGTTTTCCCAGGCCATAGCAGAGAGCTGGATCAGAAGCGGAGCAGCCAAGTCTCCAACCAATGCCCATATGGAATGCCGGCACCGCAGGTGTCAGCTTTACCCACTACACCACAGCACCGGCCCCCATGCCATCTTATTTCATTTCATCTGCTTGACACTTTTTTTTTTAGATTATTATTTATTTATTTGACAGAGTTACAGACAGTGAGAAAGAGAGAGAGAAAGGTCTTCCCTCTGTTGGTTCACCCCCCCCCCCCTGCCAAAATGGCTACTTCCAGCGCTGTGTTGATCCAAAGCCAGGAGCCAGGTGCTTCCTCCTGGTCTCCCATGGGTTGCAGGGCCCAAGCACTTGGGCCATCCTCCACTGCACTCCCGGGCCACAGCAGAGAGCTGGACTGGAAGAGGGGCAATCGGGACAGAATCCGGCACCCCAACCGGGACTAGAACCCAGGGTGCCGGCGCTGCAGGTGGAGGATTAGCCAAGTGAGCCGCGGCGCCGGCCAACACTGAGTTTTGAAGAGCTGTGTTGACGTCTGAATCGTGACCCTTGCTTCTCACTGTTGCACGCGATTCCCTGCTTGCACCCACGGCTTCTGTTGGGCTGCCACGGCGCCATCACGTCACCTGGAAGAATTTCTGACCGGGTGGGGTTGCTGGGCCTCAGCGAATGTGCTTGGTTCACTGCCAAACTGGCAACAGTGCTTGCCTCTGGGTAGTTAGGGTGACTAACTACCCCATGAGTTAGGACATTGTTGCATGGGGTGGTCGTTTGGTCCAGTGATTAAGATGGCCTGGGGCCCAGGTTGCAGTTGGGTTCAAGTCCCAGCTCCAACTCCAGCTTCCTGCTAAAGCAGATCCTGGCATGCAGTGGTGATGGCTCAGATGGTTGGGTCCCTGCCACTCTGGTGGGAGACGTGGATCGAGTTCCCAGGTCCTGGCCCAGCCCCAGCCATTGTGAGCACTTGGACAGTGAACCAGCAAATGGAAGCTCTGTGTCTCTCAAATAAATAAATAAATAAATAATAAATGTTTGAAGAAATTGAGGCACAGAGGGTTAAGCAGTGTGAACAAGGTCTGATTTCAAAGTCTGGTTGCTCAGCCATTAGGTTATCACTGACTGTTCTAGAAATTCAGTGACTCAAAACTCATCCATCAGTAAATGTAAACTTATCAAGAACGGTGGGTTCACTTGCAGGTACTCTAAGTCCTTGTATGGATCAGCAGATTAAGTCCCTGCCCCGGCCACAGGGCATCCAGGAGGAAGAAGTTCGGGGAGGGAGAAGCAGAGGAGGAGACTCGCCCAGGAGAGGCCACAGCGTCCACCTGCCGCGGGCGCTGATGGCCCTGAGCGAGGCGCTGCTTTCCTGTTGTGCGGGAGGAGGAGCCTGGCTGGCCGGCTGTGCGGCCCTGGGCTCTGACCGCACTGCTCCCAGCAGTTGGTGGGTCTTCCCTGGGCATTGGAGGCTCCCCGCCACCGCCTGATTCTCCCTTTTCTCTTCTACTCCTGAGCTCCTTTTAAGGTTTTCCGCCTCTGTTTTGCTCCAGCTGTGCTGTCCCTTCCCCCCGCCTACGTGACTCTTCCTGCGACTGCCCTGTGCGTGTCCCTGTATGTTCGTGTGTCTGGACTTGTGTCCCTACAGGTGGCTATAGCTCTTTGAGAGTGAAGAGTGCTAGCTGGGTCTAGCTACTAGGTGAGCAGATTCTCTTCTGGGCCTCAGTTTCCCCTTCTGTTCGGTAGGGGATTGGCAAGCCAGTTGTTCTCCACACTACCTCCCAGTGGTTTCTGCTGCCTCCCCCCACAACACTGTTACACACCACATAGCTGGTGATCCAGGCTGTCCAGGCTGAAATGCCTGTAGCACAGCTGCTCAGGACATTACCAGCCAGTGGCATGATGGGTCTGCTACCAGCGGGAAGGGTATAGTGTGGAGTGCTGGCGCCAGTGTTGCTGGGACTGGGGCTGGATGAGCAAGAAGCAGCGCATGCTGTGCAGACTCTGTGCTGCCTGATGAATCAGTGGAAGCCAAGGACACCCTCTCTGGGTCCCAGCTCGGAGCAGAGACCTCGTATTTGCATCCAGCAGTTACCCTGTGCGCGACTCCCGTTCTGTCCGTCAGAAGTCCAGGCACAAGCTGGCCTGGGTTTCCTGCTGGAGCTGCCGGGGCTGGGGCGCATCCCAGGCCTGACTGGGAGGAGCTCTGCCTCCAGACTTCGCTGTGGTTGAAAGAGTTCACCTCCTGCGGGCCGACCACTCAAGTCCTGTTTTCTTGCTGACAGTTGGCTGGTGCACCTTGCGGCTCCTAGAGGCTGCCCACACTTCCTCCCTTACGCCATGACCCCTCTGTGGTCTACCGGCCCCTCCAACAAGACGGAACCTCATGTGTACCACGACCTGATCACAGAAGGAACGACTTCTCACCTTGGCCATGCAGCCGAACGAACGGGCGCCTGGCTGCATTCCGCTGGTTGGAAGTGGGTCACAGGCTCCACCCACTCCCCAGGGCTCCCCTCTGCCAGTAGAGGCCCCTTACCTGCCTGTCCTGTTCGGAGTTCCCATCACAAACAGTACTTGTTTAATGTCTGTATTCTCTGCTCGTCTGTAGGTTCTGTGAGGACAGGGAACAGGCTGCCTAGCACGTGTTAAACACATGCATCTGCAAGTGAGCAATCAAAGAGATCCCTGATTGGCCATTCAGGAGCCTTGATGCTTAAAAGCTGGGTAGGGAATGGCGCTGACACACCAGGTAAAACTGACACTTGCAGTGCTGACAGAGAACCATTTCGAGTCCCTGCTGCTCCATTTCTTTCTTTTTTTTTTTTAAGATTTATTTATTTATTTGAAAGGCAGAGTTAGAGAGAGAGAGAGGGAGAGAGGGAGAGAGATATCTTGCATCTGCTGGTTCACTTCTCAAATGGCTACAAGGGACCAAGACTGTGCTGGGCAGAAACCAAGAGCCTGGAACTCCATCTGGGTGTCCCTTATGGGTGGCAGGGGCCTTGGGACTTGACTCATCTTCCATTGCTTTCCCAGGCCATTAGCAGGGAGCTGGATTGAAAGTGGAGCAGCTGGGACTCAAAACAGGGAATTCTGGTGTCACAGGCAGTAGCTTAACCCTCTGTGACGTGATGCTGGCCCCTGCTCCCTCCTGATCCAGCATCCCTGCGAGTGTGCCTGGGATGGCAGTGGAAGATGGCCCCAGTACTGCCAGCCATGTGCGAGGCCAGGATGGAGTGCCAGGATCCTGACTTCACCCTGGCCGAGCCCTGGCTGTTGTGGCCATTTGTGGGGTGAACCAGTAAATGAATGATCTTTCTTGCTCTCTCTCTGCCTTTCAAGTAAGTAGCTTTTTTTTTTTTTTTTTTTTAATGCTGGATGGCAGGGGTCTCCCATGGGCCGAGTGTTGCGGTGCAGCGGGTGAAGCTGCTGCTTGGGAGTCCTGCGCCCTCTATTGGAGTGCTGATTTGAGTCCTAGCACCTCTGCTTCCACCAGCTTCCGGCCAGTGCATTCTGAGAGGCAGCCGATGTTGACTTAAGTGCTTGGGCCCCTGCCACTCATGTGGGAGGCCTGTCTGGAGTTCCAAGTTCCTGGTTTCGGCCTGGTCTAGTCCTTGTGTGGTGGCCATTTGGGGAATGAACCAGCAGGTGGAAGATCACTTTCCCTGTCTTTCCCTGCCTTGGTTGCTCTTAAAAAAAAAAAAAATCTTTTTTTAAAAGGCGACTGAACGAGTACAGCAAGCTCTTGCAGTAATCTTGGCTGGTGCTGGGGAAAGAACACACAAGTAGGGCAAAGGCTCCTGGCGCGCCAGAGAGGGCAGAACTGTGTGAGCAAGCCTCTGGAGTCAGCAGCTCATTGCTGGTGCCAGAGGGACACGTGGTTTACCCAAGTGTGCTCTCAGCAAGCCCAGACTTCCAGAAACCCTACAGGGAAATACAGGACCAGAGGGAGAATCTGGAGATTTTCGCAGGATTTTACGGGATACATCAGTGTTTTAAAAATGAGCCAGTCGGGGCCAGGGTGTGGCCTGCCTCAAGCCGCTGCCTGCAGTGCCAGCATCCCATATAGGTGCTGGTTCAAGTCCTGGCTGCTCCAATTCTGATCCAGCTCCCTGCTAATGGCCTGAGAAAAGCAGATGACCCAAGTGTTTGGGCCCCTGCCACCCACATGGGAGACCATTGTGGCCATCTGGGGAGTGAACCAGCAGATGGAAGACCTCTTTCTCTGTAACTCTCTCAAATAATCTTTTTTTTTTTTTTTTAATGAGCAAGTCTAACCCATGTCTGTGCACATTCAGGTGATAAAGTTATATTAAGAAATACATGACATCATTGAGGGTTACTTTGGTGGGGTGGGGGAGAAAGGACCATGGCTGTGTCTGGGCACACGGTAGGGTTTCTGGGGTGGTTGGTGCCTTCCCCCTTCTTAGTCCTGCGTGGTGGTTACAAGGGTAGCTGTCTGTCAGCTGGAGGCAGGTGTTGGGTTGTGAGTAGAACAGTGTTGCCAAGGCGGCTGAGGAATGGAAGGTGTGTCTGCGCCCGGCGATGGCAGGAGCAGGCAAGAGCCACGGGGGTGCTCCTTCTTGTTCCTCACCCACTTTGCCCCGTGGGTCCTGAGCTCTTCTGCTTCTTGTGAGACAGAAAGGGCAAGGGTGACTTTCTCCATTTTGCAGTTCAGAAAACCGAGGCCTGAATGTGTGACTTGTCCCACGTTACACTGCGAATCAAGGGCACAGGCTGCCCGGAACCCAGGCCTCCTGCCTCCAGCCCCCAGCCCGCTCACCCGAGGCTGCTCTGCCCCCTGCAGGCATCACCGAGATTCTGATGAACAGACCTCGTGCCCGCAACGCCCTGGGGAACGTCCTGGTCAGTGAGGTGAGACAGGAGGGCGCGGGGGGTGGGCCGTGGGGTGGGCTGGGGACTGGGCTGGCAGGCTTCTGACCGGCTGTTCCTGCAGCTGCTGCAAGCTCTGGCCCAGCTGCGGGAGGACCAGCGAGTGCGTGTCCTGCTTTTCAGAAGTGGAGTGAAGGGCGTCTTCTGTGCAGGTGGGTGCCCTCCGTGTCCCAGCCCAGGGCACCAGCAGCCCCGGGGGTTAGGAGAGGCTTGAGTGTTCCAGCTCAGGGCGAGGTGTCCCACATGCAGATGTGAACTGAGAGGTAACATTCCTTGCCTGGGGTCACACAGCTAGTAAAAGGCAGAGAGAATTCAGTTGGACCTTGGCCTCTCTGGCCCAGAATGCCAGTTCTTTCTGTTCCTTTATGCCTTGCTCTGACCCTCCACTGGGAAAACTGAGTTCACAGCACTCACAAGGCCAGTGGCCAAATGGGACCCACTGCCCCTTTAACCACCCGGAGGATGGCTGCTGTCACCAAAGCTTTCAGGGTGCCGGCATCACTTGCTCCTCACAGCAGGGTGATCACCATGAACTTCTGTCTTGAAGACAGTGAGGGGACATGCTCCAGACCCACAGAAAAGCAGGTGTCTGAGCAGAGACCCTCAAGGGCTGTCCACACTGAAGCACTTGTCAGAATCTCATTCCTTTTGGTGGCTGAGTAATATCCCACCGTATGCTGTCCACGTTGGCCTACCTGTCCACCTGCTCATGGACACCTGGCTGTTTTCACCTGTTGACTCCCCTGGGAACACTGGTGTCTGGACATTTCCCCGGAGCCTGCGTGTGCTTGTTGGCTGTTTGTATCTTTTATGGAGAAGGTCTGTTCCGGCTCTCAGCCGGTTTTCAATCGGATTGCTTTGTTGCTGGGTTCTTTGTATATCCAGTGGCATTCCTTTACTGAATGTATGACTTGGGAGGATCGTCTCCTGTTGTGGCTTGTCTGGTACTCTCATAGTGTTCCTCAGTGCACTGGAGCTTGTGTTTTTGGTGAAGTCCAAGTTGCCTTTTGCTGCTGTTGCCACACCCCACTTCCTCCCCTGGCTTCCTTGACCAGTTCCTGGTGCTTGTCCTTCTCCACCTGCTTCCCCTCAAGCCTCCTTTGCTGATCTTCTGTCTGCCTGGGATTCCGTAATCGACCACCTTGCCAAGGGCTGGCTCCGACCCCTGGCCGCCTGCAGGTGCAGACCTGAAGGAGCGGGAGCAGATGAGCAATGCCGAGGTGGGGATCTTCGTGCAGCGACTGCGAGGCCTGATGGATGAGATCGGTGAGAGTCTGCTGGGCCCCGCCCCTCCTGACCATGCTACACTGAAGGGGAACACATGCTTCTCCCAGTGGGTGGGCACAAGGAACTCCAAGAGGGTCAGGGGGCACCTCTCACAGAGCACAAGCTCCCAGCTGACTCCCTGCCGTCAGGGTTCGAGCCTGGCCATTTCAGAGTCCAGTTCGCCCGATGTGCTTCCCTGTTCCTTTGCCTAGGTAACCTTAGCTACCCCAAGTCACCTTTCCCAGCACTCTCCAGGCTTCCTTTGATTGCAGTACTGATGTCCTTGGGTCATCACTGCCTGACTCCCTCCCAGGAGGCCAGCGGGAGGGTGGGGCTGAGCAGGAACACCCCCCCCCCAGCTCATACCATCTTTCCCTGGGGGAAACCCAGTCAACCTGGCAGAGGTACCACCAGGTGAGGAGCCTTGAGGTGCTCTCCTCTGCCCAGCTTGAATCTCTCTTGTACTGAGCCCATCTTCATTTCCACAGCGGCCTTCCCGGCGCCCACCATTGCAGCTATGGACGGCTTTGCCTTGGGCGGAGGCCTGGAGCTTGCCCTGGCCTGTGACCTGCGAGTGGCAGGTACTGGGCTGGGGCTGAGGGGAGGGCGAGCCAGGCTAGGTCTCGGGGCCTTACGTCGACCCCTGCTCTGGCCTTCTGGAAGCAGGGTAGGGTGGTTTCAGGCAGAAGCCCCCGGCCCAGGACTGCTATAGTAGCCACCACCTGTCACAAGCTGCTTCCCTTGTCCCTGCAGTGACTGTCCTGCCAACAGGGCAGCCAAGTGCATGGAGAGGGAACGCCAAGCAGGACAAAGGTCCATGTCCAACCTGCCATGTGCATGCATCCAGCTCAGATCCCCATCCCCTCCCCAGCCGCCCATGTTTTGACCAAAGGTGAGCCAAGGGGGTGATGAGTCACTGGGCACAGCTCATCGCCAGTGTATCTGGGCAGGAACTTTGTTCTTTAGTTCCCTGGCACTGGCTGAGGTCTGAGCAGCTGAGCCTGTTTAGCAGAGCAGAGGGGATGAGAAGCTAATTGATAACCTTCCCACGACTGACTTGGTGAGGACAGCCCTTCTAGAGGCTACCATGGTGCCACCTGGCACGCTCGCTGCAAAACGCCTCAGGCACAAAGGTCATCTCATCTGCACAGTGCGTGTCAGGGAGAGGGAACTGCCAGGTGGTCAGGCACCCGAGTACCAGGTCAGGTCATAGCCGCAGGCCGCTCAGGTTTCAGCAAGGACAGGGTGCAGAACCCTCGTGAGCCATTCCCATCAGCCCCCTCCCCGGGGTTGTAATGGCCTGTGCCGGGAAGATCTGGAGGATTCGGCGGAAGTGGAACTTGGGAGGACGCAGGCTGAAACACAATAATCCTGGCAGGAGCAGGAGTCACGGACGCTGTCAGCCAGGCTGGAGCTATGGGTACAGAAGACCCAGGATCCATCAATGCACAAATAGTGTCAGGCATTTTCTAGAACGGCTGCCTTGTTCCCACACCTGAGTGTTAGCAGCTGTCTGAAGCAGGCAGGAGAGGGCCAGTCACCTTCTTCCCACCTTACAGGCTCAGGAAGCAGCAGCAGAGGTGAAGGGAGGTGGGTCTCCAGGAGGCGGCGGCTGAGGGCAGGGGGAGAGCAGAGGCAGGCATCTTTTCTCCTGGGCACTGCCCTGCAGGAAGGGCCGGGGAGGCAGCTTCACTCTGTTGTTTCCGCAGCTTCCACGGCCGTCATGGGGCTGATCGAGACTACCCGAGGTCTGCTCCCAGGAGCAGGTAACTCACCTGCTCTGCTCCACCTGCCACTCCTGCTATGTTCCTCTGGATGTGTCCTGGGCCCCATCCTAACACACGCTGCTCCTCTGAGTTCCCACTTCTCACCCTGCTTCCCCAACCCCTGCCCCTCCATCCTGCAGGAGGAACTCAGAGGCTGCCACGCTGCCTGGGTGTGGCCCTGGCCAAGGAGCTTATCTTCACTGGCCGGCGGCTAAGTGGGGTCCAGGCCCACACGCTCGGGCTGGTAAATCACGCCGTGGCCCAAAACGAGGAGGGTGACGCCGCCTACCAGCGAGCCCGGGCACTGGCCCAGGAGATCCTGCCCCAGGTGAGCTCACTGCCCGTGCCATCCGAGGAGACAGACCCAGAGGTCAAGTGACTTGCCCATGGGGTCACAAGAAGTCACCACAACATCAGAAGAAAACAACACTGGTGTTTTACACAACACAGAATATAAACTCTGGCATTTAATTTTTAAGAGTGTCGAATAGGTACCAAGTTCTAAAAAATATGTAATGCGTTTCAAATATAAAAATTTACAAAATGCTGTAAAACAGTTAAAATATAAGCCTATAAAATGTTAGCTACAACATTAGCAGAAAATACTCGAACAAGACAATTACCTTATTTAGAGAAAATCCCTGTTCTACTCTTTTTAAGTTTTGTCCTTTTGTACAAAATGAATCTCAAGATGCAGATTTCTAAAAACTTAGGGAGCTCTAAAGTGCCCGTGGAAAAGGAGCATTCTCTTTAATCCCGCTCCCCATGAACTCTGTGAAGCCCTCTTGCACACGGAAACAATGGTATTAACACGGTTATAGCTCTCTGTACCACATCAGCCATCAAAACCATTACCCTAGCCACCAACCCACAGGGGCCCTTGCAGCAATGGCTCTGGGGTGGAGGTGGCTGCCATCTAGCGGCCACACCATCCAACCCAGCCAGCATCTTAACACTCAAGTTTCCTCCTACCATGGTCAGTGTGCAGTGTCCTCTGAATAGTACATTTGGCTGTTTATTTGAACATCAAAAGGATGGAACATTTTGTGGCCATAGTGTGTCTCGCTGTTCTCATTTCCAAATAACATGAAATCATCAGTTACATTTCTGATCATTCTCTTGAAAGGTCAGTTTCTTGACTGGATAGTTACCTGAATACATAGCCCTGACACGCAAACCACACAGAACAGAGGAATGAGAAGCTCACATGGCAAAGATCCAAAGTGAGGCGACCAGCCATCTTAGTTTACCTATGGCTATCCCAGTTTTAAAAGTCAAAGTCCTAGGTTTTTGTAGTCATTGAGTTACATATTCACGACACAGGACAAATGGTAACCCAAGTAGCCCTCTATTCCCCAGTTCCCTCTCCCTAGAGGTGACCATTGTTGATGGTGTACACCTCCCTCCTGCAATTTCCATAGCATACAAAAAATAAGATCGTTCACATGTACCCATATACTTAAATAACTGTCCTCCTTTTACTGATGGTTTAGGACAGGTAACACACCCCCAAAGGCTAATGCAGTTCCAAGAGAAATTTTAAGCACAAAGTTAAATGTACACAGTGAAGAATCACAGCATGGAAGAATGTAACATGTCACATGTCGCAGGCATGCGCACCAACACATTCCAGCATTCACACTAGTGTGCACCTTGCCATTCCCACACTGGAGATTCTTCCATCTGAGCACATCACTGATTGAACCCATTGTTTGGACCTGCGTACTTTTTAATCAGTGTTGAAAAGGGGCACTGAGCCTGTTTTGATTTCCATTTCTCCAGACCAGAGTGGGCATACTTCATGTCTACATTTTCTTGTGAAAATGTTTTCAGACCTTTGTTTCCCTTTACAGACACTTTGTTGGGAATGTTTCTCTAATTCATTCACACTTTTAATAAAATCAAAGAAATTTTTCCAATAAGAATTAGAAAAACTTGTTCTCAGTTTCTGACTTTTGTATCATGGGCTTCTTTCCATCTGAAGTTACTCATTTTTGTTTAGCTAGACTTTATTTATGGTGTCAATGCTGACTTTAAAATTGCCTTTTTCTGACAGTCTTATTTACATACAGTTAACACAGTATGAGGGCCTGGCCACAGATGGGCCTGGGGACGGATCCTCAGCCCTGGGATTTCCTAACCGAAACCTGCAGTGGAGGCGGACATCTGGGTTGAGGGAGTAGAGGAAGGGGCAGTAACGGAGGCTCTCCGGTGACTGGGAGTCAAATCCAAGCTTAAATGTAGGCAAGTGCCTCACTTCCTGGAACCTCAACTTCACGTTTGTCAAACAGGAGGTTAGCAGCACCATTAGGTAAAATTGAGGGCAGAAAGCCCTCCCCCCCCCCAAAAAAAAAAAAGCACGCATTGGAAGGATGGGCTGATTGACAGAAACCCCCAGAGAGTCATGTTTGGGAAGGTCAAGGGTCAGAGAGTCCAGGAACCTTAACTAAGAGGCAGAGCACGGACTGCAACACAAGATAGCTCACTACATTAGCCTGCACGAGACCCAGACCTCTGCCTCCCCATCTAAAACATTTGCATCTCTGTAGTTCCACTGATGCCCCACTCAGACTTCTCTCTTCTCCCTAGGCCCCCATCGCTGTGCGGCTGGGCAAAGTTGCCATTGACCGAGGAATAGAGGTGAGGGAATTTCAGGTTGGGACTTGGGTGCACTGAAGTGTCGTGAGCAGGACACAGATTGTTAAGACTCATGTAGACAGCCCGGGTGACAAGAACTCAGGGACTGGATTCTTCTGACATCCTTCTTACTCACAGGTGGACATCGCATCAGGGATGGCCATTGAAGGGATCTGCTACGCCCAGGTAAGGGGTGGCTGCCAGGATGTGCATGCTTGTGAGTGGCTGGGCCAGAGCAGGGGAGCCTTTGTGGCTCCAGTTCCAGAAGTTCCTCCCAACTGCCTCCTCATCACGTGGAGTGATTGCTGAGCCCCACACTGCTTCCGAGACGGCTTCCTCCACCAGCTAACGGCAGCGTGCCCAAGTGCAGGCCCGTGACAGAGGAGGAATAATGTCTGCTGCCCCAGGCTGGCGTTGGGAAGTCGGGGCTTTCATTATAGCCTGTAGGATGTGTTCAGTGGAGGTGCTGCACATCTGGGGCTGACCAATTCAGCCCTGCCCTGACCCTGCAGAACACACTCATCTCCAAGTTGACAAATACCCAAAATACTCCTACACAAGGAGTCCTGGCACTCACACAGCCTGGTGTGAACCAGCTGTGCACACGGGATCAGAGCCTAAGCTTGCTCCTCTACTGAGCAGCCTCCTCTCAGGTTGCTGCCGTGGGAGGCAGTGAGTTTGCTGGAGACATGGAAGCAGGGTGCACACAGACACCAATGGTGTGGGCAGAACCTCCAGAGTCCAAGACAAGGGAAAACATTTGGGCTACAGCCTTATCATGGGCTGGGCAAACTTGGGCAGCAGTTTTGGCCTCTGGCTGTGCTCCCTTAAGCTAGTGTTTCATGTGTCCTTGCAGAATATTCCAACGCAGGACCGGCTGGAGGGCATGGCAGCCTTCAGGGAGAAGCGGCCCCCCAGGTTTATTGGCAAGTGACCCTGAAGCACTGGCATGGTGGATGTGTGCCTTCCGGAGCAGGGCCCAGAGGAAAGTTTGCAATCGGACTGCTGCCTCATCTCGAGGACAGCAATGGACAGAAAAGACTGACATCAAGGCGCTGACCACATCACCTCACTGCTGCCTTCCTTACTGGACAATCACTGGTTTGGGGTGTGCTCTGGAGACCAGCCAGCCCCCTCCTCGGATGATGGACCAAGAATTAACCTGAGTCCCTGCGTGGCTTTGCATCGTTGGCTCTCAGGTGCCTTGCAGTTGTCAGGGGCTCTGGACAAGAGATCATAAATAAATCGTGGTGTTGGTCTGCGTGTGTGTCAGGAATCACTACAGATCCATAAGCGCTCTGGGCCTCAGCTTCGTCTCCTGTAACAGGAAACTTAATAAATGTGTTGTGAAGGAACCAGAGCACTGAGGCTCGCCTTCTTGTCCTTCGCAGAGCAGCAGGGGACTCCTGGCCTGCAGGAGCACTGAGGGAGTGGCTGGCTTGGATGGAGAAGCAAGGGTAGGGAATGGGCGGTTACACTGAACTGAAGCCTGAAGGCGCTGAGAAGGAGGGCATGAGCCAAGGTGAGTAAGCAGAGAGCTTTCTGAAGAAAAGGGGGCCGGCGTTTACCTGCAGACTGGTCTCGGTAGCCCTGTTCCTCTAGAATCCAGGCCACCTCTTCAGCAGTGGACTTGCGGTCATTCCCTAAGTGGACTGGGGCTCTGGCTGGGCACAGACACATGGCCAGTGACACTATGGATTGGCTGCTCTTGTGCCCCTGCATCCTGGAAGGGAGGCTCACAGAGAGCGGCACCAGCACACCAGCTGTGGGCACTCTGCAAAGTGAGGATGATACACTGAGTTGCCCCAGGGACTTGTAAATGAGCCCATACTTGAAGGGGTGCCTGCTATGCACTGGACCTCAAGAGACATGGGTTCCACGGTGCATCCTCCTGTTAGCAAAAGCTGGCATTCAGTACTGCCAGGAACTCACAGCTGGGACATGGCTTAGAATAAGGAAAAATGAGCTGTTTTCCCCGTTTGATTCCAAAGGACAGTACAAATGGCACTACAAAAAACTCTTCTGAAAATATCCTGACAATCAAGCAGGATGCTACTTTATTCTCAGAAACATTTAAAATTGCAGTTGATTCTCAGAAGAGCCCGGGGGGAGCAGGGGCCCTTCTGGCAATACCTTTCCCCGGCCCTGCAGCCCACTAAGCACTCCCATCACACCAGCAGACACAATGCCATGCTCCCCTGGTCTGAAGCTGCAAGGAAGAAAACCCAAAATGGTTAAAAAATGTATTTTACCTTTCTCTGCCTCAAGTAGAAGGTAATTTGTAAAAGGTAGAAGGTGCCATTAAAAAAAAATAAAATCACTTTTCTCCCTTCCAGCAGAGGTTCTGCCTTCTCCCAGCACAGTGGCTTCCTGTAAGGATGAATGATGCAGGCTGCCCTGTGGTCTTTTCGCTTTCTCTTGAGGGTGAAGGGTCCTGGCCTCAGGACACCCTCTGAATGAAGAAGCATGTGCGGCTCAGAGAGAAGCTGGCACTGCTGCGCCGAGACAAGCCCCCCACTCACCCCACAGCATCATGGTTCGAGTTATCCAAAACTGCTACCAACAAGGTGTCCCCAGACGAATTCCAACCTGATCCGGATGATGCTCTAGAATGAACCCAAGCTTTTGAAACTTACAGAGACCAACAAAGAAAGGTAATAAGATGGCCGCTCCACAAACTCGCACAGCTGATTTCAACACAGAATTCAACATGGAAAGCTACGGTAGAGGGTACAGCTGCAGGCACTCAGGTGAGACCCGGCACCTGGCACACAGGGGGCTTCTGGTAATTCATGAAGTGCATGCGGAAGTCATCTAGAATGGAGGCCGCGAGCTGCTGCGCTTGGGGATGTGCCCTCTTGTGATCCCGGATGTGGCACAAAAGCTGAAATCCTTCTTCTTGCACAAGCATTTTGCAGTATTTGCTGGCTGAAAGAAAAGCAAGGAAACTCCATGGACAATCGGCACTTTATATATCCCCAAGTCACTACATTTACATTTCTGAAGAAAGAGCAAAGATTTGGGGCTGGCATTGTGCCACAGCAGGTTAGGCCACTACCTGGAGTCCTGGCTGCTCCACTTCCAATCCAGTTCTCTTATGATGTGCCTGGGAAAGCAGTGGAACATGGCCCAGGTGCTTGGGCCCTTGTACCCACGTGAAAGATCCAGATCCTGGCTTTGGATCAGCCCAGCCCTAGCCATTGTGGCCATTTTGGGGGTGAACCAGCAGATGGAAAAACCTCTGTATCTGTAACTACGCCTCTCAAATAAAAAAATTTTTTTTCCCTGACAGGCAGAGTTAGACAGTGAGACAGAGAGAGAGAGAGAGAAAGGTCTTCCTTCCATTGGTTCACTCCCCCAAATGGCTGCTACGGCTGGCGCGCTGCGCCAATCCAAAACCAGGAGTCAGGTACTTCCTCCTGGTCTCCCATGCGGGTGCAGGGCCCAAGACTTGGGCCATCCTCCACTGCCTTCCCAAGCCATAGCAGAGAGCTGGACTGGAAGAGGAGCAACTGGGACAGAACCAGAACCCCAACCAAGACTAGAACCTGGCGGAGGATTAGTCTAGTGAGCCGTGGCGCCGGCTGTGGTGGAATGAGAAGGCCATGCCAAGGTGGCCACTGGCAAGCGAGCGTCAGTTACTCAGGAATGGCTTTGAAACCCACCTGGCAATGGAGCCTGCCTGGCAACAGGCTATGATTGGATGGCTTTGGAAACTGCCTGGCAACAGGCTGTGATTGGATGGATTTGAAACTGCCTGGGAACAGGCTATGATTGGATGGCTTTGGAAACTGCCTGGCAACAGGCTATGATTGGATGGATTTGAAACTGCCTGGTAAAAGGCTCTGATTGGATGGCTTTGGAAACTGCCTGACAATAGGCTGTGATTGGTTGGGGCATAGACCGCCCCTTGACCAGATTGGCTGGTCTTGGCTATATAAGAAGTTGTACCAACTGTAATAAACGAGTCTGCGGGCTGCTCGCCTCGAGCCTGCTTTCACCCGACTCCCGGGGTCTGTGTGTTGACTCCGCGCCTCTTGCCCCCACCACGCTGCTCCTCTCAGAAACGAATCCACTGCAACATTGTTGAGAAACTCAACTGCAACAGCCGGCCATCAAATAAATCTTTAAAAAAATTTTTTTTTTAAAAATTCCCTTTGAATAAAAAAGACCAGACAGAAAGTGCCCAAAAAATATCAAAAGGGAATTTATAGAAAACAAAATGATTCGTGTAAAAAGACTTAACACTCACTTAAAATGAATGTCAACAGAGACTATCACTTTTGCCTCCAATTGACAAAGATAAAACAATTCTCTGGCTCTCTGTAACTCTGCCATTCAAATAAATTAATTAAACAAGATAAGTAAGATATTTTATAAATATTAACACACTTAATCCTTCAATCCTGTGAAGTAGGTACCATTATCTATTCTACAGAAGAAGGAACTGAGGCACGGCCAGGTTAAGCCACCTGCTCAAGTTTGCAGCTGGTAAACCACAGAAACTGGAAACAAAGCACAGTGTGGTTCTGGAGGCTGTTCTTTGAAAAAGCCTTTCTTTGACAGAGACAGAAAGAGAGAGAACTCATCTGCTGATCCATTCCCTAAATGCCTATAAAGGCCATGATTGGGCCAGGAATTCAATCCTTATCTCCCACATGGGCGGGGCCCTCACTGCTACCTTCCAGGGTGCACATTAGCAGGAAGCTAGGACTGGAAGCAGAGGTGGGACTCAAACACAGGCATTCTGTTATGGATGCAGGTGTACCAACCAGTGTCTCAATAGCTTTGCCTTCCTTGTAAAAATATATATATATCTCTTTTTAAAAACATAAGATTGTTTACAAAAATTGTCAAAAGGATTGGGGCCAGCGTTGTGGCAAAGCAAGTAAAGCTGCTGTCTGTGATGTCACAATCCCATATGAGCACCGGTTCGAGTCCTGGCTTCTCCACTTCTGATCTAGCTCCCTGCTAATGTGCCTGGGAAAACAGATGAAGATGGCCCAAGTGCTTGGGTTCCTGTCTCCCAAGTGGGAGACTCAGAAGAAGCTTCTGGATTCAGCTTGGCCCAGCCCTGGATGATGTGGCCACTTGGGGAATGAGCCAGCAGATGGAAGAGCATCTCTTTCCCTGTCCCTCTGTAACTCTGCCTTTCAAATAAACACACAAATCTTTAAAAAAAAAAAGTCATGTACAATATGCCTTATCTTTTATCCATTTTCTATGAATTTTGTAGAAAAAGCTACCTGTGAAGAACACACGTGAATGATTTTTCAGAATCCATCTTGAATTTTGAACACAGAAAACTGGCAAGCAAAGTACTGTTTTGAATACGTACGGTTTTTACTACAGACATGACACAGGGCCCACAGTGCCCAGAGTTGAACCTCTGGTTGACAGAAGTTGCCAAGCAGTGGGAAAAAAGGCTTGAAGGATCTAAAAAGATACAAAGACGTTAACTGAGTACTCAAGCTAAAGTTCAAGAATATACTAATGTTCAAAACTTTTCCCCCAGGGTCAATTCCTCACCAAACAGATCCATTCCTGACTATACACTGGGTGATACCAGTCACTAAGTTGCACTGTATGCAGACACTGATACATTCATTATCTCATTTCATCTTCCATCTTGCACAGCCTCATTTGATAGATGAGAAAAACTAAGCCTCGGATTTTCTACATACAGTCTTTCACAGTATCACAGATAAAAAGGACTTAAACATAAGGCTAACTGATGCTTATGCATTACTACTGTATCACTGAGCAGATACTTAAAGAAAAGTATTATATATCGTCATGAGATTACCTGTAGGTCACTAATGCTGACATCTTACAACTTGAACTTGGCCAATTCTGGATGGCTGCATGCTATACCAACACAAAAACACAAAAACAGAGGAGTTGGGGGAAGACCAGATTCAAATATTATATTCTACCATTTAAAAAAGATGACAGACTACTTCATGTTCTTTAAAATTACAGATACTTAAAATTTTCAAAATAAGGGAAATGTTTAAAAGTAGATACTTACTTCATCAAGTGATCAATTGAAAGTGGGAGAGATACAGAGAGAGAACTTCCATCAGCTGGTTCATTCCCCAAATGGCCACAGGGGATGGCCAGGAGCTTCATCCGGGTCTCCCCTAAGGTTGGCAAGGGCCCAAGTACTTGGGCCATCTTCTGCTGTTTTCCCAGTTGTAGGGACTAACAGGAAGCTGGATCAGAAGTGAAGCAGCTGAGATTGGGATGCTGGCACTGCAGGTGGTTTAAACTGCTATGCCACAATGCCAGCTCCCAGACACTTCTTTGTCAGACAGTGTACTGACCACACTATTTATTACCTGTATTCTGCTCTTACATTCCTTTAACAGAATAATAAAAATGGGATAAAACAGAAGGTGATGGGGCCAGCTTTGTGGCACAACAGGTTGTGCAACACCAGCATCTCATATTAGCTCCTGTTCAAGTCCTGGCTAATCCACTTTCTGGTCCAGCTCTCCACTAATGTGCCTGGAAAAGCAGATCCCTGCAGCCATGTAAGAGATGGCCTTTAGCATACAGGCCCAGCCATAGCCCATGCAGCCATATGGAGAGTGAACCAACATATGGAAGGTATCTCTTCTAACTTTCAAATGAATAAACTGAAGACAACCCCAAGGCATTTAAAATTTGCACAATAGAGGCAGACTTTGTGGCACAGTGGGATAAGACTCTTGTATTCCTGCATGCCCGTGCCAGTTTGAGTCCCAGCTACTCTGCTTATGAACCAGTTTCTGCCAATGCACCTCAGCAGGAGCTGATAATGGCTCAAATGACACCCACATGGGAGACTCAGATGGTTCCTGGCTTCAGCCTAGTCTGATCTCTTCTGCTACAGCCATTTGCAGAGTGAACCAGCAGATGGAAGATCTGTCATACTGCTTTTCAAATAAATAAATTTCTTTAAAAAGAAATATTTGCGGGCCGGCGCCGTGGCTCAACAGGCTAATCCTCCGCCTTGCGGCGCCGGCACACCGGGTTCTAGTCCCGGTCGGGGCACCGGATTCTGTCCCGGTTGCCCCTCTTCCAGGCCAGCCCTCTGCTGTGGCCCGGGAGTGCAGTGGAGGATGGCCCAGGTGCTTGGGCCCTGCACCCCATGGGGAGACCAGGAAAAGCACCTAGCTCCTGGCTCCTGCCATCGGACGAGCGCGGTGCGCCGGCCGCAGCGCGCCGACCGCGGCGGCCATTGGAGGGTGAACCAACAGCAAAAAGGAAGACCTTTCTCTCTGTCTCTCTCTCTCACTGTCCACTCTGCCTGTAAAAAAAAAAAAAAGGAAATATTTGCAGGGCTGGTGCTGAGGCATAGTAGGTTAAGCCTCCGCCTGCAGCACCAGCATCCCATATGGCTGCTCTTCTTCCGATCTAGTTCTCTGCTTATGGCCTGTGAAAGTAGTTGGAGGATGGCCCAAGTGTTTGTGCCCCTGCATCTGTGTGGGAGATCCAGAAGCAGCTCTTTGCTCCTGGCTCTGGCCTGGCCCAGCCCTGGCTATTGTGGACATTTGAGGAGTGAACCAGTGAATGAAAGACCTTGCTCTCTGTCTCTCCCTCTCAAATAAGTAAATACTTGCACACCAGGTACTTTCTGAAGTGAAATTTGAGATGGGATTGAAAAGAAAACTGGAGGAAAGGGTCAAAGATTAAGGTTCCTACATCTTTTCTCCCATCCTTAACAAAAACTGCTGGACTGGGCAAACCCCATAAACAACTAAGGATGGCAGCACCATGCTAAAAACTGTGCTGTGAAAATCTAAATACTAAATCCTCAGATCCCCTGCCCTCAACTCTTCCTTTAGTGGGCTTTCCCACTGCTGACAACCAAGCATGTAGATTTCACACAGGTGCATTCCAACTAGTTTAGGACGAAGAGCCAAAGATCTTAAGGCACTGACACTAAAAGACATCCAGTCCAAATCACTCTGTAGTGAGGCCCACAGTTGACAAGTTCTACCCATTAGCATACAGCTTCCCAAAAGCCTCATTATTAGGTAAAAGTGGACATGGGACAGGCAGTGGGTTAAGCCACCATATCCCATTTCAGGGTGCTGGTTAGAACCCTGGTTACCTCGCTTCCCATTCAGCTTTCTGCTAATGCACCTGGGAAAGCAGATGATGACCCAGTTACCTGGGTCCCTGCCATCCACATGGGAGACAGGGATGCAGTTCAGTGCTCCTAGCTTTGGCCTAGCACATCCTCAGTTATTGTAGGCATTCAGACAGTGAAGCAGCAAATGGAAGGTTTCTCTCTCTCTCTCAGCCCTTCAAATATATAAGTAAGTAAACCTTTGAAGAAAAAGAAAACAGTGTACAGCTAATTAGCATACACTTTAAGAAAAGGGATAAAGTAGAGGAAAAAAGGCACACTTAGCAGAAGAATAGGATACTGTATTTAAGAAAAGGACCAGTGAAAGAAGGGGCCTGTGTTGTGGTACAGCAGGGTAAGCTATCGCCTGAAGCACCAGTATCCCCATGGGCCCTGGTTCCCATCTGGGCTGCTCTACTTCTGATCCAAATACCAGCTAATGTGACTGAGAAAAGTTGTAAAAGATGGCCCCAGCCCAAGTCCTTAGTGCCTGCCACGCCGTGGGAGAGCTAGAGGCAAATAAATCTTGTGGCTGCTGGCTTCAGCCTGGCTCAATCTGAATGGTTGTGGCCATCTGGGGAGTAAGCCAACGGATGGAAGATCTCCTCTCTAACTGCCTTTCAAATAAATGCACAGTGTGTTAGGTCGCTGCTTATGAAGCTGCCACTGCATATGAGAGCACTGCTCTGAGTCTCAGCTGCTGCACCTCGGATCCAGCTCCCCTCTAACGCACCTGAGAAAGCAATGGAATTGTCCAGGCCCCTGCACCCATGTGAGAGGCCTGGATGGAGTCCCAAACTCCTGGCTTTATCCTAGGCAAGTCCTGGCCATGGTGGCCATTTGGGGAGCGAACCAGCAGATGGACGACCTCTCTCCCCTCTGTCTTTCCTTCCCGCTCTATCACAATGCCTTCCAGTGTATCTTCAGGGGGAAAAAAAAGATTCAAAGAACAAAAAGGAGTCCATGGAAACACCCTCTCTCTAACTCTTTCCAATAAATGAACAAATTAAAAAAGCCACTGGAAGGACTACAAAAATGTTAACAGAGGGGGCGGGTGCTGTGGTGTATGTTAACCTGCTAACAGCAATGCTGGCATCCCATATAGACAATGTATAGACAATGGTTGGAGTCCTGGCTGCTCCACTTCTGATCAGCTTCATGCTAATGGCCTGGGAAAGCAGAGGACTCCATGTTTGGACCCTGGTGCCAATGTGGGAGACCAGGAAAAAGCTCTTGGCTCCTGGTTTCAGTCTGGTCCAGCCCCAGTCATGGTGACCATCTGAGGAGTGAACCAGTGGATGGAAGATTCTCTCTCTGCCTCTGCTTCTCTGTAACTCCGCCTCTCAAAAAGTAAATAAATCTTTAAAAAAAAAAAAAAAAGTTAACAGAGATTAACTGTGGGTGGCAGGGCATTGGTAAGGAGTAATGATCTTCTACAATGATCATCTATCTCCAAAATTCTTACAATCTAGAAGTCTTACACAAGAACTTACTTTGGATTTTGTACAGAAGAGAACGGTTCACGTACCAGATCTCGGAGAACACTTTTCCTCTGACGGCCACGGTATTTCCAGAGCTGTTTGTTAGATGTCAGGTGGGCTATGATACCTGCAGCAAAATAGCTGACTTCTATTTCCTTGCTGTGGAGTAAGCTGCTGACATGCTGCATCACCTCGCTGGTCATCAGTGCGCACGAGAGCTCTGTGACTTCGGCAATGTTGTTCTACAGGTGCCAGGCAGCAGAGAACATCAGGAACACGAAAGGAGGAGAATCAAGATCTGGCTCTTCTCTTCCTTCTGCTCAGCTCAGCCCCACCTAGAACACTCACTCCCATCCCCACCGCAAGCTCCCCAATGCCCAATCTCAGCCCTTGATGATGACCATTAATAACAAACCATTGCACTTACTACAGCCAGGCACAATACCAGGGAAATAAAAGTGTCTATCAGGGGCTGGTGCTATGGCCACCGCCTGCAGTGCCAGCATCCTATATGGGCACTGGTTCAAGTCCCAACTGCTCTACTTCCTATCTAGCTCTCTGCTATGGCCTGGGAAAGCAGCAGAAGGTGGCCCAAGTCTTTGGGCCCCTGCATTCACATGGGAGACCAGGAAGTAGGTCCAGGCTCCTGGCTTTGGATTGGCACAGCTCCAACAGTTGCAGCCAATTGGGGAGTGAACCAGTGGGTGGAAGACTCCTCTTTCTCTCTCTCTGAACCAGTGGATGGAAGACCTCTCTCTCTCTCCCTCTCCTTCTCTGTGTAATTCTTTCAAATAAATAAATAAATATTTTTTAAAAAAGTGTCTATCACCCTTATCTCATTTATTCTTTACATGGGTTCCTGCCACCCACAGAGATCTAGATTGGGTTCCAGGTCCTGGCACCAGTAAGGTCCAGCCCTGGACACTGTGAATGAGCAGGTGGAAGCTGTATCTGTGTCTCTCACTCCCCTTTCAAATTATTAATAATTTTTAAAAATTAGTCACATATATACTACAAACTAGTGTGCTACTTTCGAACTGAAATGGATTTCTTAATTTAAAAACACAGTAACAATTCCCTTTCTGGGAATTCACTGCAGCTCAGTCTCTTGCTGGAGGCTGCCGTCAACTCCTGTCAGAAGCTGCCTAAGTTCCCAGCCATGTGAGCTCCACCCTTCCGCAACCATTTACTTCCAGACAGGTGCTGTCTGCAGAGGCAGCTTGAAGTGTGCCTATTGCATGGCCGATGGCAAGACAGCTTCATATATATTAGTTATACAATCATAGGATTATTATTTCCCACTGTAACCAGCATGGCAAATTGCAGGTGCTTATGGTATGTCTTCAACACTTTTTGTAAATCTTCACATTTATCTTTAAGATATCTCTTAATTATAGAATAAACTGATTTGAGAGACAGCACAGAAGCAAGAACAATGAAATTTCAAAAAACTGATTGCCTGGGGGCCAGTGTTGCGGCATGGTGGGATTAAGCAGACAAGACTAAAAGGCCTGCCCAAGTGCTTGGGTCCTTGCATCTGTGTGGGAGACCCAATGAAGCTCCTGGCTTCTGGCTCCTGTTTGGCCCACCCCCAGCCATTGCAGCCATTTTGGGGGTAAATTAGCAGATGAAAAAATTAATCTCTGTGTGTGTATGTGTGCGTTCTTTTCTTTCTGTAACTCTGCCTTTCAAATAAATAAATCTTCAAAAACAAAAGAAAACAATGGCTGGTGCCGAGGCTCACTTGGTTAATCCTCTGCCTGTGGTGCCAGCTTCCCACATGGGCACCAGGTTCTAGTCCCGGCTGCTCCTCTTCCAGTCCAGCTCTCTGCTGTGGCCCTGGAAGGCAGTGGAGGATGGCCCAAGTGCTTGGGCGCCTGGACTCGCATGTGAGACTGGGAGGAAGCACCTGGCTCCTGGCTTCAGATCGGCATAGCTCCGGCCAGAGTGGCCATTTGGGGGGTGAACCAACAGAATGAAGATCTTTCTCTCTGTCTGTCTCCCTCACTGTCTAACTCTTTTTGTCAAATGAAAACAAAACAAAACACCTGATCCTGGATAAACAGGAAGTTACTGTCATAGAATCTGGAGCCAGATGACCTCAGTTTGCATTTTGATTCCGCCCCTTACTACCTATGTGATTTAGGGAAAATGGCATTTCCATGACTTAGATTTATTCGTGTGACAAGGTGTGGTAGAACACAGACACAGATTTTTTCCTATCCCTGTGTAAATACTTCTTAGCAAAATAAATTTGCTGCTCTTTGCATTAAGGGATGGTCACTGCTTTTAATCTGAGGTTTAAATGCATTATCTACAACAGCTGATGGAAAGTTAGCAAATGTGACACAAGCAGAAGGTGAAAAGGCATCTGCACAGGGGGACTTGCCCTCTAGCTGACCACCTGCTCCAACTGTCAGGTAAGAGAAATGAGCCCCCACAGACCATTCAGCCCCAGTGGACCCACCAGATACCTGCAGCTACATGAGGATCCCCACAGGAAACCAGCAAAAAAACCATACAGCTGAGATTTGCTCAAACTGCAGACTCACTGTTGGAGTCCGGATGTTAAGTTTGGGCATCTCCCAAAGGCCTAGGTGTTAAGAGCTTTAGTCCCTGAATTCTTAGGAAAATGGTTAATGGATTAAGGCTAATGGCTAACAAATAGACAGTAAAAACTTAGTCCAACAGTGGTATTTGAAGGCAGCAACTGTGGGAGACAATTAGGTTGGAATACAGTCCTGTGGTGGGCCCCATGATCAAATCACAGTGGCTTCATAAACAGGATGAGAATGCCCCCTTTATCACCGTATGATCTTCCCTCCACCATCCTCAGCCTCACCAGACACCTAAACAAATACAGCTGCCCAATCTCAGACTGGAGCCTCCAAAGCTGTAGGCTGATATAAAACCCTCTTCTTTCATCAGTAGTTCCTCTCAGGTACTTGTTACAGTGATGAAAAGATAGCTAATAAATCCACAGATTTCTAAATAAAATGGCTGGGGCCAGCGCTGTGGCACAGCAGGTAAAACTGCCCCCCAGCAGTGCCAACATCCCATATGGGCACCAGTTCGAGTCCTGGCTGCTCCACCTCTCTGCTAATGGTCTGAGAAAGCAGTAAAAGATGACCTAAAGCCTTGGGCCCCTGCACCCATGTGGGAGACCCAGAAGAAGCTCCTCGTTCCTGGCCAGCTCTGATCACCACAGCCATCTGGGGAGTGAACCAGCAGATTGGAAGATCTTTCTCTCTCTGCTGCTGCTGCTGCCTCTCTGTAACTCTGCCTTTCAAATAAATAAATCTATCTTTAAAATAAATAAATTAATAAATAAATGGGTTATTGTTTTAAGCCACTAAGCTATAGTCTGTTTTCAGCAATAGATAACTGATCTACAATGGTAAATGGTATTTACTTTAAGGGACAATGTGAAGATTAAATTGCTTACAACAGTGCCTAGCATGTAGTAGGTACTAAACAGGTGTTAGTTTTCTGTAAATAAGTTCAAAGGAATTCACCTTACCAAAAGACCAAGTACTTTGCTTTGTACTGCTGATTCCGGAAAAGTCTGTCAAGAGAACATACAGGTTACTTTATCATGAACAAAAGAACTTTGCATATAAATTCAATTCTGTCTTCCCACCTCCAAGACTTGAATGAAGATGGGCAATCCTTGATGTTCAACAAAGTGCTTGCATGCAGCTGGACACTCGTCTGTGAAATTCCAAAGTGCTTTCAAAGTAAACAAGAGGGTGATATCATGTAACTTCTCAGTAGTCTTTTGTTTTAATATCGCTAGCAGTTCCTAAAAACCAAAGAGAAAGGGAGTTAGATGCCCAACTGATGGATTCAATTTCAGTTTAAGAAGAGCAATATAGCGAAGAATTTTAGAATCCAACCTGCATTGTAAACCCAAGTCCTACCATTTAATATATTTTTCTGATCTGTTCTCTTTAAGTTACTTCCCTCTTATGCTTTTTATTAGTATTATATAAAAACAAAAAAAGTTCAATGCACACCTGGTCCAACTTGCTATAAAGCTCATAATGAGCTACATTTATAAACAATTCCATTTATTTATATATTTAGAATGCTTAGTCAAAATTAGTCAGATACTAATTTAGGTAGGAAAGACAGACAAAAAAATAAAAAATAGCCCAAAATTCCCATATAAGTTGGAGCTGGGAAAGGTCAAAGTCAGGAGCCAGGAACTCCATCCACATGGAAAGCAGAGACCCAAATACTTGAGCTATCTCAATACTTCTGCTCTCTCACCCACTGTGCATTAGCAGGAAGCTTGATGGTAAGTGGAGGCAGGACACAAACCTAGGCACTCCCATAAGGGATGTGGGTATCCCACCTGTGTCCCACAATGCCCAACTCTTCCAAATTACCACCTAAAATTGTCTTAAGAACTCATAGGCACCAGTTTGAGTCCTAGCTTTTCCATTTCCGATCCAGCTCCCTGCTAATGTGCCCTTGAACCCATGTGGGAAGTCCAGAAGAAGCTCCTGGCACCTGGCTTTGGATGGGCTCAACTGCAGTCATTGCAGCCATCTGGGGAGTAAACCAGCAGACAGAAGACCTCTCTCTCTGTCTCTGTAACTCTGCCTTTCAAGTCAATAAAAATAAAGAAATCTTTATTAAAAAAAAAAAAAGCCAACAGCCTACTCACAACTGTGTCAATATACTCTGCCTCCCTTGGCTTCTGCTCCAATCGGAAGCCAACATCTTTATTTCTAGAAATCCAATTCCTGCAAAGATTTGGCATCAGGGGCCAGTGCTGTGGCATAGCAGGTAAAGCCACCGCCACCTGCAGTGCCGGCATCCCATATGGGCGCTGGTTCAAGTCCGGGCTGCTCCACTTCTGATCCAGCTCTCTGCTATGGCCTGGGAAAGTAGTAGCAGATGGCCCAAGCCCTTGGGCCCCTGCACCTGCATGGAAGACCCAGAAGAAGCTCCTGGCTTCGGAATGACTCAGCTCTGGTCATTGTAGCCAATTGGGGCGTGAACTAGCAGATGGAAGACCTCTCTCTAGCTCTGTATAACTCTGACTTTAAAATAAATAAATAAGCTTAAAAAAAAAAAGGTTTGGCATCAAATCATTTCCCTCTGTTTTACTTATACCATCTGTTCTCCCAAACCTCTATACAATGTTTTACTATAATCAATCTTAAAACAAAAAAATTGACCCTATATTACAGTATTTTGCTTCCTCTGCTTCCCTAAATACAACCGAAAGTCTCCATTTCTCATCTCGTATTTGCTCACCACATTTTGGGCCACTACTCCACTAAAATCACAATAAGCAGTATGACTAATCTGTATCTTGCCAAAGCTAGTAGTTGGTTCTGACCCCATCCTATTCATCCACTCAGCAGCATTGCACTGGACTCTTCATTTTCTCTTGAAATACTCTTCTTGGATTCTAAGACTCGTCTCGCTTCTCAGGTTTTCCTTCTAATTATTTTGGACGCATCTTCCCTCCTTTCCTGGCCCATCCACTTCTCTGACTACTTATCTATAAGTATCTGAAAATTTCAGCCCTCAGCTTGTCTCTATACTCCACACTCTCCTATGTAATTTCATCAAACAGAATTTCTCTAGGGCCAGCAGCTCCTCTGAGCCACATCCCCTGTATAAAGAAATTTTATTGACATCCTCAGCATGTGAGCAATCAATACTCTGACTTCAGTAAGTGGAATACATACAGTATTTTTTTTTTTTTTTTTTACAGGCAGAGTGGACAGTGAGAGAGAGAGACAGAGAGAAAGGTCTTCCTTTTGCCGTTGGTTCACCCTCCAATGGCCGCCGCGGTCGGCGCGCTGCGGCCGGCGCACCGCGCTCGTCCGATGGCAGGAGCCAGGAGCCAGGTGCTTTTCCTGGTCTCCCCATGGGGTGCAGGGCCCAAGCACCTGGGCCATCCTCCACTGCACTCCCGGGCCACAGCAGAGGGCTGGCCTGGAAGAGGGGCAACCGGGACAGAATCCGGCGCCCCGACCGGGACTAGAACCCGGTGTGCCGGCGCCGCAAGGCGGAGGATTAGCCTGTTGAGCCACGGCGCCAGCCTATACAGTATTTTAAGAAAGGAAAATCAGTACTGCAGATGTCACTTTATCTAAATTAATTCATAAATCTAACATAATATAAAGAAAATAGGAATTTTCTTGGAATAATTAGGCCAATTCCAGTGTTTACATATAAAAAACAGATAAGGATAACCAAACCAAAATAAAAGACAGGTTTTACATATCAAAGCATTTATGAAATTGTAAATAACATACAAGTAAATAGACCAAAGTCAAGAAACAGATGCAAATATCAACTGGGAGTTTAACATGAAGAAAAGACAGATTTTACAAAAGGTGAGAAAATGTCAGGAAGAAAAGTTAAAAATAAACCTCTATACCTCCAACAATTCCAAATAAATCAAATAGACCTTTAAATTCTTATTTACTTATATTACTTTAAAAGCAGAGAGTGAAATACAGACCTACAATCTGCTGGTTCATTCTCCAAATGCCCAAAATAGCCAGGACAGGGACAGGCTAAAATTACAAGCTGAGAAGGAGCTCAATCCAGGTCTCCCACATGTGTGGCAGGGGTCCAAACACGTGGGCCATGTTCCATGGCTTTTCCCAGGCCATTAGCAGGGAGCTGGATCAGAAGTAGAGCAGCCAGGACCCAAACTGGTGCCCATATGGGATGCTGACCTTGCAGGCAGCAGCTTTACCCACTTTGCCACAACACTGACCCCTATTTGTATTATGTTAATAAAGGCAGAGAGAGATACAGATCTCCAGTCCATTGGTTCACTCTCCAGATGTCCATAATTGTCAGGGCAGGGCCAGGCGGAAACCATGAGCTGAGAAGAAACTCACTCTAGGTCTCCTATGAGTGGTAGGAACTCAACAACATGGGCCTATCTGCTGGCTCCCAGGGTACACAGTAGCAGGAAGAAGGAATGGGGAAAACACAAGCATTCCAATAAGACACTGGGGTTGCAAATGAGGTCTCATCCACTGCTAAGTCAAACTAAGTCAAATTACTTACTTGCATAACATTATTTGTGGACCATAGAAAATTATCAGCTTTGGGGTTGGTTGAAGTAGATAGACAATCTATCACTCTGCCTTTCAAATAAAATGAATTAAAAAAAAGGAAGAAAAGAAATCACACAATAAGCATTATACTTTGAAATGCAGAGGTAGGACCTGCATTACAGAGGTTGGACCACCGCCTGCAATGCTAGCATCTGATCTGGATGCCAGTTGGATCTTGGCTGCTACACTTCCAATCCAACTCCCTGTTAAAGGCCGTGGTAAAGCAGCAGAAGATGGCCCAAGTGCTTGGACCCTGGTACCCACATGGGAGACCTGGAAGAAGCTCCAGGGTCCTGGCTTTGACCTGCCACAGCTCCAGCCATTGCAGCCATCTGGGGAGTGAACCGGCAGATGGAAGACTTGTCTGTCTCTCTGCTAACTCTGCCTTTCAAATAAATAAATCTTTAAAAAAACAAAAACAAAAACGCAGAAGTAAATAGCAAAAGAATCAGCTATAAGAGTAGTAAGTTTCTTCCAGGGAACAGATCTTATAGATTTTTCATTTTAATTGGTCTTCTAGAATGATTTGATTTCTTAAAATTATGCTAATAAAATTTTCATGAAAAGCTAACAAAAAGGATAATCAACCTACCTTAATTGCTGAGAAGAGCTCTTCTCTAAGCTGTAAAATTCTCTCAGGTGAGAGCTACAAACAGAAAGCAAAAAGTGAAGTATCTACTAAGAATAGCGAGAGGGACATCCTGCCTTTAGACAGTCACATACCTGGAGGATTAGAATAGAGATGACGCTCACTGCCATTGTTTGCATCTTGGGGTCGTCATGCCTACAGAGCCATCCCATAACAAACTTTGCAGCATAAAATCTGAAAAGTAGTATGCATTTTTCTCATGATTACACAAAGTTTATGAAACTGTAGATAGGGACAGAAGAAATCACTTAGCCTCCCCAACAAATCCTGAAACAAAAACAGTTTTGTGCTTGTGGAGCAGGGGTGAGGAATGTCTGGCCACAGGCCCACAAAGTCATTTGGTCTGGCTATATATCGCAAATACATATACATTTTTAAGTTGGTAATTACTTTGTTCACTCTTGAAATGGACACAGACCAGGTCCAGGTCAGGCCAAATCCAGGAACCTGGGATTCAATCTGGGTCTTCCACAGAGGGAGCAGAGGCCCAAGCACTTGGACCATCTTCTTTTGCTCTCCCAGGTACATCAGCAGGGAGCTGGATTGGAAGGGCAGCAGCAGGGACTCATATGGGATGCCAGTGTCATAGGCAGCTCTTAACCTGCTGTGTCACAACACAGGGCCAAAGTTGATACACTTCTACGGCCAGCAAATGATGTTATAAATACCCAAATGAACCCAGTCAGAAAAAAGGTTCACCACCCCTGTTCTGGAGTCTCAGCTACCAAAATTGAGAGCATCCTGTGAAGAAGACGACTAGGGGCTGGTGTAGTGGGTAAAGCTCCCTCCTGCAGTGCCAGCATCCAATAGGGCGCCGGTTTGGATCCCGGCTGCTCGACTTCCAGTCCAACTCTGCTATGGCCTGGGAAAGCAGTAGAAGATGACCCAAGTGCTTGGCCCCTGTACCCTGGTGGGAGACCTGGAAGAAGCTCCTAGTTCCTGGCTTTGGATCGGTACAGTTCTGGCTGTTGTAGCCACAGGAGAAGTGAACCAGCGGATAAAGACCCCTCTTTCTCTGTCTCTGACTCTCTGTAACTCTGCCTTTTAAATAAAGAAAGAAAAAAAAAAAAAAAGAGGGAAGACAAGGAGAACATTTAAATAAACAAATATTAACAAATCTAATAGCAGAATGACTAAAATCATTTTTCTGAGAGAGAAAGTAATCTTCTACCAAGAGGCTCACTCCCTAAATGATTGCAACAGCCAGGACTGGGCAGGCCAAAACCAGAAGCCAAAAACTACAACCAGGTCTCTCATGTGGGTGTCAGGGACCCAAGCATTTAAGTCATCCTCCTCGGCCTTCCCAAACACATCAGCAAGCAGCAGGATCAGAAATGCAGCAGCATTCCAATATGGGATGGTTTAATCTGCTGCACCACAACACTGGCCTCCCCTGGAATGGCCTATACTTATTATTTCTGTACGTGTTTATTTACTTGAAAGACAGAGAGAGAGAGATGGAGAGATCTTCCAGATGCTGGTCCACTCCCCAAATGGCTGCAACGGCCAGAGCTGGGCTGATCCAAAGCCAGGAGACAGGAGCTTCTTCCGGGTCTCCCCCAGAGGTGCAGGGGCCCAAGGATTTGTGCCATCTTCTACTGTTTTCCCAAGCCATAGCAGAGAGCTGGTTCGGAAGTGAAGCAGCCAAGACTCAAACCAGAGCCCATATGGGATGTTGGCACTGCGGGCAGCGGCTTTACCTGCTATGCCTCAGTGCCAGCCCCCAGGCCAATACTTCTTAAGCCAGGCCCTATTGAAAACACTTTGCAAACATGATCACATCTAATATTAGAAGATGAACTATTATACAGGGAACTCATGCATAAAACTAATGGAAGGGCTAGACCTTGACTCTTTCGAACTCATCTATCCAATCATCTTTCTGTCCAAGGGGCTCAGTACAAACTTCACCAGGCTTCTGCTAAACTAATAAGCAAAAGCCAGCAACACTCAGAGTAACATTAGCCAATTCTTCAATGAGATGACCAAGATGTACTTGCCTGTCAAATGGAACATCCGCAAGAATCCGGGAATTGGTTAAGCAAAGAAGACAATTCTTCTGTAACTTTTAGGGAATAAAACAAAGTAATTTTTAGCAACTCTAACACTGCACCTCAAATAAAGGCTCTAAAAATGTAGATGGTGTTCCCTATGAGCTTTTCTTATTGAGAACTCACTATGTACCTGGCCCCTTCAAGTTCCCCACTTAATCCCACGACTGATAGTTGATTTTCCAGGCAGAAAGAAATGCAAATTGTAAAAGAAGGCAGAAATGTGAATTTCTTAAATAACAAATACTGCATTTCTGACTGTATTTTTTAAAAAATTAACTTATTATAAGTAAACTTTTCAATTAGATTTGACAATTTACATCTGTGTAACCATCACCACAACAAAGACATAAAATATTTCTGGGGCTGGCACTCTGGTGTTGAGGGTAAAGCTGCAGCGTAGAATACTGGCATGCCATGCGGGTGCTCTAGTTCCAATCCAGCTCCCTGCTAATGGTCTGGGAAAAGCAGCAGAGGATGGCCCAAGTGCTGGGCCCCTTACCCACATTTGGTATTGCTAATCTTTTAATTTCAGCCAATCCCAGAGATAGGAAGTAGTATCTAGAAGTGTGGTGGTATCTCTTTCTGGTTGTAATTTGTATTTCCCTAGTGACTAAAGATACTAAGCACTTTTTCATGTGCTCATTTGTCTTCTATGTATCTTTTTTGATAAAATATCTACTCAAATCTTTTATAATTGGTTTTTCTGCCTGCATTAGCAAGTTCTTTATGTATTTTGGTTTAAAGTCTTATGTACTATACAAAGTTTAAAGTTCAAAAAAATGAGTATTTTGTTTACCCCAGTTCACAGCTTATCTTTTCATTTTGTTAATGGCTTATGTCTATGAATAGCCATCAATTTTGATGAATCTCCAGTTTTTCTTTTGTTTTGATGTATATCTTTTGTATACTAAGATATCTTCTTTACCCAAAAGCACAGTTTTTACATTTAGATTTATGGCTTAATTTAACCTAATTTTCATAAATGGGATGAAATAAAAACTAACGTTTTTCAGCCTTTAAGTTTACAAAAAATACTAACATGTTTCTGGGTAACAGGTTTATCAGGGATCTTAAAAAATTTAACTTCAATATTAATCTATATTTCCTATTTTTTCCCATAACAAGCATGAATTCTTTATCTATTTTCTTTCTCTTTGATAGAATGAAAACCCAGAATGAAACATTTTAATGAATTGAATATTTTACCAAAAATAAATATTATTCATATATCTATCCTAAGATTAGAAAGTGAAATGAAGAATTCAAATTACCTGGGGATATTGAGGAAAATTTTTCAGAGCCTTGAGAAGTAGACTGGTAACCTCTGACAGCAGGCGAACAGGCATCCCCTTGGCCAGGCCCTGGCGAGTTAAGTTGAGGGCACAAGCACTGGCGGTGAACTGCACTGCCAAGTCCAGTGGATGGTTCCTCATTCCTATAGCCACAAGCTGAAGATGAACTTGGTTTTAGTGGCCTATGATAACATAAACATTCTGTATAGTGTCTTACTGCCTGCGGTCCGTTGGCAAAAATATTAGTTTCCTGGAACAATAAGACTTTCCCTATCCTCAGCATTTACTCTTTAGGACATCAATGAATTACTGTAACACCTTCTAATTCAACTGCAGCCCTCAACTAGTGGTTGGCTTTAGGCCAGTCGCCTTCCTTCTCGGGACCTCCATTTCTGTACCTGTGAAATTCATTTCATAATCACTTGCTGAGGACACAACCGTGACTTGGACTCACACCCTAGTTCTTAGTGTGAACACCTGTGAGGACAATGAGGGCATGTAAATGTAGCAACTGTGAAGGATGCCAGAACATAGCACTGAAGAAGATCCCCATAGAAGAGTGCTACCTCAGGAAGCTGGAGGAAGTCGTTTCTGAGAGGGAATGGAAGGGCTTCAGTGAGAGATCCCAGTGAGGCGGGCTCTTCAGAGGAAACGGAGGTGGAAGAAGTGTGATGAAGAAAAACACAGTGAAAAAAGTGTGATAGACCCACCAGCAAAGACTAAGAATCTGAAAAGCTGAAAACATTTTAAAAAGGTCATCTGACGCCAAACAATGCAAGAATGCCCAAGGAAGCCACTGTTACCAGCTTTAACATTCAGCGACACTGTGATTCATTTGCTGGGCCAAAATAAGGATGCTCGTCTCTAATTACATACATAATATTTACATGACCTGTGATTTTAGGGGACCAAAGCCCTTCATTTTGTCAGGTGCCTGAGCACAGGCAGCCTAGTGACCAAACTGAGATGTACTTAGGCAAATGTTTTTGTGGTACATTGCTAAACTGCTCCTGGGATTCCAACAGACTGCCATCATATACAATTTAAAAATGCAGAAACCTCAGGGCCGGCGCTGTGGTGCAGCAAGTTATCGCCCTGGCCTGAAGCACCAGCATCCCATATGGGTAGTGGTTCAAGTCCCAGATGCTCCACTTCCGATCCAGCTCTCTGCTCTAGCCTGGGAAAGTAGTGGAAAATGGCCCAGGATCTTGGGCCCCTGCACATGCATGGGAGACCCAGAGGAAGCTCCTGGCTCCTGGCTTTGGATCGGCGCAACTCCAGCCATTGCAGCCATCTGGGGAGTGAACCAGTGGATGGAAGATCTTCATCTCTCTCTCTCTGCCTCTCCTCTCTCTGTGTAACTCTGACTTTCAAATAAATAAATGAATCTTTTAAAAAAATGCAGAAACCAAAAGAAATGTGATTTTCATAGAAATCACAGTACCTTATGACTAAAAAGGACTTTTAGAACATCTAATTAAATCTTTACATATTTGCTTGTTTGAAAGGCATAATGACAGAGTGAGATCTTCTATCAGTTAGTTCACTCCCCTCAAAAGCCTACAATAGCCAAGGTTAGGCCAAGGTGAAGCCAGGAGCTGGGAATTCCATCCAGGTCTCCATATGGGTAGCAGGAACCCAAGCACTTAGGTCATCACCTGCTGTCTCCCAGGTACATTACCAGAGAGCAGGACTGGAAATAGCTGAGACTCAAAACCAGGCACTCCAATGTGGGATATGGGCATCACAAACAGCTTAACAGACTGTACCAAAATGGCTATCCCTGTGTAGTATCAGTTTTTAGTTGTAAATAAATATAATGTCCCATGCTGAAGAAAAAGCCCTATGGTTTTGGGACAGCAAAGAATTAAATAAACAATCAGGGCTGGCATTGTAGTGTAGCAGGTTAAGCTGCTACTTTCGACACAAGCATCCCACGCAGGCACCAGTTTAAATCCTGGTTGCTCCGCTTATGATCCAGCTAGCTGCTAATGGGCCTGAGAAAAGCAATGGAGGATGGAACAAATGCTTGGGTCTCTGAACACAAGTAGGAGACCCAGAAGAAGCTCCTGACTCCCGGCTTTGGCCTGGCCCAGCCCAGGCAATTGCGACCACCTGGGGAGTGAACCAGCAGATGTCAGACCTCTCTCTCTCTCCTAACTCTGCCTTTCAAATTAATAAAATAAATCTGTAAAAATAAATAATTCATTTTCATGTTTCATTTGACTTTAAATGTAGTTTTAACAAAATACATGCATTAAAAAAATAAATAAACATGGGGTAGGTATTTGTCCTAAGATGCCTGTGTCCCATATGGATCAAATGCCTGGATCTGGTTCCAGCTTCCCACTGATACGGACCCTCTGAAGCAGAGGTGTTGGCTCAAGTAACTGGGATCCTGCCACATGTTGGAGATCTGGACTGAGTTCCTAGATCATGGCTGCAACCCAGCCCAATCCTGGTTGTCGTAAGTATTTGTAAATATTTGGGGAGTGAAACAGCAAATGGGCGCTATCTCAAATAAGTATTTTGGGAAATTTGCTTTCTAAACCACTAAATACTCTAAATATCATTCTTTAATTTATGGCCCAAGTGTTTGGACCCCTGCTACCTATGTGAGAGTCCTGGATGACAATGCAGGCTCCAGCCTCTGGCCTTTCCCTGCCCCAGCTGTTGCAGCTATTTGGGGACCAAACAAGCAGTTGGATGATCTCTGTCTCTTCTTCTCTTTCTGTAACTCTGCCATATATAAATATTAATAATCTTTTTTGCAAAAGTATATGTCTGACTTGCAATTCCATTACCTTTAAAACTGCAGGCATGATTACCTGCGTTGAAAATGTCTCTGTGAACAGCCTGTAGAGAGCTTCTTTGAAAAAACATGATCTATTCCTGTAGTGGTTCAGTGCTTCGGAAATCTGATTCATATTGGCTCCTCCAGCAACCTGAAAAACAAAGACATTGCTAATAGGTTTCACCGTTCATCATTTTTTTTCTTAAAGATTTATTTGTTTATTTGAAAGTCACTGTTACAGAGAGGCAGAGGCAGAGAGAGAGAGAGAGAGAGAGAGAGAGAGAGAGGGAGAGAGGTCTTCCAACCGCTGGTTCACTCCCCTGATGGCTGCAATGGCTGGAGCTACACCAATCCGAATCCAGGGAGTGAGGAGCTTCTTCCGGGTCTCCCACGCAGGTGCAGGTGCATTTGGGCCATCTTCTACTGTTTTCCCAGGCCCTAGCAGAGAGCTGGATTGGAAGTGGAGCAGCCAGGACTCGGACTAGTGCCCATATGGGATGCCAGCACTGTAGGTGGTGGCTTTACCTGCTACACCACAGCCAACAGTCCCTCACTGTTAATCTTAAAAAACAAAGACAGACTAATTTTTATTTATTTGAAAGGCAGACAAGGGGAGCAGATGGGGATAGAGACAGAAGAATTTATCCACTGGTTAACTCTCCAAATGCACGCAATAGGCGGAACTGGGCCAGGCTGAAGCCAGAAGTTTAGGATACAATCTGGTCTCCCATGTGGGTGGAAGGGACCCTAATTACTTGAGCCATCCTCTGCTGCTTTCCCAGGCACATAAGCAGAACTGACTTGGACGTGGAACAGCTGGGCCTGAACACTGGTTTTCAGATCCTCATGAACAGATCCTCAACCTCTGACCTCCCACTATTCATCTTTGAGTACAGGCTTTTGATTGAAACCACAGCAAAAGATCTGTAACACAGGACACTAGATATATGATGTTACATATACACAGTGAAGTACTTTACAGCCATAACAAAGATGGAAGAATGAGCTGACAGGAGTGATTTATAGGATATATTAAGTAAAAAAGCCAAAGTGGGGGCCAGCGCTGTGATGTAGCAGATAAAGCCACTGCCTGCAGTGCCAGCATCCCATATGGATGCTGGTTCAAGATCCAGCTACTCCACTTCCAATCCAGTATTCTGCTAAGGCCTAGGAAAGCAGCAGAAGTTGGCCCAAGTCCTTGAGCCCCTGCACCCATGTGGAAGACCTAGAAGTTGCAGGCTCCTGGCTTTGGACTGGCCCAGCTCCAGCAGTTGCGGCCATTTGGGGAGTGAACCAGAGGGTGGAAGACCTCTCTCTCTCTGCCCCTCTAACAAATAAAAATAAAATATTTATAAAGAGAAAAGGCCAAAGCCTAACAGTATATATACCATGCTGCCTTTCATGGAAACAAATACAGGAGCTGAGAATAAAAATATGTCTGGTTACTATTTTAACTATATCTTTGGTCTGGAAGAAGAAAAACAATGCAAACAAGATCCATACTTTGCAGTAGGTTTTTGTTTATGCAGTATGGACACACTAATTCTGTGCTGATGTTGATAGCCAGAGTCCTCACTATAGATATATTCACACACTGGTAAAGACAGAAAAATGGTGAGGATAAACATTCGCACATAGCACATTAAGTTTGTTTCATATGCAACAATTTACTAGCTCCATCTGCAGGAAGTGCAAAGTTATCCCAACAGGAATGAGCGTACCTGGTTCTCAAGTCTTGGTTTCCCACAAAAATGAGGGCCCTTTAGAGAAATGCCCAATTCCAGCACAGATATCAAGGAGATATAGAAAAATTTAGAATACCTTATTGTGCCAGAATGGAAGGAAGTGCTAAAAAAAAATAGTGAGTTGGGAAAATGACAAAGGAGACAGTTTGAAGAAGCTCTCATTGGCCAATCCATGACAATCTGACAATGAAAATAATTAAGAACAGGGCCAGCACTGTGGAGTAGCAAGTAATGCCACTGACTGCAATGCCAGTATCCCATGAGGATGCTGATTCAAATCCCAGTTGCTCCACTTCTGATCCAGTTTCTTGCTAATTCACCTAGGAAAGCAGAAGATGGCTGAAGTGCTTGGGCCCCTGCACCCACCTAGAAAACCTGGAAGAAACTTCTGGCTCCTGGCTTTAGTCTGGCCCAGGACTAGCCATTGTGGCTATCTGGGGAATGAATCAGCAGACAGATCTCTCTCTTGTCTTTCCCTCTCTAACTGTGCCTTTCAAAAAGATAAATAAATCTTTAAAAAAATTAAGGACAGTAATGAATTATAAACTGCCAAAAATAATAGGAACCAACAAACCCATATTGAATACAAGTTAAACAGACGAAGGTGGGGTTCTTCTCTGATAAAGGCAGATCAGTGCTGAAGTTGTAAAAATCACTTTACAGCCAGCACATGAAACACTGGTTCCGGTATGAATCATCAATGGATGCTAAGTGTACATTGGAAAGTTGGATAAGACCAAGAATTTTCTCCCAGAAAGCCAACAAAACAAAGTGATCTGTATTCTCTAAAAATACCAATGTCACAAAGGATAGACAAAGAATGAATATAAGAAATGATCCTGGCCTAAAAAAAATATTTTCTTTAAGAAAGTTGAATTGGGATAATTAACACTGGCACACGCACACACACACATACATAAATATATGTGTGTGTGTGTGTGTGTGTGTGTGTATATATACATTATATAACAGTATGGCACCAATGGTAAATTTCAAAAAAATGTGCTCAGAGTACCATGACTTTAGGGAGAATATCCCGGTTCATAGGAAATACAAACTCAAATATCAAGGGACAAAGGGCAACCAACTCTCCAATGACTCAGGAAAAACACAACATGTATATACAGAAAGAGGTACAAAACAAATGCAGTAAAATGTTTAGAATTACTAAATTACATGTGACAAAGTATATAAAATTGTCAAGTATTACACATACTTAAATCACTCAAGAACTTACACACCATTAGGACTCTAAACAATGGGGAATTGGTGCTATTTAGCTTATTTAAGATGCATGTTTCAGGGCTGGCACAGTGGCATAGTAGGTTAAAGCCTCTGCCTTTGGCACCGGCATCGCATATGGGTACCAGTTCCTTTCCCAGCTACTCCTCCTCATATCTAGCTCTCTGCTAATGGCCTGGGAAAGCAGTTGGGCCCCTGGCTTTGGATGGGCTGTTACAGCCATTTGGAGAGTGAAACAGTAGATGGAAGATCTCTGTCTTTAACTCTGCCTCTCAAATCAATCAATCTTTAAAAAAAAAAAAAAGGCTGTTTCCCACATTAGGTTAGCTGGGTTTGAATCCCAGTTCTGGTTCCTGTCTCCAAGTTCCTGCTCATACAGACCCTTTGAGGCAGCACTGAAGGTTCCAGTAAAAGAGCTTCTGCCACTTGTGTGGGAGACCTGGGTTACATTACTGTCTCTTGATTCTGACCCAGCCTAGCCAAGCCCAGCACTAGCCATCAAAGGCTTTTGGAAAATGAAACAGCAGATAAGAGCTCTCTTTTAGTCTCTTCAAGTCTCATAAATAATAAAAAATAAAAATGGAAAGAACCCTAAACAATGGATAAGCTCCAAAAAATTGGGGCAAGTGTCTGGTTAAGACACTCAAGAATCACATCAGAGTACCTGGGTTTGATACCTGCTCTAGCTCCTGATAATGCCTCTCTGAGAAACAGTGGATGGCTCAATAATTGAGTTTTGGCCACTCAGATAGGAGACGTGGATAAAGTTCCCAGTTTTCACCTAGCCTATTCTAAAGGCACTGTGGACATCTGGGCAGTGTATCAGTAGAAAGAAGCTCTTCTAAATAAAAAAACTAATGAAAAGGAGGGGGGGGGGGTCTGGCATTGTGATATAGTGGGTTAAGCAGCCGTCTGCGATGCTGGCATCCCATATAGGCACTAGTTCGAATCCCTGCTGTTCCACTTCCAATCCAGCTAACATAATCAAAGAAAGCAGCTGAAGACGGTCCAAGTGCTTCGGTCCCTGTACCCACTTAAAAGACCTGGAAGAAACCCCTGGCTCTGTCTTCTACCTGGCCTAGCCCTGGTCATTGTGGCTGTATGGAGAATGAACAGCAGATGGACGCTCTCTCTCTCTTTCCTCTGTAACTGCCTTTCAAATAAATAAATTAAAAAAAAAAAAAAAAGGTTGGTGGGGTGGGCGTCACAGGTACAATGAGTTAAGTGGCCACTTAGGACACTTGTATCCATATCAGAATGCCAGTGTTACTCCACTTCTGATCTAGCTTCCTTCCTGTTAATGTACCTGAAAAGGTAACAGATAATAGTGCAAGTAATTGGCACCCTCCAACTCATTTGAGACCAAAGAGTTCTTGCCTCCCAGCTTAAGCCTGGCACAGGCCCAAGCTGTTGCGGGCATTTGGGGAATGAATCAGTGTTTGCTATCAACCAGCTGGAAAAAAAGGTTGAGCCACAGCAGGACCAAGCAGAAGACCAGACTTCAGCACCAACCTCTCTCCTGGATTATCCAGCAACATGGTCCAGTAACAGATGCCACCATAACATCAGTGGATCAACAAGGATTTCCCAGCAAATAAACTGCTGCCTGGTTTTTATTCTTGGTGGTACCCTTCCCATCCATTTAAAAAGCATTAGTTCTGACGTTCATTCTTATTTTGGGTGTAAGATACAACATGTATTTGTTGTCTTTTAAGGTTTATACGAACATTTTTAAGATTTATAGGCCGGCGCCGTGGCTCAACAGGCTAATCCTCCGCCTTGTGGCGCTGGCACACCGGGTTCTAGTCCCGGTCGGGGCACCGGATTCTGTCCCGGTTGCCCCTCTTCCGGGCCAGCCCTCTGCTGTGGCCCGGGAGTGCAGTGGAGGATGGCCTAAGTGCTTGGGCCCTGCACCCCATGGGAGACCAGGATAAGCACCTAGTACCTGGCTCCTGCCATTGGATGAGCGCGGTGCACCGGGCGCAGCGCGCTGTCCATGGCAGCCATTGGAGGGTGAACCAACGGCAAAGGAAGACCTTTCTCTCTGTCTCTCTCTCTCACTGTCCACTCTGCCTGTCAAAAAAAAAAAAAAAAAGAAAAAAGAAAGGCAGAGTTAGAGAGAGAGTGGTTTTCCATCCACTGGTTCATTCCCCAACTAGCCACAACAGAAGCCAGGAGCTTCTTTCGGGTCTCCCACGCAGGTGCAGGGGTCAAGGACTTGGGCCATCTTCTACTGCTTTTCCAGGCCATAGAAGAGAGTTGGATCAGAAGTGGAGCAGCCGGATCTCGAACCGCACCCATATGGGATGCCAGCACTGCAGGTAGTGGCTCCACCTACTATGCTACAGTGTTGGCCCCTATACCAACATTTAAACTTATTCATCTTAATATGAGCAAACTTTTAATTCAACCCAAACAATAAAAACTTAGTATATTTTACATCTGATTTGAAATATATATATACACACATTCATATTAAATAAAAGCTTTGCTAAAAGATATCTTTTAAACTTACCCCACACCTTATACTTCACACAGGGGTAGATGAAGACCTTTAAAAGTTCTCAGTACTGGGAAGATTGTGGTTCCTCCCCCCCAACCCGCCATGGTATCAGGTAGTATATATGATGCAGGATTTTAAAAGTAAACTTTTCAAAATGAACTCAACACACACACACCATCAGCTTACTGCAACAAAATTTCTCATTTTGTTTTGGCATACCTGCTCAGCTAGTATCTGCACTACATGCTTCAGCATGCTACAAGATATCCTAGCACTTGTCCCATGTTACTGCACATACAAAGAGTTTAAATACTAAAATCAGAGCGACTATGTGCCTCACTGGGTTAAGCTGCAGATCAGAGTGCTCGTTCACAGCACTCTCCTTCCAATTAAGCTCTCTGCTAATGTAAGTGGGAAAGCAGCGGATGACGGCTCATATATTTGGGTTTTTGCCGCCCTGACTTCTGGCTTCAGCTTGGCCCAGACCTGGCTGTTACAGCCACTTGGGGAAGGAACCAGTGGATAAACAATCTTTTTCTCTTTCTGCCTCTCTCTCCCTCTGCAAATCTGCCCCCCCCCCCCTTTTTTTTTTACAGGCAGAGCGTACACTGAGAGAGAGACACAGAGAAAGGTCTTCCTTTTGCCATTGGTTCACCCTCCAATGGCCGCTGCGGTCAGCACACCGCAATGATCTGGAGCCAGGAGCCAAGAGGTTCTCCTGGTCTCCCATGGGGTGCAGGGCCCAAGGACTTGGGCCATCCTCCTCTGCATTCCCGGGCCACTGCAGAGAGCTGGCCTGGAAGAGGGGCAACTGGGACAGAATCCGGTGCCACAACTGGGACTAGAACCCAGTGTGCCGGTGCTACAGGAGGGGGATTGCCTATTGAGCCGCAGCACGGGCCAAATCTGCCTTTCAAATAAATAAAACACAAAAAGGTAACACCATGAAAAATCTATAAATCTTAAAAGTTAAGCCGGCGCCGTGGCTCAACAGGCTAATCCTCCGCCTTGCGGCGCCGGCACACCGGGTTCTAGTCCCGGTCGGGGCACCGGATTCTGTCCCGGTTGCCCCTCTTCCAGGCCAGCCCTCTGCTGTGGCCCGGGAGTGCAGTGGAGGATGGCCCAGGTGCTTGGGCCCTGAACCCCATGGGGAGACCAGGAAAAGCACCTGGCACCTGGCTCCTGCCATCGGACGAACGCGGTGCGCCGGCCACAGCGCGCCATCCGCGGCGGCCATTGGAGGGTGAACCAACGGCAAAAGGAAGACCTTTCTCTCTGTCTCTCTCTCTCACTGTCCACTCTGCCTGTCAAAAAATAAAATAAAATAAAAATAAAAAAAAAAATCTTAAAAGTTGCTTTTTGTCATAACTTTGTCCTGCCTCAATTACATGCAGCTCTTGAGGTTATGATCACAACTTTCATAATCAAAGACCTGGGTACAGGTTCCAGCTCTATCAATAGCTGGTTCCATGATTGTTGGTAAAGAGCTAACCTCCCTGAGCTTCCACTTATCCATCTGCAAAATGAGAGGATTCTGCCATATATATATATAGATATATATGTATATATGTGTGTGTGTGTGTGTGTGTATATATATATATATATATATGTATATATATATATATATATATATATATATATTCTTTGAAAGGGAGAGAAACAGAAGTGAGACAGACCCCTTCCATCCTTGGTTCACTTCCCAAATACCCACACCAGCTGGACTGGGCTAGGCCAAAGCCAAAAGCTGGCACACAATCTTGGTCTCACATATGTGTGGCAGGGACCCAAGAATTTGAGCCATCACCTGCTGCATCCTAGGGTACACATTAGCAGGAAGGTAGAATTTGAACCAGGATCCAAACCTAGGTCCTCCAATGTGATACAGGTATCCCACCACACCAAACAACTGCCTCAACCTGATGAATTAAAGAAGTAAACAATGTCTGGGGTCGGCACTGTGGCGTAGCAGGTTAAGACACCACCTGCAGTGCCAGCACCCCATATGGGCGCTGGTTTAAGACCCAGCTGTTCCACTTCTGATCAAGCTCTCTGCTATGGCTTGGGAAAGCAGTAAAAGTCCTTGGGCCCCTGCACCTGCATGGGAAACCCGGAAGAAGCAGCTGGCTCCTGGCTTTGGATCAGCACAGCTCTTGTCTGTTGTGGCCACTGGGAGAGTGAACTAGTGGATGGAAGATATCTCTCTCTCTCTCTCTCTCTCTCTCTCTCTCTGCAGCTCTATCTTTCAAATAAAATAAATAAATCTTTTAAAAAAATGTTTTTAAGAAAAGAAGTAAACAGCGTGCACAGCATGAGGTCTGGCACAAAGGACATCACCTATAAATGGCTGTAACTATCAAGCTCGACTAGAAGACATGGAAGATGCAACTGTATCTTATCTATATATTATGTTACCCAAACCTACAATTTAGTAGATGCACAATTATTTACTAAGCTCCTTAAGGATTTCTTATGTTTTTATAACCCTAACACCTAACAGATTCTGATGCACAGCAAGAGCTTAATAATGTCTGACAAATGAAACAAAACTTATTTTAGTTAAGAACAAACAAACCCTTAAGCCTTGCTTTGTGGTGAAGAAGTCAGAATAACCAGCATCCGTAGCCAACAGTCCCAAGAAACGCATTGCAGGCCGCTGTCGTACAAACAGTTCTACAGCTCCATCAGTGATGTGACTGCCCCCAGAAATATCCAGGGATACAATATTAGGCAGGATATCGTTCTGTTGTAGCAAATGAAAAGCTAGATCAGACTTGAGTTGTCTATGATCAGAAATATCAAGGTGAAGCAGACAACTGAGTTTACTAATGACTGAAATAATTTGTGGTCCAGGCATGGTCAGGCATTTCAGATAATGCATGCTGAGAAATTTCAGATGATCCTTACAGGTAAGGAGTGCAGAAATGTCAGTGATCAGAGTATTGGAGATATCCAAGCTTTCCAGTTTCGGTAACTGACAAACATTAGCCAGGTCTTCATTATGAAAATCAACACTGACAACACTTAAAATGCGAAGACCAGTGAGCTGACCAAACAACAGTCTTGAATCTTGAGGGATACTTGCTGAGCCCAAGAAGAGATTCTGTAGGTTTTGCTGGATCCAGCTATTGCTGCAAAGTCCACTTAAAATATCGGGGATTGGGAGGTCACATTCTACTTCAGTAGCATCCAGTTCAGTGAGCTTATGATGGCAGAAGGCTTTTAGGAAAGCAGCTGCAGAGATTTTAGCTTTCTGGATGTTGACCAGCTTCAGTTTCATCTGGCTGCCTCGGAAAATGCTTGCTGTTCTATCATTCAGCTTGCCTATAAGAGAACCAGAACCAGTTTGGAACGATATCTCAATTCCATGTCTTCCCAGGGTGCAATGTGGCAATCAATTATGACAGACGCTAATAATAGTAAGAATGACTACACTTATTGCTTACTCTGTGCCAGGCACTATTCTAAATCCTTTATCTCATTACTCTTTGTACCAACATTACAAAAGAATTATTATTTTATTATTATATAGGTGAGGAAACTAAAGCTTGAGGTTAAGTAACTTGCCCAAGGGAACCATATATGGCAGAATCAGGAATCAAATCTGGTTTTATCTACAGTCATTTTGAACAAAATAAAACAAGTAGATAGTACAGGATACATCACTGACCACTTTTTTAAAAAGACTCTTTTATCCCAAAGACAGAGTGACAGAGAGGGAAATCTTTCCTTCTCATTCATTGGTTCACTCCCCAAATGCCTGCATCAGCCAGAGGAAGGCCATGCTGAAGCCAGAAAAATCCATCTGGTCTCCCACACAGGCAGCAGGAGTACTCGGGCCATCATCCACTGCCTCAGGCACATCTGCAGAAAACTGGATCCGAAGTGTGGAATAACTAGAACTTGATTTGGCACTTGGATACAGGACCCAGGTGTCCCAAGAAGTGTCACAATGCCTGAACCTTGACTATTTTTGCTTATTTTATTTATTTGGAAGGCAGAGAGAGAAAAAGAGGTCTCCCATCCACTGGCTCACTCCAAAATGCCCTCAATAGCCAAGACTGGGCCAGAGGGAACCCAAGCGCGGGGAACTCACTCCAGGTCTTCAACATGGGCAGAAGAGATCCCTTCTGCTCCCAGTGAGTGCATTAGCAAGTGCTGGAATCCAGGAAAGAGTCTGGGTGCTCCAATATGGGACGTGGCATCTCAACGACTAGGTCAAATACCTGCCCCAAATGGTAACTCTGCCTCTAACTTTCAAGTAAATAAACACATAATCCTTTTAAAAAAGAAATGTATGCTAAAATTTTTAACTGCAAAGTTAAAACTATGTTTATAAATTTTTGTTTAAAAAGTCCCAAAGTCAGGGCAGGTGTTTTGTGTAGAGTTAAGATGTTGCTTGGGATCCTGCATCCCTTATCAGAGTGCCTGGCTTTGAATCCTGGTTCCACCTCTAATTCAAACTTCTTGCTAACATGCCCCCTAGGAAGCAACAATTGATGGCTTGAGTGCCTGGTTTCCTGCCACCTTCCTGGGAAACCCAATGGAGTTCCTAGCTCTTGGCTTCAGCCTGGTGGTCAAGCTTGGGTTGGTGCTGGCATTTGGGGAATAAACCAATGGATGGAAGATCTTTGGCTCTTTCTTCTTCTTAAATAAATTTTAAAGTAAAACAAAAAAAAACTTTTAGAAAAAGTCCCCAACTATATTTACAATTAAAATAATATCTGGGACTTACTTCAAAATAGGAAGTAGGTCAGGGAGCATGTGGAGGTTGGATAAAAACAAGATTGGCTGTTCATTATTGAAGCTAGATATATAGAGGTTTAGTTTCTCTAGTTATATATATATATATATATATATATATATATATAGTGAGATAATAAGGTATAAAAAAAGGAAGACTTTTCTCCCTGTCTCTCTCTCACTGTCCACTCTGCCTGTAAAATTAAAAAAAAAAATTAAAAAAAAAAAAAAACAGAATTCACCTTCATCAATTTAATTCCTCTGAAAATGTATTTGATGGGTAATTTATAGAGACTCAATATAACACTTCTACAAACATCATTATTTGTAAGAAATTTGCCCTGAATCTCATGTTTATCAGTCATGTAATACAATTCTGGCTATACAATTTAACATGTTAAATTAAGTCAGGGGTGGGGGACCATTTTTATGCGAAGGGCCATTTGGATATGGGCCGTACAAAATGACCTACTTAAATATTAGCCTGCTATACAGTTACGGAATTTCAAGCCCTACCTGTGGCTGTCTTAACAGCGTGTGGCTAGACGTTCCCTACCCCTTAATTAAGTGAACACATTAAAGCAGGGTTTAAGAAGCCAATATTGTGACAATAGAACCCTATATAGGTGCCAGTTTGCGTCCTGGTTGCTTCACTTCTGATCCAGCTCCCTGCTAACAGCTTAGAGAAAGCAGTGGAAGACAGCCCAAATGTCTGGGCCCCTGCCACTCACATGGGAGATCCAGATGAAGCTCCTGGCTCCTAGCTTCAGTCTGGCCCAGCCCCAGCTGTTGTGGCCATCTGAGGAGTGAGCCAGAGCCTGGAAGGTCTCCTTCTCCCTCTCCCTCTGTATCTTTGACTTTCAAAATAAATATTCTTAAAAATTATAGGGTTGGGTGTTTAGCCTAGTGGTTGAGATGCCCAGTTAAGATGCCTGCATTCCACATCGATGTACCCAAGTTTGATACCCAGCTCCAGTTCCTAATTCCAGTGTTGAAGGCTCAACTAGCTGGCTTCCTACCACCCATTTCCAGCTTTGCCCTGGCTCAGCCCTGGCTATGTACGTAATTGGGAAGTGAATCAGTGAATTAAGAGCTGTCTCTCTATCTACATCTCAAAAATAAGTAAGTAAATAAATAAAGAATTTTAAGACAGAAGGATGGAAGAAAGGAAGGAACTTCAAGAGCAGATTATTCAGAAAACCTTATTACCATGCCAAGTCATCAACCCAAGGAACTGATCAGCGATTTCCTGAGGAAAACTCCAAGGCTCCGGAAGGCACAGTGTTCCATCAGGTCTTTCAGAACACAACTTCTCCAAGTTGGCAATCAGGAATTTCAGGCAGATGGTCACCAAAGAATAGGGAGACGCCTCCTCCTAGCAAACAAATCCCAAACACACTTTGTTAGAATCCATCTACAAAACTTCACCATCAAGGTGGTCATGCCATACATGTCCCACACCTCTAATAATTGTTAGGTAATGAAATCACCTTCAGTTGTTAACAGAAGATTCTATTTTCCATTATACTGTTAAAAAATAACGTTCTCTCAACACTTGATTTATTGTCTATTTTGTGCCAGCTACTAAAAATACAAAGCAGTTAAGACATAATTTCAGGGGCCAGCACTGTGGCACAGTGGGTAAAGCCGCTGCCTGAATTGCCGGCATCCCATATGAGCACCAGTTTGAGACCTTGCTGCACTTCACTGGCTTCCACATCACTTTCAACTCAAAGTTCTCTCCATGGTCCAAAATGTAAATGACTTCCTGACAAACATGCAACTCCTTTTCACTGTTTTGTCTCCAGAAAAAAATTGCACCTCTGAAAGAACGCCACACAATCCAGGTTTCTCTTTAGTGAAATGCAGAATTAGAGAGAGACAGTTTCCCGCCCACTAGCTTAGTCCTCAGATTCCCAAAAGGGTCAGTCAGAACTGGGTTAGGCTGAAGCCAGGAGCTGGAACGCAATCCAGATCTTGCATGTGGATAGTAGGGACCCAACTACTTGAGTCTTCATCAGTTGACTCCCAGGGTCTACATTAGCAGCAAGCAAGAATAAGGACTTGAACCCAAGTACTCCAATATAGAATAGGGGTATCCCAAGTTGTGTCTCAACTGCTAGGTCAAACATACACTCTAATCCACATTTTTAAAGACAAATTCCAGCAGCTAAGCATCTATGGAAAAGCAGAGTCACACAACACAATATGTCTACAATCATTAACTTCAAATTGCTCAAAGTAGGATTTCTCCTTATGGAATCTCCCATTATCTGGCAAGCCATGTTCATGCCTTCTAACAATTTCTCCTCTTGAAATTAATAATTATATCTATTTACAGGGTACACTGAAACATTTGATAATTGTATGCAATATGTAATGATCATATCAGGGTAACTAGCATTTCTCTGGCTTAAATAGCTATCATTTCTTTGTGTTACAAAGCTTTAGACTTCTTTCCTACCTCTTTATAAAATACATAATGAACCACTGTAAACTAGTCACCTTCCTGCTCAGATCAGAATTTATTTCTTATGTAATCTAACTATTTTGAGATCCCCTATGAAGCCTCCTCCTTCCCCTTACTATTCTCTGTTAGCTACTACTCTACTCTATCTGCATGATATAAAATTGCATAAGAACAGGTGCTATTTTTGTTTCAATGCCTGGCTTATTATCCAACATGACATCCCCAGTTCTACCTAGGTTGCTACAAATGACAAGATTTTAATTGTTTTTCATGGCTGAAAAATGTTCCATTGGCTATATATAGTAAGTTTTCATTATTGACTAATTATCAATGGAAACCTCAGTTGATTCCACCTCAACTACTGTAATAGTGCTGCAATAAACATGAAAATAATACACAAAAGATTTATTTATTTTGAAAGAGTTACAGGGAGAAAGGGAGAGAGAGAGAGAAAGAGAGAGAGGTCATCGATTCCCCAGTTCATTCCCTAGATACCCACAATGGACAACGCTGGGCCAGACTGAAGCCAGGAGCCAAGAGCTTTACCCAGTCTCCCATGTGACTGGCATGAGCTAACATTGGGCCATTTTGCACTGCTTTACCCAGAGGATTAGCAGGGAGCTAGATTGGAAGAGAAGCAGCCAGGACACAAATGAGTGCATATACGGGATATCGGCATTGCAGGTGGTGGCTTTACCCACTACACAGCACCCAAACTTCATTTCCTTTGGATGTACAAAAATACTTCAGAAAGTTTGTGGTACAGTAGAATGAACAGATAAGTTTGCTTGGTTCAAAACAATTTCGAGGGGCCGGCACCATGCCTCACTTGGTTAAAACTCCGCCTGAAGCATCGGCATCCCATATGGGCACCGGGTTCTAGTCCCGGTTACTCGTCTTCCAGTCCAGCTCTCTGCTGTGGCCCATGAGGGCAGTGGAGGATGGCCCAAGTACTTGGGCCCCTGCATCCACATGGGAGACCAGGAAGAAGCTCCTGGCTTCGGATCAGCGCAACACCGGCCATAGCAGCCATTTGGGGGCTGAACCAACAGGAAGGAAGACCTTTCTGTCTCTCTCTAACTATCTGTCAAATAAAAAAAAAAATTGAAATCTATGAATAGTTTTTTAAAATATCCATATAATTCAGATTGACTGAATTAACGGGAAAACAGAGAGGGAGAAATATTCCATCCACTGCGTCCTTCCTCAAATAGCCACAAAGGCTGAGGTTAGGCCAGGCCAAACTCAGAAGCCAGGCTGGGTCTTTCACGGGTGTGTTAGGGACGCAAGTACTCCATCACCCCTTGCAATACCTTACAATACCAAGGGATGAGCTGGGATACTGGCTTATGACAGCTCAAGGGAGAATCTTTAATTTCTTCCAGCTTCCGGAAGCTGGTGGTTTGCTGCATTATTCTCATCTCTGCCTTCATCTTTTTTTTTTTTTTTTTTGACAGGCAGAGTGGACAGAGAGAGAGAGAGACAGAGAGAAAGGTCTTCCTCTCGCCGTTGGTTCACCCTCCAATGGCCGCCTCGGCCGGTGCGCTGGCGCCGCGGGGCGGCGCGCTGGCGCTGCAGACAGCGTACCGCGCGGATCCAGAGCCAGCAGCCAGGTGTGGGCGCGCGCGCAGCCGGAGGATTAGCCTAGCGAGCCCTCTGCCTGTATCTTCACATGGCCCTCCTGTGTCTCAGCTTCAAATCGCCCTGTCCTTTTTCTTTTTCTTTGACAGGCAGAGTAGACAGAGAGATCGAGAGACAGAGAGAAAGGTCTTCCTTTACCGTTGGTTCACCCTCCAATGGCCGCCGCGGTGCACCGCGCTGATCCGAAGGCAGGAGCCAGGTGCTTCTCCTGGTCTCCCATGGGGTGCAGGGCCCAAGCACTTGGGCCATCCTCCACTGCACTCCCGGGCCACAGCAGAGAGCTGGCCTGGAAGAGGGGCATCCAGGACAGAATCCGGCGCCCTGACCGGGACTAGAACCACCCACGTAGGAGACCCGGAAGAAGCTCCTGGCTCCTGGCTTCAGATCGGCGTAGCTCCAGCCATTGCAGCCATTTGGGGGGTGAACCAGTGGAAAGAAGACCTTTCTCTCTGTCTCTCCCTCTCACTGTCTATAACTCTACCTCTCAAACAAATAAAATTTTTTTTAAAAAAAGCAGATTGTCAAGCTGGATTTACAAAAGCAAGATTGTTATTTACAAGTAATGTACAAAATCCACAAAAACAATAATCGTAAGGAACCCAGAGAGGCTATATTGACATGGAAAAAAAAAGGGGGGGGGGACTTCAGAGCAATATTTGCCAGAGATAAACAGACATTGCAAAATGATAAAAGGGTTAATTCATCAAGAATTAACATTCTCAAAAGAAAAATTAAGATTCCTACTTAATATCTACAAAATTCATGAAACAAAAATTGGAAGGATAAAAAGAAATCTATTAGAATAGGAAATTAACACTTCTCAAGAATTTATAAAAACAAGCAGAGAGTGCTACAATAAGCAAACCTAAAATATCAGAAAACAGAAACAAAGAAATCAAGTCGATGTAAAATGGATAATAATATAGTATTAATCAAACTTGACCTGACACTCAAGAGTATGTAGAGTATATTCCAAAATGCACGAGCATTCATCAGGATGGACCATATCTGAGTCAAAACTCAATAAATATAAATGGACTATAACCAGAGTATGATTTCTGAAAATACATTAGATATATATGTAGACTGTCCACTCCCAAATAGGTCATGGTTCAAAGAAACACAATAGAAATTACAAATTATTCTGAATAACATATCAAACCATAGCTAACCAAAATAATGCTACAGGAAATGTGTAAGTCTAAATGTTTACATTAGAGAATAATGACATTCACCCTCCCCTCCCCTCATTAAAGGGATGCTGGTGATGAAAAAATAAATGGCATAAAATTAATGCCCCAACTTTCAACCATAAAAGAATAAAAATAAAATTAAGCAAAGGAAAAATAAAGGAAATTCTGAAGAAACAAACAGAAATCAATGAAAGTAAACATGCATCGTGGATTTACAGCCACAACCAAAAGTTGAATGTCTGATGATACATTACTGTTTCTAAATCCTTAGATATAATGACAAAAGGGAAATTCATTGAAAGGATGATAAAAGAATCCTATGAGCAATTTTAATTTTACATCAATAAATTTGATAATTTGTTACAGAAACCAACTGTTTATCAAGTGCATATACAAATACAAATTTTATGACTTATTGACCTCTTTAAAAATATAAGATATGAATAGCCCATAATACCTAAATTTTTCTCCCAGAAAAGTAGATCAAACTTTCCAGGGGTCGGCATTGTGGAGTGGTGGATAAAGCTAGTGTCTGCAACACCAGTATCCCATATGAATGCCAGTTCAAGCCCCGGCTGCTCCACTTCCAATCCAGCTCTCTGCTATGGCCTAGGAAAGCACTGGAAGACGGCCCAAGTCCTTGGGACCCTGCACCCGCATAAGAGACCTGGGAGAAGCTCCTGGTTACTGGCTTTGGATCAGCTCAGCTCTGGCCGTTGGAGTCATCTAGGGAGTGAACCAGGAGATGGAAGACCTCTCTCTCTGGCTCTGCCTCTCTGTAACTCTTTCAAATAAATAAAAAAAAGAGGTAACTTTCCAAAGAAAAGTCTCAGATGGCTTCACTAGTGAATTCTATTAAATATTTAGGGAAGAAATAATACGAGTTCCACAGTCATAAAAGAGAAAGACTTCCCAATTTGTTTTTTAAGGCTAGGTAGAATATTTCTAGAACAATATCCCTGATAAACACAAAAACATTCAATAAAATATTAGCAAACAAAATCCTGTGATATAAACAATGACACATCATGACCAAGTGCAGTTTATTCCTAAAATAAAGCTAAATTCACAATGAACCTAACAAAAAATTAACATTAATAAAGGCACTATATATTTATTATAAATTCCCCCAAAAAAAGCATTTAACAAAATTCAACACACATTTCATAATCTTAAAAAAACTCTGACAAACGAGGAATAGAAGGAAACTTATTTGTTAAGTTGACAAATAGCATCTATCAAAACTACAACCAATTCATATATCTACAACACTGGAAAGAGTTGACCATACCATTTTTCCATAATACTCTAAAATGCAATTTTGTAATTATTAAAAAGGTATTAAAAAACATAAGCTGAGAAAGAAGTAGTAAAATTGTTTTTAGTTGCAGATGATATGTTAAGAAATATCACAAGAAATGTAAAAAAGCTAGGGAAAATTAGTGGAATTAGCAAAACTATAAAATACCAGAAAAATGTGCAAAAATAGGTTTTTATTTATTTCATATTTATATGAAGTCTTACAATTCTGACAGTATCAAAAACAGGGATAAATTTAACAAAATACATAAGGAACTTTCACACTTAAAAGTATGAAGTGTCATGAAACATTGTTGAGAGGAAATTTAAAACAACATAAATGAATGCAGATAAATGTATTTATACACCTCCTAGGGGAAATAGTACTCATGCATTATTTATATGATTAAAATAATTAATAATATCGTATAAAGGAAAAAGTGTTATCTATTCTATGGAACAGACAGAGAAAACGGGTAGATAAACGATCATTTCGTAAAGACATCTTGTATCTCGATTCCCAGCGGCACTCGAGACACCGTGAGTCCAATACACACCCCAAACCCCGCTTTGGCAGTAACCTACACTTTACCGACTCTACCGCGCGCGGCCTTTGCAGGTGAGTCCAAAAGGGGACAGGCTGTATCTCTGCAGGCACAGAAGCCGTCCGACCGGACTCTAGTACACACCGCACAGCCTCACCCCGGTATTTCCTCGGAGCTGAGCCTGCGCCCCTAGGATTCTGAGTGCTTAGAGGGTGGTCCCTGGGGCCAGGCTGAAAGGGGAGTCTCATCCGAGCAGCTGAGGTCAAGTTCAGAACCGCCAGGTGTCCGGTTCCCACCGCGGAGACCACTCCAGAAGTGCGGTCGTTCACGCACAGCGGGCGCTAAGCACACCGAGTTTGGGTCCGCATTTCTCAGGGCTTGGTTTACAGACATTCGGGAGGGGGGAGGGCAACACTCGAAATCGAAGGAATCTCCGCCTTCGGGATTCCGGTCGCCCCCTCCAGACCCCCGGGAAGGCTCCGGTCAAAGAGTCACACCCTGTCCCCCCCGGGAGCGCCGCAGTCCGCAGGGCACTCGGGAAAACCGCCAGGGTCTGAGAACTTCAGGTCAGCACGACGGCTCCACCCAGGACCGGGTCGGGCACCGGGAGACGCGCCCGCGTCTAAGCTCGCACCACCCGAGTCGGGGAGCTGCGCGGGGCGCGCCGGGCCTCGGGGGAAACGCGCCCCCGGCGCCCTGTCCGCTCTCCCCCACGCAGTCCCCCGCGGCGGCTTCACTCCCGCGCCGCCGCCCGAACTCCCCGGCCAGGGCCGGGGCCGCATCCCCGACAGCTCGCCGCGCTCGCTGCAGCCTGGCGTCGCGCCCCCGCGCCCGTCCCCGCGGCTCACCTGCACCACGCTGCAGCCCAGGGCATCCTTCTGGGCGTCGGGAAGGGCGATGTTGCGGGGCGAGCGGCCCGGGTGCAAGAAGTGAACCATGGTGACGCCCGCGCGCGCGCGCCCCAGGGAGACGGACAGCGGCCGGCGGACAGCGGACAGCGGACAGCGGACGGCGGCCTGGACCCGGAACCCGCACACGGGCTGGCGTCGGCCGGCGGCCGGAGGCTGCTGAGAGGCGGCGGCGACCCGGGAAGTCGCGCGCGAGAGAGGCTGGCGCCGGGACGCGCCTCAGGGGCTTTTTGAAACGCCCGGCGCGGCGCCGCGTACGCGCCCGCGGGGGGCCGGCCCGCCCCCGGCCCCGCCCCGGGCCCACCCGCCTCCCGCGCGCTCCGCGGGGTGTGTTCGCGCCTTCGCGTCCCCCTCTCGGTGGCCCCGTGCGGTTGGTGGCTGGCATAGACGTGTTCAGTGGCTTGAGTATGTTTCTCAGAGACGCTGCCTCCGAAACTCGGGCCGGCGGCACCTGTCGGAGCGGTGCTCGCCGGTTCAGCGCCTGGGGAAGCTGGATAAATCAAATTCGGACGCTACACTTCTGCCCCGGTGAGTACGCAACGCGAATCCAGAACGTTCGCAAGGATCTTAAGGGGAAAAAAAAAAGTCTTTTAAGAAAAAAACCTGGAGAGTTCCAAGAAGGCCTTTATCACCTGTTCCCAGCAGTCACGGCGTGAACACACCTTGGCTCATCTGGAGAAACTGCCTTGGAAAAGAAGTTCTGAGCCTTGGAATGTGAGCCCCGGCCGGCGGCAGCTCAGCCGTTCACTCGTTTGGGACCTCCAGGCCGGATTCCCGTGTCTCTGACGGCTAAGGGGATGAGAATGCTTTGTCTCACCGTGTTATTGGAAGGAATAACATAATGTCCGTAAAACACATCACAATGGCTTGTAATAGGACGTCTTGATAAGTGGTTTCAAATGTTAAAATTATGGTTCAAGTACAAATAACTTCGTAAAACGCTTTCCTTTACCAGTTACTCTTTTATTTAACCTTCTTACAAAAAAAAAAAAAAATCCTGGGCAGTAGGTATCCCCATTAACCCACAAGGAAACGGAGAGGTTAATTCGACGGGTTAAATTTAAGTTTTCTAAGTGCAAGACCAGTCATTATGCTTTTGTTAAGTGAGCTATTTCATGTCTTCTGTCCTCAAATTTGGAACATCTCTTCCCCCACTCCTACACTCAACTTTCCCCTTTCACTGAGAAAAAAAAAAAAAAAAAAACCACAGCAACCGAAAAATCACGTCCGGGGCTCTCAGCCCTGCCTTTCATTCCGCCTCTTAGTTTGAACTCTTACCTGAGGCCAAGGTGTGAACTGATTCCATCCAGCCACGTCCCTTTTTGCTCCTGCATTGTGTGTTTTCCCCTTTCTCAGATCACTCCCACTGGCACACTCCTTTATGTAAGCTGATACTTCTCCCAAAATAATAAAAAATAATAAAGGATACTTTTTGAACTCAGTTGCTCTCTTCAGGTATTTTTTTTTTAAACTTTTATTTAGGATATAAATTTCCAAGGTATGATTTATGGATTACAATGGGTTTCCCCCCATATTTTCCCTCTCCCCCCACAACCCTACCCCCTTGCCCGCCCCCTCCACCCCTTTGTTCACATCCAGATTCGTTCTCAATTCTCTTTGTATACATGTGATCAATTTAGTATGTGTTAAGTTATGAATTCGTCCCTTTGCCCTCATATAGTAACACAAAGTGAAATATAGTCTTTGAGTTCTCATTTTAGCATTGAGTCACATTGTACAGCACATTAAAGACAGAGATCCTACATGAGATATATATATATATATATATATATATATATATATATATTTGAGACTGATAAATTTTTTTTGATGCAGTTTCCAATGTAACACTGAGTTTTTCTCTTCAGGTATTGTCCCACATCACTTCGCACCTTTACAGTGAAACTTCTCCGAAGTGTGGTCTGTGCTTGCCATCTCCAATTCTTCTACCTTTTGAATTTTTAAAAATATATATTTATTTATTTGAAAGACAGAGTTACAGGGGCAGAGAGAGAGAAATCGATCTTCCAATCCAGTGTTTTATTCCCCAAATGCCTGGGGCTGGGCCCATCCAAAGCCAGAAGCCTGGAGCTTTTTCCTGGTCTCCCACACCACCTCCTGCAGTGCCAGCATCCCATATGAGCAACGGTTTGAGCCCCAGCTGCTCCTCTTCTGATCCAGCTCTCTGCTATGGCCTGGGAAAGCAGTAGAAGATAGCCCAGGACCTTGGACCCCTGCACCCTCATGGGAGACCCAGAAGAAACTCCTGGCTCCTGGCTTTAGATCGGCACAGCTCCGGCCATTGTGGCCAATTGGAGAGTGAACCAGCGGATGGAAGACCTCACTATCTCTGCCCCTCCTTCTCTCTCTGTGTAACTCTGCCTTTCAAATAAATAAATAAATCTTTAAAAAGTAAAAAAAAATAATCTATGTGCCAATATATTCCTATTTCTTAATAAAAATTTATTTATTTATTTGAAAGGCAGAGTTACAGAGAGAGGAAGGAGAGACAGAGATCTATCTGCTGGTTAACTCCCCAAATAACTGCAACAGCCAGGGCTGGGCCAAGCCAGGAGCCTGGAACTCCATTCGGCCTGTCATATGGGTGCGGGGGCCCAAGTACTTGGGCCATCTTCCCAAGGGGCATTAGCTTTCCCAGGGGCATTAGCAGGGAGCTGGATCATACGGGAGCAGCCAGGATTCAAACTGATGCCTGTATGGGATACCTGCATTGCAGGAGGCAGCTTAACCTGCTGCACCACAATGCTAGTCCAAATGTATTGTTCTCTAGTATATTTACACTACCCCTCACTTTTGAATTTCTGATTCATATATCTAACATATTCAACATATTACCTATATGATATATACAACATATGCAAGCATATTATATATATGACTTCCCTATTTTTAAGATCTATTTATTTGGACTGCATTGTGGCATAGCAGGTTAAGACTCCACTTGCTATGCTGGCATCCAGCATCCTTATTAGAGTGCTGTTTTGAGTCCTGGTTGTTCCACTTCAATCCAGCTTCCTGCTAATGTGACTGGGAAGGCGGAGGAAGATGGCCCAAATATTTGGACCCCTGCCACCCATGTGGGCGACCAGGATGGAGTTTGTGGTTCCTGGCTTCTGCATGACCCAGACTTGGCTGTTGCAGCTATTTGGGGAATAAACCAGTCGATGTAAGATCAATCTCTCCCTTTCTCTTGTCTGTATCTTCCTGCATCATTCTGCCTTTCAAATAAATAAGTAAAATTTTTTTAAAAAATTAAAAACTGGTCTTAAGTAATAAACTGTTCCGACCCCCACCCTGCATGAAACCCATCAGTAGCTTCCCATGTCACAGAGAATAAAATAGCCAAAGGATGGTGCACTCCAAGAATAGACATCATCTGTCCCCCAAGCCCTCATCTCTCACCTCATCTCTGCCATACCCCTTTGTTCACACCACTCCAGCACGTTTGGGCTCCTCGCTGTCCTCATGGTCCTCTCTTCAGCGATGCTTATGGCTGGTTTTTTTCACATTTTCATTCAAACTTTGCCTTATCAGTAAGGACTTCCCCAATTTTCATACCTTAAATAGCAACCTTCACCACCATCATATTCGTTGTCACCTCCCCATATTAGTTGTCACTCTTATTCTGCTTTCTTGCTTATTACTGTTTGTCATGCTGTTTGTTTATTTCAGCATTTTTTTTTTTGCTTCTGCTACTAGGGAAAAAAAGTCACAGGAGAGCAAGAATTTAGTTTTGTTGTAATACAGGGGCCTAAATCAGTGTCTAACTTATGGAAGATGGCCATTAATACAAGAATGTTTTCGAATAAGTTTTATTTGTTTAAAATGTTAAAATGATACCTTGATTTAAAAAAAAATGTGTTGAAAATAGTGAATGAAATGGCTACTTGGAAAAAAATGGCTGTAGTGTCAAGGTTGGTATCTTCCTTAAATTAGAGACAAGGGTGCTCCTATTTAAGGAAGGGCAAGTTGGGGCAGAGCTGTCCATTACTTCTTCCCAGTGTCCTGACCATCTTCCCTCTATCTGTTCCTCAGGTTTGCACTTCAGTTTAACATTTGCTCAGGATCTGGTCTATGCTGCTGATGGATCTGTTTCCAGATGCATCCCTTTGAATCCTTGACCCATTTTGTTAGTGCTTTATCTGAAACACAATCTGATCACCTTTCTCTCCTGTTTAAAACACTTTTATGGCTCCCCACCACTCTCAGAATGAAATCCGGACTCCTTAGGTCGGTTTTAAGTGGTCATTCATGATCCGGCCCCTCAGTACCTCTGTAGCTTAAATGAGCAATATTTCCTTGTTACAGCCTTTCCTCTGACCATTGTATACTGAAATTGTTTCTGTTTTAGAAGTGTATTTTTGCACATTCATTCATAGCCCAGGACATATATGGACATATATGACATATATATTCATTAAAAAAATTCATTAAATATCTAAAGCCAGGAGCCAGGAGTTTCTTCTGGGTCTCCCACGCGGGTGCAGGGGCCCAAGGACCTGGGCTATGAATGGACACATATGGACATATTGGTCATAGCCAAGTCATATATGTCCACTCTGCCTCCCCTTACTACTTAATTTCTATTAGTCCTTCAGGTCTCATTTAACTGTCACTTCCAGAAATCCGTCACTGTCACACCCTACTCTGAATGGGGCCCGGAAGGGTACTGCAGACACACACAGGTTAGTTGGGAAGTTTAAGGAAATAAAATTAAGAACCGATAGTCAAGGTCTCTCTGGATTTAAGAACTTTGTAAAATTTCTCAAACTTTGGTGCCATGAAGTATAGGAAATGATCCTAGAATTTCATGTCAGAAAAGACTGGTGCGAACCAGTGAACAGTGGAGTAGAGTAGGTACTTTATCATTCTCTGAATTCCTCCCTCCCCTTGCCTAATGTGCTCAAGAGGCTTTCTAGGAATATTTTTCTGAAATTAATGAACTGAAACTTGAAGAAGATAAATAAAATGTCAAAATACTGGCTATTAAGATTTTTTTTTAGCCATATATATGTTTGTTAGCCTTGCTTTGTTTTTCCAGGCAGTAAATCCTTTATTTTGGAAAGGACATGTCTAGAAATGGCCAGAGGAATGGGAATCACCCCAGAGCAGAGGGCAGTGGCCTTAAACTGGAAAGGTTCAGCCTAGAGGTAAAAGGTCTCGGGGGGCTTGGTAAAGGGTCATATGCTCTGGCAGTGCTTGCACGCTTGCTTGTTTGCTTTTTTTTTTTTTTTTTAAACATATTTTATTTACTTGAAAGGCAGAATGACAGAGAAAGAGATCTTTTATCCACTGGTTCATTCCCCAAATGGCCACAATGGCTGGGGTTGGGCCAGGCCAATCAGGGGCCAGGAACTCCATTCAAGTCTCCCACATGGTGGCAGGGACCCCAGTACTTGGGCCATCTTCCGCTGCCTTGCCAGGTACATTAGCAGTAACCTGGATCAGAAGTGGAGCAGCAAGGACTCAAAGCGGGGCTCATACAGGATGGTGATGTCCATAGGTGGTGAAGTCATTGTTGGGGTAGCTTAACCCACTGTGCTATAGTGCCAGCTCCAATATTCATTCTTAGTAGAAAAAGAAACTATGCCTGAGCAACATTATTATCTTGAGCAATGGTTCCCTAAGGATGGTTCATGGACTCTGACTATCCTTTTCCTTATTTGTCATAGATAGGCAAAAAAATGAGTGATGCATATAACACTAAATAGATCCATTTAAAGGACTGTCCTTTATTCTAACACAATGGCTTCCTATTAATATATTATATTACTATAATTTTTTAATGAGTTGATTTAGCTATTCTGTTAGGAAAAACTCTACCAACTTAGGTCTGACTGGTTGGGAGTCTGCAAATTAGTTGACAATAGACAGATTAACAGGAGAAACCTTTATTACACACATGAGAGTATCCTCTAGTGGAGAGAAGCTCCTAGAAAAGGCAAGGATAAGGATCTGTTTACTGGCTTAATAAGGGGACAGTGATACTTAAGCCTTTGAAGGATCAAAGATTCTCATTAAGTCTTGTTTAATTTGGGGGGAATGTCCTGGTGTTCAAGGTCAGTACTGCCATGACTGGAGTCCTTGGAAGGGAAGGGAGGATTTGTAGAAACTGACCCTCACAAAGCTCTGTTGCAGTCAGATCAAGGAAGTTCAGATAGGTTTCCTTCTACATCTTTTGAGGTTCAGACGTTTTCACTTTGAAGTGAACCAGTCTGGTGAGTTGTTGCTCTGCTCAAGACCCATGCTTTCTGCCTCTGCGGTCCTAACAATGAGGATGAAGTGAGGTTGAAAATCATAAAGTTGGAAAGTGTCAGTGGGTTCAGTTCTTTGAGACAGACAAAAAGCATACATTGGAATGGCATTTGAGATTGGCCTTAAGGTTAAATTAGGTCCCCCACCCCCTTTTTTTTTAAGCGATTTACTTATTTGAAAAGCAGAGTTACAGAGAGTGAGGGAAGGGCAGAGAGAGATCTTCCATCCACTGGTTCACTCCCCAAATGGCCGCCTCATCTAAACCCTGGAGCCTTGAACTCCAGGCCACCCTCCACTGCTTTCCTAGGCATGGAGCTGGATCAAAAGTGGAGCAGCCCACATGGGCTACCAGCAGCATAGTAAGTAGGCAGCTGCTTAACCCGCAGGCCGATAGGTTGTGTCTACAGATGCCTCTGCGTGTGTGATTTAAATGCCTACTTCCCTTGACTGCTGCCACGTGCTTTCCCTCACCTGTAAAACAGTAGATAATTACCTCCCTTCATAAAACGCTTTGAGGCTAAAGGAAGTGTTTTGGCTTATTATCCATAATGTTTCCGGCTTTGAAAAGCTTTAAGGCTGAATTATTGAAACCCAGAATTAGATTGAAAACACCTTTGGTAGCCCTTGTTTCCCTTACTCAGATGTGACAATCATGTTGTGACTGATGAGGCCAGCATCGCAGGTGTGATGAGTTCCCTGGAGCAGGGAGAATGAATGGAGCTTGAAGCAGTGGACCAGCAGGGCAGGTAGAGGCAGACTAGTGCGGCGACTGAATGGTTGTTCCTGGAGCTACAGCTTCTTCCATGTTGGCTGTCACCCTATGGTTGCAAGGGAGCAGTGGGCACAATACTTTCTCAGGTAGGGTGAGTTTTCTGTAGCCAAAGAGATTGGTTTTTCGGGATAGGAGATTTGCATCTCTGGGTGGAGCTGGAGCTGGGGAACCTCTATCTGTTTTATCTTAGGAGACTCACCAGATGCCTTGGGGCCACTCCCCTCCCTATGCAGATCACATTCTAGCCCTTTGATTGTCTTTTGTTCCTTTTATAATGTGTATTAATGTAAAGTGCCTGGAGAGCTAAGGTTTTTTTGTTTGTTCTTAGCTCTTAAGATTCATACCCCAGTCTAAAAGAGACACTCCCCGTAGGCAGTCGTTGACTGAGTTACTCCTTTGAGATGATTTGAAGCAGCTGTCTTACTGAATGCACAGTTCTTCTGCAACATTGAGTCACTGGTACCACAGTCCCAAGTCTGCTTCAAAGGCTGGCTTTTGGAAGCCAAGAGCTCTTACCTGTTTAAGGCTGGAATTTGGGGGCCAGCATTGTGGCATAGGTGCTGGTTCTAGTCCAGGCTGCCTCACTTCTGATCCAGCTCCCTGCTGATGTGCCTGGAAAGCAGCCCTACACCACATGGGAGACCAAGAAGGAGCTCCTGTCTCCTGGCTTCGGACTGGCCCAGCTCCGGCCATTGTGGCCATTTAGGGAATGAACCAGCAAATAGAAGATCTCTCTCTCTCTAACCCTGCCTTTCAAATAAATGAATAAATAAATCTCTTAAAAATAATAATATAAAGGCTGGAATTTTGAGACCAGAATCTTAAACCAGAGCGCTCAAGGTTTCTGCCATTCTTTAGTTTGTTGAGTTAAGCAGACTAATTCATTGGACTTTTATGATGCAGATTGAGAGATACACGGTAAAAGAGAAGAAAGGGAGACTTTAGCCTTGAGACTAATGTCAATTAACATAACAAACTGGGAGTGGAAGAACGAAGAAGGCTTCTATTTATTTATTTATTTATTTATATAGAGTTAAGACTGTATACAACTCTGCTCAATAACTTGTTTGGTATCAGCCAAAGAAAAGTATCTTTTTTATTTTTAAGATGTATTTTATTTGGGAGGCAGAGTGACAGAAAGAAAGAGAGATCTTCTATCCTGTTTCATTTCCCATATTTATATTTACCTGTACCCATATAAATATGTACCTGTTTATTTAATATTTATTCTCCACTAAATTAAAGGTTCTTGAAGAATTTGTCAGTTATATAAGTCCTAACCTTTAAATAGTACTTGGAATATGTATTTATTGAAGTGAATGAATGATGTTGCAATAGAAACTTTAGCAGTTAAAAGAAAGCAGCTGTTGCAGGTAGATCACTGAGGAATCTGAAGCGTACATTAATATTAAATTTTAAATGTGGTGGCCTCGAATCAAAGTACACAAGACACATTTTACATAAAATTTATAACATTTATTTAGGCAAAAAAAAATCCCCAAACAAAAATCTATAGACACAACATTAATACTTAAGTGTTGTCCTGATTTAAAATGTAGAATGTTTCATGTACAGAATATTCCCATTTATCTGGCCATAGAGAGAACATGCCTTCAGTCCAGATAATTGAGTCTTTGAAATATATACACATTACATTTTCCATTGACTTTTTCATATCCTTTGATTGGAGTTAAACTTTTCCATCAGAATTCAAGCAAAAGATAACTTTTCTCTCACATGTCAGTGAGAATTTGACAGTGGGAATTCTACAAAAGTCATGGAGTTTTAAAATTTCATTATTTTAGTTTATCTGAGAGTATAAATATTGATAAAACACCTTCCCATTGTTTTGAAGATTTATTTGAAAGGCAGAGCTACAGAGAGGGAGAGACAGATGCCAGCTTCACAGGTGTCATAAGCAGTGGCTTACCCTGCTATGCAACAGTGCTAGACCCTGTCTTCTCAATTTTGTTTTAATTTTCATTTCTTTATTTGAGAGGCAGAACAGGGAGAGATATACAGAAAGCTCTTAGAGGCTGGTTTACTCCCCACATGTCAGCAACAGCCCCAGTGGGGCTGAAGTCTGGAGCCTGGAATTCAATCCAGGTCTCCAGTGAGTGGCAGGAACCCAGTCACTTGAGCCTTAGCCACTGCTTCCCACAAACTGCATTAGCAGGAAACTGGAGTCAGGATTGGAGCCAGATATGGAACCCAGTCACTCTGATACGGGATGAGAGCACCTTAACTGCAAGGCCCACATCCTCCCTTTTTTTTTTTTTAAGAGAAAAATGCTCTCAAATTCCTGCTTTCATCCCTTTTTATTAGGTAAGTCACTGCTTCTAATCAGCTTAGATTAAAATAAGTGTAAAAGAATCGAATTTGCAGTTTTCCTCAAAGGAAGTTCAAAATTAAGCAATACTATTAATGAACTGGGTTTGTGATTTTCAATAAAATAATTTTGATAAAATTGCTATTTTTGAAATGTTCATAGTAGCCATTCTTTCTGGCTCTAAGGGTAGAACTGTCCAAAAGAACTTTACTTCATTCAGAGTAATAAGAAACAGCATTGATCTTTGCATAATTACCCCAAAAAGTGGACAGGAGAAAAACAGGCAGAAAAAGCTAGCTCTTTCTTAGGCTACCAGTTAACATAGAGTGTCCTAGGTTAGGATTTGGAAACCAAAAAAATGCATAATTAGGAGTATACCATGTCATGCAAAGTCTATGAAATATTAAATAAGATAAAGCAATTATCATTTAAAGCACAGTCAGCAAGATTCCTATCATAGTGCTATTCTCATCATTGGACGAAGGTTGGTTTTTGCATTATTCCTAAACAGTTCTTGAGTAAACAGGAAAAATTAAAAATTTCTCAACACACAGCAAATAGTAGAGACTAAACATCCAGTATCCTTAAAATCATTTGAAACTGCTAAAACAATTTGAATGGGAAACCAAAGTTTGCAAACCTCTCTGGAAGCTGTCTCAGAGCACTTTCTGAAACTCTGGTGGTACCAAGTCCCCAGATAAGTAACATACAGATGGAACTGGAAGAGCCCACATCCACCAACAGTATGACACTGAATTTAACTTATACCTCGAGTTCAGTAATACTGTTTATACCATAATAAAAGCTATACAATAACCCAATAGTGTAAACAAACCATTAGAATTCAAGAGAGTGTGGATTTTGCAATTTGTTTTTATAAACAAAACAGTTTATTTTCCCTGCTGTCACTGTTCATCCTTGGGCACTGCTTCACATCTTTCCATGGGGGGGCAATGCATTTTAAAACACTAAACCTATAACTCATTAATTGGATTCATGCCGATTTAGCATATAAAAATATGTTTTCATTAAAGTGTGCTCAAAAGGAATGGAAGATGGCTCAATGCCGTCTTTTAAAATTATTATTACTTTCTCTGTAATTCTTTAAAAAGATTTACTAATTTATTTGAAAGGCAGAGTTACAGAGGGAAGAGAGAGAGAATTTCCATCTGCTGGCTCACTCCTCAAATGGCCACAATAGCCAGGGCGGGACCAGGCCGAAGCCAGGAGCCAGAGGCTTCATCCTCACCCGGGTCTCCCATGTGGGTGCAGGAGCCTAAGCACTTAAGCCATCTTCCACCGTTTTCTCAGGGCATTCTCAGGGAGCTAGATCAGAAGTGGAACATCTGGGACTCGAACAGGTGCCCATATGGGATGCCAGTGCCACAGGTAGCAGCTTAACCTGCTATGCTACAATACCAGCCCTGGCCCAGGGCCATCTTAACACATGGCATAACTGAAGCCACATTAAAGTGGGGAGAAAATAGGCCAACACAAAAGATCCCATTTTTAATAGAAGCTCCCTAAAGCTGGATATATAGGATTGATGGTTTTAGGCATGATTCTTTGAGTCTTTGGAAGTTTTCAAATAAAAGATCATGAACACCAACTCCCAAAGCAGCCTTATTCACCTCTACCTTTAAATGCCTTTACTGTTATTAAAAGACATTCCTGTCCAAGGGAAAGAAGCAGCAATATTTATAGTCAATTCCAGAATTGTTGGTCTAATGTGCTTTTTAAAAACCTTCAACTAAGATCAGTAGCCACTGAGTCCTTGCCTACAGGGTAGACTACAACTATTACTATTTAATTTGTCTCCTTTTAACTAAAAAAGGAAAAAAAATATTGTTTAGGGTATAAAGACCATAGCAAAATTTACTTGATGCAAAAAAATAAAATGCCTCAATTATATTTGCTCTAATTTGTTCTTATTTTGCTCAGTGATACCAACATGTATCATTACCATCTAAAAACTCAAATTCCATTTCCTTTAGTGGACTGGGAACTGCTTTAGTGATGTTTTGCAATATCTGAGCACACCAGTGATTGCTGCAACATAGTTCCACCATGGCCAAAACTGTGCTTTAAACTGCACCTCTAAGCCACCTGAAAGGTAACCCTTGTAGGCACCAAGTACAGTTACAAAAGGGAGGCCTCCCAGAGTCGGAACTCCAGACTGGCCAGTTCTACCTTATAATTGAAGTTATCTACATCTACTATGTTTTAGCCAGATTCCAGACCTTATGAACAATTCTGTGCCTTAATTATATACACAATTTTAAGAACCATCCCAACCACAAAGACACTATAATTTTTACATATTTGAGATATGATCAGTTATTTTGCTTTTAAGCCTCAGAAGTACCTGGCCACTGCTGATGATCACATTAGTATATTTAGTTACTTAAAGACAATTTTAAATATTTTTGGGCCTTCATCTATCAAGAAATTATTCTGAGTAAAGAAGGAATTTACTGTTTTCTGTACATTTTAGCCAGTTCTGAAAACAATGTGCAAAGATGAAAACTTAGCATAGCCTTAGAGAACACATAGTTTTGAAACTTGTAGCCAAACTTCTCAAATCGGCTTTCCCTTAACTACTCTAGAAGTGGTCAGCATTGTAACTTTCTGGCTACTGCAGGCCATCCTGTTTTCTGAATTTTGCCTTAGAAATTAAAACTTTTAAAAAGATCCCAAAAAAACTTTTTAAAAGGATTTTTCATTTCTTTTGAAATAAACAATCTGAAAATTCATCTTATGGATGTAAAAATTCCTCAAGCCAATTAAGACAGAATCAATCCACAATTTAATACAGTTTTTAATGGTTCTAAATTCCCATTTTCATTTAAGTCAGTTTTTATCCTTGTGAAGGAACTCCAATAAATTCAAGCTTTGATTATTCTGATAGTGGTATGAAACATGTCAAAAATGTTATCAGCATATTAGTGAACCAGTTCCTCTCTAAATTAAAATTTAGTCACTATAATTAAAACATCCCATTTAAAATCTCTATCGGGAACATTTTGGCCATTTATGGCCATCTATGTCATCAGGTGAGGTTGTAGACTAAGTAGCTGTTGTTGCCTCCCCAAGTACTGGATAGCTGTTAACTGATTCTTTACTATAGTGATCAGGTATCTTAAGGAAAGGCAATTGTCTGAAAAGTAACCCATCAGAAATATTTACTCTTATGCACTGCAGGTGGAATCCTTGTATTTCACCATTTAACAGCAGTCTAATTCTTCTTCTCTTGCATTTCTGGCAGTGAGATGTGGACATCTTTCTCCAAAATGAACACATTAAGAAGATACATGTATTTTGAACAAAAGAAAATTTAACTTTTGTAATAAAATTTACTACAATTGTAGTCAATTATATTTTAACTGAGCAGTTTAACACCATGTGTACACTACAAAAATGGCTGAAATTGAAACAAATGGTCAATTTTAACTGCAGATAATTTTTTTAAAAAATCACATTTTCACAACAATTTGACATAGAGCTTTGGACAGTGAGTCCCGAACACAGAATGCTGTAATAGTGTACACTGTGGTGACTGGGAGTATATATCTAGGGGGGCCCCGCAGTCTGTGCAGAAGCAGCACTCCATGTTTCCAAGCCTAACTACAGAGAACAGGCTGCTGCTGCTGCTCACTGTCTCAGAGAGGTGGGCCCCGGAAGGAATAGTTGGAAAAGTAAACCATGACAGCGATTCCCATATCCTAGATTCTATGCTCCCTTCCTGGTTTTTCTTTCTATTTTTCTATCAGCCAACCAGGCTTCTGCCAGTCTGTAGTTTCCATAAGGAGACAACTCAGATTTCCATTCTTTGACACTAAGAAGGACATCTTATAAAAGTTACATAGACAGAGAATAAAGGCATTTTATACAGAAGCAGTATAAAATTTACAGTGGAAGCAGTGCCAGAAATCAGGTTAACAGCTTACTTGGAGCTGCAAATTGATTGGAAGGGACTTTAGATCAGAAAATTTGGCCTAACGGTTCGTGCAAACTTTATCATAATAAACTGTAGAATCTCAAGCACAGGTGAGTTCAAACACTGAAAGATGTGGAAAATCTCCTAAAGGGCAACGATGAGGGAGGAGACCCTTTGTGCCGCGTAAGTTAAAAATCACAAGACAAATTAGAGACTGTTCACATGGGCAGTACTATACATGATCAATCCCAAACTGGTGGATGACTGTGGTCAGAAACCCCACAACATCACAGAGGGCAGGGTATTCCCAACACACCAATCACAAAGAGAATTCCTGTGGTTCAATTATCCAATTATCTATGGCTATCAATTTAGTCTGGCCTGCGGCTGCTTTTTACCAGGAGGTGGCCTCCCATGGCGTACAATATGTTTTTCTAAACTGTCCAGAATGGCCACGGCAATCTGCTGGACGTGCGGATCAGTCTGTTCGTGTTCTTTGATGTTGTATAAGTGCTGCAGTCCTCCTTCTTCGATCAGCATGCTGCAGTACCGAGAAGCTGAAACAAAACAGGAGAAACAGCTTTGCTCTTCTGTTTTCCTTTTGTCTCTAAGATTCATTTATTTCAAAGGCAGAGTTACAGAAAGGGAGAGACAGAGAGAGATCTTCCATCCACTGGCTCATTCCCAAGTGACCAGAATGGCTGAGGCTGGGCCAGGCTGAAGCTGGGAGCCACAGCCAGGAGCTTCTTCTAGCTCTCCCATGTAGGTGACAGGAACCCAGATATTTGGACCATCTTCCACTTCTTTCCCAGGCACATTAGCAGGGAGCTAGGTCAGAGGTGGAGCAGCCCAGACCTGATCCAGTGTCTAGATGGGATGCCAGCCTAAAAATCAGCAGCTTAACCTGCCCTGCGTCAGTGCTGGCCAGCTCCCCCTTCTTTTTTTAAACAGCTTCTCTTAAAAATATTTCAAGGGCCAGCGCTGTGGAATAGCGGGTAAAGCCGCCACCTGCAGTGCCAGCATCACATATGGGTGCTGGTTCAAATCCCAGCTGTTCCACTTTCAATTCTGCTCTCTGCTGTGGCCTGGGAAAGCAGTGGAAGATGGCCCAGGTCCTTGGGCCCCTGCACCCATGTAGGAAGATCAGGAGGAAGCTCCTGGCTTCAGATTGGCATATCTCCAGCCGTTGTGGCCAATTGGGGAGTGAACCAATGGATGGAAGACCTCTCTCTCTTTCTACCTCTCCTTCTCTCTCTGCGTAACTCTGACTTTCAAATAAATAAATAAATCTTTTAAAGAAGAAGAAGATATCTTAAAAAAAACTTAGATTTCCTCACAAAAGTATTCTTATGATGTTTTTGCACTTAAATTTTATCTATTTTGGCCGGCGCCGTGGCTCAACAGGCTAATCCTCCGCCTTGCGGCGCCGGCACCACCGGGTTCTAGTCCCGGTCGGGGCGCCGGATTCTGTCCCGGTTGCCCCCTCTTCCAGGCCAGCCCTCTGCTATGGCCCAGGAGTGCAGTGGAGGATGGCCCAAGTGCTTGGGCCCTGCACCCCATGGGAGACCAGGAAAAAAGCACCTAGCACCTGGCTCCTGCCATCGGATGAGCGCGGTGCGCCGGCCGCAGCGCGCCGACCGTGGCAGCCATTGGAGGGGTGAACCAACGGCAAACGGAAGACCTTTCTCTCTGTCTCTCTCTCTCACTGTCCACTCTGCCTGTCAAAAAAAAATAAATAAAAAAAAAAATAAAAAAATTTTTTTATCTATTTTGTTACTGAATACTAGTATGCTACACCTTGATAAATATTTCTATAATGATGTTATTTCTGCTGTACAAGACCCACACATAAATATGCAATTAACCAATCATTTTCTTCTTACCCCAGCGTAGATAATCTGGAGAAGTAATAAGAATCAGAATCACAAGTATCTTTCTTTGGATCCAAAATCACCAATAAGATAGTACTGCTGTACTTTTATGGATTTCCTATGTATATATTTTTTTAAACTTAATGGCACACATCCTTCACTTATAATTTCAAAATTTTTTAAGTGTCTACTTTTTTAAAAATGTGGGTTTTTTTTTTTTTTTTTTTGTATACAGGACTTTTAAAGTGCTTTTGTTGGAGACTGGCACTGTGGCATAGTGGGTTAACGCCCTGGCCTGAAGTGCCGGCATCCCATATGGGCACGGGTTCTAGTCCCGGCTGCTCCTCTTCTGATCCAGCTCTCTGCACCCGTGTGGGAGACCCGGAAGAAGTTCCTGACTCCTAGCTTTAAAAATAAATAAATCTTTATTTTTATTTATTTATTTTTGTGACAGGCAGAGCGGACAGTGTGAGAGAGAGACAGAGAGAAAGGTCTTCCTTTGCTGTTGGTTCACCCTCCAATGGCTGCCACGGCCGGCGCGCTGCGACTGGCGCACCACGCTGATCGGATGGCAGGAGCTAGGTGCTTCTCCTGGTCAATCATGGGGTGCAGGGCCCAAGCACTTGGGCCATCCTTCACTGCACTCCCTGGCCTACAGCAGAGAGCTGGCCTGGAAGAGGGGCAACCGGGACAGAATCCGGCGCCCTGACCGGGACTAGAACCCGGTGTGCCGGCGCCGCAGATTAGCCTAGTGAGTCACAGCTCCAGCCTTCAAAGTAAGTTTTACAGTCCTGTAAGAGTCCAGGTTAGCACTTGGGCCATCCTCCACTGCCTTCCCGGGCTACAGCAGAGAGCTGGACTGGAAGAGGAGCAACTGGGACAGAATCCGGTGCCCCAGCCAGGACTAGAACCCGGAGTGCCAGCAACGCAGGCAGAGGATTAGCCTGTTGAGCCGTGGAGCCAGCCAAGATTTTCTTTTATGATTTATTTATTGGAAAGACAGAGTGACAGAGAGGGAGAGAGATACAGAGATCTTCCATGTCCTGATTCACTCCCCAAATGCTCGCAATGGCCCAGGGCTGGGCTAGGCCAAAGCCAGGAAGCCCGGAACTCTGTCCACGTCCCCCATGTGGGTGACAGGGGCCCACGTTCTGTTTTCCCAGCTGCATTAAAAGGGAACTGCAAAGGAAGTGAAGCAGTCTGGACATGAATCAGCCCTCTGGTGAGGAGATGCAGGCATCCCTTAGAGGTGGCTTAACTCACTGTACCAAAATGCAGCCCCTTGTTTTTTATTTTTTTTTATTCCTTTTTAAGATTTACTTATTGGGGCCAGCGCAATTGGGGCTGTAGTGCAGCAGGTTAACACCCTGGCCTGAAGCACTGGCATCCCGTAGGGGCACTGGTTCGAAACCCAGCTGCTCCACTTCCAATTCAGCTCTCTGCTGTGGCCTGGGAAAGCAGTAGAAGATGGCCCAAGCCCTTGGGCCCCTGCACCCGTGTGGGAGACCTGGAAGAAGCTCCTGGTGCCTGACTTTGGATCGGCGTAGCTCCAGCTGTTGCGGCCAGTTGGGGAGTGAACCATCGAATGGAAGTCCTCTCTCTTTCTCTGCCTCTCCTCTCTCTGTGTAACTCTGACTTTCAAATAAATAAATAAATCTTTAAAAAAGAAAAGATTTACTTATTTACTTGAAAGCCAGAGTTACAGAGATATAAGATGAAACAGAGAGACAGAGACAGAGATAAGGAAAGACAGACAGACAAATTTTCCCAAATGGCCACAACAGCCAGAGCTGGGCAAGGCCAAAGCCTAGAGCCAAAAACTTCATACAGATTTTCCATGTGGGTGCAGAGGCCTGAGTATCTGGGTGCTTTCCCAGGCACATGTGCAAGGAGGTAGATTGGAAGTGAAGTAGCTAAGACATGAACCTGCATCTATATGGGATGCTGCCATTGCAGGCAGTGGCTTAATCCTCTGTGCCACAGCTGTGGCCCCTCACATTTAATTTTTGTACTATTTTTGATATTAACTTTAGGTTTGTTTTCATATCTTTTATCATTGGGTGTTGGATTTTGTCAAATGCTTTTTCTGTGTCTATTAAGATGATCAAATGGCTTTAGTTTCTTGTTCTAGTACTAAGAAAAAAATACATCGATTTTCAAATGTCACAACAATCTTGTATTTTTAAAATAACTTCTTTGGGCCAGCGCTGCGGCTCACTAGGCTAACCCTCCGCCTGCGGTGCTGGCACCCCAAGTTCTAGTCCCATTTGGGGTGCTGGATTCTGTCCCTGTTGCTCCTCTTCCAGTCCAGCTCTCTGCTGTGGCCCGTGTGCAGTGGAGGATGGCCCAAGTGGTTGGGCCCTGCACCCACATGGGAGACCAGGAGGAAGCACCTGGCTCCTGGCTTCGGATTGGTGCGCCATTTGGGGGTGAACCAACAGAAGGAAGACCTTTCTCTCTGTCTCTCACTGTCTAACTCTGCCTGTAAAAATAAATAAAAATTTTAAAAAAAAGAATAACTTCTTTGGTCCTTTTTATGTATTGTTAGATAGCATTCATTTAAAAGTTATTAAGAATTCCTGGGCCAGCATTGTGGTATGGTGGCATTCTGTATGGGTGCCAGTTCGTGTCCCAGCTGCTCCAATTCTGATCCAGCTCCCTGATAATGCACCTGGGAAAACAGCAGAGATGGCCCAAGTGCTTTGGGCACCTATGGGAGACCTGGAGGGAGCTCCTGGCTACTAGCTTCAGCCTGGCCTGCCTTGCATTGGGGCCATTTGCGGAGTGAACTAATGGATGGAAGGTCTCTCTTTGTCTCTCCCTTTCTCTGTAACTCTAGCTTTCAAGTGAATAAATCTTCAAAAAAAATTTCCCATCTTTTTCATGGGAGATATTGTTCAGTAATTTTTTTCTTTTTAAAATTAATTCATTTTACTTGAAAATCAGAGTTACACAGAGAGAGAAGGAAAGGCAGAGAAAGAGAGAGAGATCCATCCAATGGTTCACTCCCCAACTGGCCACAATGGCTGGAGCTGCGCCAGTCCGAAGCCAGGAGCCAGGAGCTTCTTCTGGGTCTCCCATGTGGGTGCAGGGGCCCAAGGGCTTGGGCCATCTTCTACTGCTTTCCCAGGCCATAGCAGAGAGCTAGATAGGAAGTGGAGCAGCTGGGACTTGAACTGCATCCATATGGGATGCCGGCACTTGCAGGCAGCAGCTTTAAATGCTACACCATTGCAGCGGCCCCCAGTTTTCTCTTATAAGGTTTTTTCTGTTGTTTATGTCAGAGTAATTCAGGCCTCATAAATTGAGTTGAAAAGTATAACCTTTCTCTTAAGATTTTTGGAAGATTCCTTTTTAAATGTTTGGTAGAATTTACCAGGAAACCATTTGAACCTAGAGTTGTCTTTGTCATAGCTTTCTTATTTTTATTTTTTTAAGATTTATTTGTTTAGTCTTTTGTTTATTTATCTGAAAGGCAGAGTTACAGAGAGGCGCTCAAAAGACAAAGAGAACACGAGCACTCTAAAGGAAGAGACAGAGAACATGTGAGTAAGAGTGTTCTTCCATCTGCTGGTTCAGTTCAATCCAGGTCTCTGCCTGGGTTCAGGGACCAAGTACTTGAGCCTTCTGCTGCTGCTTTTCCAGGTGCATCAGCAGGGAGCTAGTTGGGAGGTACAGCAGCAGAGACTAGAGCCGACGCTCATGTGGTATGTTACTGTCAGAGCTAGTAAGTTAACCTGCTGGACCCCCTCCCTTGACAAATTCAATTTCATGATTAGACATCAAGCTATTCAGATTATCTATTTCTTATTGAGTGAGCTTTAGTAATTTGTGTTTTCCAAAGGAATTTATTCATCTAAATTGCCAAGTTTATTGGCATGTTGTCTATAAATATTCCCTTATTAACATGTTATTGGTGCTGGCACTATGGTGTAGCGGGGTAAGCCTCCATCTGCTGGGCCAGCATCCCATATGGGCACCAGTTCAAGTCCTGGCTGCTCCACTTCTGACCCAGCCCCCTGCTAATGTTCTGGGAAATCAGCAGAAAATGGCGCAAGTCTTTGGACCCCTGCACCCATGTAGGAGACCTGGAAGAAGCTCCTGGCTCCTAAATTCGGATGGGCCCAGCTCTAGCTGTTGCAACCATTTGAGGAATGAACCAGCAGATGGAAGACCTCTCTCTGTCTCTCCTTCTCTCTGTAATTTTGCCTCTCAAATGAATAAAATGTTTTTTTAAAATATGTTATTTTTAAAAATATGTTATTTTGGGGGCCAGTGCTGTGGTACAGCAGGTTAAAGCCCCAGCCTACAACTCCAGCATCTGGGCTGTGGAATAGCAGGTAAAGCCGCTGCCTGCAGTGCCAGCATCCCATATGGACACCAGTTCAAGTCCCGGCTGCTCCACTTCCAAACCAGCTCTCTGCTATGGCCTGGGAAAGCAGAGGATGGCTGAAGTCCTTGGTCCCCTACACCCACGTGGGAGACCCAGAAGAAGCTCCTGGCTCCTGGCTTCAGATTGGCTCAGTTCCGGCCATTGCAGCCAAATAGGGGGTGAACTAGAAGATGGAAGGCCTCTTTCTGTCTGTACCTCTCTGTAATTGTCTTTTTTTTTTTAAAGATTTATTTATTTTATTTGAAAGTCAGAGTTACAGAGAGAGAGGAGAGGCAGAGAGAGAGAGAGAGAGAGAGAGAGAGAGAGAGGTCTTTCATCTGATGGTTCACTCCCCAAATGGCCGCAATGGCCGGAGTTGCGCTGATCCGAAGCCAGGAGCCAGGAGCTTCTTCCAGGTCTCCCACACAGGTGCAGGGGCCCAAGTGGGCCATCTTCCACTGCTTTCCTGGGCCATAGCAGAGAGCTATGGGATATGGACATTCTAAGCAATGAATTAACTGCTGCACCAAATGCCTGTCTCCTCTTTTCTTTTAAAAATTTTTTTGTTTACTTTCATTTTGCTTAAAGGCAGAGTGACTAATAGATCTTCCATATACTGGTTAACCCCTCAAATGCCCACAACAGCCAGGGTGGAGCCAAGCTGGATTTCATTAACCATACCCATATGCATGTAAGTCTACAAATTGCAGGTTTGTTATTTGTTTATGTGTGCTTATTTTATAAACTGAGTGTATTTTTGTCCCCATCAAAACCTTGTTTATTAACAAGAAAGGGGAAAATGGCTAGTGGGTAGGAAACCATCTGCCTGCTCAGCTGCTTGCTGCCCTTGTTTCCCAGAAGGCAATCAGGATCTCCTACTTGGGTGGCAGGGACCCAAGTACTTGAGCCATTACTTGCTGCTTCCAGAGTGCACATTAGCAGGAAGCTCGAATCAGAAAGAGAGCCAGGGGGATGATGTGGTGGAACGACAGGATATAAGCTGTCACCTGCAAAAGCCAACATCCCATAAAGGAGCATGGTACAAGTCCTGGCTGCTCTGCTTCTGATGGTTCACTCCCCAACTGGCGGCAACGGCTGGAGCTGTGCTGATCTGAAGCCAGGAGCTTCTTCCGGGTCTCCCATGCAGGTGCAGGGGCCCAAGGGCTTGGGCCATCCTCTGCTGTTTTCCCAGGCAATAGCAGAGAACTGGATCGGAAGTGGAGCAGCTTGGTCTCGAACCAGCACCCAAATGTTAACCTGCTCCACAGAGCCAGCCCCTGCTCTGCTTCCTATCCAGCTCCCTGATAATGTGTGTGGGAAGGCAGCAGATGGTGGACTAGCAAATCCCCCCAGGAAGAAAAACAGGTAGATTGTAGAATTCATTGCTTTCCTTCTCCAGATTCCTTGCTGCTTTTGTCTAATGTCTAGAAACAATTGTTTCAAACTTGTGGCTGAGTTTCCTTACAGCTGGAACACTGGTCTGGTCAGTTACTTCCCTCATGGCCCAGAAGTAAATTCTTGCTTATTTTCTATAATGTCTTCTTCATTTAAAATTACATGCAATGTGGAAGATGCCCAAAGCCCTTGGGCCCTATACCCACATGGGAGACCCAGAAGAAGCTTCTGGCTCCTGGCTTCGGATCAGCACAGCTCTGGTTGTTGCTGGCAATTGGGGAGTGAACTAATGGATGGAAGTTCTTTCTCTCTTGTTGTTCTCTCGCTGCACCTCCAGGTCTTCCACACAGGTGAAGCGGTCCAAAGACATGGGCCATCTTCTACTGCTTTCCCAGGCCATAGTAGGGAGCTGGATCGGAAGTGGAGCAGCCGGGTCTCGAACTGGCACCCATATGGGATGCTGGCACTGCAGGCGCCGCTTTAGCAGCTACACTACAGCGTCAATCCCTTGGCTTCACTTCTAATTCCAGCTTCCTATTAATGCAGATCGTGAGGAGCAACAAGTGATGGCTCAAGTACTTGGGTCCCTGCCACCATATGGGAAACTAGATTTAATTCCAGGATCATGGCCTCTGCTTGTCCCAAGTTGTAGATGTTGCAAGAATTTGGGGACTCAACCAGTGGTGGGAGCTCTCTCTTTTTGCTTCCTCTCTGTCTCTCTGCCTTTCAAATAAAATAAAAATAATATTTTTAAATTTAAAAAGTAGTTGGTTTAGTAAACAGTTTAGAAATGGCTCGGGGTCAGGGCCAGCACTGTGGCGCAGTGGGTTAAAGCCCCAGCCTGCAGCACCAGAATCCCATGTGGGTACCAGTTCGAGTCCCAGCTGCTCCACTTCCAATCCTGCTCTCTGCTATGGCCTGGGAAAGCAGTAGAAGATGGCCCAAATCCTTGGGCCCCTGCACCTGTGTGGGAGACCTGGAAGAAGCTCCTGGCTCCTGGCTTCGGATTGGTGCAGCTCCCGGCATTGTAGTCATTTGGGGAGTGAACCAGCGGAATGGAAGGCCTCTCTCTCTCTCTGCCTCTACTTCTCTTTGTAACTGTGTCTTTCAAATAAATAAAATAAGTCTCTAAAAAAAAAAAAAGAAATAAGAAATGACTCAGGGTCAGCACTGTGGCACAGCGGGTTAACGCCCTGGTCTGAAGTGCCAGCATCCCATATGGGCACTGGTTCAAGACCTGGATGCTCCACTTCCAATCTAGCTTTCTGCTATGGCCTAGGAAAGTAGTAGGAGATGGCCCAAGTCCTTGGGCCCCTGTACCCATTTCAGATACCTGGAAGAAGCTCCTGGCTCCTGGCTTCAGACTGGCATAGCTCCAGCGGTTGTGGCCAACTGTGGAGTGAACCATCGGACGGAAGACCTCTCTGTCTCTGCCTCTCCTCTCTTGTGCAATTCTGACTTTCAAATACATAAATAAATCTTTTAAAAAAAAAAAAGAAAGAAAGAAATGGCTCTCCAGGGCCAGCATTCTGGCGTAGCTGGTTAAGCTGCCACCGTGATACTGCATCCCATCCAGACCCAGCTGCTCCACTTCCAGTGCACCTGGGAAAGCAGCAGATGGTTCAAGTGCATGGGCCCCTGTTCCCATGTGGGAGGACTGGAAGAAGTTCTAGTCTCCTAGCTTCTGCTTGGCACAGCCCCAGGCATTGCAGCCATTTAGGGAGTGAACCAATGGATGGAAGATCTATCATGCTCTATTTGTCTCTCCCTTTCTCTCTGTATCTCTGCCTTTCAAATAAAAAAATAATAATAAATCTTTTTTAAAAAAGGGCTTTCCCATGAAAGGAGATTTTTTTTTTTTTTTTGACAAGCAGAGTGGACAGTGAGAGAGAGAGACAGAGAGAAAGGTCTTCCTTTGCCGTTGGTTCACCCTCCAATGGCTGCCGCGGATGGCGCACTGCGGCCGGCGCACCGCGCTGATCCGATGGCAGGAGCCAGGTGCTAGGTGCTTTTTCCTGGTCTCCCATGGGGTGCAGGGCCCAAGCACCCGGGCCATCCTCCACTGCACTCCCTGGCCACAGCAGAGGGCTGGCCTGGAAGAGGGGCAACCGGGACAGAATCCGGCGCCCCGACCAGGACTAGAACCTGGTGTGCCGGCGCCACAAGGCGGAGGATTAGCCTGTTGAGCCACGGCGCCGGCCGAAAGGAGAATTTTACTTGAAAAGCAAATCATAGTTTTCTGGTTTGGTACATACGATTCTTGCTGCAGACGTGTTGCATGGCCCAAACTGCCCATAGCTGGACTCCAGGTGTTGTAAAACAGCCAAGTAATGGGAAAAATGGATTAAAGGACCTAAAGGTTTAAAAGAAAAGAATCAAGGTTATATCCTATATTTAGCATAATTTTCTAAAGCAGCAATTATCCGAAGATCTTCATTTCAGAAATTTCATCCTACTATTTGTAAATTAATATAAATAAGCTATAGGATATCTTTTCTTTGTTTTAACCATTTCAGAAAGGGCTATATTCAGGCATGTCTTGGTAGAAGATGGAAGGTGATTAGAACATAGAACTAGGGCCAGCGCTGTGGCAAAGTTAAGCCTCTGCCTGTGGTGCCAGCATCCCATCTGGGCACTGGTTCAAGTCCCAGACCTCCTCCTTGCTGATGGCTTAGAAAGGAAGCAGAGAATTGCCTAGGTGCTTGGACCCTTGCACTCACGAGGGATACCTGGCTCCTGGCTTTGGCCTGGCCCAGCCCTAGCCATTGTGGCCATCTGGGAAGTGAATCAGCAGATGGAAGGTCTCTCTCTCCCCCTCCCCCCTTATTTGCCTTTCAAATACATAAGTAAATAATCTTTAAAAAAGGATTAATTGGACTATTTAAAAAAACAGAACTAAAATAAAACATTTTTCAAAAGCATTTTTCTGGCCGGCACCGTTGGCTCAACAGGCTAATCCTCCGCCTTATGGCGCCGGCACACGGGGTTCTAGTCCCGGTCAGGGCACCAGATTCTGTCCCGGTTGCCCCTCTTCCAGGCCAGCTCTCTGCTGTGGCCAGGGAGTGCAGTGGAGGATGGCCCAAGCGTTTGGGCCCTGTACCCCATGGGAGACCAGGAGAAGCACCTGGCTCCTGCCATCGGATCAGCGTGGTGCACCGGCCGCAGCACGCCGGCCGTGGCAGCCATTGGAGGGTGAACCAACGGCAAAGGAAGACCTTTCTTTCTGTCTCTCTCTCTCACTGTCCACTCTGCCTGTCAAAAGTAAAAAATTAAAAAAATTTTTTCTGATCTAAAATACACAATTTGAAGACTAAAAGAGTTTGGAAACTAAGATATGGAGAAGATAAATGATAACTAACTAGTAGAACACCATGTTCTAATGGTCTGAACAGAAACAGTAGAACATAAGTTGGTGAAAGAAAAAATGTTGACACCACTAGCTTTTATGTGGCGGACAACAAAAATAGGTTGTAATAAAATTAACTGTGCAGCAACTGGGATATTTGGGATAATCACTCGGCTATCCAGTCACCTAATTGTCTTAAATTGTGTTAGGCATCCAGTATACACTTTAATCAATTATTGTAAATTGTTTTACCAAACAAAGGTGTGCCACGTTAGTTCCTTTAGTTTTTTTTTTAAAGGTTTATTTATTTATTTATTTGAAAGTCAGAGTTACACAGAGAGAGGAGAGGCAGAGAGAGAGAGGTCTTCCATCCATCGGTTCACTCCCTAATTGGCCACAATGGCCAGTGCTCTACCGATCTGAAGCCAGGAGCTTCTTCTGGGTCTCCCACATGGGTGCAGAGCCCCAAGGACTTGGGCCATCTTCTACTGCTTTTCCAGGCCATAGGAGAGAGCTGGATCGGAAGTGGAGCAGCCGGGAATCAAACCAGCACCCCTTATGGGATGCCGGCACTGCAGGCAGCAGCTTTACTCACTACGCCACAGTGCTGGCCCCAGTTCTTTTAGTATTATGACAGTGTTTTAGACTTCCCTACAGCAATACCTTGTTTTCTGTTCCTAAAATCTCCTGCCGCTACTTATCTTTAAAAATTCAGCTCAAAACTCACTCCCTATGGAGGCTCTGTCATTTTCCAATGTAATTTAAATGCTTTCATCTTTAATTTCATACCATTTATGCAAATCAAGTATAATGATGAATTAAATCTGATTCACAATCCATCTCCCTCTCAAGGGTATAAAACATCTGTGTCTAGGCACCAAGTCTCTCTCTGTCTCTTTTTAAGTAAGTTTTCATGTATTAATATGAAAGGCACAGTGAGAGAGTAAGAAAGAGAGAGAAAGGGAGAGAAATGCCTACGACAGCTAGGGCGGACTAGGTTGAAGACATGAGTCAGTAACTCCGTCTGGGTCTCTCATGTGGGTGGCAGAAATCCAAGGATTTTGCCATCATCTGCTGCCTCCTGGGCACATTAGTAGGAAGGAAGCTGTACTAGCAGTGGAGATTGGACTCAATCCCAGTTTTTCTGATAAGGGATGCAGGTGTCCTGACTGGCAGCTTAACCCGCTGCACCACAACACCCAGTCCTCTTGTTCATCTTTGATTTGAAGAACATGGAACAAATCCCTGACACTGTCTTCTGTAAACATGGAATGGAGGAAGGAGTGATGAATGATAAAAGGTCAGAAAAAATAAAAGTGATTCACTTCTTGCAAAGCTAGAACTAGGCTGCCACCTGCAGTGCCAGCACCCCTCATGAGCTCTGGTTCAAGTCCCACCTGCTCACTTCCCATCCAGCTCCCTGCTAGAGTGCTTGGAAGAGCAATGGAAGATGGCCCAAGTACTTGGGCCCCTGCACTCATATGGCAGACCTAGAAGAAGCTCCTGGCTCCAGGCTTCCGGTCAGCCCATCTCTGGCCATTGTGGCCATTTGGGGAGTGAACCAGTGGATGGAAGATATCTCTCTCTCTCTCTCTCTCTCTCTCTCCCTCCCTCCCTCCCTCCCTCCCTCCTCTTTCTGTAATTCTGCCTTTCAAATAAAATAAATAAATCTTTTAAAAAAAACTGTGCCGTCCCCTCCCCCCCCCAATTAAACAGAACTAGAAGTGTGCATTTGACCTAGCATTTAAGATGTTCCTGGCTTCAGCCTGGCCCAGCCCTGGCTGTTGCAGGCATTTGGGGACTGTATCTCTCTACCTTTCAAATGAAAATAAATTTAAAAAAAGTAAAGCCAGAACTAAGGTAGGTAGGTGCCTGAGGAAAAAAATCATACATCTAGCAGAAATAATCTCAAGGCAAAAAAAAAAAATGAGCAGGTTACAAGTTTAATATTAATTAGCATGTTGATTACCTGTATGCTACCATCTCACAGTCTGGAGTTGGCCATTTCAAAATAGCTGAATGCTGGAAGACAACAAGACACATAGGAGAGGATTAGAATACTTATTTAGCATAGTTTTATTATAAGACTTTGACAGTTTAACCATTATGAATGTTGTTTGAATGCTTCCAAAAAATACCAGATGACCCTACCAAATCATCCAGGAGAGAATTTCTCTGGCTGTGGCTCAGTGTCCAAGCTTGTTCACCTCGGGATATTAAGTGGGCAATTATTCCAGCTGCAAAGTAGCTGACTTCCACCTCCACACTGTGCAGCAGACTGCTGATGTGGTCTATAAAGTCCTTCCACATGAGTTCCGAGTGCAGCTCTTGTACTTCAGCTATATTGTTCTGGAAAGGAGAAGATACAAAAATTAAGTAGGTGATGCCCTGCAGCAGCACATCTGGCTGCAAAATTAAGCTATATAGTTCACGGCTGACAGAACTCTTCAGACACTGGACAGCAAGCAATGCCAGAAGGGAACCCCTGGGAAAAAGTATTCCAATAAATTGCTGTTTCCAGCTTGCAGTAAGGGTCAGGGGAATCTAAAGAGAAGCTGACAGCTTTCCTGAGTTGAGACAGAAGAGCATAGTGCAGGGTGGCCAAACAGCAAAACTGGGTAGAACAAAGTACTCGAAAGGGAAAATTCCAGGAAGAGAGAAAGAAGAACAGACAAACAGAAACAGACTGTGCAGGAGTTGCCCCAGCTTGTTGACTGAGAAGTGATAAGAGATTGGGTGAAACTCCTTGAATCCTGGAGAAAAATCACCAGAAACCAGTACAACAAATCACCACTCCAGTCATGCAGAGTTAGGGATCGTTGACATTCCCACCAGTCAGAGTGAAGAGCTCTCAAAATAAGCAGAGCATTTGATGGTAGTGGGCCTAAGTTATCTGTTAGCCCTAGGGTAAAAGCTTATCTGAAACCACTTTAACAAGGCAGATAAACAAGCTTCAAAAGGAATAACTTGATCTGCAACTTAACTGCATGCCAGAGCCAAGTATGAAACTACATAGAGGAAAACAGTGAAATCCAGGGATCACCACTGAAAATGTCACAGTGACTAACAACGAATCAAAAATCAGCAGGTATTCAAAGAGGTAGGACAATTATTCATAACCAGGAGAAAAAGCAATCAATAGAAATGACAGAGATAACAGAATGAGTCAGACTTAAAACAGCAATTATAATTGTTATAAATGATTCATCAACAGATGAATGAATATTATTTATATTTATATTATTAATATAAAAAAGAAAAATTCTGTCATTAACAACAAAATGTATGGAATTGAAGGTATTGTATTAAGTGAAATAAGCCAAAGAAAGAAAGACAGGTACCACATGTTCTGCCTTATATGTGGAAGCTGACAGAAAAAAAAATCTGAACATAGAATAGGGATCACCAGAGGCTAGGAAGAATTGGTGGGGAGTGGGGGATAGAGGTTGGATAATGGGTACCAAACTGCAGTTCAATAGAAGGAATAATTTCTAGTGTTCTACAGCACAGTGGGGTGACTATAGTTCACTAATTCATTTTATATTTTGTGAAGAACTAGAATAGAAGAACTCAAAATTCCAAACATAAAGTAATGATAAGAAAACAGAAATGCTAATTACTCTGACCATTGCATGCTATACACGTGTGGAAATGTCGCACTGTACCCAATAAATATATACAATGTACCCAATAAATATTACAAGTTAAAAAGTAAAAATATATTTTAAAATATGACTCAGAATGAAATGAAAACATAAGCATTAGGAGAGAAAATGAAGACCTAAGGAAGACCTAAATGTAATTTCTAGAAATTAAAAAAACTACAATAGTTGAAATACAAAATATACTAAACAAACAATAGAAGATGAACTGCTGAAGGAAAATTAAACAACAAAGCAATAGAAAACAACCAGACTATGTAGAGAAAGAAAAGACTAGGAAAAGTCAGTAAATGTCTCCTGTGATCATGAGATAGTATCAAACATTTCAACACAACTGGAGTTCCAGAAGGAATGGAAATGGAAAGATACTGGATGCAATAATGGCCAAAATGTTTCCAATTTTGATGAAAATTATAAAACCAGGGGTGGGTATTAACAGTGCCATGGGTTAAACTGGTTGGGATACCCACATCCCGTACTGGAGTGCCATTTGGAGTACCAGCTTCTCCACTTCCAATCCAGCTTCCTGCTCATGTGCCTAGGAAGGCAGCAGATAAAGGCCTAAGTACTTGGGCCCCGGACATCCACGTGGGAGAGGCAGATGGAGTTGCTGGCTCTTGGCTTTGGCTTGGCCCAGCTCCCTCTATCATGGGTATTTGGGGAATGAACTGGCAGATGGAATATCTGTGTTTCTCTGTCACTCTGCCTTTCATATAAGTAAATGAATAAATATTTAAAAAATCAGAAAACTAAAACAGAAAAAATGCCTACTTAGATTTCAGTAGCCAAGCAAAAATCTATCTTTTGAAAACAAAAGCAGTATAAAAGACTTTTTTAGACAAACAGATCCTGACTGAAAATGAATCACTAGCATATCCTTCAGAATGAGAAATGAGGAGGAAAAACAGTATGATAAATAGGTAGGTAAATATGAATATGAGTTTCTCATTTAATTTTTTAAATTTCTTTTATTTATTTGAGAGACTCCCATCTGCTGGTTGACTTCCCAGATGCCCATAACAGCTGGGGCTGGGCCAGGAGCTAAGAACGCAATCCAGTCTCCTACATGACAACAGAGGCCCAATTATTTCAGCCATCATCTGCTGCCTCCCAGGGCACATTAGTAAGATGCTGGAATCAAGAGCTGAGCCAGGACTTCAAAACCAGGCTCTCTGGAATGGGATGCAGGCACCCCAAATAGTGTCTTACTGCTAGCCCATATACTTGTCCATCATGAATTTCTCGTGTTTAAGTCTATTTAGGGGCAGGCATGTGGCCCCACAGTAAAGATGCCTGTATCCACATCAGAGTGTCTGGGTTTGATATTTGGATCTGCTCCTAATTTCAGCTTCTTGACAATGCAGGTGTTGGGAGGCATCAAGTCATTGCTGAAGTGATCAGGTTTCTGCCATCTGGGCAACTTAGATTGAGTTACTAGCAGCCAGATGCAGCCTGGCATACCCTAGGTGCTGCAGGCATTTGGAGAGTGAACCAGTAGATTAGACTTTTGTCTCATCTCTTTTCATCTCTGTCTCTCTGCCTCTCAAATTAAATCTATGTAGTGGAGGATTGCTGAAGGTTACTGTTTGGCCAAGAAAGATTAAAAGCACCTAGAATTACACTTGTGACTGAAACAGTTGAAAAAAAGAAAGAAAGAAACATCAGTTTACAAGGTATTGCATATTGGGCAATAAAGGTCAGTGACCCTCAGGGATAGCAAACAGTGAGAGAGTTTTTAGGCTACCGTGAGAGAGGTTCTAGGCTATGGCACAGGGATTTGGGACTGAAGAAGAGCCCAGTGGACCTACAGAGAGATGGAGTTCAGAGTTCACAGAAGCTAATGCAATTCATGGAACAGAATCCCAAGAAGAAGCTCAACTGCATTCAAAGAGAGAATACAGAGATCTATATTGAATGGTCCCACTCCATTCAGCAGAATGGTTATCAGAACATGAGCATGAACAAACTACCCGAGGGCAGAAAAGAACCATTAAAAAAAGATTTCAGGGCCAGCGCCGAGGCTCACTAGGCTAATCCTCCACCTGCGGCACCGGCACACCGGGTTCTAGTCCCGGTCGGGGCGCCGGATTCTGTCCCGGTTGCCCCTCTTCCAGGCCAGCTCTCTGCTGTGGCCCGGGAGTGCAGTGGAGGATGGCCCAAGTGCTTGGGCTCTGCACCCCATGGGAGACCAGGATAAACACCTGGCTCCTGACATCGGATCAGCGCAGTGCGCCGGCCACGGCGGCCATTGGAGGGTGAACCAACGGCAAAGGAAGACCTTTCTCTCTGTCTCTCTCTCTCTCACTGTCCACTCTGCCTGTCAAAAAAAAAAAAAAAAGATTCCAGAAAAGTGTCCAGTGCTCACACAGGGCTAAGAATAATGCCTATTCTCCCCAACCAGTACAAAAAAGCTCTATTCACAATGCAACATGTATAGAACTCAGGAAGTTCTTAATTCAGTCGTAGAAAATAATTAATCCTAGACTGATCACTACTCTAGAACCTCCTAATAATTCATAAAAATAAGAACCAAAGTTATCAATTTTTTAAAAGTAAGTTAATTGCATTCCAGAACAAAATCCAAGGATATTTGCAAGAAAACAAAAATACCTCGGAAACCAAGAAGGTAAAATTCACAATGTCTGGCATCCAATCAAAAGCTACAAGTAGAGCCGGCGCCACAGCTCACTTGGCTAATCCTCCGCCTGCGGTGCCAGCACCCTGGATTCCAATCCCAGTTGCTCCTCTTCCAGTCCAGCCCTCTGCTGTGGACCGGGAAGGCAGTGGAGGATGGCCCAAGTGCTTAGGCCCTGCACCCGCATGGGAGACCAGGAGGAAGCACCTGGCTTCTGGCTTCGGATCGGCGCAGCGCGCCAGCCATAGCTGCCATATGGGGGTGAACCAACGGAAAAGGAAGACCTTTCTCTCTGTCTCTCTCTCTGTCTAACTCTGCCTGCCAAAAAAAAAAAAAAAAAACACACACACACACACAAAACTATAAGTAGCAAAAAAATTGTAAGTCTTATAGCTGATAGGATGTGATATCCACAATAAAGAATTTCCGGGCCGGCGCCGTGGCTCAACAGGCTAATCCTCCGCCTTGCGGCGCCGGCACACCGGGTTCTAGTCCCGGTCGGGGCGCCGGATTCTGTCCCGGTTGCCCCTCTCCCAGGCCAGCCCTCTGCTGTGGCCCGGGAGTGCAGTGGAGGATGGCCCAAGTGCTTGGGCCCTGCACCCCATGGGGAGACCAGGAAAAGCACCTAGCTCCTGGCTCCTGCCATCGGATGAGCGCGGTGCGCCGGCCGCAGTGCGCCGACCACGGCAGCCATTGGAGGGTGAACCAACGGCAAAGGAAGACCTTTCTCTCTGTCTCTCTCTCTCACTGTCCACTCTGCCTGTAAAAAAAAAAAAAAAAAAAAAAAAAGAATTTCCAACAACATCAAAACAATTCAGATTGATAAATGGCTTCAACAGATACTTATCTAAAGACGATACACACATAGCCAGTAAACACTTGGAAAGATGCTCAACATCACTAGTCATTAGAGAAATGCAAATCAAAACTACAGTGGGATGCTACCTCACACCCATTAGGATGATTAGTAGAAAAAACAAAGTGTTGGTGTAAGGCTGGAACCCTGTGCACTGCTGGTAGGAATGTGAAAATCGTATGGCAGATCCTGAGAAGATGAAAAATAGAATTGCATATTATACTCCAAAGAGTTGAAAGCAAAGTCTTGAAGAAGAGATGTTTGTACATGCATGAATGCCCCTAGCATTATTTTTCACACACTAGCTAAAATGTGGAAGCAACCCAAGTGTCCAACAATAGATGGATAAGCAAAATGGAATATTATTTGGCTTTAAAAAGGAAGAAACTTCTGGCATATGCTACAGTAAGGGATGAACCTTGTGGACATTACACTAAGTGAAATAAGGCAGTCACAAAAATTAAGACAATGTGTGCCTTCATTACCACGAGGGAGGTAGAGGAGTCAGAACCACAGATATAAGTGTTGGCCAGAGACTTGGGGAGTGGAAATGGGAGCTGTTACTTAATGAGCTCAGAGTTTCAGTTTTACAAGATGAAAAGACTGGGGGGGAATGTTGTGATGGCTGTGCAACATTACTGATATACTGAATTTCACTGACCTAAACACTTAAAAATAGTTAATATGGTAAATTTTTTTTGACAGGCAGAGTTAGACAGTGAGAGAGAGAGACAGAGAGAAAGGTCTTCGTTTTCTGTTGGTTCACCCCCCCAAATGGCCGCTACAGCCAGTGTTCTGCACAGATCCGAAGCCAGGAGCCAGGTGCTTCCTCCTGGTCTCCCATGCAGGTGCAGGGCCCAACCACTTGGGCCATCCTCCACTGCCATCCTGGGCCACAGCAGAGAGCTGGACTGAAGAGGGGCAACCAGGACAGAATCCGGCGCCCCAACCGGGACTAGAACCCAGTGTGCCAGCACCACAGGTGGAGGATTAGCTTAGTGAGCTGCGGCGCCAGCCAGGTAAATTTTATATATAATTTTGCCACAAGGAAAACATGATTCATAATGGGAATAGTCAATCATTTGAAATTGACCAGAACTGACATATATACTAAAGTTAGCAGAGAAGGATACTAAAATAGTTACAAGTTTATTTCATATATTCAAAAAGCAGGAACATGGAAAATACAGAAAATAGTATTGAAGGCACAGCACTGGAAAATATACAAGCCAAACATACAGGAAAAAAAAATTGAAAGAGCAGCAGTGAGCTATGGGACAGTTCCAAGCATCTTGTAATATAAAGGAAACCTGCCTTTTTTGTAGGTCCAAGCAGCTCAGTGAATCTCAAATACAGGAGACAGGAAGTTATAAAGACACATACATCATAATTAAAGTAGTCTAAATGTTGCTAATCTTAAATCTTAAAAGTTGGGGCTAGCTGAAACTGCTGCTCATATGGGATCCCAGCACCACCAGTGACGAGAGCTTAACCCACTGAGCCACAGGCTGACCCCAGTTATGACATTTTCTAATGAGGTCTTTGTTTTTTTTCCTGATTATAAAAATAAAACATGCTCAGTATCAAAAATACAAAGAAAAGCTGTATGAATTTAATTTTTCCTTTTTAATGTGGCAAAAACAGTATATATAATCTCTAGGACTACTTTCCAGTTACATGTTTTTCTAATGCCATTAAGTTTTCACAAATATTACAGAGTAGCTTTCAATGTATTGCCTCAGGTAGAAAATAAATACATTATGGTATTTTATATCTTACCAGAAGTCCTAGAACTTTCTGTTGAATGGATGACTCAGTTGGGAACGACTGTAAAAAGAAAGAAAACTTTTCACATAAAAAATCAAATGTAATAAATAAATGCTTAAATATAAGTAAATCAATGAATGTTGAACTGCAGGCTGAATTCCCATTCTAACCTCTAGGACCCTCATGAAGAGTTCCAGCCCTTGGTTTTCAATAAAGTGTCTGCAAGTGGTTGGGGATTCATCTGTGAGGTTCCAGAGTGCACTCAAAGTAAACTTCAACGTAGTGTCCACTGAATTTTGATTGGTTTTCTGCTTCACTATTTGTAGAAGTTGCTGAAAGAAGGAAAACAGAATTAATTTTTTCATTATTGAATTTTATAATTTATGACTATTGATAACCTGAGTCTAAGAGACTCAATCTCATGGCTTAAAGCCATTTCCCATAAATGTTTATTTAGTGCAACAGCCCTGTGTTGGATTTTTCTTTCCATAAGAAAAAAAATACAGGATTTCCATAAATTGATCTATATTGTTCTGATCATACCTACAATCTAATCACCTGTAAATAGCACTTAAAAGACAAAATGATTAAATGATTAAAGCTATGGAACAGTTATCCTAATCAGTTTATATATATATATATATATATATATATATAGTGTGTATATATATAGTGTATATATATATATATACTGTATATATATATATATATAGTGTGTATATATATATATATAAAAGACCCTAAGATTAATAAAAAATAACGGTTAGAGGGGCCGGCACTGTGGCACGATAGGTTAAGCTTCCACCTGTGGCACCAGCATCCCATACGGGTGCCTTTTCGAGTCCTGGCTGCTCTTCTTCCAGTCCAGCTCCCTGCTAATAGCCTGGGAAAAACAGCAGAAGATGGCTCAAATGTTTGGGCCCCTGCCACCATGTTGGAGACCAGAAAGAAGCCCCTGGCTCCTGGCTTTGACCTGGCCCAGTCCTGGCCATTGCAGCCATCTGGGGAGTGAACCGGCTGATGGAAGATGTCTCTCTGTCTGTAATCCTGAAATTCAAATAAATAAATCTAAGAAGAAGAAGAAGTTCCTACCTAGGCATTGTATCTGAACTCCTTCTCAAATCTTAAGTCTTTTTTTTTAAAAAAGGTTTATTTATTTATTGGAAATGCAGAGTTACAGAGAAGCAGAGAGAGAGAGAGAGAGAGAGAGAGCTGCCATCCACTGGTTCACTTCCAATGGCTGCAATGGCTGAAGCTGGTCCTATCCAAAGCCAAGAGGCGCTGCAGACAGCGGCTTTACCTGCTACACCACAACGCCAGTCCCAGCCCATGCTTTCTTAACAAAAATTACAGAATTTTAAACTAGGCATGATCTGATTTTTATTTATTTAAATTAAACTTTCATTTACACATTTTCTTTGAAAGGCAGAGAGACAAAGAAATCTTCCATCCACTAGTTTACTTGCCAAATGGCCACAATAGCCATAATTGTGCCAGGCTGAAGATAGGGACATCTCATGCAGTGTCTTAATTACTGCCCTAAACACCCTCCCCAAAAGGAGTTTTTATTTTTTAATATACAATGTCAAGAGAAAGATAATACTGGCTGAAAACTATTAACAAATGAAGACCATCTAGTGTGGAACACAGCGAGTAGATGGTAGACTCACCCTGACAATGAAGAGCTCAGCACCAAGCTGTGCAGTTTGTTCAGTAGAAAGCTGTAAGCAAACATAAGACAAAGTCAGCGTCCAAGGAGTCACAGTGTGAGTTCACGGTCATTCCCTGTAAGGCTTCAAAGGTCAGGCTCAAATCTCTGATCAACCTGGAACTGTGAATTACGGAATGCAGCTTGAATGGGCAGGCAAGCAGAGAGGCTAGCTAATCTTTCTGGCACATCAATGTGTAGGAAAATAGTAATGAGTAACAGCTGCCTACAGAACATGCGGCAAGACTTCAGGTACCTTGGCAGCCAGGATGGAAATGATAGCAACTGCCATCCTTTGCATGTTTTGGTCCTCATGGTTGCAGAGCCACTGCATGACAAGCTTGGCTGCTTCAAACCTGGGAACACACAGAGGGTTCATGAATTAATCCTGGAGGCCAGGCATGGTTGCAGAGCTCCAGCCTGGTACTGACGCTACAACCTAGGTGAGAAGGAAAGGGAAAATCCCTCTTAACTGATAGAGAAAAACAATTATATTTCATGTTTTGGAGATGATGCCTTATTATTAATCCTGACAACATTCTGTAAAGAAGTAAGAATGTGATCAAAACTATAAGAATTTCAGAAATCCAATGAAAATTGTCTGGCACTTTATCTTCTAGAATTACTTTCTTTGTTTTGAAAGATATATTTATTTACTTGAAAGCCAGAGTGATGGAGTGGGGGAGGTGGGGTAGTAAGAGAAAGAGGAGAGAGAGATCGAGATCTCCCAACAACTGGCTCACTCCCCTTCCCCTAATTCCCACGATAACCAAAGCTGGGTCAGGCCAGAGCTAGGAGCCAGGAATTCCATCCATGTCCCCCATGTGGGTGAAGGGGGCCCAACCACTTAAGCCATCATCCGCAGCCTCCAAGGACACAAGAAACTGGATTGGAAGCACAGTAGACAGAACTCAAACTGGCATTCTGATATAGAATGTGGATATGATATGGGTGCCCCAAGCAAATATAAATTCTTCTTCTTCTTCTTCTTCTTTTTTTTTTTTTTAAGATTTATTTATTTGAAAGGGGTTGGGGGTAGAGAAAGAGATCTACCTCCACCGGCTCACTCCCAAATGGCTATGGCTGGACAAGGACTTGAACCATCTTCCGTTATTTTCTCAGGTGCATTAGAGGGAGTTGGATCAGAAGTGGAGCAGCCAGGAGTTGAATTGGTGCCCATATGGGATGTCGACATTGCAAGCCGCGACTTAACCCCTTATACCACAACACCAGCCCCATAAATACAAATTCTTATTCAAAGAGTTAGAGAAATGGGCCAGTCTGCTATCATGAATGTCACTTAATTAGAGAATTCAGGTTAGCAGTAAAATAGAGAAAGCAGGGGCAAATGCTCTGTTGTAGCAAGTTGGGCCGCCACCTGCAGCGCCGGCATCCCATACTGGCACCAGTTTGAGTTCCAGCTGGTCTCTTCTATCCAGCTCCTTGCTAATTTGCCTGGGGAAGCAGCTGAAGATGGCCCTTTGGGCTGCTGCAGCCACATGAGAGATCTGGAAGAAACTCCTGGCTTCAGTCTGGTCCAGTCTCGGCTGTTGTGGCATTTGGGGAGTGAATCAGCAGAGGGAAGACTTCTCTCTCTCTGTTAACTCTCTGTTAACAATTAGAGAAATTAGGGACCAGCACTGTGGAACAGTGGGTTAAGCACCACCTGCAAAGCCAGCATCCCATATCACTGATTCAAGTCCCAACTGTTCCACTTCTAATCCAGCTCCCTACTAAAGTGCCTGGGAAAGCAGTGTAAGAGGGCCCAACTGCTTGGGCCCCTGCACATATGTGGGAGACCTGAATGAGGCTCTTGGCTCCTGGACCAGCTCTGGCTGTTGCAGCCATCTGGGAGAGCGAACCAGTAGATGGAAACTCGCTCTTGCTCACTCTCTTTCTCTCTCTTCTCTTCCCCCTCTTCTTCTCTATAACTCTACCTTTGAAATAAATAAATTAATCTTTTTAAAAGTAGATTTAACAATTTATATAGCATCCCACGATTCTACCCCATCCATTTTTCACCAAGGATATTCTGAGTGGTGAGAAAAGACGCCATATGTTTTGCTCCATTTGAAGCTCCAGGGCTGCCACTTGCCTGTTAAATGGAACATCTTGAAGGATCCGGTCACTGCAAAGTGAAAGGAGGCAGTTCTTCTGTAACTGAAGATTCAAAGGGAGAAAAAAAAATCTTAGATAAAATACCACCTTGTTGTTACCTTTCAACCATAATTAGTCTACACAGAAAAGGCAGGCGACAGATAAAACACTAGTCACTTCTTACACCCTACATTCTACCCACTTACTGTTGAAAGACTGACTGTGCTGGACTCACATTAGTTTATTTGCATGCTTATATGTCCTTTCCATTAGGTGAAAAACAGGATACGATAATTCCTGCTGATTGCCATTTCTGGTGGCCTACAGTGTAACCTTTTTGTGTTTTGGAGATGAAGAGAGTAAGAAAAACAAAGGTTGAAAGCTTTGCCTGGGGTGGGACCATTAAGAATTTATTCCCTTGGCAGGCGCCACAACTCACGAGGCTAATCCTCCTCCTGTGGCGCCGGCACCCTGGGTTCTAGTCCCGGTTGGGGCACCTGATTCTGTCCTGGTTTTCTCCTCTTCCAGTCCAGCTCTCTGTTGTGGCCCGGGAAGGCAGTGGAGGATGGCCCAAGTGCTTAGGCCCTGCACCCACATGGGAGACCAGGAGAAGCACCTGGCTTCTGGCTTTGGATCGGTGCGGCGCACCTGCCATAGCGGACATTTGGGGGGTGAACCAACGGAAAAAGGAAGAGCTTTCTCTCTGTCTCTCTCTCTCTCACTAACTCTGCCTGTCAAAAAAAAAAAAAAAAAAAAAGAATTTACTCCCCTGGGCCCAGCGCCAAGGTATAGCAGTAAAGGCGCCACTTCAGTGCCAGCATCCCATACGGACACCGGTTCGAGTCCCAGCCACTCCACTTCCAATCCAGCTCTCTGCTATGGCTTGGGATAGCAGTGGAAGATGGCCCAGGTGCTTGGGCCCCTGCGCCCACGAGGGAGACCTGGAAGAAGCTCCTGGCTCCTGGCTTCAGATCAGCACAGCTGTGGCTATTGTAGCCATTTGGGGAGTGAATCAGCAAATGGAAGACCTACCTCTCTCTCTCTGTCTCTTTTTCTTTCTCTCTCTGGCTCTGCCTCTGTAACTCTGCATTTCAAATAAATAAATAAATCTTAAAAAAAAAAATTTATCCCATCCTGCTTTAAAGATAGAATGACTCAGAGCCGGCGCTATGGCGCAGTGGGTTAACGCCCTGGCCTGAAGAGCCAGCATCCCATATGGGCGCCGGTTCTAGTCCCTGCTGCTCCTCTTCCAATCCAGCTTTTTGCTATGGCCTGGGAAAGCAGTGGAAGATGGCCCAAGTCCTTGGGCACCTGCACCCGCGTGGGAGACCCAGAGGAAGCTCCTGGCTCCTGGCTTCAGATCGGCACAGCTCTGGCCGTTGCGGCTAACTGGGGAGTAAACCAGTGGACGGAAGACCTCTCTCTTTCTGCCTCTTCTCTCTCTGTGTAACCCTGACTTTCAAATAAATAAATAAATCTTAAAAAAAAAAAAAGATAGAATGACTCTAACCTAGAGGATACAGGGGGAGTGTATATAAAAATTATACATACATATGGGGTGCCATGTGATGTCTAAACTCATGTATGCAGTATTTAATGTTCAAATCAGAGTGTGTATATATATATATACACATTGTAATAATATTTATTTATTTATTTTGACAGGCAGAGTTAGTGAGAAAGAGAGAGAGTTATAGACAATGAGAGAGAGACAGAGAGAAAGGTCTTCCTTCTTTTGGTTCACTCCCCTAATGGCCACTATGGCCGGTGCTGTGCCAATCTGAAGCCAGGAACTGGGTGCTTCTTCCCGGTCTCCCATGCAGGTGCAGGGACCCAAGCACTTGGGCCATCCTCCACTGCCCTCCCAGGCCACAGCAGAGAGCTGGACTGGAAGAGGAGCAACCAGGACTAGAACCCGGGGTGCCGGCACCACAGGCGGATGATTAGCCAAGTGAGCCACAGCGACGGCCAATAATATATATATTATTGTATTATATATATACATAATACATAATAATATATGTATTATATATAATAATATATAATATATATATAACACTGTGAACTGTAGCCACCCAATTGTGCAGATACCAGAATATTTTTCTCCTGTCTTTTGGATGAAGTTTAGATCAGTGAGTAAAAATGGAAGTTAGTTATCAGCAGAGTCTAGGTACACCATCCTCACAGAAGAATCACTCGCATTAGTTCCATGAAACAAAATAAGAACTTTTAAGGTATAGATTTAAAAAAATATATATCATGTTAGAACTAGGGTATAGGGAGTTAAGCCACCATTTGCACATATCAGAGTGCTGGTTTGAGCCCTGGCTGCTCTGCTTCCAATATAGCTCTCTGCTAATGTGCTTGGGAAAACATCAAAAAATGTTACAAATACTTGGGCCCCTAGTGCCCACATGAGAGAAATAGAGTTCCTGCCTCCTGGCTTCAGCCTGGCTCATCCCTGGCTGTTGCAGCCATTTGGAGAGTAAACGAACAGATCTTTATTTCTCTGTCTTTCCCACTCTGTCACTCTTTCAAATAAATAAATCTTAAAAAAAGAAAGTCATGTTATATACTTATACTTTTAATTTGGAAAATGCCTTTATAAAAAGCTTTCTGTGTGGTTGGGAGATCTCTCTCTCTCTTTTAAAGATTTATTTATATATTTGAAAAGTCAGAGTTACACAGAGAGAGGAGAGGCAGAGAGAGAGAGAGGTCTTCTATCCACTGATTCACTCCCCAGTTGGCCACAAAGGCCGGAGCTGTGCTGATCCAAAGCCAGGAGCCAGGAGCTTCTTCTGGGTCTCCCATGTGGGTGCAGGGGCCTAAGGACTTGGGCCATCTTCTACTGCTTTCCCAGGCCATAGCAGGGAGCTGGATCGGAAGAGGAGCAGCCGGGACTAGAACCGGCACCCATATGGGATGCCAGCACTTCAGGCCAGGGCGTTAACCCGCTGTACCACAGCTCTGGAAGATCTCTTATCAAAAGACTATAAGGGAATAGAATGATAGAAGGCAAAACTCAGCTTAATGAGGGATATAAAGCTATTCAAGATGCAGAAAATCAGAAGAATAACATCCTATTTGTTTCATGAAAGATGTAGAGATTCTATAACAGAAGGAAAGGCATGGAAAAGACAGGGTAGTATTAAATCCCTGATGGATGACATTGGACAAGTCAGATACAAGTATAATTCATTAACAGGGTTTCTCAAAGGAGCTGGTGCTATGGTGAAACAGGTTAAACCTCTGCCTGTGACTGGCATCCCATATGAGTTCTGACTACTCCACTTATTTTTAAAAAAATTTTTTTAAAGATTTATTTTATTTATTTGAAAGAATTACAGAGAGAGGTAGAGAGAGAGAAATGTTCTCCATTTGCTGGTTCACTCCCCAAACGGCCACAACTGGAGCTGAGCCAATCCAAAGCCAGGAGCCAGGAGCCCTATCTGGGTCTCCCACGTGGGTGCAGGGGCCCAAGGATTCAGGCCATCCTCCACTGCTTTCCCAGGCCACAGCATGGAGCTGTATTGGAAGTAGAACAGCCAGGACTTGAACTGGTGCCTACGTGGGATGCTGGCGCTGTAGGCCAGGGCCTTAACCCACTGCACCACTTCTGATTTCTCTGGTAATGTCCAAGAATGGAGCAGAAGATGGTCCAAGTGCTTGGGGTCCTACCACCAACATGGGAGACTTGGAAGAATCTCCTGGCTCCTGGCTTCTGTCTTTGGCCTGGCCCAGCCCTGGTCACTGTTGCCATTTGTGGAGTCAACCAGCAAATGAAAGATCTCCTCTCTTTGTCTCACCCTCTCTTACTGTAACTCTTTCAACAAATTATTATTATTTTAAAAATAGGCTTTTGTGTGCCAGTGCTGTGGCCTAGAAGGTTAAGCCTCTGCCTGCAGTTCCATCATTCCATATGGGCACTGGTTCTCGTCCCAGCTGCTCCACTTCCAATCCAGCTCCCTGCTAATGTGCCTGGAAAAAGCAGCTGAAGATGGCCCAAGCACTTGGGTCTCTGTACCCACATGGGAGACCCAGAAAAAGCTCCTGGCTCCCTGGCTTCTGCTGGCCCACCCCCAGCTGTTGCAGCCATTCAGGGAATGAACCAGTAGGTAGAAGATATCTTTCTCTCTTTCCTTCTCTCTGTATCTCTGCCTTTCAAATAAATAAATCTACAAAGGGGGGGGGGGGGGACGGTTCTCAGCCAGTTTTGTAGTCACCACAGATAGTCGAAGTGATAAAACAGACCCTGCTGAAGCATCCATTTTCCTCCTCTCAAATCTGAATAGTTGACTGGCAGGTGGGTGACTCTATACTGACTTTCTCCCCAGATAAACACAAGAATTTATAAGGGATCCATGGAATAAGAGAGGCAATAAGGTTAATAATGTGGAAAGCCCATTCCTCCTCCTTTTCTGAATCAAAAAGTTTAGTTATTCTTAGCTACTGGAAAGGCAGAGAGAGAGAGAGAGAGAGAAATATTCCATCTGTTATTTCACTCCCCAAATGCCTACAACATCCAAGGCTGGGCCAGGCTGAAGCCAGGAGTCCAGAACTCTATCTGGGTCTTCCTTGTGGGTTGTCTCCTAGGATGCATTCGCAGGAAGGTGGATTAGAAGTGCAGGAGCTGGGTCTCAAACCCCACTCCAGTATGGGATGTAGGCATCCCAAGTGGTAGCTTAACCTGCTACATCCCTGCTACACTACATTTTGTGCTTCTGTGTCTGGATTTGCAGAGCTTAGCTCAAGCATACATAGTCTGAGTTCAATAAGGAGACACTAAGTGTAACTGAACTAACGGCTAAATTGGTAATGGAAGCTTCACTGGATCTATGGTTTACTGGCCTCTGAAATGCAACACAGGCAGATACAGAAAAAATGAGGACATTTGTTATAATCCTCAAGTTCTGCTCTGCTAGCATTTTGATTTTGAGGACTAGAGCCTGAAGTATGCAAGTGTTGAATTTTTTATGCAGCCATTCACAGATCTAATGCTTTTCTCCTGTGGTGAAGTCTTACCCAGTTTTCATCATGTGACTCAAATGTCATTTCTCCTTTTAGTGTTTGATTTTTTTTTTTTTTTTTTGACAGGCAGAGTGGACAGTGAGAGAGAGAGACAGAGAGAAAGGTCTTCCTTTGCCGTTGGTTCACCCTCCAATGGCTGCCGCGGCCGGCGCGCTGCAGCCGGTGCACCGCGCTCATCCGATGGCAGGAGCCAGGTACTAGGTGCTTTTTCCTGGTCTCCCATGGGGTGCAGGGCCCAAGCACTTGGGCCATCCTCCTCTGCACTCCAGGCCACAGCAGAGGGCTGGCCTGGAAGAGGGGCAACCGGGACAGAATCCAGCGCCCCGACCGGGACTAGAACCTGGTGTGCCGGCGCCGCAAGGCAGAGGATTAGCCTGTTGAGCCACGGCGCCAGCCTCATTTCTCCTTTTAAGTCTTGTCTGGTATCTTCGTCCATTTACCAATGCAGCCTACAGAATTAATCATTCTCCTCAAGTTGTGTGGCAGCTAGTTCAGTCAGCTGAAGATAATTTATATAATAGCTTATAATATATGCAACTTTCTGTCAGTTGTTGAGTTCCCAGGGGCTATTTTTAATTCAGTAGTTTTAGTATTTTTATTAAATAATAAGTACAGGAAATATCTATATAGTGTATGTTAGCATAAGGCAGTGTTTCTTGAACTTTAATGTGTATACAAATCACCTGTTTTATTTATTTGAAATGCAGACTGACACAGAGAAGAGAGAGAAAGAAAGAGATCTTCGGTCTGCTGGTTCACTCCCCAAATGGCCACAACAGCCAAGGCTGGATCAAGCCAAAGCCAGGAGCCTGGAACAACTCATCCAGTTCTCCCACATAGGTGGTAGGGTCACAAGAACTTGGGCCATCTTCTGCTGTTTTCCCAGGTGCATGTCAGGGAGCTGGATTGGAAGTGGAACAGCTAGGATTCAAATCAGCATTCTGCTAGCATTGCAGGCAGTGGCTTAACCAGCCACAATGGTGGCCTCCCATGTATCTTTATGAAATGATTCAGTAGGTTTGGGGTTGGCCTGAGATTGTATGGTACTAGACAGTTTGCAGGGATCAGCACAGTTGGTTAACAAACACATTTTAGTAACAAGGACACAGGGAATACTAATACAGTGAATAGCCTGTGTACCTACCATGCATTTAAGAAAAAGAATATTTCACCAACAGTACCATCAGCAAACTCAGAGTGTCCTCCTGTATTCCCTCTCACTTCCCCTCAGAGGAACTGCTGGCCTGAATTTTGTGTTTAACAGTCCCTCACTTTTTTTTCCCTAATACATAACTTATGTCCTAAATAATGTAATATATAGTAAATATATGACATTTACTAATAATATTTACTATAATATTCAATAATATTTACTATAATAAATATATAGAATTTACTAATATATAGTAAATATATGTGTGCTCTTCTGCAAGTTTTTATACCCATCTTAATTTTTGGAAAGATTTATTCATTTATTTGAAAGAGTTAAAGAGAGGGAGAGGGAGAGAGAGAGAGAGATATCTTCCATCCATAGGTTCACTCCCCAAATGGCCACAATGACTAGGGCTGGACCCAGCTGAGGCCAGGAGCCAGAGACAAGGAGCTTCATCTGCATCTCCCATGAGGGTGCAGGAGCCCAAGGACTTGGGCCATATTCTGCTGCTTTTGCAGGTGCATTGACAAGGAGCTGGATCTTAAGCAGAACAGTCAGGACTCAAGCCAGCACCCATATAGGATGACGGCAGGATTGATCTAGGTTGTAGTCTGGAATTATAATTCACTCATCATTCACTGCTGATGGACAGCTGTGTTTCTAATTTGTTGTCATTACACATAGTACTATTGTGAATATTCATTTTTAAAATATCTGACTTTATTGATATAATTTCTATGTTAAGTGGTCCACCTATCTAAAGTGAACAACTCAAGGGTTTTTAATATGTGCAGAGTTATGCAGCCATCACCACAATCAATTTTAAAATATTTTGATCACCCTAAAAAGATACCTCTCTTTCCATTACAGTCACTCCCCATCCATAGTTCCCAATCTTGTTTATTTGCGTCATCTTTCATTTTTATATTAATAGTATGTCAGTAAAATTTCAAAAGTTTTAATATGTTCAAGTAATCAATGCCTGGCATTGTTGATCTTCTCTAATCCAATGGCACATCTGTCTTTTATTTCAAAAGTTTTTACTTCCATCTTTATTATTTTCTTTCTTCTACTTTCTTTGGGCTTATTTTCTTGTTGCTCTGTACCACGTGCAGATTTATTTATAGCTCCCTTTTACTAAGACTTTATCCCATAGGGAAGGGAGTCATAGCTCTTTTCTAGGGATCTGTCTTCCATCCACTCAACTTCCAGAGACCTTGAATGTAAACCAGAGTCTACATTTCACTGACTTGGTAACTGCCCTCAGTAAGGAAGCTGGCTTTCATGACTCAGCCACCAATCTGGGCTACCATCTTTACTTAGCTTTAGGTATTTTTTAGTAACTTGCCACCTCACTGCTCAATTTCGTAAGACTTACAAAAATAATTCAAACATCATTTTTAATATTCTCCTGAGGACAGAACAGGTTGTATGGCTCACTGTATAGCTGGAAGAGGAAGACACATCCATGTTCATTTCTGTATGCTAGCTTATGACGGTGTCTAGCCCAGAGGATATCCTCCATGCCTGTTTGCTAAATTTATTGTACACTCAAGATCTGGGAATTTATATATGCTTACCTGCTGGTGATTGGGAAAATGCTCCATGGCCTTGAGCAGCAAATGGGTCACATCAGCCAGGAGTCGAACAGGCATTCCTACTGCAAGATCTTGCTTGGTTAAGTTAAATACACAGGCGCTTGCAGCCAGTTGCACTGGCAAGTTCATAGGGTGGTTTCTCATCCCAGTAACTACAAGCTGAAAGAGAAAAATTAATGCTATTAATTCACCTTATAAACATAAGCGCCCTTCACAGAACAATATTACTTTGTTGATTATCACAATTTCAAAGATACATATGCTTTTCTCACATGCAAAGTTCGTAGGACATAGCAGTTACTCACAGATGGTTCCTGGCTGAGCTGGTATCCAGTTGGTCATATCTGGAGATTTTTCTCTAAAGCTAATGAATCATTTCTACACAGGTACTCATCTCTGCATTTTACTGAGTTTGAACAGTGCCTGCTGTGTGGAAGGCAGTGAATAAATCCTCACCAACGTGCACAGAATAAACCAGTGGTGAACTTCACTCTGGGTTCTCAACCTTCATTTCCTTGAGAACATCCCTAAAGTTAGCATGCCTAAATTCCATTGACTTCCCCAGGACCTAGACAAACATTTAGCACCTTTTCCTGTTTCCTCAAACCCTAAACAAATACTCCCCCTTTCTTCCTATCTGCTGAAGACTGCTTCTGCCTACGCTAAGAAAACTGAAGCACCCAGGAAGGAACTTCAGACTTTAACGATGACAGGATTCCCCTCAGCAGCGTGCGCGCCTGGCTGCCTGTTCCCATGATGGATCTTTTTGGGCTCCTCTCTAAAATTTAATCCCAACATTTATTTGCTAGATCATTCCTTTATTGTCTCCTCCTGTTGTCTTCAGCTGTTCTCTTCCCTCACTTGTACAGCTTGTTTTTATTCTGTATTGGATCATTCATGTCCGCAGAATCACATTCACATACAAAGAAGGCTATTTCTCCCATCTTGAAAAACAAAACAAAGCCCTCTTTTAATCCCACTTCTTCAGCCTATTGCCACCTTTTTTCTTTGTCTCCCTTTGCAGCAAAACTCTTTGTAAGAATTGCCTGTATTCTTTAATTTCCCTGTGAGTCATTCTCTGAATGAGTATTTCAGATCAGGGCTAGAGATCTAGTCCTTTGTTGCTCTGGTTTATGATAACTAAAAACAAACAAACAAAAAAACAGTGCATACACCAAGTATCCTCTGGTATGTGGGAGGGAGACAGGTGTTATAGATAATATCCTAGGGACTGAAATGGACCTGGTTCCTGTCCAAGCACTTCATTCTCAAAATTTTTAAGATATCCAGGAGGTCAAATCAGTTCTGGTTCTGCCACTGACTTACTCATCTCACAAACCTTCAGATTCACCATCTGTAAAATAGAAGACAGAACCTATCTCTTGCAATTGTGACCAAATATACTTAGACTCTCCAGTTTTGAAAAATTAGATGTATATAAGAATACTCTTGGGAGCTTATAATGCAGATTCCTGTGCCCCATCTAGCCCTACTAAATCTGAATTTATTGGAGTGGGGTTCACAAATAGGCTTTTGTGGCAGCGGTTGAAGTCCCAGCTGCTCCTCTTCCGATCCAGCTCTCTGCTGATGCACCTGGGAAAGCAGCGGAAGATGGCTTGGGCCCCTAACCCCACATGGGAGAGAGAGAAAAAGCTCCTAGCTCCTAGCTCCTGGCTTCAGATCAGCCATCTGGGGAGTGAACCAGTAGATGAAAGATCTTTCTGTCTCTCTCTTTCTCTCTCTGTAGCTGCCTTTCAAGTAAATAAATAAATCTTTTTAAAAAAATAACCTTTTTAAAATAAGCAATATCCAAGACTGCTAGTGGTCAAAGGGCCACATTTCCACAAACACCATCCTAAGTGATCAACAAGATGAACAGTCTCCTTTCTTGTCCTTCTAAAGCTGTCTTGGTTAAAATATCTTAATTGGGGGATAACATGTATCAGTTACAAAAATACAGATGGTTCATAAATGATATGAAAAAATGCTTATGGAATTCCAGTATTGCATTTCTAAAAATATCCCACATGGGAAGCAATATAGAGTTAATATACAATAAAGTGCCCTGATTCCATCCCACACTTCCATTATCTACTACAGCAGATGGCAAAATGTAGCAGTCACTGGTTTTAGGGAGTCAAATATGCACAGGAACACATCTGTACTGCTTAATGAGACTACTGTGAAACTCCAGTAATACTGTGCAACTGTTTTCTCTCTCAAGGATAATAACAAATCACAGATTATCAATCTTATTATAAATAAAAACCAAAGGCTAAATGCAAATACTCTTCACAAAATCATCACCTATCCAGGAAGATAATTACAAAAATTTCATAAGTTGCTTGTTCTTACCTTTAAAATTTCTGGCTTTGTCTTTTCCATCACATGAGTCAGGCTAAAAAGGTGAAAGAGAGCTTCCCGGACAAAGAATGCTCGTTCACTGTACCGCTTCAGCGCTTCTGCAATCTGAGTTTCATTGGCTTCCCCAGACACCTTGAAGGCAGCCAGAAGATCAGCTTTTAGAACTCTTTTCAATCCTTGTAACTCTATCTAATACAGTGTAGAAGATGGCGTCCAGAACTGCTATTATAATGCGTGAAACAAATGGAAACTATACTTTCAGCCCATCCAGAATAGTTCATCTAGAGGTGTATGTGTCCTAAAAAGATGTATTAGATGGCTCTTAACCTAGCACAGACCTATAGGTAAAATTCTTCTATATCATACCTAAAATAAATTCCAAGATAGTTAACATTATTTATAAGGCCTTCTGTAATTAGACTCCAACTTCCTTTTACGATAACCTTGTTCCCCCAGCTTCCAATGTTACATCTACACTAGCCTGTTTGGCTGATCTTTCAGTAAGCTGAGTTCTTTCTCAGTGAAGAGACCATTACATGTAATATACTCTCTGAATGAAAGCTGACTACTTTATACTCGCATTTCCTAATTCAAGTTAAACACTTCTTTAGAGAGGATTTCCCAAGGTCTGGCATTATGGCACACTGGGTTAAGACACCACTTGCAACACCAGCATCCCACAGAAGCGCTGGTTCAAGTCCTGGATGCTCTACTTCTGATCCAGCTCCCTGCTCATGTGCCTGGGAAAGCAGAGGAAGGTGGCCCAGCCCCACCCAACCCCAGTCATTACAGCAATTTCGGGAGTGAACCAGCGAGTGGGAAACCTTTCTTTCTGTCTCTCCCTATTTCTGTAACTCTGCCTTTCAAGTAAATAAGTAAGTAAAAATAAATAAATAAATAAGGGCCTACGTTGTGGTGAAGTGGTTAACACCAGCTTCCCACATAGGCACTGGTTCATATCTCAACTGCCTCACTTCCAATCCAGCTCCCTGCTAATGACCTGGAAAAAGCAGCAGAAGATGGCCCAAGTACCTGGGGCCCTGCACCCACATGGGAGACCCAGCTGAAGCTCCTGGCTCCTGGCTTCTTTCTTTGGCTTGGCCAAGCCCTGGATGCTGTGGCCATTTAGGAAGTGAACCAGTAGATGGAAGACCTGTCTGTCTGTCTCTCTTCCCTCTATAATTCTACCTTTCAAATAAATAAATAAATCTTAAAAAAAAAAAAGAAAGAAAGAAAAAAACAGAGAAGATTGGCCCAGGGACCTAGCTAGATCAGGTATGCCTGAAACATGTCATTCACAGCTGTTGTCATAATCCTCCCACTAGAATGACCTTTTCCATGCTGTACCTCAATAGCTAGAATTGTTCTTAGCTCAGAATACGTCCTCAATAAGTATTCATCCAATAAGCATATTCATTAATCTTCCTGGATTTACCCATTAAGAGGTTCATTAAGTCTGTCCAGGAATTTCCCATTCACACAGATCAGTGTGCTTACCTTTGCACTGTGGTCCTTGTCCTATTGTGTAACCAAATAGAATAGGAAGTAGCTCTTTATGAAAGCAACTCAACTAGGAAGTGAAAATGAAGTAACTAAAATAACCCCCAGTGGATTAATGGATGCAGGTATTGAGCAGCAGTAACTCTAACATCACAGAAAAGAGAAACAACCAGGCATTATTTATATACCTCCTAATGTAAGAGCACAACACATGAAGGTCTTCCCAAAGGGAGCAAACATTAGTCTGTTTAAGCCTCCAAATCCAGCTACTAATTTGCAGAAAATATAAAGAAATATGTGTCATGCGTCATGAGTGTACAATCAGCAAAATCCAAGCTGAGCGAAGTTCTGAAGGTCAAAAGGACTGGATACTTCAACAGACAAATTTTACAAGAAAAAGGAAGGAACCGAGGAGGAACCTATAAACTAAGATACACAAAAGTCATGCCAAATTTTTTTAATGGGCAAGACTGGAGCAGGTCTTTTGCCTAATAGTTGATGCTCGTTAACACTCATAACTCAGATTAGAGGCCTAGGTACAACTCCAGGCTCCAGACCTGGACTCCAGCTTCCTGCTAATGCAGACCCTAGGAAGCAGCAATGATGACTCAAGTAGTTGAAGTAGTTGGGTTCCTGCCGTGTATGTGGGAGACCAGGATTGAGTCCCTGGCTGCTGGCTTTGCACCCCGCCAACCTCATTTCAGGAGTGAACAAGTGATGGCAGTCTCTTCCCCCTGACACACCCCAGACAAATTTTTATAAGAAAATGTTTCTAATGAGCAAGATTAACCAAGTGCCTAGAGATAAACAGTTGGATCATAAAATAGAGAAATGCAAGGTAATGATTATTAACAGAGTCAAGACAAAGTTTACTTCTGTGGAGGAGGAGGGAGCTGTGATGAGGACAGGCACATGGAAGAGCTTCGGATTAGCTGACCAAGCTCTTGAGTGATGGTATCAACTGTATTTGCCTTATTTTCACTCATTAATATATGGTTGATATTGTCTTTGCTTTAGTTTATTTTACAATAAGGTTAAAAAAAAACTGCAAAAATATCACTTAGGGGCCTGTTCTGTGGTACAGCAAGTTGAGCTGCATCCCATATGAGTGCCAGTTACTCCACTTCTGATCCAGCTCCCTGCTAATGTGCCTGGGAAAGCAGCAGAAGTACTTGTGTTCTGCATCCAGGTGGGAGACCTGGATGGAGTTCTGGGCTCCTAACTTAGGCCTGGCCAACCCCTGGAGATTGCAGACATTTGGGGAGTGAACCAGCAGATGGAAGATCTCTTTCTGTGTCTCTCTCTGTAACTCTACCTTTGAAATAAATAAATAAATATTTATTCTAAAAAAATCTTGAGACATAATTTCATCAAGGGGAAATTTAGTTTTTTGTGACAACAGCATTATATAAGGTGAAACAAAAACATGTATCAATTGGTAACTGAGTTTTATATGAACACCTTGTACTCAGACTGTAACAGTGCAGCTTCAAGAGAAGGGGTGCATTATGGCTGACATTGCAACAGCTGTTACCATAGCTACAGAAGCCTAAGAGAAACCAGACTTTAGTACTGAGGTCCACCAAGTGACACTGGGGCACACACTGAGAATTATAAGATTGCAGAAGTAACAATGGAAGTTTTAGTTTGTATTCGTGTATATATACATACATACAAATTGACTTCGACTGCATATTCACATATATAAATGGTTACTGAATAATAAAAATTTTCAATTTATGCAGTCTTTTTTAAATCACCCTACATTTTTTCTTATAGATTCAGAAAGACACTGAAATGTTTAATAAAAAAGATCATAAGAGGGAAAACATACAACAATAACTTCAGTCAGGCTTCATTCGACATTTGCTTAGCTCCAATATCTTTTTTTTTTTTTTGACAGGCAGAGTGGACAGTGAGAGAGAGAGAGAAAGATCTTCCTTTGCCGTTGGTTCACCCTCCAATGGCCACCGTGGCCGGCGCAACACGCTTATCCGATGGCAGGAGCCAGGTGCTTCTCCTGGTCTCCCATGGGGTGCAGGGCCCAAGGACTTGGGTCATCCTCCACTGCACTCCTGGGCCACAGCAGAGAACTGGCCTGGAAGAGGGGCAACTGGGACAGAATCCGGTGCCCCGACCAGGACTAGAACCCAGGGTGCCGGCGCTGCAAGGCGAAGGATTAGCCTAGTGAGCTGCGGCGCCAGCCAGCTCCAATATCTTTTATAACTCTCTTATTTGAAATCAGCTTCCAGTTACCTTTGAATGTAAAATTTAAAAACTTAACCATTAAATTAAGCCTATTAATATTTAATAAGTACATTAAAATTAACACATATCTTAAGGGCAGATTTTATTATAGCACTCTGTACATAACTCTGTTACAGCATTTCTTACAGGACTGAAGTTCTTTTTAAATTAGTCAATTTCCTAGGCCAGCACTGTGATGTAGCAGGAAAAGCCACTGCCTGTAATGCCAGCATCCTATATGGGTACCAGTTGGTGTCTCGGATGCTCTGCTGCCAATCCAGCTCCCTGTTAATGGTCTGGGAAAAGCAGCAGAGGATAGTCCAAGTGCTTGAGCCCCCGATACTCAAATGGAAGACCTGGAAGAAGCTCCTGGCTCTTGGCTTCATCCTGGCCCAGCCCTGGTCATTGCAGCCATCTGGGGAGTAAACCAGCAGATGAAAGATTTCTCTCTGTCTGTCTCCCCTCCCCAACTCTTTCAAATAAATAAAATAAATCTTAAAAAAGATTTTTTTTTTCTGTTTCCTCTCATTAGACTGGAATTCCTCAAGACCAGGGATACTCAGACATCTTTTTTTTTTTAAATTTTTTAATTAATTAATTAATTTGAAAGGCAGGTCAGGAAAGAGAGATTGATCTTCAATCACTGGTTTATTCCCCAAATGTCCACAACAGCCAGGGCTGGATCAGGTGGAAGCCAGGAGCCAGGAACTCCATCCTGGTGTCCCACATGGTGGTAGGTACACAAATACTTGAGCCATCATTTGGCTACCTTTGTAGGCTCATTAGCAGGAATCTAGATTGAAGCAGAGTAGCCAGGACTCAAACTGGTACTCTGTTACAGGATGTAGGCATTGCAAGTGGCAACTTAACCCATTGTGCCACAATGCTGACCCCTCAGATGTCTTTTAAATAAAAGTACTGAATTTTTTTTTTAACAGGCAGAGTGGACCGTGAGAGAGAGACAGAGAAAGGTCTTCCTTTGCCGTTGGTTCACCCTCCATTGGCCGCTGCAGCCAGTGTGCTGTGGCTGGTGCACCACGCTGATCCAATGGCAGGAGCCAGGTGCTTCTCCTGGTCTCCCATGGGGTGCAGGGCCCAAGCACTTGGGCCATCCTCCACTGCCTTCCTGGGCCACAGCAGAGAGCTGGACAGGAAGAGGAGTGACCGGGGACAGAATCAGGCACCCCAACCGGGACTAGAACCTGGTGTGCCTGGTGCCACAGGAGGTGGATTAGCGTATGGAGCCGCAGCGCTGGCCAAAGTACTGAATTTTTTTAAATATAAATAAAAATTTTTAAATAAAAGTACTGAATTTTTTTTTAAGATTTATTTATTTAAAATGCAGAGTTGCAGAGTGAGATATATCTTCCATCCACTGGTTCACTCCCCAGATGGCTGCCATGGCTGGGGCTGGGGCTGGGCCAGGCCAAAGCCAGGAGCCTAAAATGCCACCTGGGGGTCCCATGTCCTTGGGTGCAGGGGCCCAAGGACTGAAGTGTGAAACAGTTCAACATTTAGAGGCCTGGAAGATAAGGACAAACCAATAAAGAAAAATAAGGCTGAATAGAAAGAAATGAGGGAGAAATGAGCCAAGTAGGATATCCTGGCAATTAAGTAAAAATAATGACTTTGAGGAGGAGGGCAAGATCAACTGTGTCAAATAAGATGGAGACTGAGAATAACATTGATTTTTCAATGAGTCTCAGAAGCTGAGAGCCACAGCTTGGTAGATAAGGTAGTCAGCAATTATATGAATCCTAGTGTGGAGAGGCAGAAGGTTCAGGAAACTGAGGGTGACACAGGAAAAAAATTGGGCAGGGAAATAGCAATGACACAGTTATAAATTCTATGGTAAGAAAACTGAGGGGAAAGGCTAGAACTAGGACAGTCGAGTAGAGCCAGTGTGATGTAGTAGATAAAGACAGGCTACGGAATCACAGTCTAAAGTCCAAGAGAAGGCTCTAACCAGCTGGCTGTGACCCTTAAGAAAGCCATCTCCCGGCCAGTGCCGTGGCTCAACAGGCTAATCCTCCACCTTGCGGCGCCGGCACACCGGGTTCTAGTCCCGGTCGGGGCGCCAGATTCTGTCCCAGTTGCCCCTCTTCCAGGCCAGCCCTCTGCTGTGGCGCGGGAGTGCAGTGGAGGATGGCCCAAGTGCTTGGGGCCTGCACCCCATGGGAGACCAGGAAAAAGCACCTGGCACCTGGCTCCTGCCATCGGATGAGCGTGGTGCGCCGGCCACAGCGCGCCATCCACGGTGGTCATTGGAGGGTGAACCAATGGCAAAGGAAGACCTTTCTCTCTGTCTCTCTCTCTCACTGTCCACTCTGCCTGTCACAAAAAAAAAAAAAAAAGAAAGCCATCTCCCTCTGCTCAGAACAATAATGCCTCCCTCACACAGTCAGGAAACCAAAATAAATAATGTAAACAGAAGTGCAATAAACAAATTTGTTCTTATAACTGTGTTGCCAGAGTGCCACGTAAATACCAGGGAGTTACACTATTTCTTGTATTCTTTAGGATAACTTAAAAAGCAGAGGTCCATGGAACCAAAATCCCAATGAAAACTAAAACATCCCAACACAGTACTTAGATAAGCATTTCAGACAAGGTTTTCTTTTTCTTTTTTTAAGTCTATATTTATTTGAAAGGTAGAGTAACAGAGAGAGAGAGAGAGAGAGAGAGAGAGAGAGAGATCGATCTTCCATCTACTGCTTTACTCCCCAAAATGCCAGCAGCTGTGGGGGCTGGGCAGGACCAAACCCCATCCAGATCTCCCATGTTGATGGCAGGTAGCCAAGTACTTGGGGCCATGGTCTACTGCCTCCCTGGTGCATTAGCGGGAATCTGAATCAGGAGCAGAGGAACTGGAACTGGAACTGCCGTTCTGATAAGGGACACAGGTCCTAAGGGGTGGCTTAACCCAGTGCACCACAACTCCCACCCCAGACAAGGTTTATACTAACCATGCTACTAAGATGTGGCAATCTCCACTCCTGTTCTTTAACATGTCTCTTATTTTTCAACTGTCAGACTGGTAATCAAGCAAATTAAAAGGAACATCAATTTTTATGCATAACTGAATAAAGGGCAACATTCCAATGACCTTATTTTTAACAAAATATTTTTTAAAAAATGATTCTCAGGGTGAGTGTCTGACGCCTCTTGGGACACCCACATCCCATATCAGAGTTTGAGTCATGAGCCTGTTCCTGATTCGTTTCCTGCTAACGGGCACCCTTGGAGGCAGCATGTAATGGCTCAAATACTTAGGTCCTTGCCACCCCCGTGGGAGTCCCAGACGGGGTCCTGGCACCACCTCCAGCCAGGCCCAGCCCCTGCTTTTGGAGGCACCTGGAAATGGGCCAGCAGATGGGAGGTTTCTGTCTCTTTTTGTCTTTCTGCCTCCCAAACAATTTGTAAATCAAACTTAAAAATTTTAAAGGTATTCTCAATTTTGGTTGGATACTGCAGTCCCCTTGGTACGCCTTCCCTTCCTACCCAACTGGCCTCTGTACATACTATTCTCTCTGCCTACAGTGCTGTCTGCCAAGACAGTCACGCTGAGGTCTCCATTCAGTCATTTGTTCCTCAGAGAAGCCTTAAACTAAGTCAGGTCTCTCAGTAAACATGCTCATTTATAGTATTGTGTTTGTCTAAATCCTTAGTCTACATATAGTTTTAAAAACTATAGCTTAGGCGGCCGGCGCCGCGTGGCTCACTAGGCTAATCCTCAACCTTGCGGTGCCGGCACACCGGGTTCTAGGCCCAGTCGGGGCACCAGATTCTGTCCTGGTTGCCCCTCTTCCAGGCCAGCCCTCTGCTGTGGCCCGGGAGCGCAGTGGAGGATGGCCCAAGTGCTTGGGCCCTGCACCCCATGGGAAACCAGGATAAGCACCTGGCTCCTGCCATCGGATCAGCGCGGTGCACCGGCTGCAGCGCGGCGGCCATTGGAGGGTGAACCAATGGCAAAAGGAAGACCTTTCTCTCTGTCTCTCTCTCACACTGTCTACTCTGCCTGTCAAAAAAAACAAAAACAAAAACAAACAAACAAAAAAAACCAAACTATAGCTTGGGGCCAGCATTGCGGCACAACGGGTTAAGGCCCCAGCCTGTGATGCTGGTATCCCATGTGGATGCCAGTTGGGGTCGCAGCTAATCCTCCTCCAATCCAGCTCTCTACTATGGCCTGGGAGAGCAGTGGGGGATGGCCCAAATCCTTGGGTCCCTGCACCCATATGGGAGACCTGGAGGAAGCTTCTGGCTCCTGGCTTTGGATCGGCAGAGCTCCAGCCGTTGCAGTCATTTGGAGTGTACCAGCGGAATGGAGGACCTCTTTCTCTCTGGCTCTACCTCTCTCTCTGTGACTCTACCTTTCAAATAAATAAAATAATTCTTTAAAAAAAACCACTATAGTTTATAAAGTGTGTATATTACATATTATATATCAGTAAATACATATAAATATAAAAATGTGTTTGTGACGGTATCACTGCCATTCCTATTAGACTAAGCTGTGGAGGTATAGCCTGTGTAATTTATCTTTGAATCTTAAGCTGTAACAAATCCAGCTGATGTTTGTTCATCTAAGTTTAAACCATTAGACATCAGAAATCTTCAGCAAAATTTTACCATTTCTATAGTAGAGCTCTCAGAGAACTTGATTTCCCATTAGGTATTCAATTCAAAGGATCTCTGGATTCTCAAGTGATCCCCTTGAAACAATGTATTCAATGGTTCAAAATATTGAAACATCACCATAATATCTGCTTTTTACCCAGGACATACTCCCTGAGCTGTACTTTATGTATGCAATTAATCTTCAGAAGAATTCTGCAAGCTAAGAATGCTATCTCTTTTACAAAAAGGAAACAGAAACTCATATCAGCTTGCTCTGGGTCATGAAGCAAGTAAGCTGGGCTTTTAATTAGAACTGAACTCAAGCAGGCATTTCTGCTGTGCCATGCCCTGTGACATTATTATTATTATTAGACATTCATTTCAACAGAATCTCATGTAACTAAAACTCTGGTCAGCTTGACAAAATAAAGTCTAACCTTCAAATGTCCTTCGCCTGTGAGGAATTCAGAGTAACCAGCATCAGTGGCCAGCAAACCTACAAACTGCATGCTGGGCCGTTGTTGTATGAAGGCTTCCACAGCTTTATCTGTCACGTGCTTTCTCCCAGAAACGTCCAAGGAGACAAGGTTGGGTAGGATGTCCTTTTGTTCTAGCAAGCGGAGAGCTATGTCCGATGTAAACTGTTTATCATCTGAGATATCTAGGTGATTCAGATACTTCAGCTCCCGAACCACATCCAGTATCTGGGTGGTTGTCATTTTTAAACATTTCAAGTGGTGCATGGTTAAAGACTTGAGTCGGTCTTTGCAGGCCAGCAGAGCAGTGATGTCTGTGATGGAGGTGTTAGAAATGTCCAGGCTCTCTAATCTTGGCAACGAGGCCACCTCAGCCAGGTCTTCATTGTAAAAGAGGACATTGGTGATGCTTAAAGCGCGAAGGCCAGAAAGCCGACTGAAGCACCGCTCGTAGGGGTCCTCGAGGGAGAGCGTTAGCGAGTTCAGCACGAGGCACTGGAGATTTTGCTGGATCCACTTGTTACTGCCAAGCCCACTGATAATGTCTGTAATGGTGATGTCAGCATTCACACCTGTGGCATCAAGTTCCACTAACTTGTGGTGGCAGAAGGCTTTCCGGAAAGCGACAGCTGAGATCTTTGCTTTGCGAATGCACGCTCGCTTTAAGCGCATCTGGTTGCCCCTAAAAATACCCACGGTTCCATCATTCAGTAGACCTGGAGAAAACAAACAGCATTTTAACTTCAGGAGAAGATTAAAGACTTAAAATTTCCATCATACTTTCTGTTTCCAAAGCACTCCCATGTTACAGTATTGCATTTGATAATCACAACGATTCAGTCAGGATATCGTGACAATTTATAGATAGATAAGTCAGGGTTCAGAAAGCAGCTTTAAAAAACCACAGAGCCAGCAAGAGGCAGAATCAAGACTGGTAGACATCACTGATGAACCACTAACATCTGGCTCTTGTTGCCTACTATTGTAAACAGACAGCTACATTTCCCAGGCCTCTCCCGGAGTTAGATAAGGCCATATGTCTAGTTCTGGCCAATGGGCTGGAGCTAAAGCCCTCAAGAGCCAGTGCATGACTTTCCATGCTATCTTCAGCTATGACAAGTGAGACTTCCAGTTCTACAGCACATATCAGGCAGGATACTAGGGTGACTATGGAAGAGAGCCCGCTATGGACTTGCAGAATTTATATAGCATAAATGAGATATAAACCTTGTACGAAGGTATAAGATGTGTTACCAATACTTTTCAAGCCTATCTTTTTTAAAAAAAATATTTATTTATTTGAAAGGCAAAGTATCAAAGAAGGGAAAGGGGGATCGTCCATCTGCTGTTTCACTCCTTAAATGGCCATCACAACCAGGAACTCCATCATGGTCTCCCATGAGGGTGGCAGTGACCAAGCACTTGGGCCATCTGCTGCTGCTTTCCCAGGTGCATTAGCAGGGAGCTGGATCAGAAGTGGAGCAGCTGGGACTTAACCCACTGCACCACAACACTGGCCCCAAAGCCTATTCTTTAAATGCACTATACCACATTCTTCTACACATATAATCAATATTTTTAAAGCATATATAATACCTACAATTCATTATTCAACCACTAGCTAGATAGGAAACATTATTAAAGGAATTTAGTGGTTATAGGTTATAGCCCTTCCATCTCAGATGAATGCAAAGTGGACACAGTAACTTCATGAAGTCCCTTAGAGATCTACCTCTATGTCTACCAATTGATAATGCTACATGGAGCAGCCATGATTCGAACTGACACTCATATGGGATGATGACACTGTAGGCAGCAGCTTTATCCACTATGCCACAGCACCAGCACCTGCACTTTTTTTTTTTTTAAAGATTTATTTATCTATTTGAAAGTCAAAGTTACTACAGAGAGAAGGAGACACAGGGAGATCTTCCATCTACTGGTTCACTCCCAGCTGGCCACAACAAATCCAGGAGCTTCATTCGGGTCTCCCCCCTGGATGACAGGGGCCCAAACATTTGAGCCATCTTCCATTGTTTTTCCCAGGCCATTAGCAGAGAGCTGGATCAGAGGTGAAGCAGCCAGGAAACAAACTGGTGCTCATATGGGATGCCAGTGTCGCAGGTCGCAGCTTTACACGCTGTGCCACAACACCAGCCCCTATGTCAGCGCTACTAATGTAGACACAAAGAAAAATGAGATGTTTTGGCCGGCGCCGTGGCTCAACAGGCTAATCCTCCGCCTTGCGGTGCCGGCACACCGGGTTCTAGTCCCGGTCGGGGCGCCGGATTCTGTCCCGGTTGCCCCTCTTCCAAGCCAGCCCTCTGCTGTGGCCCAGGAGTGCAGTGGAGGATGGCCCAGGTGCTTGGGCCCTGCACCCCATGGGGAGACCAGGAAAAGCACCTGGCTCCTGGCTCCTGCCATCGGACGAGCGCGGTGCGCTGACCGCGGCGGCCATTGGAGGGTGAAGCAACGGCAAAGGAAGACCTTTCTCTCTGTCTCTCTCTCACTGTCCACTCTGCCTGTAAATAAAATAAAATAAAATAAAATAATTAAAAAAAAAAAAAAGAAAAATGAGATGTTTCAGTACTTGAAGAATTTATAATTCCATGATGTAAAAAAAAAAAAAAGACACAGCCAACCATAATGTACCAGTACTGAGTACAAAGTACACAAAAGCAAAAAGAAGGAAGTAATTCACTAATTCACCATGACTGGAGATGTGAAAAAGGTTCCTTGGAAAAGGAGATCTTTGATTGAGGCCTTCAAAGATGGAGATAGGAGGGGAGGGATATTGAAGGCAGAATGTACAGACGGGAAGATGCATCACACGGTCAGCAGAGGGCAGGCAGTGCTGGCTGCAGCCTGGCAGAGGAAGAACACAGGTCAGGACCTGGATACGAAGGGGAGGGTGGTGCGTTTCTGGGGATGTGAGTATGCAAATTGGGAGGCAAGTAATGAGGCTGAGAAGGTAAGTTAGGGCTAAATCATTCTGAAAGGTAAAGAGAAGACAGACCAGCTACAGACCGAGGGACCCAAGGAACGGCACACTGGAGTTCCTGGTGGGGTGGTTCTCCTGGTCCTGTATCCCAGACCTACAGCTGAAGAAGCCAGCTACCCAGAAACTCCAGTGGGAACAGACCAAAAAAAGCTCCCCCAAAACGTGCACACTCCAGTCAATGTACCAGGAGAGGAACAGCCTCGCAAGACAGGAAGCTTTTAGGTAACTGCTGCGCCATGCTCTGCTTCAGCCAAAGCGTTGTCATCCCACTCCTCCCATGCCAGCAAATGCCAAGGGGAGCCTCGATTTGCACCAAGTAGGCTGTAACTACCTGCCAGTTCCCCACATGGGAAGCTCAGGGCAGGCTGAGTGGAGCACTAGGACCAAGCCCTCCCCCATGACACCAGGAGTTACCATCTGAGGAACCTGGCCTTTCACACCCAAGCAGCAGTGCGGGTCTCCATTCCCTCCCTCCTCGTGGGAAGTCAGGACTTTCACAACCGCCCACCAGTAATGAGGCCACCTTCTCCCAGCGCAGTGTAACTGGGGAGCAGCTGGAAGGCAGGAATGATGGCTTCGTGCCCTTCTCAGCTGAGGAGCACAGTCCTCGTAGGGAATCAGAATTTCATCCCCTGTCCAGCAGGCACGAGGCCCCACCTCGGGTGTCAACCAAAGCCAAGGAGGGCAGTCTGAGCAAGGAGGCTGTCTCCTGCCTTCCACGGCTGGAGTGCTGTCAGAAGCACATACACACGAGTCTCCTACCATCCAGAATATCCAGGTTTCAACCAAAACCCCTCATCACACCAAGGCTAAAAAGACAATCAGTAGATGCTAACACAGAACAGAAATGTTAAAATTATTCTACAGAAGTCTTAAAGGAACCCTCATAAAAATGCAGACAGCATTTTCAAAAGTGAACAATTACAAACACACGTGAAACACAGAAAGCCTCAGTAGGGAAATAAAAGATAAAGAACCAAATGGAAGTTTTAGAACTGAAAACATAATAGTTGAGCTTAAACCAAATTGAGGAAAGAAACCAGTGAACTAGGGGCCGGCGCTGTGGTGTAGCAGACTCTAAGTGTCTGTCTGCGGCACCAGCAGCCCATACAGATGCCGGTTCATGTCCTGGCTGCTCCTCTTCTGGTCCAGATCTCTGCTTATGGCCTGGGAATGCAGTGGAGAATGGCCTAAGTGCTTGGGCCCCTGCACCCACATGGGAGACCTGGAAGAAGTTCCTGGTTCCTGGCTTCCAATCAGCCTAGCACCGGCTGTTACAGCCATTTGGGAAGTCAACCAGCATATGGAAGACCTCTCTCTCTCTCTGCTTGGGACACCTGCATCCCTATCAGAACACCTACTTTGAATCCTGGTTACTGTTTCTAATCCAGCTTCCAACTAATGCACCTGGGAGGCAGTGGATGATGTCCCAAGTGCTTGAGTCACTGCCTCCCACATGGGAGACCTGGATGGAGTTCCTGTCTTCAGCCTGCCTCGGTCCTGGCTGTGGGCATTTGGGGAATGAACTAAATGAAAGATCGCTCTTTTATGTCCTCTAAATAAACAAATATTTTTTAAAATAAAATAAATATATAAAAGAAAATAGTTAAGACAACTGTATTTTAAGCAGGAAAGAGTAAAGGGATATAGGAGGAGGTAAGGTTTCTACATTTCACTCAAACTAATAAAGTGATAATATAAAGAGACTGTTCATGTTATCCACAAGAAACACTTCAAATATAATCTGAGCCAGGTTGAAAGTAAAAGGATAGAAAAGGTTATGTCAAGCAAATATTAATCAAAAGCATGTATGGCACATTAACATCAAATAAAGAACACTAACCAGATAGAGGCAAAGACGGACATAATGTCATGAGAAAAGGTCAGTCCACCAAGAAGATACAGTATGTTACATATTTATGCACTGAAAAATTTGTAAAATATGTGAAACAGAACTGTCAGGAGAAATACACATATCCAAAATTATTGTGGGAGACTTAACATCCCTCTTTCAACAAGTGATCGTACAACTAGGAAGAAATCAGCACAGACACAGAAAAATTGAACCCCATTAAACAACAAGATCTGGTTCTCACTCAGAGAACACTGACTCCAACAACAGCCGAATGAAGACATTATTTGCAAGTGCTCACAAAACATAGATCAAAAAATATGCAAACCTCATGAAATGTAAAAGGATTGTTATTATAAGTGTGTTACCCAACAATGGACTCAAACTAAAATTCAGTAACAAAAACTTAAAAGAAAATCCCAAACATTTGGAAGCTAAACAATACATTTCTAAACAATCTATGGACCAAAAGGAGGCTCAAGAAAACAGGAGCCAGTGTTATAGCACAGTGGTTAAGCCACAGCTTTAAATGCCCACATCCCGTATCAGAGTGCCATCTGAGTCCAGACTGCTCCACTTTTCCATCCTAATGCACCTGGGAAGACAGCAGAGGATGGCTCCAGTGCTTGGGTCCCTGCCACCCATGTGGGAGACCCAGCTGGAATTCCTGGCTCATGGCTTTGGCCTGGCCCAGCCCTGGCTATTGTTGCCATTTGGTGAGTGAAACAACATCGATCTCTCATTCCTTCCCTGTCTCTCTCTCTCTCTTTCTCTCTCTCTCTCTCTCTGCCTCTGCCTCTAAAATAAATAAATAAATAAATCTTAAAAAAAAAAAAAAAGATACCATTTAAGACACCTGCATCCCCTTCCTGGAGTGCATAGTTCCAGTCCTGACTCTGCTTCTGATTTTAGCTTCCTACTAATGCACACCCTGGGAGGCAGCAGATGATAGCTCCCAAGTACTTGGGTCCCTGCCACCCATGTGAGAGACCAGATGGAGTTCTAGGTTCCTGGCTTTAACCTGGCCGAGTCCCAGCTGTTGTGGGCATTTGGGAAGTAAATCAACAGTGGAAGATACCTCTCTCTCTGCCTTTCAAATAAATTAAATAAATAATTAAATAACTTTTAAAAAAAGATTCAGAATAGAGTAAAAATAAAGGCTCTCTGGCCTTTTCTGTTATTTATCATAACATAATTACAAGACCACAACAATACTTCAAAGCCCATTGCCAATTCACAGCATACAATCACGTTTTGCTCTGTTTATGCTTACCGTGAAAGGCCATGGTCTGAAGCAGTCGATCAGCCACCTCCTGTGGGAACACTCCAGGCTCCTGCAGACACAGCGTCCCATCCTGTCGTGCTGAGCAGAACTTCTCCAGGTGAGTAGTCAGGAAACTCAGGCAGATATCAAGTAAGGAATAGGGAGACGCCTCCTCCTTGGAGCCCAGGGGAAACATAAAGGGGACACAAAAGCCAGCCAGTTAGCGTCCAGAAAAGCAGAGAAGGAAACATCCTTTACTCTTTCAACAAGTATTTACTCAGTGTCTACCAGATGCCAAGGGTGAGACAAGGGGAACACAGTGTGAGAGAGAAACAGTGACCATTCCATACAGGCTGTTAGAGGGGCAAGCACAAGGGATGGGGGAATCCAACCCACCAGGGATGCCCAGAGAAGACCTCAGAAGCACAGTAGATTACTCCTCCTAGATTACTCATGACCCTCCCCTGCTCAAACCTTCAGTGGATTCCCAAGGGCCTCAAAATAAATTGTTAAGTTCATGTCTGAGAACTTCCCAAAGCTAGCCCCAGCTTACGTTCAGCTTGATCTCCCACATAATTCCCATCCCAACCTGAAGGTTCAAAAATAAAACATTTGGCATAGGAGCCACTGTTGTGACACAATGGGTTAAGCTACCACCTGTCACACAGGCATCCCAAATGAGTGCTGGTTCAAGTCTCAGCTGCTCCATTTCCAATCCAGCTTCTACAGCAGAAGATGGCCCAAGCACTTGGGGCCCTGCCACACACATAGGAGACCTGGAGAGAGTTCCAGGCTCCTGGCTTTGGCCTAGCCCAGCCCTGACCATTGAGGCCATTTAGGGAGTGAACCAGCGGATGTCTCTCTGCCTCTATCTTTTAATAACTCTGCCTTTGAAATAATCTTTTTAAATAAATAAATAAATAATTTGGTATAGATATTGGCATTCTCACAGACGAAAGCTTAACACAGTCATTCTGGTCTGGTGAATAAAGAACTAATCAAATCAGTAAAAATATTTAAGCATGGGCCGGCGCCGTGGCTCAACAGGCTAATCCTCCGCCTTGTGGCGCCGTCACACAGGGTTCTAGTCCTGGTCGGGACACCGGGTTCTAGTCCCAGTCGGGGCACCGGATTCTGTCCGTCCCGGTTGCCCCTCTTCCAGGTCAGCCCTCTACTGTGGCCCGGGAGTGCAGTGGAGGATGGCCCAGGTGCTTGGGCCCTGCACCCCATGGGAGACCAGGAAAAAGCACCTAGCACCTGGCTCCTGCCATCGGATGAGCGCGGTGCGCCGGCCGCAGTGCCCTGACCGCGGCAGCCATTGGAGGGTGAACCAACAGCAAAGGAAGACCTTTCTCTCTGTCTCTCTCACTGTCCACTCTGCCTATCAAAAAAAAAATAAAAAATAAAAATAAATATTTAAGCATGAGGGCTTTACACTTGATCTTAGCCAAAAGGCTGAGAAACGGTAAGCATAAGGGCTTTAATTACAGAAATATTATACATGGCCTCAACAATATTATAATTAAAATACAGTTGTATTTAGTCGCCCATTAGGTGCTTTCTGTATGACTGTGCTGCTTTATAAGAATTATCCATTATGTCATCTGTCCTTCATCACTGTTTTACATAGTACTAAAGCAGCTTCATTTTTGCATAATTGAAAATAGTTTCAGGGGCCCAGCATTGTCCCTCGGCAATTTCAGCCACTGCCTGTGTTGCAGGCATCCCATATCTGATTGCTAGTCAGAGTCCTGACTACTCTGCTTCTGATCCAGTCCCTGCTAATGCACCTGGGAAGGCAGTGGACTAGAAACCAAACACTCAGGCCCCTGCCACCCACATGGGAGACCCAGATAGAGTTCCAGGCTCCTGGTTTCAGTCTGGTTCAGACCTGGCTATTGTGGCCATTTGGGGAATGAACCAGCAGCTCTCTCTGTTGCTGTATTTTTCAAATAAATAATAATAAATTAATAAATATTTTTTCAAAAGAAAGAAAATAGGCTCTGAAAAATAACATCTTTCTCAAAAGCATTCCACACACAGTAAGTGACAGTGTGGCTTCAAAATACGAACTGATTTGAGAGCGCAACTCTTAACCATATAATATTGTACATGTAACTTTTTTTTTTTAAATTTTTTGACAGGCAGAGTGGACAGTGAGAGAGAGAGAGACAGAGAGAAAGGTCTTCCTTTGCCTTTGGTTCACTCTCCAATGGCTGCCGCAGGCGGCGCACTGCGGCCGGCGTACCACGCTAATCCGATGGCAGGAGCCAGGTACTTCTCCTGGTCTCCCATGGGGTGCAGGGCCCAAGCACTTGGGCCATCCTCCACTGCCTTCCCAGGCCACAGCAGAGAGCTGGCCTGCAAGAGGGGCAACCGGGACAGAATCCGGCGCCCCAACCGGGACTAGAACCCTGTGTGCCATCGCCACAAGGCGGAGGATTAGCCTAGTGAGCTGCGGCACCGGCTTCTAACTCTTGAGTTTCAAATAAATAAATACATCTTTTTTTTTTTTTTTTTGGACAGGCAGAGTTAGACAGTGAGAAAGAGAGAGACAGAGAGAAAGGTCTTCCTTTTCCATTGGTTCACCCCTTCACCCCCCAAATGGCCACTACAGCTGGCGCGCTGTGGCTGGCGCACTGTGCCAATCCAAAGCCTGGAGCCAGGTGCTTTGGGGCCATCCTCCACTGCCTTCCTGGGCCACAGCAGAGAGCTGGACTGGAAGAGGAGCGACTGAGACTAGAACCCGGGGTGCCGGCACCAAAGGCGGAGGATTAGCCAAGTGAGCCGTGGCGCCGGCCAATACATCTTTTTTTTTTTTTTTTTTTTTTTTTTACAGGCAGAGTGGACAGTGAGAGAGAGAGACAGAGAGAAAGGTCTTCCTTTGCCGTTGGTTCACCCTCCAATGGCCGCCGCGGTCGGCGCGCTGCGGCCGGCGCACCGCGCTCATCCGATGGCAGGAGCCAGGAGCTAGGTGCTTTTCCTGGTCTCCCCATGGGGTGCAGGGCCCAAGCACCTGGGCCATCCTCCACTGCACTCCCGGGCCACAGCAGAGGGCTGGCCTGGAAGAGGGGCAACCGGGACAGAATCCGGTGCCCCGACCGGGACTAGAACCCGGTGTGCCGGCGCCACAAGGCAATACATCTTTTTTTTAAAAAAGAAAACTATCTTAGTAAATGAGAAGATATTACATATTAATGATCAGATGACTTAACAGTGTTAAACTGATTTACAGATTCAATACAATCCCTACCAAAAGGCTACTTGCAGTGTAGTGTTGTGGTACAATGGGGTGAATATTTAGTTCCTCCACTCTCTGGAGTTCATGTAAAGCGATGAGCTCTATGTGACTGCTGGACACAGCTTAGCCTCCAGCATGCTCTCACTCCCTCTCGTGTGAGCTCCCTCTCTTCTCTCTGTAACTCTGCCACTTAAATAAATTTTAAAAATTAAAATCTTTTTTTAAAAAAGTTAAACATAGTGTTACTATATGACCCAGCAGTTTACTCCTAGTTGAACCATACCCGAGAGAAATGAAAACATGTCTATTCAAAAACTTGCACATGAATTTTTATAGCAGCATTATTTGTGATAACTAAAAACTACAAACTGGTTTTACTAACAACATTACTGATACCAAATGTGTTTGTGTTTTCCCTATACCAACAACGAGTTCTGACACTGAATGTCCAAAATTCAATTCAAGTCTAATATTAACTATTTGAAATGGGTATAGAGCTCACAGGTTAAGTCTCAATTCCAGAAGAGTACCCTCACTTTGGAACCAGTCACAAGTCCCAGGTCTCTATTGTACTTCTGAACAACAGGCTATAACTTGGGGATTCCTGAGAATGACTTCATGTTCAAGTATAGCTAAAATGACTCACGGAATTCAGGAAGGCACTTTACTTACTATTAATCTCTAGGGAGGGAAGATACTAAAAGTTGAGTGAGTCATCAGCAGAGAATCACTTAATCAATCATGCATATATGATGAGGCTTCCATAAAAACTCCGAAGTCTGGGCTTTGGAGAGCTGGGTGCTGGACTCAGTGCTGGGAGGGAGGCCCACCTAGAGAGCACAGAAGCTCAACGCCCCTTCTGTCACACCTTGGTCCTGTGTATCTTGACCTGAGTGTTCATTTGTAGCCTTTGAGATAGCCTTCATTATAAACTGACAACAGTAAGAACTTGTTCCCTGGGTCTGTGAGCTGCTTTGGCAAATTTTCAAACCCAAGGAGGAGGTTGTAGGAACCTCCAGTTTGTAGCCCCGTCAGACAGAAGTTGTGGGTAATCTGGGGACCTGCTACTTGAAATTGGCATCTAAACTCGGGTTGGGCTTATGGGACTGAGCCCTTAGCCTGCAGGCGTCTGTGCTAATCTGGTTATTGTCAAAACTGAGTTCAGTTATAGGATACCCAACTGTGGTCCATAAGAGCTGCAGAACTACTTGGTCTGCAAGGAAAACCCACTTGTTGTCTGTGTTCCGTTTGGAAGTGACAAGAAGAGAAAATAGTTCATTTCTTGTGTTACACAATTCTGTGCCAAAGTGAAGTACCAAGAGTGCTGTGAGTTGCCATCACATGCCTTGGTCTTCTGGGCAACCAGCCCACATCCTAAGCTATCCAGGGACCACCAGCCACAAGCTATCTCATCAGCATACAGAAGACACTGCATTCCAGGAGATTTCAAGGGTTTTAGGGCAGGGCCACCATCGTGGCACTGTGCACTGTGGTTAAGCTGCAGGCAACCCATATCAGAGTGCTGTTTTTTTTTTTTTTTCTTTTTTAAGATTTTTTTTTTTTTTTATTTACTTGAAAGGCAGAGTTACAGTGAGACAGAAGCAAAGAAAGAGAGAGAGAGGGAGACAGGTCTTCCATCTGCTGGTTCACACCCCAAGTGACTGCAACAGCTGGAGCTGGGCCAATCTGAAGCCTGAAACCAATAGCCAGAAGCCAGGAGCTTCTTCCAGGTCTCCCACGTGGTGCAGGGACCCAAGCACTTGGGCCAACTTCCGCTGCCTTCCCAGGGAAAGGCACTAGCAGGGAGCTAGGTCAGAAGTGGAGGAGCCGGAACTTGAACCAGTGCTGATATGGGATGACAGAGCTGCAGGCAGACTTTACTTGATACGCCACAGCACTGGCCCCAATTTCTTCTTAATATTTTCAATCCACAGATAAATAACTCACAGATACAGAGGGTCAATTGTTTATTGTTTCAATCTAAACATATTTTAGAGGTGGGCATTTTGCATCAAATTAATTAATTTTTTTTAAAAAATTAATAGTCTTTAAAACCCTCATATTCCATGTTGCAGCACTTATTCATTCAGGACTTCCCTCCTTCCCAAAAAGGAAACAATCAGAGATATAAACAAAGGATTTATCCAAAGAGATTAATCACAGCTTTTTGATTACCCCCCCCCCCAGTACCAACACACACACACACACAAGTCAAAGAATGAGGGAAAAGATAAGCAAATTATGGTATTTAAGGGTGGGTGTTTTGGCACAGCCAGTGAAACCACAGTGTGGGACACCTGCATCCCATACTGGAGTGCTGGTTTGAGTCTCTGCTACTCTGTGCTGATTCAGTTTCCTGCTAATGCGTCCTGGGAGGCAGCGGATGATAGCTCAGGTACTTAGGTCCCTGCCACCCTCGTGGTAAACCCAGATGGTGTTCCAAACTCCTGACTTCAGCCTGACCCAGCCTTGGCTATTGTAGGCATCTGGGGAGTAAACCAACAGACGGAAGTTCTCTCTCTGTCTCTCTCTCTTCTCTCCATTGCTCTTTCAAGATGAAAATAAATAAACATTAAAAAAGAAAATCATGGTACAAAAATTCTGTAGAATATTTTTCAATAATTTAAATGTTTCCGAATAATTTTTATGACAAAGCAAAATACTAAGAATAAAATATTAATCTAAGCTAAATAAAAAAATCTTTAAGTGGACAGAATTGCAATTATATATCCACACAGGAATAGGAAATGATACTGCCTGGAAATTGACTTCAGAATGTTAAAATTAGAAAGCTCCCTCTAAAATAAATAAAATAGTATAGTAAACCTATAGAGAAAAGCAAGGAAAATACTTAAAATAAAACAGGATAGTAATTATGGGACGAGGGACAGGGGCAAGGAAGAAGTAGCAGAGGGGCCAGGGCACACAGGGAGAAATGACAGGGATCGTATTTCTTAGAAGCTGGTTGCCCACAACAGCCAGGGAAAAAGCCGGGCTTACTCCAGCTCTCCCACATGCAAGGAGGAGCCCCACCACCTGAGGCATCCCCACTGCCCCCTAGTCTGCTTCAGCAGGAGCTGAGTGGGAAGCAGAGCTGGTGATCACACCCAGGCACTCTGATGTTGCACGTGGACATCCTAACCAGTAGGCCAGAAGCCTGCCCCAGAAGCTGCAGCTTTAGATACTTGTTTTGTTCTATGGCTTCTATAAACGCTTCATGTAGCCTTTTGAATATATCAAATTGTTAAAAATGGAAAATGTAAAATGTGTACAAATAAATTTTTTAATTATGCTTCTACTTTCCAAATATTGTGTCTTGGTAACCAAAAACAGGGTCAATTTTATCAGTGATAGTCATATTTCTCAATGATAAATGTACTCACACTGGTAAGAAGACACCTTTGGGACTGCCGCTGTGATATCACGGGTGAAGCTGCCTCCTGCATTGCCTGCATCCCATATGGGTTTTGGTTATGTGAGTCCTGGCTGCTCCACTTCTGATCCAGCTCCCTGCTAATGTGCCTGGGAAAGCAGCGGAAGATGACCCAAGTGCTTGGCACCCCATGCCCACATGGAAGACCCAGAAGAAACCCTAGGCTCCTGGCTTTGAATCGGCCCAGTAAGGGCAGTTGTAGCCATTTGGGGAGTGAACCAGTGGATGAAAGACCTCTCTCTCTTTCTCTCTGTCCCTCACTCCCTCTCTCTCCCAGCCTCTGCTTCTCTGTAACTCTGCCTTTCAAATAAATAACTCTTTAAAAAAAAAAGACAGCTTTTCTAATAGACTCAGTGAAATTATTTCGTAAAAGTATGTATTTATGTATATATGTGTATAGATGTTACATATATGTGTATATATATCTAGATATGTATACATATATATAACAGTATACTTTTATTTAAAGATTTTATTTATTTATTTGAAAGTCAGAGTCATACAGAGAGAGAAGAGGCAGAGAGAAAGAGAGGTCTTCCATCCACTGGTTCACTCCCCAGTTGGCTGCAACGGCCAGAGCTGTGCTGATCTGAAGCCAGGAGCCAGGAGCTTCTTCCAGATCTCCCACATGGGTGCAGGGGCCAAAGGACTTGGGCCATCTTGTACTGCTTCCCCAGGCCATAGCAGAGAGCTGGATCAGAAGAGGAACAGCTGGGACTAGAACCAGTGCCCATATTGAATGCCGGTGCTTCAGGCCAGGGCGTTAACCTCCTCACCACAGCGCCGGCCCCAACTGTATACTTTCATTTTTCCTAAATTGACTGCAATGTAACTTTTCAGTACTGCTTTCATGCCTTTTTATATTCCCCAGACAGGGAAGCAATTAGAATGTGTAAGGAAATTAAGTAGTAAATAAAAAAGGAAGTTTGAGGAATATATCCATTGTATTGTACTTCATGTTTCAAGAAATGTATATAAAGGGCCCAGTGTTGTTGCACAGCAGGGTAAATAGCCACCTGCGATCCCAGCATCCATATCAGAGTACTGGTTTGACTTCTGGCTGCTTCACTTCCAATCCAGCTCCCTGCTAATGCACCTGGGAAGGTGGGATGGCCCAATGAAGTATCACTTTGTAAGAAAATTTTAGGCCGGCGCCGTGGCTCAACAGGCTAATCCTCCGCCTTGCGGCGCCGGCACACCGGGTTCTAGTCCCGGTCAGGGCGCCGGATTCTGTCCCGGTTGCCCCTCTTCCAGGCCAGCCCTCTGCTGTGGCCCAGGAGTGCAGTGGAGGATGGCCCAAGTGCTTGGGCCCTGCACCCCATGGGAGACCAGGAAAAGCACCTAGCACCTGGCTCCTGCCATCGGATGAGCGCGGTGCGCCGGCCGCAGCGCGCCGGCCGCGGCAGCCATTGGAGGGTGAACCAACGGCAAAGGAAGACCTTTCTCTCTGTCTCTCTCTCTCACTGTCCACTATGCCTGTCAAAAATTTAAAAAAAAAAAAAAAAAAAAGAAAGAAAATTTTATACATGTTGCCTTAAACAATAAGGAAATTGAGGCTTCATGTTTGAATAAAAATACCTGGTCAAGGTCTGAACTAGAAAATTCTTAGGTCAGGCCGGCGCCGTGGCTCAACAGGCTAATCCTCCGCCTTGCGGCGCCGGCACACCGGGTTCTAGTCCCGGTCGGGGCACCGGATTCTGTCCCGGTTGCCCCTCTTCCAGGCCAGCCCTCTGCTGTGACCCAGGAGTGCAGTGGAGGATGGCCCAGGTGCTTGGGCCCTGCACCCCATGGGGAGACCAGGAAAAGCACCTGGCTCCTGGCTCCTGCCATCGGATGAGCGCGGTGCGCCGGCCGCAGCGCGCCGACCGCGGCGGCCATTGGAGGGTGAACCAACGGCAAAAGGAAGACCTTTCTCTCTGTCTCTCTCTCTCACTGTCCACTCTGCCTGTAAAAAAAAAAAGAAAATTCTTAGGTCAAAGAACTATTAATGCAATACACATCACCACAAACCAGACTTAATTAATATACACAACAAATGAGATAAAGCTAAGTTATCGATAATTCATGATTAAGAAACAAAACTAGTAACAGTCAGACCTCAACCAATTCAAGATAACATGCTGTTTCGCCTTGCGGCGCCAGCACACCAGGTTCTAGTCCTGGTTGCCCCTCTTCCAGGCCAGCTCTCTGCTGTGGCCAGGGAGTGCAGTGGAGAATGGCCCAAGTGCTTGGGCCCTGCACCTCATGGGAGACCAGGAAAAGCACCTGGCTCCTGCCATCGGATCAGCGCGGTGCACCGGCCGCAGCGCACCAGCCATGGCGGCCATTGGAGGGTGAACCAACGGCAAAAGGAAGACCTTTCTCTCTATCTTTCTCTCTCACTGTCCACTCTGTCTGTCAAAAATTTAAAAAAAAAAAAAAGATGCTGTACAAGGCTCCCTTAAGAAATTATAATAATTCCTACAAACACTGGAGCTTTGTAACACTTCCAAGTGTCACACTTAATAAAAAATTAGAGTTCCTAGTAAACTCTAATAGCTGCTAACTTTAATTTGATAATTACTCAATTTTATTAATCCTTGATAACTCAATCAGTAGTTCTCTAGTCTGGAGGCTTTAATAGTAGATAAAAATTTGAAAGGAGAAAAAACCTGCATCATTTACCAGCCCCTGGGAGTTAAGGAAAGGATTTCTGGAACAGTTCATGATCCACCAAGAACTTCTAGGTTAAAACCGTCAGTGTTAAGAACCACACCTTATCCAGTTTTGAATTCCCTACACTGAGGGTACATGCTTCCTGTCTACTGAGTAGGGAATAAGTATGTATAAAAGAACTGTTCACAAGTAGATCCTCTGTTTTAAATCACACTTTATAAAATTTTAATTCTTTTTTTTTCTTTTTGACAGGCAGAGTGGACAGTGAGAGAGAGAGGGAGAGACAGAGAGAAAGGTCTTCCTTTTGCCGTTGGTTCACCCTCCAATGGCCACCGCGGCCGGCACACCGCGCTGATCTGAAGCCAGGAACCAGGTGCTTCTCCTGGTCTCCCATGGGGTGCAGGGCCCAAGCACTTGGGCCATCCTCCACTGCACTCCCGGGCCATAGCAGAGAGCTGGCCTGGAAGAGGGACAACCGGGACAGAATCCAGTGCCCCGACCGGGACTAGAACCTGGTGTGCCGGCGCCGCAAGGTGGAGGATTAGCCTAGTGAGCCTCAGCGCCGGCCTAAAATTTCATTTTCACTGTATTTGAAAGGCAGAGGGACAAAGAGACAAACAGGCATTCTATCCACTGGTTCACTCTCCAAATACCCACAAGAGCCAGGGGTGGGCTAGGCTGAAGCCAGGAGCCTGGAACTCCATCCAGGTCTCCCATGTGGATGCAGGGACCAAGTACTTGAGCCATCACGTGCTGCCTGCCAGGGTGCACAATAGCAGGAAGCTGGTTTGGAAGAAGAGGAACTGGACCTTAACCGGAGCACTCTGATATAGGATGTGGGCATCCCAAGCGGTATCTTAACCACTGCACCAATGCCCCCCCAGAACCACAGCTTCCGATAAAGAGCTGAGACACCTGGGGCACAGAGCAATAAAGACGAGGCAGAAAGGAACCTCAGACCATTAGCTCTTCCTAAACCTTCGCAGGGCTTTCTTTTCATCTTGCCTCCTACTCTGATTGGTTTCCCCCTTTTGTCTTATTGTCTCCCCTTCCTTGAAGTCACCTCCATGACCCTCAGCCAGAGGCATGTGCTTCCCCATGACTTAGTTATGTGTTTTGTTGGTTGGTTTTGTGAAGTTCCATGTTGTTATTGTGTTTCCAGAGCCATGGCAAATAGGCATTTCAACATTCTAGGCACAGCCCCATCCATTTCTACCAAGTCATCTACTGGTGGGTGAGGGGGCTGGGGCTCCCCCTGCCATTGGCATGACCAACAACGAAAGCCATTCTCATGGACTAGGCATGTTATACCCAGGAACTGAAGCCCCATAGTATGCATCCAACTATTTGCTGAATTAGTAAATTATGGGATGGATGATTTGTCTCAAAACCTGTGTCTCCTCATGATATTACTTTAGGAAACATCTGATATAAAAAACAATAAAATGGCCTCAATTCTTCAGTAATGGACCTATGACCTTCAGAATCTGAGTAATGAGGCCTGTGATTTGGTTCATTACAAAGAAAAGTATCCTTTTTAATTCTATCAGTTAGTATTAGCAGACACTAGTCTTGTTTATGTGATCCCTTTGACTCTTAATCCTATCATTATGATCAAATTATGAACTGAAACTGATCACTTTGACTAGTGAGATGGCATTGGTACATGCCACCTTGATGGGATTCAGGAATCTCCTGGCACATGTCTAACTCTACCATTAGGGGTGAGTCCGATTGAGTGTGTGCCGAACTGTACATCTCCTCCCTCTCTTATTTCCACTCTTAAATTTAACAGGAATCACTTTTCAGTTAAATTTAAAGGAGAGAACAATCCAACATGGGAAGCAGGATACACAGCAGACTCATAGAATGGCAGATGTCCTAAACAGCACTCTTACCTCAGAATCAGCCCTTAAGGCATTTGGATCTGGCTAAAAAGCCCATGAGAGTATTTTAGGCATGGAAAGATGGAAAGCCAAGACACTCTGGCAAAAAAAAAAAAAAAAAAAAAAAAACCTAAATGAAAGATCTCTGTGAGTGAGATCCCAGTGGAAAGAATGGGCCAAAGAAGGAGGTACCTTTCTCTGAAGGGAGAAGAGAACTTCCAATTTAACAATGGCTTTGTCTAAATAAGATCAGAGCTAGCGAACTAAGAGGCTTCCAAAGCCTTGGCAGCTCATGACAAGAGCCTCGGGTGATTACTGACGTCATAAATAAGAATGCCAATTGTTAAATCAACAACAGGAGTCACTGTGCACTTACTCCCCAAGTAGGATCTCTGTCCTTAATGTGTTGTACTATGTGAATTAACAGTATAACTAGTACTCAAACAGTACTTTATACTTTGTGTGTCTGTGTGGGTGCAAACTGTTGAAATCTTTACTTAGTATATACTAAATTGATCTTCTATATGTAAAGATAATTGAAAATGAATCTTGATGAAGAATGGGATGGGAGAGGGAGTGGGAGATGGGATGGTCGCGGGTGGGGGGAGGGTGGTTATGGGGGGAAAAGCCGCTATAATCCAAAAGTTGTACTTTGGAAATTTATATTTATTAAATAAAAGTTAAAAAAAAAAACAAAGAAAAGTATCCTTTATGGATAATGCTGGCTAACAACTGTGGCTTACAATCAAACACTATCAGATGCTTTATTGCATTTGATACAATACCCTCTGAAATGAAAAGTGCTGCAAATTTCATTTTACAGATAAGGATGCAGCAGTAACCAAAATAAAGTGACTTCTCTAGAAGAAAAACACTGAATTGTATTCAAATTCCAGGGTGTCACAGTAGCCCCACTACCAGACTTCTCTGAGCCTAGGTCTGTCCTTTGTGGACAGGGATAGTATGAGTCCTTACCTCATGATGCTGCCACTGATACCACATGAGACGGGGTAGTTACGGTCCCAGCGTAATGCCTGGTTGAGCAGTTTCAGTTAAGTGAGCTCTCTGACAGCCCACAATCTTGCACAAGGAGACTTCAAAAAGTTCGTGGGAAATGGAACTAAAAGTTTATGATGGTACCAAGGACTCTTGAAATCCATCATAGTTTTTCCATGAACTCTGTGAAGACTCCCTCATACAAACGTGGGTGTGAGACACATAGGATGCTGGTTCATGGTTGTAGATTCTCAAGAAAAGCTTTTCCCATCAGAATCCTGGTCAATACAAACTCCTCCTTCTCTCCTGTGCCACCAGGCAGACAATTTGTAGCCCACTTTTCACCAAGAGTGCAGGACTTGTAGGGTCCTGACTTTATGTTGTCTCAGTTCCATATGAATCAAGTTCAAGGTTCCATCTCTCACCTGAAAGGTTCTTAAGACTGGCAGGTCCTCTGACAGACTACAATGGCTCTGACGACAAGTGCTGTTTTTTTGCATTCCTCAGAGACACTACTTTTTTTTCCTCAAGATTGGGCCACACACCAAGTGACTAAAAATATTACAAATGAGAGTCTGTAGAAATCTTACTGACATCTTTTGTTAGGCCTGTGTAATGCTGTGTTTGACAGAGTGGGGCTGGCATTGCAGCGCAGTGGAGTTAAGCCACCACCTGCAGCACCAGCGTTCCGTATCAGATCACAGTTCAAGTCCTGGCTGCTCTACTTCTGGTCCAGCTCCCTGTAATTGTGCCTGGGAAAGCAGCAGAGGATGGCCTAAGTCCTTGGGCCCTACCACCCTCCTGGGACACCCAGATAGTGTTCCAGCACTGCCATTGTGGCCATTTGAGGAGGAAACCAGCAGATGGAAGATCTCTTTCTCTCTATTACTCTACCTTTCAAATAAATAAATAAATCTTAAAAAAAAAAAAAAAAAAGAGTGAGGGTCTGGGAGTCAGGCTGCCTGGAAGAGAACGCCAGCCCTACCTCTGAGAAAACTGCAAAACCTGAAGCAAAACACTTAACCCCCTCCTTCCATCTCAGTCTTACCATCTGTAAACTACAGACAATAGCAACTGCCCAACCACAGGACTATCATCAGAATTAATAACTTCTGCCAGCATGGTGGTACAACGGGTTAAGTCATGACCTGTGATGTCAGCTCTCAAATGAGCGCAGGTTTGAGCCCTGGCTGCTCCACTTCAATCCAGCTCCCTGCTAACGTGCCTGGGAAAGTAGCAGAGGATGGACCAAGTCTTTGGGCCCATACACCCATTTGGGAAACCTGGAGGAAGTTCCTGGCTCCTGCCTTCTGGCTTCAGATCGGCCCAGCTCTGGTCATTGCAGCCACTTTGGGGAGTGAACCAGTGGATGGAAGATGTCTCTCTCTCTCTCTGTCTTTAACTCTGCTTTTTCAAATAAATAATTTAAAAATATAAAGAATTCTAAGTGTAAAACACTGAGGACAGTGACTGGCATATATTAACAGCTCATAGATATTAGCCATTGTTGTATTCCCAGAGCCTGAAACAATGCCTACAACATGGTGGGCACTTATATGCTTACTGGATGAATAAAGGAATGGTGAAGTACAATTTAAAAAAAAAAAGTTTATTTGATTTATTTTGAAAGTCAGAGTTATAGAAAGGAAGAGACACAGAGAGAGAGAGAGAGAGAGAGAGAGAGAGATCGATCTTCCATCAGCTGGTTCATTCCTCAGATGACCACAATGGCTAGCACTGAGCCAGGCCAAAGCCAGGGGCCAGGAGCTTCATCCAGGTCTCCCACGTGGGTGCAGGGGCCCCAAGAACTTGGGTCATCCTCCACTGCTTTTCCCAAGCACATTAGTAGGGATCTGGATCAGAAGTGGGGCAGCATGGATTCAAACCAGCACCCATAAGGGATGCCAGTGCCACAGGTGGCACAGCTTTACCCACTATGCCACAGCGCCAACCCCAGTGAAGTACAAATTTTTTGTTAGGTATAATTAGAGTATTTTTCTTGCCTTTATAGAAAGAGACTGTATGTCCAGAAAGAAATATGAAGTCTTAAATCTAGCTAGTAGTTCAAGAATGGAATTGAAAGGTAGATATGTGCCCTCTGACTTCACAGGTACCTGGAAGCAGCTTCAGATACCAGACATCTTTGACTCCCATTCTAGTACTGCCGTGGCAGTTGCTTCTTAGTTTATGGCTACATCTTCTCCTCTGCATTTCAACCAAGCCAGGCCTCCAGAAATAAGCCTCAGATGGGATCTAATCCCCTCCCCCTCCCCCCATCCCATTATTTCATAGATGAGGAAGGCCAAGAAGGAGCCAAGTGTATAGATACTTTGCAAATTTGCCATGAACCATGGGAGCTACTTTTCTTTCCTAAAAACCACCAGCTACTCTTCAGAGACCCCTACTGCCCAATTTGAAAGCAGGCAAAGTGAGCTGCTTGCATGGATCACCTCAAGGCCTGCCAGAGGACAAGCAGCCACGTGTTCAAGGGCACCGAGGCAGGGTTCTCCATCCTGGAGCGGGGAATGAGCCCCCTCCCTTCCAGCTCAGGCCCTGTAATGAAACTAGTCAGACACAGAACCACAGATCAGGTCAGAAATCGCTGGGCCGATGAGCAGGTCATAGGGCTTGGTAACTCAAAGAGGTGCTATGACTCTAACCTACAAGCATGAGTTAGTTCTGAAACAGATGCAGGGTCAGTAATGGAAAGAGCACTGGGCTTGCAGGCAGCCCCGGCCCCACTGTTAACTAGCTGTGCCACCTCGGGATGATCAGTTTACTTCTCAGTTCCCTCATCTGAAACAAAATGAAGCTAAGCCTCTTAACTGGGATGTCTACTGAAAATGCCTTTAAGACACCAAAGTTGGGGGGCAGACATGGTCTAGCAGGTCAAGCCACTGCTTGGGAAGCCCCCATCTCAGATCAGAGTGCCTATGATTGAGTCCTACCTCTACTTAAGATCCAGCATCCTGCTAATGAGCCTGGGAAGCAGTAGATGATGGCCCCTGTACCGGGGTTCCTGCCACCCACATGGGAGACCAGGATGGAGTTCCTGGCTCCTGGCTTGGGTCTGGCCCAGTCCTGGCTTTTGCAGGTATTTGAGCTGTAAACAAGCAGATGAAGATTCTCTCTCTCTCTTTCTCTCTCTCTCTCTCTCTCTTTCTCCTTCACCATGCCTTTCAAATAAATAAATAAAACTTAAAAAATACTAAAGCAGGGCAGGCATTTGCCTAGCAATTAGGATGCCACCAAGAACACCCATAACCCATACTGGAGCACCTGGCTTCAGGTCCCAGGTTCACTCACAGTTTCAGCTTCCTGCTAATGCATGCCATGGGAGGAGGTGAAGGCTCAAATATTTAGGTCCCTGCCACCCATGTGGGAGACCTGGATTGAATTCCTGACTCACATCTTTGCTGTTGTGGGCATCTGGGAAATGAACCAGCAGATGGAACTCTCTCTCTCTCTCTCTCTCTCTCTCTTTGTGTGTATATGTGTGTTGTGTGCGTCTGTATCTCAAAATAAAATAGTAAAGCACCATAAAGATGTTTCCATAGTTAACTAAAGGTGTCTGGTGTGAAGAGGTGGGTAGTACATTCATGGAGGTAAGGCTCAAATTTCACAAAACTTAAGCCTACAAAGACAGCCTGCCCGGAGCCCCCGGCACCACAGCTAACAGGATGTATCTGCTCTACTGCAAGACTCTATCCTACCTTACCTTTAAGAGATAGAAGACATTAGAGATGAGATTCCAGGTACCTGCAAGCAGCTTCAGACACCTTCTTATTTTAGAGATTTTAAAATGGAGATAATAAAGAAGTGAAATGATTCGCCATGAGATACATTAGGTCTAAGAAAATAGCTGACATTACGTCACCAAGACACTTCAAGCTTTTTTAAATGCCCTTAGAAAAGGAGACCACAACACCGAACAGGCATTAAGAAGCTGGACATTAAAAAAATACTTACACCAAGGACAACTGGATATAGGAAAAAAGGCAAGAAAGAAAAGATCCACATATAGAGGTAATACATGTTTCTTAAATAATTAGCTATCCCTCTAGATTCACCAGTAACTGGGGCTTCCTACTGGAGTTTCAATATTCTGCTTTCTGGAGGGATGCCACCACAGATCATAGGTTTCCTGCCAAGTGTTTAAGCTCAGAGAAATACTGCTTTGAGATTTACCCCAAAACCACTTGGCCTCAACCTTCCTGCTAAACCTTTCTGGCGAGAACACCTATCCTAGGTCAAAAGCACCACCAGGGCTAGTACGAGAAACCGTCTTATCCGCCAAACCTCGTTTTCCCCTTAAGGGGACCTGTACAGAGTGTTCAGCTTTTTCTTTTCCTCTTTCACAACTCACATCTCAGTTAACAGCACCTTATGCAATCTCTACAGAGCACACACATTCACTCACTGAACAAATATTTGTCAGCTTACTGTGTCTAAGGTACTGTGTTAAGTGCTTAAGACATGAAGCTGAAAAAACAGCGGAGCCCCTGCCCCCAGGGAGCTCACAGTATGGAGAGACAGCAGCGCTGTAACAAGCAGTGAGGTTAAGCAGAACAGCTGCAACTGGCACATGCAGAGAGAGAATGGAAGAGGCAGTGGCAAGGAATGGCCCTCCCAGCCTGGAGGTACCTGAGAGCCTTACACAGGTGGAGGGCTTAAGGAGACACCTGAAGGCTTAAATGTCAAAAAACCCATCAAAACAAAAGTTAAAGAAAAAGCACCTTAGAGGCACGAAAAAGAACATACTCTGCGTTCAGTGTTACTGAGTTTAAAATGCAAAGACTTCCTCATCCAACAAGAAATAAGCCTGAAGCAGCAGAAAAGATTTGGTGATAAGGGTCCTCGCACACCATAACAAATATTTTCATCCCACAATTTTTGCTGAGACCCTACCCCAAGGGTATTTCAAAAAGTTCATAGCAAATGGAATTAAAATGTCTATTTTGGTACCAAAAGTTAATTTGTTTAAAGATTTATGTATTTACTATGTGAAAGAGTTAACACAGAGAGAAGGAGAGACAGAGTGAGGTCTTCCACCTGCTGGTTCACTTCCGAAATGGCCTCTAAGGCCAGAGCTGCGCCTGGCCAGAGCCAAGAGCCTGGGATTCTATCCAGGTCCCCCAGGTGGGTGGCAGGGGCACAAGTACTTGGTCCACCTTTCGTTGCTTTCCCAGCAGGGAGGGAGCTGGATCGGAAGGAGAGCAACCAGCACTAATAGAGGAGTGTTGGTATTGCAGGCAGCAGCTTAACTCACTGAGCCACAACGCCAGCCCTGGTGCCAAAAAATTTTGAAATCACATTTATAAGGAGACTTCCAAAATTTCACAGAAAATGTATATTATGAAAAAAAGTGTGGATTTCAAAAACCTTTGCAGTAAACCAAATTTATCTATTTAAAAACGTTTATTCATTTACTTATTTTGAGAGGCAGAGAGAAAAGCAGAGACAGTTCTCATCCATTGGTTCACTCCCCAAATGCCTATAATAACCTGGGCTTGGCTAGTCCAAAGCCAGGAGCCAGAAATTCAATCCAGGTTCCCCCATGTGAGCAGCAGGGGCCCAACTGCTTGAGCTATCAGCCCTGCTTCCCTGGATATGCATTAGCAGAAAGCTAGGATTGGGAGTGGAGCTGGGACTCAAACCCAGGCACTCCAGCATGGTATGCAAGGATTCCAAGTAGTGTCATAACCCCCTTAGCCAAATGCCTGCCACAAATATATCTTTTAATTTCATTTTCCACAAGCTTTCATTTACTTATTTATTTGAAAGAGACAGACAGACAGACAAAGCTCCCATCTACTGGTTCACTCCCCAAATGGCTGCAAACAGCCAAGAGTGGGCGAAGCCAAAGACAGGATCTGGGAACTCATTGCAGGTCTGTCACATGGGCAGCAGGAACCCAATTACTTGAATCATCACCTCCTGCCTCCCAGGATCCCCATTACTGAGGGCTGAGCCAGGAACCTCGGGAGGGGTTTCAAGCCCAGATTCTCCCAGTGTGGGATGAGGGCATCTTAACTGATGTCTTTACCAGTAGGCCAAACATGTGCCCCTTGAAGTGTTTTGTTCAGGGCATTATTAAATAGTGTATATAGTCTAAAAATAAATTTACCTTTACTTAAATTTATCCCTTTCTTCTATCACACCAAAACTATTTTAAAAAATGCTCTTGGAAATAATTTAAGCATGACTTCTAGAATGGACAAGTTTAATAAAAAGGACTAAATAGTAACATCATTTTGAGACATAGTTATTTTGAAATTGATAATCCATAAGAGGTTTGATATACAGTGCCACAAAGTTAGATATGATGAAAATTTCAGTAACTTAAGATATTTTTTCCTAGAGAAAGTCAATACAGGTTACTCAGAAAATAACTGCAATGACTATCCCAAAGAGAACAAAGTGGTTGAGTCTTGTTTGCAAATGTTAGTGAAATAGGAACTGGTGCTGTCTTCATAAATGATGGTTCCCATGGACAAGATTTATCATCTATGGAAAATAACCACCTCTGGGGTGGCACTGTTTAATTTAGAAATTATTTAGTCAGCTAATAAATTACATGCCTGAAAGTAGGGTTGGAGAGATACAAAATACCAACAGGGTTAAAGTTAATCTCTACATACAATTCTAATTCTACATATAACATATAATTCTTTTTAAGCAAAAAGGAAATTTGGTAGGATTTTCATCCTCCTGTAGGGCATTCCTCCACTGTGCTTCTGACCCCGATTCATACTAGGCTGAGATCTCTCAGACTGGTGGTTCAAAAGCACAGGCGGGGAAGGGACTTCTGTTGAATGGCTCTTCCCCCCCCCACACACACACCCCCACACACACCCTTTTGCCTAGTTGCAAGAAGACATTTATAGGGCCTGAGCTGTGGCACAGTAAATTAAGCTTCCGCCTGTGGCGCTGACATCCCATATGGGTGTCGGTTCAAGTCCCAGCTGCTTCACTTCCAATCCAGCTCCCTGCTAATGTGCCTAGGAAAGCAGTGGAAGATGGCCCAAGTTCTTGGGCCCCTGCACCCATGTGGGAGACCTGGAAGAAGCTCCCAGCTAACACCAACCTCCATCTTTTTAGCGTAAAATGCCATTGAAATAAGAAATATGATAATCGGTAGCCCCAGTGCAAACCCCAGGAAGGGGGGGTCGTTGTTGCCTGGGAATTATTTTCCTGTTGCTCTATCTGTGTCTGCCTTGTGCACCCTCTTCAGGGACAATGTCTCTGACTTCCATATACCCACATAGTCTGAAGCCCTAGGCAAATACCATATGCTGAGAAGGCACCAAAGATGTGCTCCTCGACTGAATCCTAGCAGAGAGCATTGTGAAAACAGGACGCTGCCCCTTGCCTCTCCTCCGGCTCTCTACGTGATATATGTGAAAAGATGTGTCTGTGTATCAGTGTATCTTTCACATGGTGACTATCACTTTATATAATCTGCACTCAGCCATTACAGGGCAATAAGGATAATATCAGCAACCAAAGAAAATAATAATAAATAAGATGGGAGCAGGCATTGGGCGCAGTGGGAGAGACCCCACCTAGGACACCCGCGTCCCATAGCAGAGAGCCTGGTTGCAGTTCCTACCCTTTCACTTCAGAACCAACTTCCTGCTACAGCACACCCTGGAAAGTGGCAGGTGTGGCTCAAGTCCTTGAGTCCCTCCCACCAAGGAGGGAAACCCGGATTAAGTTCTAGCCTCCTGGCTTCAGCCTGGCCCAACTCTGGCTGTTGCAGGCAAATGAAGAGTGAGCCAGCAGATGATTTCTTTCTTTCTCTGCCTTTCAAATAAAATGAAAATAAATATTTTTTTAAGATTGAGGAGTACTGATTCCCAAATATTCATGCATAAAGTTTAGGAGGCTATGGGTTACATATAAAGGACTTTGGTATAGTAAAATCAGTTTTGTTATTCTCAAAAATCCCTAAAAGCAGCATATATGAAAACTGAGGACCAGTGAGCAAAACTGCAACACTATTAGGAACTGCATTTCTCCTATGTAAGTCACTGCCACCCTAGCAAGAAGAGGGTGAAAATTCACACAACTGCTTTTCACCTAGATTAGTACAGATTTCTCCACTCCAAATCCAGGTTCCTAATGCATTTAGAATGATCATCCTCAAAATTTCCTCTTACAATTCTTCACACAAAAATGCCTTTCTCATCCCACCTCCCACTGCATCCTCAAAGCTAGACTCACACATTTCCCAGAATACATCACACCTACTTCAGCCTCTGTGTCTATGCTCAAACCAGTCCCTCTGCCAGGAATGGCTTTCCTTCCCAAACTCCTAGCCAATAAAATCCCACTTATGGTTAAGGACCCCCTCCACACCCAGTTCAAATGCCCCCTTTGCAGCAAAGCCTTCCTAAATCTGTGGTCATCCCATCCCCCACAGCTACTCATTCATTCAACAAAGATTTCCATGCCAGGCTCTTTGTAGGTGTTGAAGATGTGAGAATGACCCAAACAAGTATGGTCTTTACCTTCACAGAGCTAGTACCTATCCCAGTGGGTTGCTCTAAGGATTACAGCAGATAAAATATGTAAAGCACTTAAAATGATATGTAATAGTCAAGTTCAATAAGTATTAGCTATTAATGTTGCTGCTTAACCTCCGGATCTAAAAATGTCGACACACTGGCATCACTTTGTATCTTACCCTGATTTATTTTTTCTTAGTGTTGGTTAACTACTTATCATTATAGACTAATATATTTATTTACTATCTGTTCCTTCCCTCCCCCATTTTTTTTTAACCACTGTAACCACAGTGCCAAGAACACAATGCCCAGCCCCTATGAGAGGGTCAGAAGACATCCCTATATGGATGACTTTTATACTCTGGAGGTGGAGACAGGCTCCAATCAAATAATCACAGCAAGAAATACAAATGTTACAGCTGACAAGCAGTCCCCAGAAAAGAGCTGCAGAACAGAAAGCACTGGGGTCTAGTGGTTGTTGAGGGTTAGACAGGACAGACAGGGTTTCCCTGAGTTCCCTGAGTTAAGAATCCAGGACATGGCCAGCACCGCGGCTCACTAGGCTAATCCTCCACCTTGCAGCGCCAGCACACGGGGTTCTAGTCCTGGTTGGGGCGCCAGATTCTGTCCCGGTTGCCCCTCTTCCAGGCCAACTCTCTGCTGTGGCCAGGGAGTGCAGTGGAGAATGGCCCAAGTGCTTGGGCCCTGCACCCCATGGGAGGCCAGGAGAAGCACCTGGCTCCTGCCATCGGATCAGCGCGGTGCGCTGGCCACAGCGGCCATTGGAGGGTGAACCAACGGCAAAAGGAAGACCTTTCTCCCTGTCTCTCTCTCTCACTGTCCACACTGCCTGTCAAAAAAAAAAAAAGAATTCAGGACATGTCGGAGTTAAGCAGGCAACAGAGAGAACCACAAGTCATTTGCATGTACTGTTCCTTCTAGCTGTGTTACTCTTTCCATAACAACAACTCCAATAATTTAAGTCCTCAATTCTCTACTTGAAAGACATTCTCTGTAAAGCTACGCCTGACAATCCTATCCCATGATGCTACAGTTTCCCCTTGCTTAACACATTTACAATGTGCTAAAACTCTTCATATTTACAAGTATTCAATATAAATAAGGTATTAAAAAGCAGGGACCACATCTGTTTCAATATCTGTGATATTCCCAATGCCAACACAGTCAACGGCACTCCAAAAGCATTGCTAGATGAATGGAAAATAAGAACTCCACCTTAGGCCACTGCTTCTCAAATTATAGTTCCAAGAGCAGCAACATCAGCATTCCAAGGGTTCTTGTTAGAAATGCAAACTCTCAGGCGCCACTCCAAACTTCGTGAATCAAACTGTGGAGGTAGGGAGACCAGCAAACACTCACACACACACCATGATTCTGATTCATGGCAAAGTTCAGTGCTTAGGCATCTCAACTATTCAGAAGACAACAAAATAAACACCTGAAATTTTTTAAATACAAAGTTTTATAAAACTCATTCAAGTTCTAGTTATTGAGTGCCTACTAAACCTATTACACAAGGAAAACAATAAAGCATCCTCTGCAGATAATTCCAAGTTAATAACATCCTAATATTTTGCCTTCATCTCTCCTGTACATACATACATTCTTACTCAGCACGCATCTGTTTCAACAACTAAGGAAAACTCAAGTCAGTTGAAGGCAAAATGTAAAAACACAGTCGAGCTTCGGATGTCTGCTGTGGTCTGAAAGTTTGCAGCCCCTCAGCTTTCGTATTTGAAATCCTGAGCCCAAGGTGATGGCATTAGTTGGGAATGTTGGTGTGACCAAATCAGGAGGACGCACGGATCCTTCATGAGCAGGACTGGTGCCCTCAGAAAAGAGGTCCCAGGGAGCTGCCTTGTCCCTGGTACCCTGTGAGGACGCAGGTGAGGGCACCAGGGACAAACCAGGGAGGGCGCCCTCACCAGGCCCCAACTCTGACAAATCCATTTCTGTTGTTTACAAGGTACTGGGTTTTCGGTGTTTCATTACAGTAGCCCGGACAGACTAAGACAATGTCTTTCTAACCGACTGCACATCCTCATTCTTGTGTGCTTATGATAACCCTGCTTCCTGTAACACATCCCTGTTCCTGTCTGCTGTCTACTCACATTTGCAAAGAAGCAAGCTTCTCCTTCCCAGAACGACCTTTACAAATTCATCTTGCAGGCCCACCGGATCGGACACCGTCATATCCTAACTACCCAAGGAAGAGTTCCCAGGCGGCCCTCTGCACGCATGCCTTCACCCTCAGTGTGAGCACTCACCCTTCCCAACATCTGGCAACCTGAGCCCACGTCTCGGCTGAAGATAGCATCCTCAGCATCTCACTAAATGTCCTTTTTGTGCTGAAAATAAGATGCACACACCCATTCTTTCTTTGTAGTCCACTGGTTGCCTCCAGTTTCAGTTTAAGATTATACTTATCTGGTGGGAAAATGAGACCCTGAAATGGATCATTTAAGCCCCCACTTGGCCTGAACAACTGGGAATAAGGAATAAGGCACAATGGCTGCCACTGGGAGAAACAGTACCAGTGTGGAAGTGAAAAAGAACAGGAGAATGACAAGCTAAAAATGGAGGAGTTGGGGCCAGCGTGTGGGTGCAGGGCCCCCAAGGACTTGGACCAGCATTGAGGCATATCAAGTAAAGCTGCTACCTGATACCAGTTTGAATCCCGCTGCTCCACTTCCAGTCCAGCTGCCTGCTAATACCCATGGAAAGCAACAGAAAATGGCCCAGGTCCCTGGGCCCCTGCTACTCTCACTACCCTCGCAGGAGACCTGGAAGAAGCCCTTGGCTCCTAGCTTCAGCCTGGCCCTGCTCTGGCCATTGTGGTCATTTGGGGACTGAACCAACGGATGGAAGATCGCTCTCTCTCCCTCTCTCTGTAACTCTGTCAAATAAATAAATAAATGAAAATAAAAATGCAGGAACTGGTGACTCCAGGCAAGTCCACTGACTAAATGATTTTATGTAAAGCGCTTTCCAAAGAAAAGATGGAAAACAGAAGCTGACAAACCTCTAAGAAGAATATGGGTAGCAGGACTCAGTTTTGACTGAAATGCTTTAACTCTACCAGAGACCAAAACGTAGCTCACTGCATGCGATGGGACAATGATTTTAATAAATGTGCTGCAAACCACGTGTAACCCAACTCCATGGAAAACCAACAGAAGTCTCAACCCATTTTGAAACAGGAAGGAGGAAATCTTCAAATATGAATGTCCTCCCAAGAAAAGGCCGAGGGGGCCCACCACATGAGCCCCTGAGGAAGAGAGGGCAAGAATCTGACTGCCAAACGGATGCCTCCAAACAAAAACGAGTCATCTGTTCCCAGTAACAGCGGCCAAACCTGTAAAGAAATGTCCTCCAGACTTCCCAAACTGTAACTCCACATCAGAAGATGCACAAGGTAAAAGCGAATTTCAAAACATGAGTAGCGATCTGTGTCAAAACGCTAGGGATAAGGTCACGGTAGCTCGGCCGGCCCGCACCCCATCCTTAAGGGTTTGCGGTGACTAGCTACTAAGGTTTCCAGGCACTCTCCCTTTTCCAAAAAAGAACAGGAAGAAGCACGCCTAGGAGTCCCTCTCTGCCCGCCCCACAGCTACTGGAAAGCAATAGCCCTGGAATTGTTCCTGCACAGACCCCCGACGCCTGGAGCAGGAAGTGGGGACAGCCGGGTGGGTGGGGGGGCGAGGACGAGCGATGGGGAGGAAGCGCGGATGGCAGAGGGGGACGGGGAGGAGGGGGCAGTGAAGATAAAGCGCGGAGGGCTGGCGAGCCAACAGGCACAGCCAGGCAGGACACAAAGCAGGGAGGACCAGCGATGAGAGTGTAGACGGCAGAAAAGGGAGGCACAAAGGTGGAGGGCGAGGGAAGCGGGGAGGGTGAAATGATGGGCTGGGGGCGGCCAAGGGAAAGCGAAAGAGGCTGTCACTGCGGGGCGATCGCGGGGAGGAGGGGGTGGGAGGGGTGTCACCCACAGGGTGCGCCCCAGCAGGTGGACAGGGAGCGCTGGCGGGATGGGAACCCCGGGGCGAAGTACAGGCTGGACGCCCGGGCGCTGGGGCAGCCAGCGCTAGGGAGGGGCAGGCCCGGGGGGCTAAGCTGGCGCGCGGCTGCAGCTGGGGCAGGCCTCGCTCCCTCACCATCGCTGCGCTGGCCTGGTCCTCCGGCATGCAGCCTCTGTCCGGCGTGAGGCGGCGGGCGGGACTGAAGCCCGCCGCCAGGCTGAGCCGGCGCGGGGGCCTCCAGGGGACTCCGGCGAGCGGCTGCTCGGGGTTCGGCCCAGGCCTCGGCCTCCGCGGCTCGGCAGCTCCTAGTGCAGCAGCCGCTGCCGCAGCCGCAGCCGCAGCCTGAGCCGGAGCACAGACTCCGCCCCCGTGAGGCCCCGCCCTCGCCCGCGAACCCGAGCTTGGCCCCGCCTCCGAGCTCAGTGCGCAGACTCAGCCGAGGTAAGGCCACACCGGCTTCCAGGCCCTTAAAGGAGCCCACACCTCCCTCCTCGAGCCCTCCTAACGGCCCTTTAAAAACAGTAAGAGCTTTAAATATTACGTCATGACAGGAGGCAGTTACCCAGACACGGTGCAGTTACCCATACACCCCCGTGTCACTCACCATCATTCTTTAACATTTATTCACTGCGATTCATTACTATTGTCATGGTTCTTAGCGTTTTCGACGTTCTCTTAGGTGATTTCTTCCAGTGCTCTGGTCTCTCCTTTAGGGATCACCCTGCCTCGGCCTCTCACGCCCCTGCTGGTGCCTTAGATTTTGATCTGCACATCACCAATAATGGCAACCCGGCTAGGAGGAGAATCTCGATTTCAGTCAGCTAACACTCCCACACAGCCTCCTTCCTTCCTCACTCACACCTTGCCACCCCAGCCCCAACACCCACTGGTCTTGCTCCCTTTTCCTCGCTCCGCACTCTGCCCTGTGTCCTTGCATCCTTCCTCAAGCAGCTCAGAGTCTGTTGTCCCCTCTGAAAATCGTTCCGGAGCGCCCGCGATCATTTCCCTCCTCTCTTTTATAGTCAGGAGCAACTCCGAACCTAAACCAGCAGCCAAACAGGAGAGGGTGGAGAAAATGCCAAAACCTTACTCGCTGGTCGACTGAGTCCCTTAGATTTGATAGCATTACTCTCAGAGGGGCTTTCAGACTTGGCTATGCAACCGTGTTTCTCCAGCTTCACTCACTGCACCCTCTCAGGTAACTTTAAAAAGGTTTTTTTTTTTTTTTTTTATTAGAAAGGCAGAGCTACAGAGAGAGATGGGAAGGCAGGGAGAGAGAGATCTTCTATCACTCCCCAAATGGCCACAACAACCAGGGCCATTTGGCTAGGCTGAAGCCAGGAGCTTCTTCTGGGTCTCCTATGTGAGTGCAGGGACCCAAGGACTTGGGCCATCCTCTGCTGCTTTCCCAGGCCATAGCAGAGAGCTGGATTGGAAGTGGAGCAGCCAGGACTCGAACTGGCGCCCATATGGGATGCTGGCACTGCAGGCAGCAGCTTTTCCCACAACTCCACAGCACACTACCCCCCACCAGGTAACTATTTTATATCTTCCTCTTTAACTCTCCCACCTTCCCTATCCATCTTCATTTAAAACTGATGCTTTTGTTTCCAAAAAAGAAGACTTCTGCAAGGCCTTATCCCCCACCATGACTTCCAACCAGCTTCTAACTTTGCTTCTACAAGGGCGCTTCCAAAAGCTCGGGGGTGGGGGGCTGGTGTCGTGGCACAGCAGGCTAAGTCACCATCTGCAACACTGGCCCCCATGGGCATAAGTTCAAGTCCTGCTGCTCCACTTCCAATCCAGCTCCCAGCTAATGTACCTGGGAAAGCAGCAGAAGATGGCCCCAGTGCTTGGGCCCCTGCACCCATATGGGAGACTCTGGGTGGATTTAGCCCCTCCATTGCTGCCATTTGGGGAATGAACCAGCACACAGAAGATCTCTCTCTCTGTAACCCTGACATTCAAATTAATTAATTAACTCTAAAAAAAATCTAAGTGTACTTTAGTGCTAAAAATTTTGAAAGCCATGCATAGAATATGCATTTTCAATAGACTCATATAGTCTGCCTTCCTTTCCTTACTACAAGTGAATTATTTGTGTTTGAGCTAATGTCAAACTCAATAAAAATTAATTACAATAAAAAATGAAATTTAAAACCAGACATGCCAAACGGAAACCTTTGTCATTTGGGGTGGTGGTGGTTTTGGTTTTACCATCAGCCAGTGTTCAGTGCACACTTCAGTGGCATTAAATACATTCTCAGTGCTGTGCAGCCACCACCACGACTCAGCTCCAGAACTTTTTTCAGCTTGCAAAACTGAAACTCTATGCATTAAACAATAATCCTCCATTTCCTCCTCCTCCCAGCCCCTGGGCAATTACTGTTCTACTGTTCTATCTTCCATTTCTATGAATCCAGTATTCTGGGCCAGAATTTTTAGTATCAGAGCCAATAACTTTCAAATTTTGGGGGCCAGCTGTACAGCGACGGCATACCATATGGGCACTGGTTTGAATCTGGGCTGCTTCTCTTCTGATCCAGCTCTCTACTATGACCTAGGGAAGCAGTAGAAGGTGGCCCAAGTGCTTGGGCCCCTCATCGGCGTGGGAGACCCCGAGGAAGCTCTGGCTCCTGGCTTTGGATTGGCGCAGCTCCAGCCATTGTGGCCATCTGGGGAGTGAACCAGCGGATGGAAGACCTCTCTCTCTGTGCCTGTGCCTCTCTGTAACTCTGCCTTTCAAATAAATAAATAAAGCTTAAAACCTCAAAGTGTTATGTTATTTACTCTTACTTTCTGCCTCAGGCTGGTGACAGATGACTTGCAGACTGTCTGTGGCCCGTAGACCAGTTTGAGGAACACAGCTACTCGGTGTCACACCGATTCCCTTCCTCAGAAACATTTTATCCAGGAAAACTTTTGCTTTCCTTTCCTAGCACCATCAAACAGGAATTTATTTCCTCCATCTTAAAAAAGAAACAACAAGCAAAATAAACCCTCTCTTGACTTGTCTCAACCCTCCAGCCACAGCCTCGCATCCCTGCTCTCCCTCACAGCCCCGACGCCGTACACAGGTGGCCCGTCCTGCACTGGAGCCCTTGACCTCCTCCCAGCCATCTTCTGCGGGCTCCTCTGCAGTTACACATCCATCTCATCACTCCACTGAACTGCCCTTGTCACAGTCACCAGTGACATCCATGTCTCAATTCCCAGTTTCCCGGTTACTCGACCCGCCAAGAGCACCAGCCACAGCCCATCATCCCCCTCTCCCCTGGCCCTGCTCCCTCGCTGGCTGCTCCTGTTTGCTCCTCATTTCTCTGACCCCTACACACTGCAGTGCCCTCCCACTGGAAGCTCACACTTGCTACTTTTCCTGTTTACACTCACTCCCCAGTGGTCTTCTCCCATCACAATACTTTAGTGATAGCGAACCCCCTAAAATCACACCTCTGTTCTGGACCTCTCCGACTTAAGAATCCAACTGCCACCCAAACATCACCTAATAACAGGCTACAGTTTTTCTTGGTAGCCTCCTAGAAGGCTTCCCCTCAAATCTTACTGGCCATGGATAAACTGATACATAACAAAGGGAATAAAGCTGTTCTTCGCTAAAACCAGTCATGATTCGCTCTCTGTATCTTTCCCTAAAGACCTGGTAGTAGTGGAGGGGAATCACCACAAGAAATCAAGGTTTTGCCGCGAAGAGAGACTGGGAGCGACAGCTGATCTGTAGTCCACGGAACAACACAGGAAGTCCCCAAATATATCTAAATATATATGGGAATTTTATTTGATAGGGGTATACTTTCAAATCCGGAAGGAAAAGTGGACTTTTGTTTGATGTCAAAATAAGTGGATAAGGGCCAGCGCGATGGCGCACTAGGTTAATCCTCCGCCTGCAGCGCCGGCATCCTATATGGGCACTGGGTTCTAGGCCCAGCTCCTCCTCTTCCACTCCTGTTCTCTACTGTGGCCCAGGAGGGCAGTGGAGGATGGCCCAAGTCCTTGGGCGCCTGCACCTGCGTGGGAAACCAGGAAAGAAGCTCCTGGCTCCTGGCTTCAGATCAGCGTAGCTCCGGCCGTGGCGGCCATTTGGAGGGTGAACCAACGGCAGAAGGAAGACCTTTCTCTCTGTCTCTCTCTCTCTCTCACTGTCCACTCTGTCAAAAGAATTAAATTAAAATTAAAAAATAAATAAAAATCTTTAAAAAAATAAGTGGATAAGAAGTTACAAAATTTTAACTGGGATCTACAGCTATTCACCAGAATAAATTTCAATTAAGTCAAAGACAAAAACGTAAACAATAAGAAAAAACAAAAAATACTGGAAGGAATCATAGAAGAATCTATTATCATCTCACAGGGTGGAGGTTTTTTTAGGAACAAAACAAAACCTACTGTAGAAGGTTGATAAACTTAGCTATGTGGAACTGAAAAGTGTCTTAAGGCAAAGCAACCATATAGCGAGTGAGATGAAAAATGACTCTATACATATATTTGCATTTCATATTAGAGGAAAATGGATAATTTTCATATTTGTGTAAGAGCTGAAATCAGAAAGCACAAAAACCCAAGGGTGGAAATGTGCAAAAGATATGAACTGATACTCACAGAACAAGAAGCAGAAATGATTCCTAAATGATCACCCTTACTCATAATAAGAGAAATGAAAATTAGAATTTCTTTGAAATACTATTTTTCACCTATCAGATTGGCAGAGAGCCATCAGAGTGGTAAGACACTGTGTGGTTAAGAATGGAGCAGTATATAACCGGGACTCTCTTTTTTTTTTTTTTTTGACAGGCAGAGTGGGCAGTGAGAGAGAGAGACAGAGAGAAAGGTCTTCCTTTGCCGTTGGTTCACCCTCCAATGGCCGCTGCGGCCAGCGCACTGCGGCCGGTGCACCGCACTCATCCGATGGCAGGTGCCAGGTGCTTCTCCTGGTCTCCCATGCAGGTGCAGGGCCCAAGCACTTGGGCCATCCTCCACTGCACTCCTGGGCCACAGCAGAGAGCTGGCCTGGAAGAGGGACAACCGGGACAGAATCCGGTGCCCCGACCGGGACTCGAACCCTAACCGGGACTCTTGTATTTTGCTGGTGGGAGTACAAATTGGAATAACTTAGTGGTGGTATTTATCATATTTTAATTTATTTGTTCATTTATTTGAGAGAGAGAGAAATTCCCATTCCATGGTTCATTCTCCAAATACCCACAAAGGCCAGGGCTGAGCTGGGCCTGGGGTCAGTAGCTAGAAATGTAGTCCTGGTCTCCCATGTGAGAGGCAGGGATCCAGTTCCTTGAGCCATCATCACTGCTGTCTCCCAGGGTCTGAAGTGTCAGGAAGATGGACTCAGGGACCAGAGCATGGAATTAAACCCAGGTACTCAGATGTGGAATACAGGGTTTTCAACTGCAGACTAACGGTCCACTGCCCGCCAACTTTTTTAATGCACACCTTTTTCACCCAGCAGTTCTATCTCTAACAGTGTAATCTGCGCATATGTGCATGCATATGTTCAAGCCTTATTTTAATAGCAAAAGGCTGAAAACAACTTGAATATGTATTAATCCAGGCCTGGTTAAACAACAGCATAGTCATATAAAGCATAATTTTCATCCAGAAAAAAAAAAGATGAGAAAATTCTTGTATATTGACACAAAAGGATCTTCTAGATGTATTGCTGAAGGAAAAAGCAAGGTCCTACACAGTGTGTGTGTGTGTGTGTGTGTGTGTGTGTGTGTGTGTTATTTGAAAGGCAGAGTTTCAGAGAGAGGTAGAGAGAGAGAGAAAGGTCTTCCATCTGCTGGTTCACTCCCCAGATGGCCTCAACGGCCAGAGCTGCGCCAATCTGAAGCCAGGAGCCAGGAACTTCTTCCAGATCTCCCAAGTGGGTGCAGAGGCCCAAGGACTTGGGCCATCTTCGACTGCTTTCTCAGGCTGTAGCAGAGAGCTGGATCAGAAGAGGAGCAGCCGGAACACAAACCGGTGCCCATATGGGATGGTGACACTGCAGGCCAGGGCTTTAACCTGCTGCGCCACAGCGCCAGCCCCACAGTGTGTGCTTATTTCATGCTATCATTACTGTATAAAATGAAGAGTAGTGACATGGGTTCATAATTGCTTATATATTAATGAAATACCCCTGGAAGAATTTAACAATAACAATCATTGACTGCGTGATTGCTGCCAGGAGGATAACTAGATGACAGAAGACAAGAAGGAGGAAGACTTCCTAGTGAATAGACTCTTCTATCTTTTGGGTTCTTTTAATCCTGAGAATATATTACCTACTCTAAAAGTAAATTAATACCTACTCTAAAAGTAAATTAATAGCAGATTAAGCTGGCATCCCACATGGGCAGTTCAAGTCCCGGCTGCCCCACTTCTGATTCAGCTCCCTGCTAATGTACATGGGAAAACCCTGGAAGATGGCCCAGAGGCTTGGGACCCTGCACCCACTTGGAACACCCAGAGGAAGCTCCTGGCTTCTGGTTTTGGTTTTGCCCAGCCCTGGCTGTTGAGAACATTTGGGGAGTGAACCAGCAGATGGAAGATCTTTCTCTCTCTGTCTCTCCTTCTCTCTATATATAACTCTGCCTTTCAAATAAATTAATTAATAAAAAAACAAATGAATATAAATTTTAAATGAATAATTTAGAAAGAATTATTTGTTTTGTAAGATTAGTTTTTACAGTGAGGAATGCCTTTATTAATGGGATGTCAGGTTATGTACAGTCTTTCTTTTTTTTTTTTTTTTTTTTTTGACAGGCAGAGTGGACAGTGAGAGAGAGAGACAGAGAGAAAGGTCTTCCGTTGCCGTTGGTTCACCCTCCAATGGCCGCCACGGTCGGCGCGCTGCGGCCGGCGCACCGCGCTTGTCCGATGGCAGGAGCCAGGAGCCAGGTGCTTTTCCTGGTCTCCCCATGGGGTGCAGGGCCCAAGCACCTGGGCCATCCTCCACTGCACTCCCGGGCCACAGCAGAGGGCTGGCCTGGAAGAGGGGCGACCGGGACTAGAACCCGGTGTGCCGGCGCCGCAAGGCGGAGGATTAGCCTGTTGAGCCACGGCGCCGGCCGTCTTTCATTTTTTTTAACAAATTTTTTAAAAGATTTATTTGTGTTTGAAAGGGAGAGTGACAGAGGGAGAGGGACAGAGAGAGAGACATCTTCCACCTGCTGGCTACATCTTCCATTCCCCAAATGGCCACAGGGCCCTGGGCTGAGCCAGGCAGAAGCTAGGAACCTGGAACTCCATCTGAATAACTCATGTGGGTGCACGGGTTCAAGGGCTTGGGCCATCTTCTTCTGCTTTCCCAGGTGCATTAGCAGGAACTTGGATCAAATGTGGAACAGCCAGGACTGGAACTGGTGCTCTGATATGGGATGATAGCTTTCGTAGGCAGCAGCTTTACCCACTGTGCCATACATACACTGGCCCCAGTCTTCTACTTTTGTAGAGATCATGAAAACTCCATCAGGGGTTACTCATCACAAGCTTGCTGGATATAATCAGCATCCTTTGGCAAACAGAATTGACAACTTTAAGGAAACACATGCTTTCTACAATAAGCATTCTGACAAATGAAATTTCTGTAACAATGCATTAATCTCAAGAATATTCACTGAAATTTCTTAGAACTACTAAAATAAACTTTTTAGGTTATTGGGAAGCTTTGCTTCTTTTGATGAACATAGACACTCAACTTTATGAGGAAGGATTCAGAGTAAGTATATCTTTAAGTTGAATTCGAAGATAAATGCTATGTAATTATGCACCTTTTTTGACCTTATCTGTGTAAACAGAAGTTAATGGTTAATGCAGTGATTTGCTCTCTCAAAAACACTTGTGTCCTTTTAAATTCCTGCTATTGAAGTTTATGCATCTAGTTTCAACCTAATTATAATCAAAGCTTAATCTAGTGTATTCAGGGCTTATAATTTATTTCTCCAGGAACTCTGCACTTCTCAGAATCTGAAAAACTCCTTCATATCCCTAAATAATAGCTATTCTTCTTCTTATTATAAAGAGAATGTCAACTTGTTCTAGGAGGTAGAGCCAGAAGCAAAAGGAGACTGGGGAACTGCAGGAAAGTAGTTTCCAGTTCAAGAAAAGGAGGAACTTTTTTTGAAAGATTTATTTATTTGAAAGTCAGAATTACAGAGAGAGAAGGAGAAGGAGAGAATGCAAGAGAGATGGAGATCCTCCATCTGCCGGTTCACTCTCCAACAGTCAGGGCTGAGCCAGGTCGTGACCAGAAGCCAAGAGCTTCATTGAGATCTCCCACATGGGTACAGAGGCCCAAGGGCTCGGGCCATCCTCCACTGCTTTCCCACATTAGCAGAGAGCTGGATGGGAAGTGGAGCAGCTAGGACTTGAACTGGTGCCCATATGGTGCCAGCGTTGCAGATGGTAGCGTTATCCATTGTGCTAAAGCACCAGCTCCCAGGGAGAATATTCTTTTTTTTAAATTTTTTTATTTATTTTATTTATTTGACAGATAGAATTAGTGAGAGAGAGAGACAGACAGAGAGAAAGGTCTTCCTTCTGTTGGTTCAACCCTCAGATGGCCACTACGGCTGGAGCTATGCCAGTCCAAAGCCAGGAGCCAGGAGCTTCTTCCTGGTCTCCCACGTGGGTACAGGGCCCAAGCACTTGGGCCATCCTCCACTGCCTTCCCAGGCCACAGCAGAGAGCTGGAGTGGAAGAGGAGCAACCAGGGCTAGAACCCAGTGCCCATATGGGATGCTGGCGCAGCAGGCGGAGGATTAACCAAGTGAGCCATGGCACCGGCCTCCCCAGGAAGAATATTCTAAGAATGAGAAATACCCCATACATTATGGGCTACTTTCCAATGTGAAAGTTTCAGAGATGAGCAAAAAGTGTTGAATGACTAAATGTTAGGAATATGAAAGACAGGAGTTTTATGGTGACTTTTAAAAAATCAAATTTTATGACTTTAAGATTCTTTTTTAATTCTGGGCCTGGCTGGCGCTGTTGGTTAACACCCTGGCCTGAAGCGCCAGCATCCTGTATGGGCACTAGTTCGAGACCTGGCTGCTCCACTTCTGATTCAGCTCTTTGCTATGGCCTGGGAGAACAGTAGAAGATGGCTCAAGGCCTTGGGCCCCTGCACCCACATGGGATACCCGGAAGAAGCTCCTGGCTCCTGGCTTCGGATCGGCACAGCTCTGGCCATGACAGCCATCTGCGAAGTAAACCAGTGGATGGAAGACCTCTCTCTCTCTCTCTCTCTCTCTCTCACTCTCTCTCTCTCTCTCTCTCTGCCTCTCCTCTCTCTGTGTAACTCTCTCAAATAAATAAATAAATCTTTTTTAAAAAGATTCTTTTCTGAAAGTCAGTAGCTCAAGAAAGTTCAATAGGAACAGCTGTTGAGAGGCCATCTTTTTAAGCCAATACTTGGGATACCTACTTCCCATATTGGATTGCCTGGGATATAGTCCTACCTCCACTTCTAATCAAGTTTCCCCATAAAGCACAATCTAGAAGGCAGCAGATGATGGCTCAAGTACCTGAGACCTAGATAGAGTTCTTGGGTCCCTGGCTTCAACCTGGTCCAGCCTGGTTGTTACAGGCATTTCAGGAGTGAAGCAGTGGATGGAAGCTTTCTCTCTCTCTCTCTCTTTCTCTCTCTCTCTCTCTCTGCGTCTCCTTTCAAATAAACTAAAAATAAATAATATTATTTAAATGAAAGTTATCCATGCCGATGCTATGGTGTAGTGGGTAAAGACGCCACCTGCAGTGCCGACATCCCTTATGGGCACCGGTTCGAGTCCCAGCTGCTCCACTTCTGATCCAGCTCTCTGCTATGGCCTGGGAAAGCAGTGGAAGGTGGCCCAATGGGAGAACAAGGAGGAAAATCCTGTCTCTGGTCTTCAGATCGGTGCAGCTCTGGCCATTGCAGCCATCTAGGGAGTGAACCAGCAGATGGAAGACCTCTTTGTCTCTCTGCCTCTGTCTTTCAACTGTAACTCTTCCTTTCGAATAAATAAAATAAATCTTAAAAAAAAAAGAAAAAAAAAGTTACAGTGCCAGAGCTGTGATATAGTGGATAAAGCCACCCTGCCTGTGCTGCTGGCAACTTATATGGATGCCAGTTCTGATCCAGCTCCCTACTAACGTGCCTGAAAAAAAAATAGCAGAAGAGGGCCCAAATGCTTGGGTGCCTGCACTCAGATGGGAGACCCACAGGAAACGCCTGGCTTCAGCCTGACCATCCCTAGCCATTTCGACCATTTGGGGAGTGAACTAGCAGTTGGAAGATCTCTCTCTCTCTAACTCTGTCTTTCAAATACATAAATAAATAAAAGCTAGATGAAAAAAGGCAAAAGCAGGGGCCAGTATTGTGGTATAGCAGGTAAAGCTGATGCCTGCAATGCTGGCATCCCATATGGATTCTGGTTTGTGTCCCAGCTGCTCCACTTCCCATCTAGCTCCCTGCTAATGGTCTGGGAAATCAATAGAAGATGGCCCAAGAGTTTGGGCCCTTGCCACCCACATGGGAGACCTAGAAGAAGCTCCTGGCTCCTGGCTTTGGCCTGGCCCAGCCCCGGCTGTTATAGCCATGTAGGGAGTAAACCAGCAGATGGAAGATCTCTCTCTGTAACTCTAACTTTCAAATAAATACATAAATCTTAAAAAAAATAATAATAAAAGAAAAAGGCAAAAACAAAGGATCAGGAATTTCAAAATAACTCATAAATGCGATTTCCCGTTATTTTTAATATTCATTGCTCTGAAAGTTTCCACCATCTTGTATAAATCCAGTTTGATAATGAGAAAGACTTCCAATTAAAAATAAACAATAGGACAGGCATTCAGCCAAGTGGTTAAGATGTCCACATTCCATGGGGCCGGTGCTGTGGCGTAGCAGGTAGGGCCGCGCCTGCATTGCTGGCATCCCATATGGGCGCCGGTTCGAGTCCCAGCTGCTCCACTTCCAATCCTGCTCTCTGCTATGGCCTGGGAAAGCAGTGGAGGATGGCCCAAGTCCTTGGGCCCCTGCAGCTGCATGGGAAGACCTGAAAGACCCTGGCTCCTGGCTTCAGATCTGTGCAGCTCCAGCCATTGCAGTCAGTTGGGGTATGAACCAGGGGATGGAAGACACCCCCCCCCCCACCTCTCCTCTTTCTGCAACTCCAAGTTTCAAATAAATAAATAAAATCTTAAAAAAAAAAAAAAAAAAAAAAACAAGATGCCCACATCCCACATCGGAGGACCTGGGTTTGATGCCCATCTCCAGCTCCTTCTAATGTATTTCCTGGGCATCAACAGTTATGGCTCCAATAATTGGGTCCCTGCCACCCACATGGGAGACCGGACTGAGTTCCTGGCTGCTGGCCCCAGCCTGGCCCAGGGCCAGCCCAGCGTTTGAGGAATGAACCAGCTGCAGCTGGGCGTTCTCTCCCCCTCTTCTCCCACTGTCTCTCTCTCAAATGAAAATAAATAGGTAAACAAACTGCTCCTTAACAGTGTGCTAAGAGGGAGAGCAAGTGTGATGAAATGTCTGCTGGCCAGTCCCTGAGTATGAGGTGCTGGGCTGCATTCCCTCCCTCCCACGCATCAGAACGAGACTCAGGGCAGACGTTTCCAGCACACATCATCTATTAAAAGAAGTGCCCTGGCTGGTAGCTAGCTGCTCTCTGTAAAGCTCAGCAGTAGCTCCCAGGTGTGCGCAGGGCTGGAGGGAGCGATCCGCACAGGAACCCTGGCGAACCCTGCCTCACAAAGGCACCGCACACAGCTCGGTAGAAAGAGCTCACAGCAGTCCCCTGGGGCTGGTGAAGGGCTCATTATCCCATTTGCTGGAGGAGAACACAGGCTCAGAGAGGGGAAGCTGCAGTCAGCCAGGGGAGAGCTAAATCCCACCCCAGAGTTTATTCCACTGTCTCACAGCCTTGGAGGGGACTGGAACTGCCATCAGGAGGTCTTTCTAGTGGGAGACTAATTTTCTACTATTGTGTGTCACAAATGGTGTCTATCAGAACCAGATGGAGGGCTCATGCACTTTGCTAGGTCCCTTCCCCAGAGTTTCTGATGCATTGGGCCCAGGTTGGAGACCAAGACTTTGCATCACCTGCATGTGCCCAGGAACGCTGACCTGGAAGACATTGCAGAGTCTTCTCCTACTGTATCTTTCCATCTTTATTATTATTATTATTTAAAATCATTTATTTATGTGAAAGGTAGACAGAAATAGAGAGACAGAAAGAGATCGTCCATCCATTGATTCACTCCCCAGATGCCTGCAGCAGCCAAACGCAAGGCCAAACCCAGGAGCCCAGAATTCGATCTGGGTTTCCCAAGTGGGCAACAGGGAGGAGCACAGGTACTTGAGCCATGCGTGCTGCCTCCAGGGTGCGCATTGGCAGGAAGCTGGAATCAGAAGTGAAGCTAGGAGCCGGCGCCACAGCTCACTAGGCTAATCCTCCGCCTTGCAGCGCCGGCACCCCAGGTTCTAGTCCCGGTCAGGGCGCCAGAGTTTGTCCTGGTTGCCCCTCTTCCAGGCCAGCTCTCTGCTGTGGCCAGAGAGTACAGTGGAGGATGGCCAAAGTGCTTGGGCCCTGCACCCCATGGGAGACCAGGAGAAGCACCTGGCTCCTGCCATTGGATCATTGTGGTGCGCCGGCCGCAGCGTGCCAGCCATGGCTGCCATTGGAGGGTGAACCAACGGCAAAGGAAGACCTTTCTCTCTGTCTCTCTCTCTCACTGTCCACTCTGCCTGTAAAAAAAAAAAAAAAAAAAAAGAAGAAGAAGAAGAAGAAGAAGTGAAGCTAGAGGGCCGGCGTTGCGGTGTGTAGCAGGTAAAGCCACTGCCTGTGACACCAGCATCCTGTATGAGCGCCAATTCATATCCTGGCTGCTCCTGTTCTGATCCAGCTCCCAGCCAATGGCCTGGGGAAAATAACAAAAGATAGCCCAAGAGTTTGGGTCCCAGCCACCCATGTGGGAGACCTAGAAGAAGCTCCAGACTACTGGCTTTGTCCCGGCACAGCCCTGGCTGTTGTGGCCATCTAGGGAGTGAAGCAGAAGATGGAAAATCTCTCTCTCTCTGTAACTCTGACTTTCTCTCTCTCACTCTCTCTCTCTCTCTCTCTTTTTTTTTTTTTTTTTTTGACAGAGAGAAAGGTCTTCCTTTTCTGTTGGTTCACCTTCCAATGGCCACTACGGCCAGTGCACCGTGCTGATCCAAAGCCAGGAGCCAGGTGCTTCTCCTGGTCTCCCGTGTGGGTGCACGGGCTCAAGGACTTGGGCCATCCTCCACTGCTTTCCCAGGCCACGGCAGAGAGCTGGATCAGAAGAGGAGTGGCTGGGACTCGAACCTGTGCCCATATGGGATGCCGGTGTTTCAGGCCAGGGCTTTAACCCACTGCGCCACAGCAGTGAAAGGTGAGAACCTTTAAGGTCATTTGGAACAGTGAGATACTGAGGGCTCTGACAAACCTCCCCTCTCTCTGGCGCTCCCTTTGAAGTCTATGGAATATCCTGGGGGAGGGGGGTATGTGGTCAGGAGGGGGGCTCTGCAGCAGTTCCACATCTTGGCCCAGTACTTTGTAGCCAGGGTCTGCATTTCTCTAGATTCCTATGCCTCCAGGGTGGCTAGGGTAGTTTGTATTTAACACAGGCCATGAGAATTCTGAGACAAGAGCTGGCCACTGTGACCCAGTGGGTCAAGCTGATGCATGCAATGCCATACAGGTTCAAGTCCCAGCTGCTCCACTTCTGATCTAGCTCCTTGCTAATGTGCCTGGGAAAGCAGCAGGAGGTGGCCCAAGTGCTGCAGCCCCTGTCAAATGTGTGGAAGACCCAGATGGAGCTCCTGGTTTCGACCAGGCCCACTCCTGGCCATTGTGCCATCTGTGGGAGTGAACCAGCGGATGGGAGATCTCTCCTCTCTCTCTCTCTCTCCCTCTGTGTGTGTGTGTGTGTCCACACATGCATGTGTAACTCTGCCTTTCAAATAAAGAAATCCTTTTTTAAAAATAGAATTCTGAGAAGGAGAGTATGGTGGGAAGTCCTCTTCCTACGGTGGCTCCACAATCTTGAGGGTTGGGGAGGAAGGAGTGGACCTGTGAGGACTGACTGTGGAACCCAAAATTATCTGCAGAGGCTAAAAAATGGATGAAAAATTCGATTTAGTACCTTCTCTCCCTGACTTGATTCAAAAGGAAGAACTAATAAAGAGGGAGCAAACCCCTTAGCTTGGGAAGCACCATGCTGTTACAGAGCCTTCTCGTGTGACAGCCCCCAGCACCACTCTGTCACTTATCGGAAGTTATGATGCTTCCTATATGCACCTGACTTTTGATGTAGACAGATAAGATTAACCCCTAACTTTGTACACTAGGTTTCAGAGAATTACATAAGAGCACATGATACATCTATCTTGGGAAAGAGCATTACTTGGAGAGAAAATGCCTGCAATTAATCTATAAACGACCTTTCTAATGTTATTTTTTCCCTTTCCTCTCTCCATTCTCCAACACATGGTGAAATCTCTGGGGCTAGAAAGCAGTTTAGAAGTTGAGTCTGGGGCCTGGCACTGTGGCTGAGTGGATAAAGCCTGCAGCACTGGCATCCAGTATGGGTGCTGGTTCAAGTCTCGGCTGCTCCATTTCCCATCCAGCTCCTAGTGGCCTGGGATAGCAGTAGAGGATGGCCCAAGTGCTTGGGCCTCTGCACCCACATGGGAAACCTGGATGAAGCTCCTGGCTGCTGACTTTGGATCAGCTCAGCTCTGGCCAATGCAGCCATTGGTGAGTGAACCAAAAGATGGAAGTCCTCTCTCTCTGTCTCTCCCTCTTTCTGTCTGTGTCTGCCTCTCAAATAAATAAATAAATATTTAACAACCAAAAAAAAAAAAAAAAAGTCAAGTGTGCAGTTTCATCCTGAGGTTGCTGATTTTAGAATCAAGGTGCTGCTAGCTATTTGTTACTCAAGCATCAAGGTGAAGTGTTTCACACAGCAAGAAATCAAAGTGAGAAGACTTCAACACTTTTGGCTAAAGAGGGGAGAGTAAGGCTGCCTGTGCTCCTGCAGGGTAGGAGGAAGTGTGAGCGCGTGCCCGTGGTAGACAAAGACCAGACTGTCAGGTGAGGCGCCCAAGCGTCATGGCCATATTCTAGATTTGTTTTTTATTTGAGGGTCAGAGAGAGCGAGCTCCCACTACTGGTTCACTCCTCAAATGCTCATAATAGCCAGAAATGGAATGGGCTCAGCTAACACCAGAAACAAGGAACTCAATCCGGAAATCCAATACTTAAGCCATCACCACTGCCCTCCGGGGTCTGAATGAACAAGATGCTGGAATCAGGAACCAGAGCCAGGTGTTGAATTCAGGAGTTCCAACGTGGATGTGGCATCTTCACTATCAGGCTAACTGCCCATTCCCCAGGGCCATATTCTAACTCAGCCATTTAGAGTCGATACCTCTCCCTCTTCATTGTTCTCATCAACTAAATACAGAGAAGACCTTGGCACCTCACCCAGTCTTTTTTTTTTTTTTTCAAAGACTTATTTATTTATTTATTTATTTGAAAGGCAAAGTCACAGAGGGAGGAAGAGGGAGACAGAGATAGAGAGAGATTGCCCCTCCTCTAGTTCACTCCCCGCATGGCCACAACAGCCAGGACTGGGCCAGGTCAAAGCTAGGAGCCAGGAACTCCATCCAGGTCTCCCACACGGGTGGCAGGAGCCTAGATACATGAGCTGTCTTCTGCTGCTTCCTAGGGTGCACATCAGCAAGAAGACAGAATCAGAGTCCTAAACAAGGCACTCTGCTATGGGATGTGTGGCATTGGAAACAGTGTTTTACCTGCTCCCAAACGACTGCCCCAGCCCCCTCCACTACAGTGACTCCCCCATGCATGACAGCCGCCTCCTCCCACGGCTGCACCTTGCACCCTGGGGAGCTAAAAGTCCCCTTGTTTCTGAAGTCTGAAACATCCTGTGTATCCCTCACAATCTGTTTGTCTTTGCGCTTTCTGTGCTTTCTGTGAATAGTGACAAAGTCTCCAGTGACTTTGATGCAGAGAGAGAGGAAGTCAGCCCAGTTATGCTGATGGGTCCACAAGTTTATACTAGCCCAACTCCTTCTAAGCTCAGACCTCCTGGTCCAATGCCAAATGCAGATTCCACCTGGATGTCCCCCTGGTGTGTCAGACAGAACAACAGGTGGAGACTATCACCCACCTTTCCCTAAAGACATTCTTCTTGTGCTCCCTATCTCGGGAGCAGATATCCACAGAGTTTTGTTTAAGATTTATTTTTATTTACTTGAAAGGCACAGTTACAGAGAGAGAGAGAGAGAGAGAGAGAAAGAGAGATCTTCCATCCTCTGGTTCATTCCCCAAATGACTGCAATGGCTGGGGCTAGGCCAGACCAAACTCAGGAACCAGGAGCTCCATCTGGGTTTCCCACATGGATGCAGGGGCCCAAGGAATTGGGTCATCTTCTACTACTTTCCTAGGTGTATTAGCAGGGAGCTGGATTAGAAGTGGAACAGCTGAGACTCAAACCAGTACCCATATGGGATGCCGATGTCACAGGCAGTGGCTTTACCTGCTACACCACAATGCCAGCCCCCACAGATATGTTTTAAGGGTCAGCTGAGCGTCTTCCTCCATATCCTCCTCTTTTTCACCCCTTACAACCAGGTATTCACCTAAATTCCATCCGTTTTACCTCCTAGGGGTCATATGTAAATTATCCATTTATTCTTCAGCAGGTATTGAAGCTCGACAAAGCTCTTTCTTTCTTTATTTTTTTTAAAGATTATTTATTTAGGCCGGCGCCGTGGCTCAACAGGCTAATCCTCTGCCTTGCGGCGCCGGCACACCGGGTTCTAGTCCCGGTCGGGGCACCGATTCTATCCCGGTTGCCCCTCTTCCAGGCCAGCCCTCTGCTGTGGCCCAGGAGTGCAGTGGAGGATGGCCCAAGTGCTTGGGCCCTGCACCCCATGGGGAGACCAGGAAAAGCACCTAGCACCTGGCTCCTGCCATCGGACGAGCGCGGTGCGCCGGCCGCAGCGCGCCGGCTGCGGCGGCCATTGGAGGGTGAACCAACGGCAAAAGGAAGACCTTTCTGTCTCTCTCTCACACTGTCCACTCTGCCTGCAAAAAAAAAAAAAAAAAAAAAAAAAAAAAAAAAAAAAAAAAAGATTATTTATTTATTTATTTGACAGGTAGAGTTACAGACAGAGAGAGAGAGACATTTGGTTCACCCCCCACCACCACCACCAAATTGCCGCCACATCCGGCGCTGCACCGATCTAAAGCCAGGAGCCAAGTGTTTCCTCCTGGTCTCCCATGCAGGTGCAGGGGCCCAAGCACTTGAGCCATCCTCCACTGCCTTCCCTGGCCACAGCAGAGAGCTGGACTGGAAGAGGAGCATCCGGGACTAGAACCCGGTGCCCACATGGGATGCCGGCGCCGCAGGTGGAGGATTAACCAAGTGAGCCCGGGCCCCAGCTCTTTCTAAACCACAAATTCTGTGGGTAATTTCTCAAATCTGTTCCCTGCTTGCTTGAATCCCTATGACCAGGGCCTATGTTTGCACTGCAGTATTTCTCCCCTAGGCCAGTGGTTCTCAACCTGGCTTCACGTTAGAACTGTTAGGGGTCCCGGTATCTTCATCTTTATTCCTAGTTCTTCTTTCCCCAACAGAGATTTTAATTCAAAGAGAGGCATCCATACAGTGCACAGTGAGGGATTTGTTTAAAATTAAGAGTGAACACACATTCAGACATGCGTGTGGGCCACCCCACGTGCAGAGATGCTTGTCATGAATGGGCCCCAGAGTTCCCTAGGAAAAGAGTGGGAGGAGACCAGAGAAGGATCCATCAGCATAGCCCCGAGGCCAAGAGCCGGAGAAGGGCCCCCCTCACTTCATCAGTCTCCTTTATGAGCTAGGGGGTGGTGCTCACATTGAATATACGCACAGGGGTAGAGTTTTGTATGCTTCCTGGGGGTTTTCATGGCTCCTTCACATGGGGTTTAGCTCCTGTGTGGCCATCCTTCCTGCTCCTGAATGAGACACAGGTGCATCATGGGAAAGTGGGCATACTGGATTGACTGGTAAGGGTGCAGGTAATGCAGGGCTGGCAAAAATTCCAGCTCATCTATTCCCACCTAATGTTCCCGCCTACTTCCCCTATGGCAGAACCAGCTAGAGAACTTTTAAAACCGTAAGGCCAGCTCTCTGCTGTGGCCAGGGAGTGCAGTGGAGGATGGCCCAAGTCCTTGGGCCCTGCGCCCCATGGGAGACCAGGAGAAGCACCTGGCTCCTGCCTTTGGTTCAGCGCGGTGCGCCGGCCGCAGCGGCCATTGGAGGGTGAACAACAGCAAAGGAAGACCTTTCTCTCTCTGTGTCTCTCTCACTGTCCACTCTGCCTGTCCAAAAAAAAAAAAAAAAAAAGCCGTAAGGCCTTGGTCCACCACCCAGATCATCTAATTTAATTGGACTTGACTAGGGCTCAAGCACTGAAGTTTTCAATTTTAAGCACTCCGGGCACTAATTGTATTTCTTTATTTTGCTCACACCTGTTTATATGTTCTATTCACTACTGTAGTTTAGACTCCGGAGCTGCCCAGTTGTCATCCCCCCTGCAACTCCCGACCAAGGCATCGGGCCTTCCCAGGAGCCCCTGCCTTTGCTGCCTGGTTCCTGCTGGATGTCCTACAGAGCGGAGCTGGGGTTCTTGCCGCCTGATTTCAGCCATGATCTCATCCAGCCTTTTCCCCGCTGTGGACCATGCTTCCCGCAGCTCCAGTTGAAGCAGCACAGGGCCCAGAAGTCTGAAGACCTCATTGGACCCATCCACACACCTCCTGCACCATATGCCTCCCTGTGAGTTGTGCTCGATCGTCTGCCTCCCCGCCATGGATTTGCTCCCATCCTGCTGCAGCTGCTGCTGTTTCTCCTCTTCTCCCTGCAGCCTCTTCAGGACCAGCTCTGTCACGACACGGATAAAAGGAAGTGTTCGCCCTTCCAAATCCCAGGTGTTGTTTGTTCTAGAGTTTAAGAGAAAGTTAATTCTAGGGCCTGGTGCTCTGGCTAGTAGGCAAAACCAATGCCTGCACACCAGTTTGAGTCCTGGTTGTTCCACTTCTGATCCAGCTCCCTGTTAATGGCCTCGGAAAAGCAATGGAAGATGGCCCAAGTGCTAGGGCCCCTGTACTCATGTGGGAGACCCAGAAGAAGCTCCTGGCTTTGTCCTGGCCCAGCCCTGGCTATCTTGACCAGCTGGGGAGTGAACCCCAGATGGAAGATATCTCTCCCTCTCTCTCTTTCTCCTTCTCTCCATACATCTCTTTCAAAATAAATAAATAAATAAATAAATATTTAAAAAGAGAGATAAAGAAAAAGTTAATTCTAGACTTTATCCTCAAGTGCCTCCTGGAAGAATTTTTAAAAACTGTGGTCTTCCTCATAGTTTTAAGTATAATGTTTACATATTTATTAGCAGTTAAATAATTATTTCTTTTTTTTTTTTTTTTTTTTTTTTTTTACAGGCAGAGTGGACAGTGAGAGAGAGAGAGAGAGAGAAAGGTCTTCCTTTGCCGTTGGTTCACCCTCCAATGGCCGCCGCGGTCGGCGCGCTGCGGCCGGCGCACCGCGCTCGTCTGATGGCAGGAGCCAGGAGCCAGGTGCTTTTCCTGGTCTCCCCATGGGGTGCAGGGCCCAAGCACCTGGGCCATCCTCCACTGCACTCCTGGGCCACAGCAGAGGGCTGGCCTGGAAGAGGGGCAGCCGGGACAGAATCCGGTGCCCCGACCGGGACTAGAACCCGGTGTGCCAGCGCCGCAAGGCGGAGGATTAGCCTGTTGAGCCACGGCGCCGGCCTAAATAATTATTTCTTAAGGCATTCTTATTTTGCCATCTTGAGATACTCCCTCAGAAGTCCTGCTTATTTAAATCATCTTTTTTCTGTGGTACTCTAGACATTTTTACTCACAGGGCAATACATTCATGGTAATAATCAGGTTAGACAAAAAGATGTATCTTTCTTTTAAAAAGTGAGAGAGTGAGGCTGATGTTGTGGCGTAGCAGGTAAAGCCACTGCCTGCGAAGCCAGCATCCCATATGGGCTCCACTTCCAATTCAGCTCCTACTATGGCCTGGGAAAGCAGTAGAAGATGGCTCATGTCTTTGGGCCCCTGCACCCACGTGGGAGACCTAGAAGAAGCTTCTGGCTCCTGGCTTCAGATTGGCGCAGTTACGTCTGTTGGGGCCTTCTTGGGAGTGAACCAGTGGATGGAAGACTCTCTCTCTCTCTCTCTCTGCCTCTCTGTAATTCTGCCTTTCAAACAAATAAATAAATCTTAAGAACAAAAAAAGGTGAAAATGAGAGTGGGTGGGCATTTGGCATAGTAGTTAAGACTCCAGCAGGGATAGCTGTGTCCCATATTGAAGTATATGGGTTTGAGTCTTGGCCCTGGCTTCCTGCTACACAGACACTGGGAGGCAACAGTGATGGCTCAAGTGGTTGGATTGCTACCACCCATGTGGTAAATCTGGATTGAGTGCCTGGCATTGCAGGCATTGGGGGAGTGAAGCTGCGAATTAGAGCTGTGTCTTTGCCTCTTAAATAAATAAAATTTTAAAATAAAGGTGAGAGAAAAGCTAGTATGAAAGAGAAGTGAAAAAAACATGTAAGAAATTATTTCCTGGGGCTGGTGCTGTGGCATAGTGGGTGAAGCTGCTGCCTGCAGTGCCAACATCCCATATAGGCACTGGTTTGAGTCCAGGTCGCTCCATTTCTAATCCTGCTAATGTTCCTGGGAAAGCAGTGGAAGATGGCCCAAGTGCTTGGGCCCCTGAACCCACAGGGAAGACCTGGAAGAAGCTCCTGGCTCCCAGCTTTGTACTGGCCCAGCTCTGGCTGTTGCAGCCATTCGGGGAGTGAACCAGCAGATGGAAGACCTCTCTCTCTGTCCCTCTCTCTATCTGCAAAGCTGCTTTTCCAATAAATAAATAAATTTTTAAAAATAAAGAAATGACTTCTTTAGCCTTACTCATGCTCGTGCACCCCTGGAAAGCCTTTGTGAACCTCCAGGCTTCTGGGTTCCCCTTTTGAAGGCTGCAGCTCAGGGCATGGCTGTGGCCTCCTTGCTGGTCACTCTGTGTCAAGTCTCTTTGTATATATACAATGGTACTTAAAAAGTTCATGGAAAATGCAATTAAAGGATGATGAGTTTTCTTTAGGCACAAAACATTTTGAAATCCATGTATGGTTTTTCTATAATATGTATTTCTCATGAACTTTTTGAGATTTTTTTCATGTACATACACATATTGGTATGTATATCTTACATATGCCATAAAACTTATCATTTAAATTTTTATTTACATATTTTATGTATTTGAAAACTAGAGAGACAGAGTGATTTTCTATCCACTAATTCATCCCCAAATGTCTGCAACAGCTGGAGCTGGGCCTGCGCAAATCCAGGAGCCAGAAACTCAACCTAGGTCTCCCACATGAGTGGCAGAGACCCAACTACCTGAGCCATCACCAGCTATCCCTTAGGGTCTGCTTTAGCAGGAAGATGGAATTGGGAGCAGAGCTCGGATTTGAACACAGGCACTCTGATGTAGGATGTGGGCTTCCCAAGTAGCATCTTTGTTTTTTAAAGATTTATTTATTTATTTGAAAGGCAGAGTTACAGAGAGGCAGAGGCAGAGAGACAGAGAGAGAGAGAGAGAGGTCTTCCATCAGCTGCTTTACTCTCCAAATGGCCTCAATGGCCAGAGCAGAGCAAATCCAAAGCCAGGAGCCAAGAGCTTCTTCTGAGTCTCCCACCGGGGTGCAGGAGCCTGAGGACTTGGGCCATCTTCCCCTGCTTTCCCAGGCACATTAGCAGGGAGCTGGATTGGAAGTGGAACACCTGGGACTTGAACTGGTGCCCATATGGGATGCTGGCACTGCAGGCCAGGGCTTTAATCTGCTGCACCACAGCACCAGTCCCCTGTATATAATTTTTCATGTGAGTGTTTATTTTCGTTTCCTGGATACATTCATAGAAATAGAATTGCTGGATCATATGGTCACTCTGTCTTTTTCATGAACTGACAGTTTTCCAAGTTGAATCATTTTACAATCCCACCAGCAGCATATGAGGCTTCCAATTTATCCACATCCTCATATAATCACCCCGGGGGATGTGACGTGGGACCTCAGTATGGTTTTAATTTGCATCTCCCTAATGATATGATGGTGAGCATAATTTTTAGAAATTACTTATTTATTTTCATCTTGAAATGCAGAGCAACAGAGACAGAGGAAAGGAGGAAGGGAGGAAGGGAGGGAGGGAGGAGAGAAAGAGAGAGAGAGAGATAGAGAGAGAAAGAGAGAGAGAGAGAGAGAGAAATCTGTCTTGCAAGTTCAATCCCCAAATGCCTACAACAGTCAGGGCTGGGCCGGGCCAAAGCCAGAAGCCCAAAACTCCATTCAGGCCTCCCACATGGGACGTGGGTGGCAGGAGCCCAAGCCATCATCTGCTGCCTTCTGTCTTCCAAGGTGCACATCATTAGGAAGCTGGATCAGAAGTGTAGTAGGAGGACTCAGACTGGCATTCTGATATGGGATGCTGGTATCCCAAGCAGCAGGTTCACCCCTGTACCACAACACCTGCCCCAAGCATCTTTTAATTGCTTTAAATTTAACTCTACTCTCAGATCTCTAACTCGGCTCTACTTTTGCCACTAAAATTACCTTTCTAAACCACATTGCACCCCTGTTTGGACATTTCAACAGCTCTATGTCTCGTATCTACAGGATTAAAGGTTCAAGCCCTTAATCTGGCAATGGAGGCACTTTCCCCAGCTGGCCTCTCTCGATGCCTCGGGCATCAACACCTTCACTGCTCTCCCCACTCGGTTCTATCTTTACCGAATGACTCACAGCTCTTGGAATATACAGTCCTATTTCAAGCCTCTGTACATTTGCTCATGGCATTCCGGGCGCTCTTGCTTCTGCAAATACGTCTTCCACCAGCTCCCCAACACTTGCTTCCTTCACCTCCTCTCCGGAAGGCGTTTTCTGATCTCCTTCTGCATTGACCTTAGCTGTGCTTCGCGAGCCTCCCTGCACAGGGCCGCGTGTATCAGTGTTAGTGCTCTTGTTTATCTCCCAGCTAAGCTGTGAGCACCCGGAGAGCATTGACTGGATTTGATTTATCTGTCCTCAGGGCCCAGAACACGACATGACTGGAAGGAATTAATTTCACGGGATCCTGGTGTCCCTCAAATGCCCTCTGGCTCAAGTGCTTAGTACTTGTTCCAACTCCTCAAGACAAGGCAAAGCCAGCTTACCTTTAGGCACCTTAAAATAGCCCAGACAGAGGACAGAAAACTTTCCCATTACAAGTCGTTGAAAGAGAAGACTTTTTTTTTTTTTTCATTTTATTTGAAAGGCAGAGAGACAGCGGGTTCACTCCCCAAACATCTGCGATAGCCAGGCCATAGCCAGGAGCCTGGAACTCCATCTGGGCTCTCACATGGGTAGCAGGGACTCAGTATTTGAGCCATCACCTGCTTCATCCCAGGGCATGCATTACCAGGAAGTTGGACCAGAAACAGAGTAGACAGGACTCGAATAAGGCACTCTGATATGGGATGCAGGTGTCCCAAGCGGCAATTTATTCCACTGTGCCGATCATTTACCCCACAGAAAAAGATTTACTTATTCATTGATTTGAAAGGCAGAGTTACAGGAGCCAGCACTGTGGTGTAGCGGTAAAGCTGCCACCTACAGTGCTGGCATCCCATCTGGGCACAGGTTCAAGTCTTGGCTGTTCCACTTCTGATCCAGCTCTCTGCTATGGCCTTGGAAAGCAGTAGAAGATGGCCCAAGTCTTTGGGCTCCTATACCCATGTGGGAGACTTGGAAGAAGCTCCTGGCTCCTGGCTTCAGACTGTCCTAACTCCAACCATGGCAGCCATTTGGGGAGTGAACCAGCAGACAGAAGACCTCTCTCTCTCTCTCTCTCACTTTCTGCCTCTTCTGTAACGCTGCCTTTCAAACAAATAAATAAATATTTAATAAAAATATTTGAAAGGCAGAGGGAGAGTCAGACTGAGCGAGAAATCTGTCAGAGAGGCCTTCTATATGTTAATTCACTCCCTAGATGCCCACAATAGCTGGGGGTGGGCTGGACCAAAAGCAGGAGCTTAGGAACTCCATCTGGTCTACAACATGGGTGGCAGGAACTGAAGCACTTGGAACACCGTCTGGTGCTTCCCATGTGCATTAGCAGGAAGCTGGATTGGAAGTGAAGGAAGGACTCGATCCCAAGCATCTGACAGAGGATGAAGGCATCCCAAGTGGTGGTGTCAGTCCCAAGCGGAGGCTTACCCCACCCTGTGGCTCCACGTCCACCCTGGATTACCTTGCCTGTTGTCAGTGCATTACTATGGACTCGACACCTTTCCTTTCACAAACTGCCCTTATTGGAGAGACGATCAGGAAAGACTTGCTGATAAGTGTAAGTACGGGACTTGTTAAGAGCATGGATGCTCAGCAAGTTGGTCCGCCCAGGTTTCTCTCACACCTCCACATTTACTAGGTGTCAATCTCAGAAAAGTGCTGACATTTCTGTGTCTCTGTTTATTTATCTATAAAACTGATTTGATAATCTTATCTCACAGAGTCCTCGTGAGAGTTAACTGGATTACTATATAGTTATACTATAAATGCATAAGTCTCTTAGAACAAACAGGTATGTGTTATATATTATTATAAAATTCTCCTCCTGATCCTACAAGCTAGATATCATAATCCTCATTTAATAGATGAGGAAATTGACTTTTAGGGAGAGGATGGACTTTCTCTATGTTACAGTTCTTTAGAAAAAAAAGAAAAAACTTTCCAGGATTGGTAATTAACCCAGCCCTTTTCATGTGCATTCTTATTTTCTTAGACCTTGTCTCCAGGGTACCCTCGTTACAGGGACATCCATCCATGTCTTCCAAATCATGCATTTGCCAGGGACTGTTTGTGGAGAGTGGGTTGGGATGATAAAATTCCACTTCCCCAGGCATCTTTGTTCATCTCCAACTAGTCACTGTTCTGGCCTGTCCCTGGGAGGTCATATGCATGTCAGTACCTTATTCTTGCTCAGGCAATTAAGATGCTGACTGGGGCACCTGCATCCCATGTTGGAGTTCCTGTGTTGAAGTCCCGGCTCCACTCCCAATTTCAAATTTCTGCTGATGTACACCTTGAGAGACAGTGATAGCTCAATAATTGGGTCCTTGCCACCACCCACATAGGACACCTGAATTGAGTTCCCAGCTTCTGGCTTTGGTCTAGCCCATCCCTATCCACTGCAGGTATCTGGAGAGTGAACCAGCAGATGGCAGCTCTCTCTGTCTCTATGTCTGTCAAATAGATAACACAAAAAAGAATAACTTAACTCTTCAACAAATATTGATCAAGACTTTGTAAAGCTCTTCCTAAACTAGGAAGTCTTAGGGGACCCAAGCAATATTATATCATTTTTACTGGATCATGTACCTGCAAATACCTCTCCTTGTGACGTGCTGTGTGCTGGACACAAGGTGCTCATGTCTAATGGGAGGAAAAGAGTATGAGCCGAAGTGTTAGAAGCAGAAGCATGGTGCCTCCCGAGCAGAGGGAGCCCAGTGAGGGCTCGGAGCAGGCTTCCTTGGACAGGTACTGCCTGACCTGGATTTTGAAGGTCAACAAGAATCACCTAAATTAAGAGGGGGGAGGAGCAGCCTCTTAGGCACAGAGAACCACCTGCAAGAAGGCACCGGAACATGAAACCAGATGATATGTGTAGGGTCTACGAAGAGTTTGAGCTGGGACTCAAATAGTGTGGCTGGGAGGGGAAGAGACAAGGCTGGGAAGGCAGGCTGCGGCAGAGAACTGCGGGTTTGTGGGCAAAGGTAAGGAGCTTATGGTTCATCACGAATGCCGGGTGACATTTGGTTACAACTGCCTTCTGGCCCTACCGCTTTTCCTGACAGTCATCATTTGGTTATATTTAGAAGTTTGGATTAATGTACTCACTCAGGCATATGCGCCGAGCACACACTTTATCAGTTCTTAGGTACAGGCTGGAAACCTCAGGAATAGACTTTCAGAATCACAGCTTGAAATCTGGTGAGCTGTTTTAGAAGACACTAAATCTAGCCCAGACTTGAGGTGATTTACCCTGACACCTGATCCCTGCCCTGCCCTGCCCTGCCCTTGCTGTTGCAACTGTCTGGGTCATTTGGCTTTCCCAGAGCATGCTGGGTCTGTACACCTGATCCAGGAGTGGCTACAATCAGAAGCTGAACCGGTCAGCTTGGGTGGTGATCAAACGCCTGTTGTGCTCAGACCCATGAGGAGCCTCAGGAGCAAGATAGAGAAGGAAGAGAATGTCAGGTCCCTACTCTCTGGGATTTCAGTCTGCAATGCAGGGAGTTAGACTTGGAAGACATGTTGGAAATCATTAGTTACATGGGATAAATTCAGCATTTACAAAGTGCTTCACTGTGGGCTGGGACCTGGTGACACAATAAATAAATCCAACCAGATTCCTGTCCTTGCACAATCTGGTAAAACAGGTAATGAAAAGAGGCCACGACCACAGTGCTTCAACAGCAAGTTAAGCACTGGCATCCCATACAGGCGCCCGTTTGACTCCTGGCTGCTCCACCTCTGACCCCACTCCTTCGGTCTCTGCACCCACATGGGAGATTCAGATGGAACTCCTGGCTCCGGGCTTCGGTCTGGCCCAGGCCCAGCCATTGCAGTCATTTGGGGAGTAAACCAGTGGATGGAAGAGCTCTCTTTCTCTCTCTCTGTAGCTCTCCCTTTCAAAAAATAAATATATATATTTTTAAAAAAGTAAAGAAAAACGGGCCAGCGCTGCGGCTCAATAGGCTAATCCTCTGCCTTGCGGCACCGGCACACCGGGTTCTAGTCCCGGTTGGGGTGCCGGATTCTGTCCCAGTTGCCCCTCTTCCAGAACAGCTCTCTGCTGTGGCCAGGGAGTGCAGTGGAGGATGGCCCAAGTCCTTGGGCCCTACACCTGCATGGGAGACCAGGAGAAGCACCTGGCTCCTGCCTTCAGATCAGCCATTGGGGGATGAACCAACGGCAAAGGAAGACCTTTCTGTCTCTGTCTCTCACTGTCCACTCTGCCTGTCAAAAAAAAAAAAAAAGTAAAGAAAAACAAGTCCCTTTCACGGTAGCCCTGTACTCATCTGTGAAATGAGAGGTGAAGATGATTTTGAAAGTCTTTTCAGAGCACACATCCTGTGAGTCTGATTTAGCGCAGTGCTTCTTAAGCTTCATTGTGCACCTGAGGCACCTGCCGATTTTGTTAAAAAGCAGTTTGGGTAGCGGGTTAAGCTGCTGTCTACAGTGCCAGCATCCCATACTGGAGCTGCCAGTTAGAGTCGCAGCCTCCTGATGATGTGCCTGGGAAGGCAGTGGATCATGGCCCAAGTACTTGGACCCCTGCCAACCATATAGGAGACCCAGATGGACTCCCTGGCTCTCTTGGCTTTGGCCTTGCCCAGCCCAAGCTGTTAAAGCCATGTAGGAAGTGAACCAGCAGATGGAAGACCCCTCTCTGTCTCCCCACCATCACCACCAATACACCTGTAGTTCTACCTTTTAAATTAAATTAGGCCAGCACCGTGGCTCACTAGGCTAATCCTCCACCTTGCGGCGCCGGCACACCGGGTTCTAGTCCCAGTTGGGGCGCCGGATTCTGTCCTGGCTGCCCCTCTTCCAGGCCAGCTCTCTGCTGTGGCCCGGGAGTGCAGTGGAGGATGGCCCAAGTGCTTGGGCCCTGCACCCCATGGGAGACCAGGAAAAGCACCTGTCACTTGGCTCCTGCCATCGGATGAGTGCGGTGCGCCGGCCACAGCGCGCCGACCGCGGCGGCCATTGGAGGGTGAACCAACGGCAAAGGAAGACCTTTCTCTCTGTCTCTCTCACTGTCTACTCTGCCTGTCAAAAACAATTAAATTAATACATTAATCTTTTTTTTAAAAAATGCAGATTCTGGTTTAGCAGGGTTGGGAGGTGGGGAATGCTTCTCCAGTTCTCTCAAGATCTCCAGTAGTATGGATGCCGCTGGCCCTCAGATCCCACGTTGAGTAGCAAGGATTCAGAGTCCTTGTTTCCAACCTGTAAGTTCTGCAAATTATCCAGCAAGAAATGGCATCCTCTGAAATTTTTATAGTGTTTTAAAATTTGCAAAGATACATTCCTACCTCATCTCCTTACTGCTTTCAGCTGTTCTTCCCGAGAGGTAAGGTAGGTGATGGTTGCATGAATCTTCCTTGAAGCTTAGGCATTCAGGTTGGTCTGTCACTTCCTAGCATTGGTGTGGGGCAGAGGTGGGGAGTCCCATTTTACAGAAAGGAAGACTGAGGATCTGAAAAGGGAATGGATTTATCCAAAGCCAAACACTACAGAAGTGGCAGAACAGGAATTAGAATTGGAGCCTCCTGACCCCCGCTTCCAGGACTATTTCCAGCCAATTTCCAGGTGCTTGAGGTGTTCATGCATTCATTCAACACGGATTTATCACAGGCCAACTGCCTTTCAGACCCATCACAACAAGTGATTGTTACCTTTCAACAACAGGAAAGAGAGAAATACACAAATGTGAGGGGGGGCAGTTTATTGGAGTATGTGGTTTGTTATTGAACTGTGAGTTCTAAAGATGGATTACAGGGGAAACCCCTTCAGACCAAAGAGCTGTTCCTATTAATTAATCTCTAATTTGTGTTCATGTATTCATCAATAATTTTTTAAATATTTATTTATTTGAAAGACAGAGCTATGGAGAGGCAAAGGCAGAGAAAGAGAGAGGTTTCAGTCCCCAAATGGCTGCAATGGCCTGAGCTGGGCCTATCCAAAGCCAGGAGCCTGGAGCTTCTTCTAGGTCTTCCACATGGGTACAGGGTGCAAGGACTTGGGTCATCTCTCCACTGCTTTCCCAGGCACGTTAGCAGAGAGCTGGATCGGAAGTGGATCAGCGGAACTTGAACCTGTGACCATATGGGATGCTGGTACTGCATTTGGTGGCTTTACCTGCTACACCACAGCGCCAGCCCCCTTCATCAAGTATTTGCCAAACCCTACTCTGTACCAGGCCATGTATAGGATTCTGATGGCAAAAGCATGAATCAGATAGTTCTCAGACCTTAGCCATTCTGGTTTGTAAGTAGCTTGGATGCTCCCCAAAGGCCTGCGTGTTAAGGGCTTGACCTCCAGAATCTTTCTGAATGGCACCAATAGAATTTTTTTTAAAGGAAATACTTTCTTTCTTTCTTTTTTTTTTTTTTAAGATTTATTTATTTACTTGAAAGGCAGAGTTACACAGAGAAGGAGAGGCAGAGAGAGAGTCTTCCATCCTCTGCTTCACTCCCCAGTTGGCCATATGGGATGCTGGCACTGCAGGTGGTGGCTTTACCCACTACACCACAGTGCCAGCCCCTAGAATTTAATCCAATCAAAGCATCTGCAGACGGGGCCTTGGGAAGTGGTTGACCGGATTAGGCTGCCAGGGTGGGATCCTCCGGTTGAACCACGGTGGTGTTGTAAGGAGATACCACGCAGAGGGTAGTCAAGCATGCTCCCTGCTTCTTTCCACTTCCAGGCTCGCCAGTTACTGCCTTCATCAGACACCAGACTAATGGGGCTGCCCAACCTTGCACTGTGAACCCCCAGAACCATGACCCCAAATAAGCCACCTTCCTTTGTAAAAGGTCCTCTCCACGGGCCGGCGCCGTGGCTCAACAGGCTAATCCTCCGCCTTGTGGCACTGGCACACCGGGTTCTAGTCCCGGTCGGGGCGCCGGATTCTGTCCCGGTTGCCCCTCTTCCAGGCCAGCCCTCTGCTGTGCCCTGGGAGTGCAGTGGAGGATGGCCCAGGTGCTTGGGCCCTGCACCCCATGGGGAGACCAGGAAAAAGCACCTAGCACCTAGCACCTGGCTCCTGCCATCGGATGAGTGCGGTGCGCCGGCCGAAGCGCGCCATCCGCGGCAGCCATTGGAGGGTGAACCAACGGCAACGAAAGACCTTTCTCTCTGTCTCTCTCTCTTACTGTCCACTCTGCCTGTCAAAAAAAAAAAAAAAAAAAAAAAAAAAAAGGTCCTCTCCAGTATTGTAACTAGAGTAAGGAAAAACTGACCAACTGACCGATACATAGCTCCAATACCAAACTTCCCCATCTCCAAGCCCTTTCCCCTTTCCCTGTCCTTCATACCAACTGGCATTTGCTGAGTGCTTACTGTGTGCCAGGTTGTACTGAGCTTTCTACATTGCTCTCGTAATTATCTAAATTAATCCTCACAATTCGCATAAGGATGTATGCTACATGAGGATAGAGTTTTTTGGTGTTTTTTGTTTTGTTTTTGTTCAGGGGACAAAACAAACAAAAATTAAAGAAAATGCTTATCATACAATAAGTATCAAAAAATTGTCAAGGAACGAAGACACAACTCTGGCAGGGAGATACAATCGTGAGCTCTGTTTCACAGATGATTCAACGGAGGAGCAGGTGGGTGAAATGTTTTGCCCGAGGCCTCCCAATGGTTAAAGGCAGAACCAAGACGCGTTTAGAAGAACCCAGAACTGTCTGACTCCAAACACGATGGTCTTGCTCTTTGTACACCATTGGTTCTAAGATCTTGTCGTGTGTCAGAATCATCTAGAAAAGCAGACTGCTGGGCCCACACCCAGGGTTTCCAATCCAGGAGAGCTAAGGCGGGGGTGGATCAAATAGGTATTGCTAACAAGTGCCCAGGTGATCTGATGCTGCTGGTTGAGGGACCATATTTGGAAATCCGCTGCTGTACACCAACCAGCCTCCCGGTTTCTAATGTATTGCTACAAGGTGAAGAGTGCAGAGAAATGACCCAGAGTGGATGAGGGAAATGAGGCCAGAGAAGTATGGAAACTTGTCCAAGGTCTCCCAGCAACCGCGGACTTGCAAGGTTAGCGGTTATGCAGCCCTCGACACCCCGGATAACCCTGGCTGCCTCCCTTCCAGACGCGGGCAGGGGCAGGGAAGAGAGAGCAGGCAGGAGGGCGTCTGTCAGGAGGAGGTGGGGTCTCGGCGCCGACTCGGTGTGCCCCAGGACAAGACCCCTCCTCCCCAGACCTCGGTTCTCTCCTGCAGAACCGAGTGCCAGGGACAGGCAGGGAAACAGAGGGCGCCCCGAGTTCTGCTGCGGAAGTTTCGGCGCCGGCCGGAGGCCATGCGGGTCACTCGGGGACGGTGCGGCGTGTAACCCGCGCGTCTGGAACGCGAGTCCGAGCGGGGCTGACCGCTGTCCCAACCTGGAGTCCGGAGCAGGCACCAGGGGTGACGCGGGGTGAGAGGTCCGAGGAACCCGCGGGCGCGGGCGACTGCCTGACCAACAGCCGGAAGGGCAGAGTGCCTCCAGGGCCCAGGGTCCCCACGGACAGTGCCGGAGGCTGGCGAACTGGGCAGCAACCCGGCGGACGACACGAGCACCAATCCCAGACCTTCAAAGTGACCTCACGTCAAACGTGATTGGCCGGGTCTCCCCGCGGGGCGGGTCCTGTTGGCTCACGGATGCGTCATCCTTTGCGGGAGGCCAAGATAGCTTGTGTGACCTTGAGGAAATAATTTTACTTCTCTCAACTTCCCTTTTAAAATGGAGATGCTATACCTGTCCTGCAATGGCCCTTAAGACAGTCAACACGTCTAGGGAAGACATCATGTCTTTAAGAGGTATTTTTACTATTTTGTCTGCTTACAGAAGTAAAATATTACTATAAAAATAAGTATGGCATACAAACCGTGGAAGCCCTCTGCACACTATTTCTTTCTCCATTTCAGCCTATGGATAGCAACTATTAACAGTTCAGTGTGTTCTCCCTCGGCTCTTTTTCTATGAATATACCAAAGGTTAATTTCAAAACAAAAAGTTAAGTTATACTATGCAACTTCTTTTTTCACCTAACAATACAAACTACCTTTCAATGCTGGTATTAACAGCACCATTTTATTTTTGTTACTGTCTACATTGTATTCAAGTCTATTATTGAGCATTTGTTGCTTCTTTAAAAAAATTTTTTTTTTCATTTGAAAGGCAGAGAGAGAGAGAGAGATTTCCATCCCTTGGTTCACTCCCCAAATGACCACAATAGCCAAGTCTGGGCCAGGCTGAAATCAGAAGCCAGGAATTCCTTCCTGGTCTCACATATGAGAGGCAGGGGCCCAGCACTTGGACATCTTCCGTCTTCCACTGCCTTCCCAGGTGCATCAGCAGGAAGTTGAGTGGAAAGCAGAAGAGCCAGGACAGCCTGCAGGGATCCAGGCATGGCGAGCAGAGGCTTAACCCACTGAACCACAAAAAATGGTCCTGTTGTTTCTATTACAAGAACAACCAGAACAGCAACAATAATTGTACAAAGTGTGAGAATTTCTGTAGGATGCATACTTAGACGCTGAATGTCTAAAATGTAAGCAGATTTTAAATTAACTGAATATTGCAAGTAGCTCCCTGAAGAAGAGGCTTCCACTGTATTCCCACCAGCAGCGTATAGGATGCTGATTTCTCAGCATCCTCACAAACATAGGATCCCAATCTTTGTTAATCTAATATATTTTTAAAATACTATTTTTAAAAAGATTTATTTGTTTACTTGAAAGAGTTACACAGAGAGAGACAGAGAGAGAGAGAGGTCTTCCATCTGCTGGTTCAGTCCCCAATTGGCCCCAATGGTTGGAACTGTGCCGATCAGAAGCCAGGAGCTTCTTCCAGGTCTCCCACAAGGGTACAAGGGCCCAAGAACTTGCACCATCTTCTACTGCTTTCCCAGGCCATAGAAGAGAGCTGGATAGGAAGTGGAGCAGCTGGAAATCGAACCGGGGCCCATATGGGATGCTGGTACTTCAGGCCAGGGCATTAATCTGCTGTGCCACAGGGCCGGCCACCAAAAACACTATTTTAAATGTGCCCTCCTTTGGTCACTGGGAAGAGCATCTTTTTTTTTTTTTCTCAACTTTTAAAAAAATTTTTACTTAAGTTATACAAGTCTCATGTATTTCATATGTACAGATTTAGGAACATATTGACACTCCCCCCACCCTCCCTCCTGCCCACACTCTAACTCTTCCTCCTTCTCGCTTTCACATTCCTACTCTTAATTTTTTAAAAAGATTTATTTTTTTTATTTGAAAGACAGAGTTACAGAGAGAGGCAGAGACAGAGAGAGAGGTCTTCCATCCGATGGTTCACTCCCCTGATGGCCGCAACAGCTGGAGCTGTGCCAGTCCAAAGCCAGGAGTCAAGAGCTTCTTCTGGGCCACCCATGTGGGTGCAGGGGCCCAAGGACTTGGGCCATCTTCCATTGCTATCCCAGGCCATAGCAGAGAGCTGGATCAGAAGTGGAGCAGCCAGGACAAGAACCGGAGCCCATATGGGATGCTGGTGCTTCAGGCCAGGGCATTAACCCATTGTGCCACAGCGCCAGCCCCCTGCTGTTTAATTTTTACAAAGATCTATTTTCAGTTTGCTTAACTTTTTTAAGATTTATTTTTATTTATTGGAAAGAGTTACAGAGAGATAGAAACAGAGAGAGAGAGAGATCGTCCATCCACTGGTTCACTTCCCAAATGGCTGCAGTGGTCAGAGCAGAGCCAATCCAAAGCCAGGAACCAGGAGCTTCTTCTGAGTCTCCCACTTGGGTTCAGGGGCCCAAGGGCAAGGGCCATCTTGCACTGTTTTCCCAGGCCATAGCAGAGAGCTGGATCAGAAGAGGAGTAGCCAAGACCAGAATCAGCACCCATATGGGATGCTGGTGCTTCAAGCCAGCACTTTGACCTGTGCCACAGCACTGGCCCCCTACTCTTAATTTTTACAAAGATCTATTTTTAGTTTGCTTAACAAACATATAGTTAACCCTTCACTTAGTAAAGAGTTCAAAATATAGTATGAAGAAAAGAAAAGAGAAAAAAAACAAAAAACCCACTGTTCCTCTGCGGAAGAGACAAGGGCTGTAAACAATCACAGAATCTCAAAATGTCTATTTCACTCCAATGCATTACATTTCAGGTGCTCTATTAGTTACCTCAGATCAGGGAAAACATATGGTATCCGTCTTGTTGGACTGGCTTATTTCACTAAGTATAATGGTTTCCAGTTGAGTCCATCTTGTTGCAAAAGACAGGATTTAATGGTTTTTGGTTTTGCTTTTGTTTTTTTACACCTGAGTAGTACTCCATAGTGTATATATACCATAATTTCTTTATCCAGGCCACAGTTGATGGACATCTGGGTCATTGGCCCAACTTACTTAAAAAAAAAAAAAATGGAGGGAGAAGACCCAAACCAATAAAATCAGAGATGAAAAAGGAAATGTAATAACAGATATCACATAAATAAAAAGAACCATCAGGAATTACTACAAAGAACTATATACCAACAAATTGGAAAACCTATAAGAAATGGATAGATTCCCGGACACATAAAACCTACCTAAATTGAGTCATGAAGGCATAGAAAACCTAAACAGACCAATAACAAAGATGAAAATTGAATCAGTAATTAAGACCCTCCCAGCAAAGAAAAGCCCAGGACCAGAAGGCTTCACTGCTGAATTTTACCAGACTTTAAAAGAAGAACTAGCTCCAATTCTTCTCAAGCTATTCAAAACAACTGGAAGGAACGGAAACCTTCCAAACTCCTTATATGAAGCCGGCATCACCTTAATTCCTAAGCCAGAAGAAGCTACAACAGAGAAAGAGAACAATAGGCCAATATCCTTGATGAATATAGATGCAAAAAGCTTCAATGGGCCGGCACCATGGCTCAACAGGCTAATCCTCCGCCTTGCGGCGCCGGCACACCGGCTTCTAGTCCCGGTTGGGGTGCCGGATTCTGTCCTGGTTGCCCCTCTTCCAGGCCAGCTCTCTGTTGTGGCCTCAGAGTGCAGTGGAGGATGGCCCAGGTGCTTGGGCCCTGCACCCCATGGGAGACCAGGAAAAGCACCTGTCACCTGGCTCCTGCCATCGGATGAGCGTGGTGCGCCGGCCGTAGCGCTCCCGCTGCGGCGGCCATTGGAGGGTGAACTAATGGCAAAGGAAGACCTTTCTCTCTGTCTCTCTCTCTCACTGTCCACTTTGCCTGTCCAAAAAAAAAAAAAAAAAAAAAAGCCTCAATGAAATATGAGCTAATTGGGGCTGGCGCTCCTCTCTCTCTCTCTGCCTCTCCTCTCTCTGTGTAACTCTGACTTTCAAATAAATAAATAAATCTTTAAAAAAAAAAAGAAATATTAGTTAATTGAATCCAACAACATATCAGAAAGATCATTTACACGGATCAAGTGGGATTTATCCCTGGTATGCAGGGATGGTTCAATATTTGCAAATCAATAAATTGTGATACATCCACATTAACAAACAAGAACAAAAACCATATGGTTATCTCAATAGATGCAGAGAAAGAATTTGATAAAATAAAACACCCTTTCATGATGAAAATCTTAAGCAAATTGTATACAGAAAGAATATTCCTCAACACAATCAAGGCAATTTATGACAAACCCATGGCCAGCATCCTACTGAATGGGGAAAAGCTGGAAGCATTCCCCCTAAGATCCAGAACCAGACAAGGATGCCCACTCTCACTATTGCTTTTTTTTTTTTTTTTTTTTTTTTTGGACAGGCAGAGTTAGTGAGAGAGAGAGACAGAGAGAAAAGAGAGAAAGGTCTTCCTTTTCTGTTGGTTCACACCACAAATGGCTGCTACGGCTGGCGCGCTGTGCCAATCTGAAGCCAGGAGCCAGGTGCTTCCTCCTGGTCTCCCTGTGCCATTTGGGCACAGCGCCCAAAGACCTGGGCCATCCTCCACTGCACTCCCCCTCCACCGCACTCCTGGGCCACAGCAGAGAGCTGGACTGGAAGAGGAGCAACCGGGACAGAATCCGGCGCCCCAACAGGGACTAGGACTGGGGTTCCAGCGCCACAGGCAGAGGATTAGCTTAGTGAGCCACAGCACCGGCCTCACCATTGCTATTTAATATAGTCCTGGAAGTTTTAGCCAGAGCCATTAGCAAGAAAAAGAAATGAAAGGGATGTGAATTGGAAAGGAAGAAATCAAACTAACCCTAATTGCAGATGACATGGTCCTATATGTAGGAGATCCAAAAGACTACACTAAGAAACTGTTGGGGGGGAGGGTCGATGCAGTGGCATAGTGGGTAAAGTTGTCACCTGCAGTGCCGGCATCCCATAGGCACTAGTTTGAGTCCTTGCTGTTCCACTTCTGATTCAGCTCTCTGCCATGGTCTGGAAAAGCAGTGGATGATGCCCAAGTCCTTGGACCCCTACACCCATGTGGGAGACCCAGAAGAAGCTCCTGGCTCCCAGGAAATCTGGAAGAAACTCCTGGTTCCTGGCTTTGGACAGGCCCTTCTCTGGCCATTGGGGCCATTTTGGGAGTGAACCAGCGGATGGAAGACCTCTCTCTCTCTGCCTCTCCTTCTCTCTCTGTGTAACTCTCAAATAAATAAATAAATCTTAAAAAAAAAAAAAAAAAGAAAGAAAGAAAAAGAAAAGAAACTTGGTGGCCGATGCCATGGCCCATGTGGCTAATCCTCCACCAGTGGTGCCGGCATCCCATATGGGCACCGGGTTCTAGTCCCGGTTGCTCATCTTGCAGTCTAGCTCTCTGCTGTGGCCTGGGAAGGCAGTGGAGGATGGCCCAAGTGCTTGGGCCCCTGCACCCGCATGGGAAACCAGGAAGAAACACCTGGCTCCTAGCTTTGGATCGGTGCAGCACCGGCCATGGCAGCCATTTGGGGAGTGAACCAATGGAATGAAGACCTTTCTCTCTCTCTCTCACTGTCTATAACTCTACCTGTCAAAAAAAAAAAAGTGGTGTTGAGAATCATTGGGCCAGCATCGTGGCTCACTAGGCTAATCCTCTGCCTGTGGCGCCAGCATCCCATATGGGTGCCAGGTTCTAGTCCCGGCTGCTCCTCTTCCAGTCCAAGTCTCTGCTGTGGCCCGGGAAGGCAGTGGAGGATGGCCCAAGTGCTTGGGAACCTGCACCCGTGTAGGAGACCAGGAGGAAGCACCTGGCTCCTTGCTTCGGATCAGCACAGAGCGCTGGCCATAGCGACCATTTTGGGGGTGAACCAACGGAAAAAGGAAGACCTTTCTCTCTGTCTCTCTCTCTCTCACTGTCTAACTCTACCTGTCAAAAAAAATAGAATTAAAAAAAAAAGAAACTGTTGGAACTCATAAAAGAACTTGATAAAGTAGCAGGACATAAAATCAACACAGAAAATTCAATAACCTTTGTATACCCAGACAATTTCATGGCTGAGAAAGAACTTGCAAGATCAGTTCAATTCACAATAGCTCCAAAAGGAATTAAATGCCTTGGAATGACTTTAACCAAAGCTATCAAAGATCTCTATGATGAAAATTACAAAAAACTAAAGAAAGAAATAGAAGAAGACATTTAAAAATGAAAAAATCTTCCATGTTCATGGATTGGAAGAATAAACATCATCAAAATATCCATACTACCAAAAGCAATTTACAGATTCAGTGAGATTCTAATCAAAATACCAATGACATTCTTGGCAGATTTAGAAAAAATGATGCTAAAATTCATGTGGAAACACAGGAGACCCCGAATAGCTAAAGCCATCTTATACAAACAAAAAACAAAGCTAGAGGCCTCATAATACCTAATTTCAAGACATACTACAGGACAGTTATAATAAAAAAAAATACTGGCACAAAATAGGATGGAGAACATCTTACATGCTTTTTAAAAAAGATTTATTCGAAAGGCAGAGTTACAGAAATGAAGAGACACAGAGAGGTCTTCCATCCACTGGCTCACTCCCCAGATGGCAGCAACTGCTGGGACTGGGCCAGGCTCTCTCTCTGGGTCTTCCATGTATGTGGCAGGGGCCAAAGCAATTGGGCCATCTTCTGCTGCTTTCCCGGGTGCATTAGCAAGGAAGCAAGGACTAGAACCGGCACTCATATGTTGCAGGTGCAGCTGACAGTTTAACCCACTATGCCAGAACACCTTTTCCCTATCATATGCTTTTGTTGTTTTTGAAGATTTATTTATTTGAAAGGCAGAGTTACATAGAGAGAGAGAGACAGAGAGAGAGACAGAGAGAGAGGATCTTCTATCTACTGGTTCACTCCCCAAATGGCTGCAATGATCGGGGCTGGGTTGGACCAAAGCCAGGAGCCAGAAGCTTCTTCCTGGTCTTCCACATGGGTGCACAGAGGCCTAAGCATGTAGACCATCTTCCCCTGCTTTCCCAGGAACACCAGCAGGGAGTTGGACTGGAAGTGGAGCAGCCAGGACTCAACCGGTGCCCATGTAGAATGCCTGCACTGCAGGCTGTGGCTTAACCTGTGCCACAGCACCAGCCCGACCATATATATGTTTTCTAACCAGTGCTTTTGCTCTTCTAAGAGTTGCATGTTCTTGTTGAAAACTTGTTGTTTCTCAATTTTGCCTCCATTAAAGCCTAGTCATTATCAAGTGTTATCCAGGGAATGTTTGTGGGATGAGGGTAGTGTAATGCTGTGAAGAATAAATGGGATAATGTAGCTAAAGTGCTAAATCCACAGTGAATGGCAGATAAATATCAGTTTAACGTTAAGTCTGGAGTGCCTTTGTGTCTCCCTTCCAGATCTGGGATGATTTTATGAACTATAATTACACAAGGCCTGGCTTCTCCCAATCCTTTCACATTGTGTCTGAAATTTTTAAATTTTTATTTATTTGTATTCATTTAAAAGGCAGAGAGACAGAGAGATTTTCTGCCAGCTCACTTACTTCCTAAATGCCCACAACAGCCAGGGCTTGGCCAGGCTTATGCTGGAAACCAGGAACTCAGTCCAGGTCTCCCACTGGGTGGCAGGGACCCAATTATTTAAGGCATCTTCTGCTTCTTCCCAGGGTGTGCATTAGTGGAAGCTGGAACGGAGAGCGGTCAGGACTCAGGCCTAGGCACTCTGACAGGGGATGCAGGATCTTAACCACCCAACCCAGTGACTACCCCTTTCACTATGGTCATTGAACTTCTCTGAACTTCAGTTTCTCTGCAGCAGCACCTCCCAGGGCCAGTCATTCCTTAGGTCAGTCATGTCGATGGCTGGAAGGAAGGTAGAGAGAGATGAACCAGACTTCCCACTGCACCGTCCAGCTACATCCCACACCTAGCAAGCGCTCAAAGCGGGAACAGAATGAACGAACTAATGTGTTCTCACTAAACTGCAAGCTCTTTGAAGGCAGGGACCCTCCTCCCCAGCTGTCCTATCACTAGAACCAAGCACCAGGTGACGCATTCAGTAGGCGCTTAGGGATTAGCGAACTAATGAAAGGATGGGCGGATGCATACATGACTGTCGGCAGAAAACCACTAAGGCTGCAAAGCAGGAACAGCTGGAGCTGCAGAAAAACCGTCACTAGCTTTAGGAACAAAGCTAGCGGGCGAGAACGGGACAGCCGAGACTTAGCGCGAGCACTGCCGGGAAGCCGCAGTTCACCGCGACGGGCTCGGAGTCCCGCCCCGCCCACGCCCCGCCCACGCCCCGCCCCTCCGCCGGCTCACGTGACCGCGGGGCGGGGCGCGGGGCCGGCCCGGGCTGGGAGCGCCGGAGCCATGGCCGGCTTGGTGGACTTCCAGGATGAGGAGCAGGTCAAGTCGTTTTTAGAGAACATGGAGGTGGAGTGCAACTACCAGTGCTACCGCGAGAAGGACCCGGACGGTGAGCGGCGCCGGCGCAGCCTGGGGACACGTGGGGGCGGGGATCGGGTGAGAGACCTCTGAGGCGAGCGGGGCGGGACGAGGGCGCACACTGAGCACACGTGGGACGCTCGCGACCTTGCGGGTTTGCTGGGCTCGCGCGAATGCGCGCGGGGACCGAGGCCGGGGCGGGAAGGAGGGGCGTGCTTGGGCACTGGGGAGGGAGTGAAGGATAGGAAGAGATCAGACTCTCTGTCCTCTTACGATCCAGTGTGGGGAATCGGACAGTAAGCATAAGGAAACACATGAAGGAGTGTGGTGGAAAGTAACGCGTGCTGTGGGAGAAGAACCGGGTATCAGGAGTTCAGGAGGGCGGTTTTAAATCGAGTGGTAGAGGAAGCACTGGGAAAGTGAGGTTTGCGTCCAGCTTGGAGAAGGAAGTGCATCCTGCAGTTCTGCCAGGCAGAGCTAACAGGAAAAGCCCCGAGACTGGAACGTGGCCGAGTTTGCAGGGGCGAGACGTGGTTACCCAGAACAGCCAGTACCTGAGGTGTTTTTTTCTTCCCACTTTTTTTTTTTAGGGCAAAAAAACCGACACAGTTGTGCCTTCTAATAGCTGGAAGTCTGGTTTCCAGAACAGAACATAGCTACTTCTTTTTTAAAAAGACGTACTTATGTGAAAAGCAGGAGGCACGTGTTGGCAAGAGCCCAAGCACCCGGGCCATCACCTGCTGCCTGCCAGGTGCATTAGCAGGAGGGTGGATGGGAAGCATGGAGTTGCATGTGTCCCAAGCCGCAGCTTAACCTGCTGTACCACAACACCCATCGACATTCTTTTTTAAATTTTTTTTTTTTTTTTGACAGGCAGAGTTAGACAGTGAGAGAGAGAGACAGAGAAAGGTCTTCCTTCATCCCCCAAATGGCCGCTATGGCCGGCGCTGCGTCGATCCGAAGCCAGGAGCCAGGTGCTTTTCCTGGTCTCCCACACGGGTGCAGGCGCCCAAGCACTTGGGCCATTCTCCACTGCCCTCCCGAGCCACAGCAGAGAGCTGGCCTGGAAGAGGGGCAACCGGGACAGAATCCGGCACCCCAACCGGGACTAGAACCCGGTGTGCCGGCGCCGCAAGGCTGAGGATTAGCCTAGTAAGCTGCGGCGCCGGCAAGAGACAAGGTATCTTCTGTCTCCTGGTTCACTCCCCAGAAACCTGCAATGGCTGAGTCTGGGCCAGGCAAAGCCCAGATCCAGGAACTCCATCCGGGTCTTCCACATGGGAGGCAGGAACCCAGTACTTGGACCAGCATCCATTGCCACCTAGGCGCATTAATAGGAAGCTGGATTGGAAGCATAAAGTAGCCAGGATTCCAACTGGCGCTCCAATGTGGGACGCAGATGTTCTAAGCGGCTTAACCTGCTGCACCACGACGCCTGCTCTGGGTTTTCATTTAGAACTTCATGAGATGTTCCAGAGCCTGGAATGTTTCAGTCATGGAAGTGAGTTTGTCTTTGGACCTGGCTGGCAGGGAGCAGAAAGACTGAGGGGTGTGGGGCCGAGGTCTCCCCAGTCCATACATTGCTCAGTCCCTGGCTAGGGGTAGACAGCGCCGTCTGTCAGAATGGCTGAATATCATCTGCCTTCTTTGCATTGATGTCAACTTGCCACATCTCGAGAGGAGGGACTGGTCTTACACGAAAGTCTGCACAGTTGCCCCAGACAGGAACAGCTCTGGACCTCTCCTTGCAGGTTGCTATCGGCTGGTGGACTATTTGGAAGGGATCCGGAAGAATTTTGATGAGGCTGCCAAGGTGCTGAAGTTCAACTGTGAAGAATACAAGCACAGCGATAGCTGCTACAAACTGGGCTCCTATTACGTGACTGGGAAAGGTAAGGAGGGGCCTGCTTCTTTGGTGTTTGGTGTTGGTACAGTGCTGCCATTACACCCAGGCCTCATGCTGAGCTCTCTTCACTGCGGGGCCCTCACAGGCACTGGGGAAGCATCTTGGAAGAAGATTTGGAGACAGGGGCTGGCAGAGTGGGAATGCAGTTTGCAGGGAGTGGGACTTGAGCCAGTAAAATGGAACAAGTAGTACATATTTTCTAGGGTTGTAACACATGCCTCAATAAGTATTAATTCCCTTGCTTCTGGCTTTTCTCCTCATGCCTTAATAGCTGTCATCACTAGAGTAGTGTTTAATATTGTGTTGCGAAATTAACAGATTTCCCACGCTAACCAGCAAGGGTCCAACCCACGGATTCACGCACGACACGACGGCTGTTGATTGGTTCTCAAGGAACTTTTATTTTTAGTGATAGAAGAAGGAAAGGAGAGAAAGAGAAAGAGAAGAAAGAGAAGAGAAGCAGCCAAGAGAAAGAAGGAGAGAAAGACTGAAGAGGCTGCCCCTTTCCTGCCCCTAGTCTCTTATCCATTCTTGGTCCCCTAGGGTGAGCAGTCCATTGATCAGATCAAAGGGCATGCATATCCTCATGTTGAAGGTGTATCTCTTGCATGTCTTGCAGTCAGTACTTCCTTGACTTTGTTATGCTCAGCAGGTTAAGGCAGATTGCAATGAGGAGGTTCCCACAGGTGGCCGGCCTGTGGTTCCCCACACCACGCGGTGTCTCTGGGTCAGGAACTCAGAAGTGGTTTAGCTGGATGAGGTCACAGTCAACATGGTGGCCCGTGAGCCAGGACTGCAGCCTTTTGAAGGCCTGACTGGAGCTGGAGTTTCCAGCCCAAAGTTGACTCACTCACATGACTCTTGGCAAAGGCTCTGCTCCTTGCCAGCTGTTATCAGCAGACCTCTGATCCTTAATTAATTAATTTATTTATTCATTTATTTGAGAGGAAGAGTGACAGAGACAGAGAGAGGGAGATCATCCAACTGTTGGTTCACTCCCTAAGTGGCCACAACCAGAGCTTGGCCAGGCCTAAGCCAGGAGCTAGGATCTTCTTTCAAGTCTCCCACGTGGGTGACAAGGGCCCAAAAACTTGGGCCATCTTACACTGCTTCTCTCAGGCCATTAGCAGGGAGCTAGATCTGAATGGGTGCAACCAGGACACAAACATTGCCCATATGGGATGCTGGCATCCCAGGTGGTGGCTTTACCCAATAAGCTACAATGCTGGCCCCACTTTTCCATATCTATCTCATTCTCAGAGTTTATTAGAAGTCAGTCACGGGGTGGGCACTGTGGCATAGCAGGTTAAGCCACCGCCTGCAATGTCAGCATCTCATATTGCCGCTGGTTCAAGTCCCAGCTGTGCCACTTCTAATCCAGCTCCCTACTAATGCAGGGAAGGCAGTGGAGGATGGTTCAAGTGCTTGGGCCCCTGCACCCACATGGAAGACCCAGAAGAAGCCACTGGCTTCTGGCTCTGGCCTGGCCTAGATGTGGCCATTGCAATCATTTAGGGGAGTGAACTAGTGGATGGAAGATCTCTCTCTCTCTCTCTGTTTCTTACCCCTCTCTTTCTGTAACTCTGCCTTTCAAATAAAATAAATAAATCTTTAAAAACAAAAAAAGTGAGTTACTGGAGCCTGCTCTGTGGTGTAGCAGGTTAAGCTGACGTCTGTCACTTATGGGCTCTGGTTCAAGTTCTAGCTGCTCTGCTTCCAATCCAGGTCCCTGTGTCTGGGAAGGCAGCGGAGGATGGCCCGGGTGCTTGGGCCCCTGCACTCACCTGGAAAACCCAAAAGCTCCTGGTTCCTGGCTTCCATCTGACCTAGCCTTGGCCTTTGCAGCTTTTTGGGGACTGAACCAGCAGATGGAAGATCTCTCTTTCCTCCTCCCTCTCTGTAACTCTTTCAAATAAATAAATAAGTCTTTAAAAGAAAAAAAAAAAAGTGACTCACTGAGTCTAGTGCACACTACCAGGAAAGGCCTTACATTCCAGCCCTGCAAGGAGGGAACTCAAGGAATTTATGAGCATATTTTAAAACCACCCAAATAAGGAATATGTTAGTTGCTGTGTCGTGAGCTTCTTGTTGGTCTTTTGTTTCTCTGTTCCCAGTGCTCAGCCTACTGGTTACTTCAGTGAAAGTTTGAAGAGGATGAGAGGAGGATGTCTTTTTTTTTTTTTTTTTTTTTTCTTTTGAGAGGCAGAAAGAGACAAAGGGCTCCCATCTGCTGGGACTCACTCATCTGGGACTCACTCCTTGGATGTCTGCAGTGGCTGAGCCTAGGCAAGGTGGAAGCCGGGAGCTGGTTACTCAATCCAGGTCTCCCATGTAGTTGGCAGGAAACCAGTTATTAAAGCCATCATTGCTGCCTGCCAAGGCCTACATGAGCAGGAGTCTCGTCAGGAGCCAGGACTGGGTGTCAAATCTAGGCACTCCAACGTGGGACCTGAGTAGCCTAACTGGCTTCTGAACTGCTAGGTGTAGGCCTGCCCTGCAGATGTCCTTCTGATTCTCTGAAGCTGTGGATTTCTTCTTCATGGACTTGGCATCTGTAGTAATATTTATTTTATTATTTTTTAAATACTTTTTAAAGACTTACTGATTTATTTCTGAGTCAGAGTTACAGACAGGGAGAGGGAGAGACAGAGAGAAAAGTCTTCCATCTACTGGTTCACTCTCCAAATGACCGCAATGGCTGGAGCTGGGCCTATCCAAAGCCAGAAGCCAGGAGCTTCTTTCGGGTCTTCCACAAGGGTGCATGGGTCCAAACACTTGGGCCATTCTCCATTCCTTTCTCAGACCATAGCAGAGAGCAGCCGGGACTAGAACTTGGTGCCCATATGAGATGTTGGCACTACAGGTGGAGCCTTAACCTACTATGCCACAACACTAGCCCCTTATTATGATTTCTTTAATTTTATTTTCATCTGTGTGAAGGGCAGAGCAACAGAACACATGTGTGAGAAAGATTGATGTTCCACCTGCTCCTTCACTTATGAAAGGACTGCAGCAACCTGGGTTGGGCCAGGCCAAAAGCCAGGAGCCCAGAACTCTCTACAGGTCTCCCAGATAGGTAGCACTTAAGCCATTAACTGCAACCTCCCGGGCACGTTAGTAGGGAGCTGGTCAGAAGCAGAGGTGGGACTTGATCCCGTCACTCTGATTCAGGATATAGGCATCCCAAGTGGCAGATTAACCCACTCCATCATGACGCCTGTCCCTCAAAATGAAGTAGCTGAGAATATGTATACATTGTGAAGTGATTAGCACAATCAAGGTAACCTATCCATCACCTCACAGTCATCTTTTTTGTGTGTGATAAGAACATAAGATCTATTCTCTAACTGTAGCCACCTTGTGTTAGATCCCCAGGATTCATACATCCAGCCTAACTGAAATTTTGTAAACTTTGGCCATTATTTCCAGATTCTGCCCTCCTCACCATCCCCTAGATCCAACAACCACCTTATTTATTTACTTACTTACTTTCTTTCTTATTTGAAAGGCAGAGTTATAGAAACGGAGAGAAAAATCTTCCATTTGCTGGTTCACTCCTCAAATGGGCACAGTGGCCAGAGCTGGGTCGATCTGGAGCCAGGATCCAGGAGCTTCTAATGGTCCTTCCACGTGGGTGCAGGGGCCCAGGGACTGGAGCCATCTTCCACTGCTCTCCCAGGCGCATTAGCAGGGAGCTGGATCAAAAGTGGAACAACCAGAACTTGAACCAGCGCCCATATGGGACTCTGGAACTGCAAATGGTGGCTTTACCCACTGTACCACAGCACCAGTTAGTGGCAATCATCTTTTAGCTCTCTGCTTTTATGATTTGATTGTTTTGTATTCTACATATAAGTGAGATCATGTGATACTCATCTTTTGGGACCTGGCTTATTTTACTTAGCATGTCTGTTCTCCGTAATGACGTGAAAGTCATCCATGCTGTTGCAAATGACAGAATTTCCTTCTATTTTTTTTAAAGACTGGTATTTCTTTGTATATAAATTTATCCATTCATCTGTCAACTAACACTTAGGTTGATTCTGGAACTTAGGGTTTTTTTTTTTTTTTTTTTTTGACAGAGTGGACAGTGAGAGAGACAGAGACAAAGGTCTTCCTTTTTGCTGTTGGTTCAACCTCCAATGGCCGCCGCAGCCAGCCCGCTGCAGCTGGCACACCGCGCTGATCCGGTGGCAGGAGCCAGGTGCTTATCCTGGTCTCCCATGGGGTGCAGGGCCCAAGCACTTGGGCCATCCTCCACTGCACTCGCTGGCACAGCAGAGAGCTGGCCTAGAAGAGGGGCAACCGGGACAGAATCCGGTGCCCCCACTGGGACTAGAACCCGGTGTGCCAGCACCACAAGGCGGAGGATTAGCCTGTTGAGCCACTGCGCTGGCCGAACTTAGGTATTTTTTAAAGGTTTATTTATTTATTGAAAGAGTGACTGGGGGGGCCAGTGCTGTAGCTCACTGGGTTAATCCTCCACCTGCGGCACTGCCATCCCATATGGGCGCCAGGTTCTAGTCCTGGGTGCTCCTCTTCCAGTCCAGTTCTCTTCTGTGGCCCAGGAATGCAGTGGAGGATGGCCCAAGTGTTTAGGCCCTGCACCTGCATGGGAGACCAGGAAGAAGCACCTGGCTCCTGGCTTCGGATCGGCACAGCGCTGGCCGTTCCGGCCATTTGGGGGGTGAACCAATGGAAGGAAGACCTTTCTCTCTGTCTCTGTCTCTCTCTGTCTATAACTCTACCTGTCAAATAAATAAATAAAGTAAAAAATGAAAAGATCGGTGCGGCGGCTCACTTGGCTAATCCTCTACCTGCGGCGCCGGTACTTCGGGTTCTAGTCACGGTTGGGGCACTGGATTCTGCCCCAGTTGCTCCTCTTCCAGTCCAGCTCTCTGCTGTGGCCTGGGAAGGCAGTGGAGAATGGCCCAAGTGCTTGGCCCTGCACACCATAGGAGACCAGGAGGAAGCACCTGGCTCCTGGCTTCAGATCAGCACAGCACACCGGCCGTGATGGCCATTTAGGGGATGAACCAATGGAAAAGGAAGACCTTTCTCTCTCTCTCTCTCTCACTAACTCTACCTGTCAATAAATAAATAAATAAATAGATAGATAGGTAGATAAACAAAAAAGAGTGACTGGGGCTGGTGTTGTGGCATAGCAGATAAAGCTGCTACCTGTATGCAAGCATCCCATATGGGTGCCGGTTCTTGTCCTGGCTACTCCACTTCTGATCTGGCTCTCTCTTGATAGCCTGGGAAAAGCATTGGAGGAGGAGGGCCCAAGTGTCTGTGCCCTACTACCCTCATGGGAGACCTGATTGAAGCTCCCGGTTTCAGCCTGGCCCAGCGGTGGCTGCTGTGGCATTCTGGGGAGTAAACCAGTAGATGCAAGATAACTCTCTCTCTTTTTCTGTGTATCTCTGACTTTCAAATAAATGATTTTTTTTTTAAAGAAAGTTACCAGGTGGCAGTGGGAGGAAGATTGTCCATCATCTACTGGTTCACTTCAAAAATGGCTGCAACAGCTTGGCCTGGGCCAGGCTGGAGCCAGCCAGGAGCCAGGGGCCAGGGGCCAGGAGCCAGGGGCCAGGGGCCAGGGGCCAGGAACTCCATCTCGGTCTCCCACGTGGGAGTCAGGGACTCAAGTACTTGAGGCATCCTCTGCTGCTTCTCAGCCACATTAGCAGGGAGCTGGTTTGGAAATGGAGAAGCTGGGTCTTACACTGGTGCTCTGATATGGGATGTGGGTATCCCAAGCAGCGTCTTAACTGCTGTGCCACTTCCTGCCCCTTGAAATGTTTTTTAATTTCCCTTTTCATTTCTTTTGGATGTATTGGTTGTTGAGGAGTCAGTTGTTTAATTCCCATGTATTTGTGGATTTCCCTACTGTGCCTGAGTTTTAGATTCATACCTGTTTTCAGAAAAGATACTTGAGGTGATTTCAGTCTTCCTAAATTTGTTAGGACTTGTTTTGTGGCCTCACATATGATTTACCCTCGAGAATGCTCACGGTATGTTTGAAAAGAAAGTATAATCTGTTGTGGTTGCATGGAGTGTTCTGTCCCTGTTGGGGGAGGTACTTAGTTGTTCGAGCTTACTGCTTCCATATGAATTTTCTGTCTGGATGATCTGTCCATTGATGTGGGGTCCTGAAGTCCTCTACCTTTAAGGCGTTGCTGTTCATTTCTCCTTCAGGTATGTTCACATTTGTTTACTTATTTAGGTGGTCTCTCTGTAATAACTCTCTCTAATTTATTTGAAAGGCAGAGTCCAGCACCGTGGCTCACTAGGCTAATCCTCCGCCTTGTGGCACCGGCACACCGGATTCTAGTCCCGATTGGGGCGCCGGATTCTGTCCCAGTTGCCCCTCTTCCAGGCCAGCTCTCTGCTGTGGCCCAGGAGTGCAGTGGATGATGGCCCAAGTGCTTGGGCCCTGCACCCCATGGGAGACCAGGAGAAGCACCTGGCTCCTGCCATCGGATCAGCGCGGTGAGCCAGCTGCAGCGCGCTGGCCGCGGTGGCCATTGGAGGGTGAACCACAGGCAAAAGGAAGACCTTTGTCTCTGTCTCTCTCTCTCTCACTGTCCACTCTGTCTGTCAAAAGAAAAAAAGAAAGGCAGAGTGATTGAGGGGGTTTCAGTACCGAGAATGTGTTGTCATCAGCAGGTGCTGTCATGGAGGAGGAGACACTGACACTGGAAGCACTGGGCAGGTGCTGTTTGGTGGAAATGGAATGGAATTATGCCCTAGGCAGACAGATGGTGAGCTGTGTACACAGAGTATTTAGAAAATAACATTTAATACTCTATTTTTTAAAAAAGATTTATTTTATCTGAAAGGCAGAGTTACAGAGAGGCAGAGGCAGACACAGGTCTTCCATCTGTTGGTTCATTCCCTAAATGGCCACAAAACCTGGAGCTTCTTCTGGGTTTCCCACACATGTAGTATTACCTGCTACCCCACAGCGCTGGCCCGTACTCTATTAAGATGATCTTTATGAATAAATTTCAAGTGTTTAAACTGGAATGGTCATGGAAGTTCCCATTAGCTGATCTTTGCTGCTCAAGTCCTTTGGGATTACTTGGCAGACCATGGACTTTCCCTGACTAAAAAGCAATACTGGGGGCTGGCGCTGTGGCGTAGTGGGTAAGGTCACTGCCTGTAGTGCCAGCATCCCATATAGGCGCCGGTTCAAGTCCCTGCTGCTCTACTTCCGATCCGGCTCTCTGTTATGGCCTGGGAAAACAGTGGAAGATGGCCCAAGTCCTGGGGCCCCTGCACCCACGTGGCAGACCTGGAAGAAGCTCCTGGCTCCTAGCTTCAGATTGGCATAGCTCCAGCTGTTGCAGCCAATTGGGGAGTAAACCAGCGGATGGAAGACTTTCTCTCTGCCTCTCCTCTCTCTGTGTAACTCTGACTTTCAAATAAATTAATTTAAAAAAAAAAAAGAGAGAGAGAGAGAAATCCAGTTACTTGGCTGGTGCCATGGCTCAATAGGCTAATCCTCCACCTTGCGATGCCAGCACACCAGGTTCTAGTCCCAGTCCGGGCGCCAGATTCTGTCCTGGTTGCCCCTCTTCCAGTCCAGCTCTCTGCTGTGGCCCGGGAGTGCAGTGGAGGATGGCCCAAGTGCTTGGGCCCTGCACCCCATGGGAGACCAGGAGAAGCACCTGGCTCCTGCCATTGGATCAGCGCGGTGCACTGGCCACAGCGCGCTGGCCATGGCAGCCATCGGAGGGTGAACCAACGGCAATAGAAGACCTTTCTCTCTGTCTCTCTCTCACTGTCTACTCTGCCTGTTAAAAAAAAAAAAAAAAAAGGAAAAAAAAGAAATCCAATTACTTGAGCCATCACCCCTGACTTTTCAAGTCTGTATTATCAGGAAAGTAGAGTCAGGAGCCAGAGCTGGGAATTGAACCCAGGCACTCCAGTGTGAGATGTGAGAATTTTTTTTTTTTTAGATTTTATTATTTATTTTTAAAGATTGTTTATTTGAAAGGCAGAATTACAGAGAAGGAGAAGCAGAGACAGAGAGAGAAAAGTCTTCCATCTGCTGGTTCACTCCCCAAATGACTGTAAGAGCCAGAGCTGGGCCAGGCCGAAGTCAGGAGCCTGGAGCTTCATTCATGTCTCCTATTTGGGTGCAGGGGCCCAAGCACTTGGGCCATCTTCCGCTGCTTTCCTAGGTGCATTAGCAGGGATCTGGATGGGAAGTGAGCAGCTGGGACATGAGCCAGCACCCATATGGGATGCTGGTGCTGCAGGCAGTGACATTACTTACTGTGCCACAATGCCTGCCTCACGCTCAAGTATTTTTAAGTGGACATAGTAATATGTTTATGGGTTTACATAAAAGATAGACCTAACGAATGAACAGATAAGGAATCTCAATAGAGAAATTAAAACTATTAAAAAAAAAAACAAAGGAAATTCCAGAATTGAAAAACATATTTGAAGTAAAAAAAAATTAACTGGACAGACTTAACAGCAAATTAAACATTTGAAAAGAAAAAGAATTCCATGAACTTGAAAGATCAATGAACTTGATGAGAAAGCTATATATATTATCTAAACTCAAATTGAGGGGAAACATTGCTAAAGGCGGGGGACAAGAAAAACAACAGAGCCTCAAACTGTGGTTCCAAATCCGGCAGCCTAACAGAAGCAGGAGATGCTGGAACAGAAAACACGTTCAGGGGCTGGTGCGGTGGCTCACTAGGTTAATCCTCCGCCTGCGGCGCCAGCATCCCATATGGACGCCGGATTCTGTCCCGGTTGCCTCTCTTCCAGTCCAGCTCTCTGCTGTGGCCCAGGAGGGCAGTGGAGGATGGCCCAAGTGCTTGGGCCCTGTACCCGCATGGGAGACCAGGAGGAAGCACCTGGCTCCTGGCTTCAGATTGGCGTAGCTCTTGCTGTGGTGGCCATTTGGGGAGTGAACCAACGGAAGGAAGACCTTTCTCTCTGTCTCTCTCTCTCACTGTCTGTAACTCTACCTGTGGAATAAATTTAAAAAAACAACAACAACAAAAACACATTCACAGAGATAACAGTGGAAATTTTCTAAATTTGATGAAAAAAATCCCACAGATCCATAAAACTCAGCAAATGCAACCAAGGTGACGGAAGAAAGAGAAGACTCTAAGAACAGGCAGAGAAGAAAGGTACAGTTGGGGTACAATGGTCCTGGTGGCCATGGACTTCTCACCAGCAGCAGTGGAAGCCAGAAACTGAAAAACCTGTCAAAGTTGCATTAAGTGAATTATTTATTACTTAATATAACTTGAACTAAAATGACGTTAAACTGAAGGTAAAAAATTCATTTTTAGGAAAAGCTGAGAGAAGTGTCACTAGCCAGATTACACTACAAGAAATGCTAAAGCAAGTTGTTTAGGCAGAGGGAAAATTACAACAGATGGAATCTAGGATTTGTCCTAGAGGGTAAAGAACATTGATTATGCATGTATATGTAAGACTTTTACCTAGGTTTTAATGTCTTCAAAAGACTGTTTAAAGCAAATATAATAGCGTGCTGTGAGCATACAAAATGCAGAGAAGTAAAGCAGAATGCATAGCAGCAGAGCACAAAGACTGGGACCGTGGAGGATGGAGGGACACCTTAGGAGACTTGCCCATGGTGTGTGAAACGCTGTAACATTAACTCACGGTAGATTATGCTAAGTTATGGGCACAGATAATTGCCAGATAAAGCTTTATAAAACAGGAGGTGTGACTAAAAAGCTGTTGAGGGAAATAAAATAGAATGTTAGAAACAATGTAATTCAAAACAAGTCTGGAAAAGGGGGAAAAAAGAACAACATCATTTGGGACAAATTGGAAAAGGTAAGATTATAGACATAAGCCTAGCTTGAGATCACTGATATTATATTAAATGTAAGTACACACTCCAATCAAAGGCAGAGATCATCAGGATAGATATAAACGCAAAGACCCAACTATATACTATTTAAATATAAAGGTGCCAGGAATACATTATCAAAATTGAAAGAACTCTGGAGATGGAGAATCAATGAGCTCTTTTAGAAAACTCTGTGAATCAAAAAAAATTCACGAGAGGAGCATTTGGTCTAGTGGTTAATATACTGATTATAGATGCCCTGGATGGGGCTGTGGCACAGGCATTTTAGCCCCAGCTTGGGACATTGCACTCTGTATCCGAGTGCTGGATTAAGTCCTGGCTCCTTCACTTCCACTCCAGCTCCCTGCTAATGTGCCTAAAAAAGCAGTGAAAGATGGCCCCAAAACTTGGGTCCCTGCCTCCCATTTAGGAGGTCTGGCTGGAGTTCCTGGCTCCTGGCTTCAGCCTGGCCCAGCCCCAGCTGTTGGCAGCCATTTTGGAGTGGATGGAAGTGGATGGAAGATCTGTGTTTCTCCTTCTCTCTCTGCCACTCTGCCTTTCAAATAAATAAACTGTCCTTGTCTCACACTGGAGTGCCTGGGTTTGATTCTCGGCTCTAGCTCCTAGTTCAGCTTCCTGGCAATGCAGACTTCAGGAGGCAGCAGGTCAATGGTGCAAGTATTTGGGGCCCCACCACCCACACAGGAGGACTGGATTGAGTTCTTTTCTCTCAGCTTGGGCCCCCGTGCAGCCCCAACCATTGTGGGCATTTGGGGAGTGAACCAGTGGATGGGAGCTCTCTCTGTCTATCTCTGTCTCACTTTTTCTCTCTGCCTCAAATTTTATAAGTGGGGAATGGAGAAGCTTTTATAGAAAGATTAGTGATGAGCAGAATCCATTTAGGTTGAATATTGGGCTAATTAAGATTACTGAATAGGTAGAATATAAATTATATACACCTTTAGAGTAGGCATTTGACATGATGGTTGAGCTACTGCTTGGGACACCTGAATCCCATGTTGGGGTACCTGGGTTTGAGTTGGGGCTCTGCTCCTGATTCTGGCTTCCTGCTAATGCAGACCTGGGAGGCAGCAGGTGATGACTCAAGTACCCAGTTTGAATTCCGGGCTCTTGACTGCAGCTTGGTCCAGCTGTTGTTGTCGCAAACAGAGGGAGAATAAACCAACAGATGAGAGATAATGCTCTCAAATAAAAATTCAAAAAAATAAATAAACCTTTCTGGCATAAAAACATAACTATAACATTTGCCATGGTTATTATGTGCTAGGCTTTTTTTTTTTTTTAAGGTTTATTTATTTATTTGAAAGTCAAAGTTACACAGAGAGAAGGAGAGGAAGAGTGAGAGAGGTCTTCTATCTGCTAGTTGACTCCCCAGTTGGCCACAACGGCTAGCGCTGTACCGATCCAAAGCCAGGAGCCAGGAGCTTCTTCTGGGTCTCCCACGCAGGTGCAGGGGCCCAAGGAGCTGGGCCATCTTCTGCTTTCCCAGGCCATAGCAGAGAGCTGGATCAGAAGTGGAGCTGCCGGGAATAGAACCAGCGTCCATATGGGATGCTGGCACTGCAGGTTGAGGCTTTACCCGCTACGCCACAGTGCCAGCCCCATATTAGGCTCTTTGTAAGGATATACTCAGGCTCCCAATATATAAAATATGTGCTGTTACTCTTATATTGCAGATGAGGAAAAAGGAGGCTTATATCAGTTATGTAACTTCCCCAAGGTTACACAGCCAAGAAACACTGGAGCTCATGTTTTCTGGCTACATATCATTGATGACTGTGCTGTGTTGTCTTTAGGTGCACGTAATGTGACTTACTGAAGATGTGGCAAAGGAGGGAGGGTTTATGTCCTTGCTTTTATGGTTGACAGTATATGGTGGTGATTCTAGTCCTTTTTTTAAGATTTATTTATTTAAGAGTCACAGTTACAGACAAAAAGAGGGGAAGAGAGATGTCTTCCGTCTGCTGGTTCACTCCCCAAATGGCCACAACAGCTAGGGCTGGGCTGATCTGAAGCCCGGAACCAGGAGCTTCTTCTGGGTCTCCCACACAGGTGCAGGGGCTCAAGCACTTGGGCCATCCTCTGCTGCTTTCCTAGACCATAAGCAGAGAGATAGATTGGAAGTGGAGCAGCTGGGGCTCAAACAGGCACCCATATGGGATGCTGGCACCACAGGTGGAGACTTAACCTACTATGCCACAGCGCTGGCCCCAATGTTAGCCTTTTAATATTTTTCTGATTTCTTTTAGAGACTCATTTAGGAAATTTCTCTGTGGTGCAGAAATACTAATTTGTGGGTCAGCATTTCCTTTGTTTCACTTCACTTCTGATTTTCTTCAGATAGATCCAAGTAAAATCAAAGTGAAATTTTGTATTTACAACTAACATACATGATCCAGTTTACAAAATACTTCCAATATCCATTCTGCTGGCAGCACTTCATGTAAACACGTGCTCTGGAGGTGGCTGGAATGGGGCTCACCACATGATGATGATGATTTCTAAATGGTGGATTTGGAATGTTTACCTTAAAGAATGATGTTAGAGTGTTTGTGGTTTTTGAGAATGAGAGATGGCACATGGAGGTTTTATTTTAATTATTTAAGAGACAGAGACAGGAGGAGAGCTCTCAGCCGTCAGTTCATTTCCTCAATGCCCTCAATGGCTGGGGCTGGGCCAAGCCAAAGTCAGGACCTGAGAATTCTGTTTGGGTCTTCCACTTGGGTGACAGGGACCCAAGTACATCAGCCATCACCTGCTGCCTCCCAGGGTGCACTTTAACAGGAAGCTGGAATCAAGCTGTACAAGGACTCTGATGTGGACTGCACGAGTCCCAAGTAGCATCTTAGCTTATACTTGAGATCATCTCTAGAGACCATAAGTGGCACAATGGCTTAACCTACAGCTTGCGATGCCAGCATCCCAAAATCACTGCTGGTTCGAGTCCCAGCTTCTTGGCTTCTGATCCAGCTTCTTGCTAATGCACCTGGGAAGGCAACAGAAGGTGGCCCAAGTGCTTGGGAGTCTAGGGTGGAGTTCCTGGTTCTTGGCTTCAGCCTGGCTCAGACGTGCCTGGCTGCAGTCATTTCTCTTCCTCTCCCTCTGTTACTCTGCCTTGAAATAAGTAAATCTCTAAATCTCTAGATTACTTATGATATCTAAAATGTATAGTTGTTACCACTGTGCTGTTTAAGGGGTTATAAGAAGGGGAAATAAAATCTGTACACGTTCAGTACAGGCAGTTTTTTTTTTCTGAATATATGTAGTCTGTAGTTGGTTGAATTCATGGATGTGGAACCCAGAGAGCTAGCTGAGTTTAAATTAGCAAACATGTAATTAAGTGCTTATGAGACGCTGTATTAATGCTGTAAACCCATGAGGTGGGTATTGTTATCATTCCCAGTTTTTACCTCCCTTACCTGTTTTGGGCTTCCTCATAAGTGATCATTTGAACAAAATACCCCGTGACTGAAAAGGCTGGAAGGTCTGGGCCGCACCAGGCTCCTCCCTTTGTGCTGCCTTGGCTCACGGTGTCTGGACCTTCAGGAGCTGTCCCCTGACTTTGGCCTCAGACGTTTAGGTTCTTCCCTGGCTTCAGTTTACTTTTCCTTTGCTCTCCTTCCCTGAGGTGGACTGACGCAGGACCTGCGAGCTGCCTCCAGCTGCTTTCTGATGGCGTGCGAGAAGCCTGGGAAGAAGTCTGTGGAAGCATGTCACAACGTCGGTCTCCTGGCACACGATGGACAGGTCAACGAGGATGGCCAGCCTGACCTGGGCAAGGCCAGGGACTACTACACGAGGGCCTGTGACGGTGGCTATGCCGCCAGCTGCTTCAACCTCAGTGCCATGTTCTTGCAGGGCGCCCCTGGCTTCCCTAAGGACATGGGCCTGGCGTGTAAATACTCGCTGAAAGCCTGCGACCTGGGTCACGTCTGGGCCTGTGCCAATGCCAGCCGCATGTACAAGCTGGGGGATGGGGTCGATAAGGACGAGGCCAAGGCCGAGCTGCTAAAAGATCGGGCCCGGCAGCTGCACAAAGAACAGCAGAAAAACGTTCAGCCCCTAACTTTTGGGTAATGTGGCCCAGCCTCCCTGCCAGATGACAGACAGCTTGAGGCCAGTACCTCCTGTTTCTTAGCCTGATGCAGCCCTTGAAGGTCACCCTGCTGGAGCGGGAAGACTTGGGACTTGATATCAGTAGCTCTGTTTACATAGATTCATTGCCCCAGCATGGCATCTACTGGATTGGAGCCTGCGGTGTTTATTTCAGTCACTATTGCTGTCTCTGTGAAGACACACACATTAGGGGATCTTGGTTTTCAATCTCTTGCAGCTCTGAAAAATAGGAACCCAAAAAGCCATAAAGATTGGGGTGGGGTGGGAGGAGGGGAACAATGGCAGGTAGTTGGGAAAATTAGCAACCACAGGGCCCAAGGGAATCAGCCATGTCATCGTCAATCTTATTATTTTAGTCAGGAGTGCTTGAAAATCAGAAAAGGGGCCAGTGTTGCAGGGTAAACCACCTGCAGTGCTGGCAGCCCTTATGGGTGCTGGTTCAAGTCCCAGCTGCTCCACTTCCAGCTCCCTGCTGATGTGCATGGGAAAGCAGTGGAAGATGGCCCAAATGCATGTGTCCTGGTACCACCTGGGAGACTGGGAAGAATAATGATTGGTGTGGATATGCTTTTTGCCCCTAGTGGCAGATCTTTGAATTCATAGGCAATGTCCAGCTTAATGGATGATATCCTTCAGGTTGCTGAAGAAGATGAAACCCAGCCTATTCTTCCCGTGATGCATTCGGTTAAAAATTAGCACCTCCAGCGCTTGGCTGGCCCTGCTCAGCATCTGGAGGGAGCAGATCCCCAAGGCAGCTGTAGCTGGAATTTGCAAGCAAGGACTTGGTGACATATTTTGTCCCCTGAGACTAAAGCTTTTTTTCCTTCTGATTTTCAAGCCCTTCCAATTAAAATAATAATCTCTTTGAATAAACTTATCTGACAGATTTATAGTTTGTATTATTAGCATTGTCTCCAGGGTCCAGGTAGTTTTTGTGGTGGGTGTGCCTTTCCTGTTAAGAAAATTTGCTTTTATGGTTTTCCCCCTAACTTGTCACCAGGGGGCGAGCTTGTCCTTTTCCTGCTGATAATGGGACCAGTCTGTCAATCACCTCCTACTTTGAGCTTCTGGTTTTGTAGCTGTTCTACCAGGAAATCTTGCTGGGTGAGGGTTTTTAAGCACAGTCGGTTAGCCTCTTCATTTGGTAAAGGAGAGGGACTTTCCCAGGTACAAAAAGGAGGTGATAAAAGGAATAAAACTTTTTTTAAAATGTAGAGAAGCTTTTGGTGTGCTTAAAATAAACTGTAGGCCTGTAAACACTGAAAAGGTGTTCAACATCAGCAATCATTTGAGAAAAGTGAATCAAAACCACAGTAAACCCTTAAAATGCAACAATAACAAAACAACCTAATTTAACAGTGGGCCAGTGAAGCTGGCGTTGTGGTGCTGTAGGTAGGTTAAGCCACTGCTTATGATGCCTGTATCTCATATTGGAATGCTGGTTCAAGTCCCAGCTACTCCACTTCCAATCCAACTTCTTGCTAATGTGCCTGAGAAGTCTCAGATGGTGGCTCGAGTACTTGTGTACCTGCCACCCAAGCAAGAGACCTGATGGAGTTCTAGGCTCCTGGCTTTTGCCTGGCCCAACCCCAACTATTGCCATCAATTGATGGGTGAACCAGCAGATGGAAGACTTCTGATTCTCCCTGTTTCTGAAACAAATAAGTAAATAAATAAATCTTTTTTAAAAAGTGCCACGAATGAGCATTTGACCTAGCAGTTAAACCACCAGTTAGGACGCCCACATTCCCGTATCGGAGAGCCTGAATTCGATACATTCTCCAGCTCATGATTCCAGCTTCCTGCTAATGCAGTCTGGAGAGACAGCAGTGATGATTCAAATAACTGGGTTCCTGTCACCCACATAGGAGACCTGGATAGAGTGTCTGGCTCCTACCTTTAGCCCAGCCGCTGACTGTTGTGGGCATTTATTTATTTTTGTTGTGGGCGATTAGAAAGTAAGTCGGGTTTGGGAGCTCTGTCTCTCAAAAAACACATTTTTAAAAAAATGGGCCAAAGACCTTAACAGACACCTCACAAAGGAAGAAAGATAGCTGGAAAATAAGCACATGAAAAGATCCCCCATGTAACATGTCCGCAGGGAAGGGCAAGTTAGCAAGTCTACTGTACAGCCAGCCATTTGGAAGCTGAAATCCAGAACACTCACATCAAATCCAGGTAAGATGTGGAGCAGCAGGAACCCTCACTGTTGCTCACAGGAACGCAAGCTAATACAGCCACGTCGGGAGGGTGGTTTCTACACATGCTCTTACCGTTGGGTCCTGCAGTCTTGCTCCTTGGTATTTCCCCAAAACAACTGAAAATGTTCATACAAGAACCAGCATGTGGATGCTTGCTGCAGTTCTATTTATCATTGCCGGAAAAAGCAACCATGATGCCCTTCAGTAGGTGGATGGATAAATAAACTGGTACAGCTGGACCGTGGAATACTATCAGGCCATGAAAAGTGGTGAAGGCTCAGTAAATCAATAGTATCAAGTGGACAGAGCCAATCTGGAAAGTCTACGTGTGTTACGTGTTTTGTGGTTACAACTCCATGACACTGGTATCTGTTCTGAAAAGGGTTAAACCTTGTGGACAGTGGAAAGATGAGGAGTTGGGAGGAAAGGATGCATTGTTGGAGCACAGAGGTTTGTAGGGCACTGAATCTATGATACTATACTGGTGAATACCTGCATTATGTATTTCTCCAAACCCCTAAATGTATGACGCCAAGAGTGAAAGCTCATAAACTATGAGCTTGGAGTGCTAATGATGTGTCTGTGTAGGTTCACAAATTACATCAAGGACACCCTGTGGTGGGGGATGTGGATAGTGGGGGGCCGTATATATGTGAGGGCAGGAGATATACGGGAGCTCAGTTTTGCCATGAACGTGAGATTGCTGTAAAAATTAAAATCTGGGGCCTGTGTTGTGGCCCAGAGTGTTAAGCCACTGCCTGCAATGCCAGTGTTTCATTAGAGTATGCAGTTGAGTTCTGGCTACTCTGCGTCTGATACAGCTCCTTGCTAATGTGCCTGGGAAAGCAGCAGAAGATGGCTCAAGTGCTTGGGCCCCTGCCACCCGCATGGGAGACCCAGATGGAGTTCTGAGCTCCTGACTTTGGCCTGGCCCAGTCCTGGTAACTGTGGCCATTTGGGGAATGAATCAGCAGATGAAAGATCTTTTTCTCTGTCCTTGTTTATTGGTGTTTCAAAATAAATACTAAAAGCACTTTTAAAAATCAATGCAAATAAAACCTCAGTGAGATACTGTCTTAGACTCTATGGGGTGGCTGCCATTGAAACAAAGTTTTCAAGAATATAAAGAAATTGGAACCCTTGCACACTGTTGGTATGAATTTAAAATCATGAAGTTATGAGAAGCAGCGTGGCAGTTCCTCAAAAACTTAAAAATAGAATTGCCATCTGATCCAGCAGTTCCACTCCTGGGTATATATCCAAAGCGAATGAAAGCAAATCCCAAGAGGGATTTGTGCATCCACGGTCACAGCAGCATTTCTCACGATAGCCAAAGGTGGAAGCCACCCAAGTGTCCATCAATAGATGACCAGATAAACAAAATGTGGTATAAATGTACAATGCCAATACTAATCAGTCTTGAAGAAAATTCTGACATCTGCTGCAACATGGTTGAACCTTGAAGATTTGCCAAGTGAAATAAGCTGGTCACAAAACGACATGCTCTATACAGGCAATCTAGATTCATTTGTGAGTTTTACATGAACCTAGAAAGTAGAGTGGTGGCAAGGGGTGAATGGAAGCTGTTTGATGGGTATTGGGTTTCAGAGCTGTAAGGTGGAAAACCAAAGATCGTGCTACAATGTGTATATACTTAACATTGCTGAATGGTACATGTGGAAATGGTTAAGGTGGTAAGCTTTACATTAAGTGTATTTTACTACATTTTAAAAAACCTAAACATTACTGCTTTAAAAAATGCAAGGTTTGAAGTTTTGGGTGAGAAAAGTAATATGTTCTCATGAGATGCAATTTGGAGCATAGGAAATACCATTAACTCCTTATTTCACCACCTCTGGTATCTTTAGCACTTGGTGTTCTTGTTCAAATTTTTTTTTACCCTCTCTTATTTTCCCTTTACTTGAAGGACAGAGACAGGGAGAGAGAGGGAGAGAAAAAGAGAGAGAGAGATCTTCCATCTGCTGGTTCATTTCTGTTTACCAAATGCCTGCAAGAACTGAGGCTGGGCCAAAGCCAGGTTTTGGGCTCTTGGCTTTGGCCTACCCCCCAGTCCAGATCTCCCACATGGGTGGCAGGAACCCAAGTACTTGAGCCATCATCTGCTGCTCTCAGAATATGCATTAGCAGGAAGCTGATAAAGGTGCCATGATAAGGGCTGTAGATGCTCCACACAACACTCACCCCAATAGTGTTCATGTTTGATTGGTTTTTGTTTTTTTAAGTCACATCTTTTCAATTAAATCATGGATGTTGTAATTTTGAAGAATTAGGTTTACTTGATTTTCAGGTGATGAACGTCTCACAAAGGGCAGAGTAGCTGACTGTCCAGAAAGGCCCCAAAGCAGTTGCTGCCCAGGCTGCTGTGATGACAGCCAGCGCCATGCACGTCTCACTTTTGTGCAGTTTTTAAGGCAAGGTTTGAAAATGGGGTTTCAGACTCTCGCCGCAAGCAGTGTCATTCCTGTGTCTGCTGACCAACAGGTAGTGGAGTCATCATTAGCAACTGTTTCCTAGTTTTCCCTATACGCCAAGCTTGGGCTGGATACCAGAAATTTCGAGATAGATGATCTAATGAGATGATTTGTAACTGACTAGTGGTTTGCGTTCTCACTGAAAACTGACTGTACAATGCTCAATGTTGTAAAAAAAAAAAAAAAACAGAATCCCAGGGAATGGGAGAAGGCCCAAGGGCCTGGGGATTTGGAGGTTAGCTGTGGGTACTGCACTCACTGCAGGGTTTGAGTGGGGAATGGCTCACCCCAGCGTAGAGGATGAATTGGAATGGGAAAGATGGGAGAGGGAAGACCTTTCAGAGACTGCTGCAAAGGTCAAGGTGAAACAAAGGAGAGGGAGGAGCTGAGAGCTCAGGGCAGCTGAATATGCAAAATTCAGCCCCTGTTGGCCCCAGGGCAAGGGGCAGAGAGGCAAGAATGAGGTGAAAAGAAATGGTGGACAGAGGGAGCTATTTATACTGATCTGGAGCCTTTGAGATGGGGTGGGGACGAGGACAAAAACGTTTTTTGAGGTGTTCAGTGCTTCTTTTTAAATTTAGGGAGAAGTTGCATTTTTGTTTTATGCTTTATGATATTGCTTGAAAAATGTTGTGAAGGGCAGCATGGCAGAAGGAAAATGGCTAGACTTTGTCCTGCAGACATGGACAATTGTGGATTAGTCAAAGGCAGACTAAGCATGTGAGTTTCCATCACCTAACCAAAACAAAAATGAGAAACATTTAAGGATAATCATTTTATGTTTCTAAAAAGCACAAAGTAATCACTTTAAGGCAGAAATTTGAAATTCCTTTTGCTTCGTAACATTCAACTTTCAGTTGAGATCTCTTTTCTTTTTAATCTGATGTGAGGGTTGGCTGTGGGCACCGGACTCTTCCCACTTCATGGGTCTAAAGGTCTTCTCCCAGGTTCCTGTCTAGATTTTATGTGTCGCAGGACTGCATGTTTGGGTTTTGTCACCTCTCAGATGGGGCTACCCAGGACTTCTAATAGAATTGTCAGTAGCTCTCTCCACAGAATGATGGATTTTTATGGAACTAGACTTTGCAGTTAGATCATTGTTGTCTCTCTGAGTGGCATTGTTAGCTTGTGAGTCCAGCTGTTAAAAGAGGCTGCGGGTGTGAGTGTATGTGTGTGCGCATGCATGCATGCGTGCCTGGAGCTATGGCTAAAGTCCTGGCCTGTAGTGTTGGCATCTCATAAGGCCTCCAGTTCAAGTCCCAGTTGCTCCAGTTCTGATCCAGCTCTCTGCTAATGGCCTAGGAAAGCTTAGTGGAAGATGGCCCAAGTGCTTGGACCCTGCACCCATGTGGAAGACCCTGAGGAAGCTCCTGGCTTTAGATCAGCTCTGGCCATTGTGGCCATTTGAGGAGTAAGCCAGCAGATGGAAGATATCTCTCTCTCTGTTTCTACCTCTTTCTGTAACGCTGTCTTTCAAATAAATAAAATGAATCTTTTTTTTTTTTTTTTTTTGACAGGCAGAGTGGACAGTGAGACAGAGAGAGAGGGAGAGAAAGGTCTTCTTTTTCTATTGGTTCACCCTACAATGGCCGCTGCGGCCAGCGCGCTGCAGCCGGCGCACCACACTGATCCGAAGCCAGGAGCCAGGTGCTTCTCCTGGTCTCCCATGCGGGTGCAGGGCCCTCCACTGTACTCCCAGGCCACAGCACAGAGCTGGACTGGAAGAGGAGCAACCGGGACAGAATCCAGTGCCCTGATCTGGACTAGAACCCAGGGTGCCGGTGCTGCAGGCGGAGGATTAGCCTATTGAGCCATGGCGCTGGCCTAAAATAAATCTTAAAAAAAAAAAAAAATCATAAAAAAGGGGTAGGGAGCTGGGTCAGAAGTGGAGCAGCTCGGAATCGAACCGGCATCCCATATGAACAGCTTTACCTACACCACAGCACTGGTCCCAGGTGCAGCATCTCAGCAGCCTCGTCAACACCCCCACACAAGTCAGGTGCATCCTCCTCTCTGGACTGTAGGCTGCTCTGCTCTTGAAGCTCCTTCCCAGGAAAAGCCCTAACAGAAGCCAGCGTGGCTTAAGTGTGTGATCCCGCAGCACTCTTTCTCATGCCTTAGTCTTTTTACTTTTTAATTTTAAAGTTTGTATTTATTTACTTACTTGTTTGAAAGGCAGAGAGAGACCAAAAGAGAACTTCTGTCCACTGACTCACTCCCCCAGATGCCCACAGCTGCTAGGCCAGGCAGAAGCCAGGAACTCCATCCTGGTCTCCCACGTGGGTGGCAGAGACTCAACTACATGAGTCTTCATCTGCTGTTTCCCAGTTAGCAGGAAGCTGGAATTGGTGGTTGAGCCAGGATTTGCACCCAGGCACTTTGATGTGGGATTTGGTGTCCCAAGCAGTGTCTTAACCTTTATGTCAAATGCCTGCCCCTATTCTTTTAAATGATATTTTGAAAGAATGAAGGAAAAGGACCCAAGAGAATGCCATCCGGGCACCCTAAAGTACATGCTCAGTAACTTAATACCAACAAATCAATATAAATGTCCTCATACCTAAAGAATGACAAGTCCCAGGCTGATGTTATGGTGCAAGTTTACCAACACGTTCATTAACACCTGCAGCAATAGCATCCCATATGAGTGCTGAGTGCTGGTGTGAGTCCTGGCTGCCCCACTTCTGACCCAGCTGTCTGCTAATGCATGTGGGAAAGCAGTGGAAAGTGGCCCAAGTGGCCGGCGCTGTGGCTCAACAGGCTAATCCTCTGCCTTGCGGCACCGGCACACCGGGTTCTAGTCCCGGTCGGGGTGCCGGATTCTGTCCCGGTTGCCCCTCTTCCAGGCCAGCCCTCTGCTGTGCCCCAGGAGTGCAGTGGAGGATGGCCCAAGTGCTTGGGCCCTGCACCCCATGGGAGAACAGGATAAGCACATAGAACCTGGCTCCTGCCATCGGATGAGCACGGTGCGCCGGCCGCAGTGCGCTGTCCGTGGCAGCCATTGGAGGGTGAACCAACGGCAAAGGAAGACCTTTCTCTCTGTCTCTCTCTCTCACTGTCCACTCTGCCTGTCAAAAAAAAAAAAAAAAAAGTGGCCCAAGTGCTTGGACCCCTGCACCCACGTGGGAGACCCTGGATGGAGTTCCAGGCTCCTGGCTTCAGCCTGGCCCAGCCCCTGCTATTGCAGCCTTTTGAGGAGTGAACCAGCAGATGGAAGATCACCCTCTCTTGGTCTGTAACTCTGCCTTTCAAATAAATAAATAAATAGTTTAAAAATCACAAGTCCAAGTATGTCCTGTTTTCCTTGGAATATTAAGAATATTTTTCTTGGGATGCTGATCATTAATACTTTATTAGCCGGCGCCGTGGCTCAACAGGCTAATCCTCCGCCTTGCGGCGCCGGCACACCGGGTTCTAGTCCCGGTCGGGGCACCGGATTCTGTCCCGGTTGCCCCTCTTCCAGGCCAGCCCTCTGCTGTGGCCCGGGAGTGCAGTGGAGGATGGCCCAGGTGCTTGGGCCCTGCACCCCATGGGGAGACCAGGAAAAGCACCTGGCTCCTGGCTCCTGCCATCGGACGAGCGCGGTGCGCTGGCCCCGGTGCGCCGGCCGCAGCGCGCCGACCGCGGCGGCCATTGGAGGGTGAACCAACGGCAAAGGAAGACCTTTCTCTCTGTCTCTCTCTCTCACTGTCCACTCTGCCTGTAAAAAATAAAAAAAATAAAAAAATAAAAAAAAATACTTTATTAATTTGTTTATCATTGTAATTACTCATTTTCACTTTTTTATAAAGCTTATGTGAAAAGCAGAGCAACACACACACACACACACACACAGGGAGAGAGAGAGAGAGAGAGAGAGATCTTCCATCCCATTGGTTCATTCCCCCAATGCCCTACAATAGCAAAAGCCAAGCACTTGAGCCATTACCTGCTGCCTCCCAGGTGGTGCATTAACAGGGAGCTGGGTTGGAAGTGGAGGTGGGGCTCCGTCTCCTGCACTCTGTCCGGGATGCAGACATCCAAGCATCAGCTGAACTTGCTGCACCAACGCCTGTCCTTATTTTCACATTTGGTCTCCCTTCTTAGTCTATGAAGCGCCACAGACAGGGACCAAGAACTCTATCCTCCTTGATTTCCTTCAAAAAAAATTTTTTTTTTTTTTTTTTTTTGGACAGGCAGAGTGCACAGTGTGAGAGAGAGAGAGAGAAAGAACGGTCTTCCTTTTTTTCCTTTTGTGTTGGTTCACCCCACAATGGCAACTGCGGCTAGCGCGCTGCAGCCGGCGCACTGCACCGATCCTAAGCCAGGAGCCAGGTGCTTCTCCTGGTCTCCCATGCGGGTGCAGGGCCCAAGCACTTGGGCCATCCTCCACTGCACTCCCGGCCCACAGCAGAGGGCTGGACTGGAAGAGGGGCAACCAGGACAGAATCTGGCACCCCAACCGGGACTAGAACCCGGGATGCCGGTGCCACAGGCGGAGGATTAGCCTATTGAGCAGTGGCGCAGGCCCCTTCAAAAATTCTTAACCCTGCAGCACTGGATACTGCCTGCACCTCAGTCTCCTGGGACCTGCTTAAAACCAAGATAATTGGATCTACCTCAACTGACTCAGTGAAAGTTTGGACTTTAGGTAAGCAAACCCAGGAGATGCCTATGCGCATCAGAGTGGGTGCTCATTCTCGTAGGATAAAGTAATATAAAGCTGGCTCCCCAGCTTGGCATGGGGACCTCTGGGCAATCCAGATGAGCAGCTTCAGCAGTTTATACAGCTCCACCAAAAGTTTATACAGCTCCACCACTTTCTCTCCTTTGGCACAAGCCTGGCCACTCTCAACAATCCCTGACGACCCAGCCCACATGTTACTTTTCCCAGGAAGCCCTCCTGGACCCCCAAGGTTGGTGGTGCCCCAGTAGTCCTGTGCTTCTCACTCTCAGGTCTTCCCATGGTCTCTGGGACAGGCTGCAGGTGCTGCAGGAGTACAGATCATGCGTGACTCCTCTCTACTCCCAGTGCCTCTCCCAGGACCTGGCTTAGGTCAGATGTCTAAGCAATCCCTAAAAAGGACAGGGATGGAGGACAAGTGCTATCTTCCAGTAGATCCATTGAGCGTTGAAAAGGTCTCGCCTTCCAGAAGGATCTGGATTTAAGTCCTTTCTCTGCCATATGCAAATGTCTTCTGTTGCCTCTATAAGTCTCATTTACTTTTTCAGGGCTAATGTGAGCGTTAAAGTGTTGAATGGAATAAAGGAAGTGAAGTGCCTTGCTCAAGGCTAGGTGCCATCTTGTTTTTCCTCCAAATGTTAACTCTCTAAATTTTTTTTTAAAAATTTATTTTTCATTTTATTTGAAAAAGAGAGAGACAGATGTCTAGAGAGATCTTCTATCACTGGTTCACTCCTCAAATGCCCAAGATAGTCCAGCAGGTAGGTCAGGCTGAGGCTGGGAGCCCTGAACTCCATCTGGGTCTCCCACATGGGAGTCAGGGACTCATGTGCTTGAGCCTATCAGAGTTGATATGGGATGAGGGTGTCCCAAGTGGTGTCTTAACTGCTGCACCAAATGCCTGCCCTGCTGACAGCTGTGTTCGTGTTGTGTTATAAGCCCCTGAGGTGGTGGCCAGCACTGTGGCATAACAGGTAAAGCCATCACCTGCAGTGCTGGCATCCCACAAAGTCGCTGATTGGAGACCCAGCTGCTCCACTTCCAGTCCAGCTCTCTGCTATGGCCTGGGAAAACAGTAGAAGATGGCGCAAGTCCTTAGACCCCTGCACCCATGTGGGAAGACCCAGAGGAAGCTCCTGGCTCCTGGCTTCGGATTGGCGCAGCTCTGGCCATTGTTGCCAATTGGGGAGTGAACCAGCAGATGGAGGACTTCTCTGCCTCTCCTTTCTCTGTGTAACTCTGACTTTCAAGTAAATAAATCTTTAAAAAAAAAAAAAAAAGCCCCTGGGGGAATGGCTGGCTGCAGACATTGGGAGCTGCCAAAGACGGACAGCTGCCAAAGACAGTTCCTTCAGGCCCAAGTACAAGGAATAACTTCCTGGCTGGCACCGGGAAGCCTTGGAAGGAGGTGAGCTTTGTATCGCGGGGACCTGCAAGCTGAGAGCAGAGGCTCACCTGTCAGGGCTGATGCAGAGAGGCTGATTCCTATGTGAGATTTGGGGTGAGGGGTGATTGTGGAAAATCTGAAAGAGGGGAGCCGAAAAGGGTGTTTCCACTCAGGGTCTTGTGTAATTCATTATTCATTCCACACTGGCTGCACACTGGGGACACACAGCTGAATCTGACAGAGTCCCTGCCATTTAGAAGCTGATTGTCTAAAGTGATCATTTATTGAACAAGCACTACGTGCCAGAGTCTGGTTCTGTCAACAACCTTCTATGGAGACTTTCATCCCATTGGTTTTCTGACAGAGAAACTGAGGTTTGGCCAAAGTGGCTTGCAGAAAGACACACAGGCCGAGCGAGTGGTGCAGCTGGGATTACAATTTAGCCCTGCCTGTCTCCTAAAACCTCTTCTCACTCCCCAAGGCTGCCTCACGTCCAGGGGCTGGCAACTCTTTGCAGTCCCAGAGAGATCCTCACACAGTGGTCAAGGCCACTGTGAGCACCAGGGAGGTGCTGATAAGCATGGGCTAAAAGGCCAAGGTCAGCCCGGGAGGACAAGGTCTGCCCGCTGCATGCTCTCTAGTCCAAATCACATGAAGGCCCAGGAAGTGCTGAGGCCAGACCTCGCCACTCCCACAGGCTGCTGGGGCCGGGGCTCCCTGAGGTTAACACCTCCAAAAATAGCAGCTGACCCAACTCTCCCCCGACTGATGCCTCCGATCAGGTTCCAGGAGGCCCCAGTGGACTCCAGACGTCAGGCAGCAAACTGTAACCTTGAAACTGCTCTGGGATGGAGTAACAGCCGACATACACTGCTTGCCAGCTGTGTGCAGGGCCTCTCGGAGGAAGGGACATCCTGGTAGGGAGGCACAGGAAGTATGGAACCCATTTCACAGACGAGTAACTGGCGCTCAGAGATACCACGCATTTGCTCCAGGCTACCCTGGGTAGGCAGCAAGGCTGGATTTGAGCCTAGGCTGCCTCTAGCCATGACCCTGAGGGAAGAGTACTGTCAAGACCTCAGAAGCCTGTGTTGTGGCACAGCAGGTTCAGCCCTGTGAGGCCAGCATCCCATATCAGAACGCTGGTTCAAGTCCCACCTGCTCTGATTCTATTCAGCTCCCTGCTCATGTACCTGAAAAAGCAGTGGAGGATGATGAAGGACCTTACGGGGGGGGGGGGGGGGGGAAGAAATTAGGCCCGGGCAAATACTAGGGGTTTCTTAAAAAGTTAGATGTTCCCCAGAGACTAGTGGGCAGAACATTCTCTGGGAAGGAAAAGACAATCCCTGCCCAGAGCAGAGCTACCCCTCTCCTTCAGAAAGTCCCTAGGCACGCACTTATGATGTCACTGTGACCGGCCAATCCTGTAACACCCCAGCATTCTCCGCAGCATTCTCCCTCCACATCAGCATTCTCCCATATGCTAATGGTCCCTCTGAACTGGCCAATCCCATGCCACCCCAGCATTCTCCACCAGCACTCTCCGCCAGCATCCTTCACCAGCATTCTCCCATATGCTAATTGTCCCTTCAAACTGACCAATCCTGTAACACCTCTGCATTCTCCGCCAGCATTCTCCGCCTGCATTTTACGCATGCGCATTAGCAATATTCTAATTTGTTGCCTATATAACCGGTGTGTAACTGCCACTCTGGGCTCCTCACCGCCTGAGGTGGGGGCCCGTTTGCACAAACGTTCAATACAATCCTCGTGCTTTTGCATCAACTCGTCTGGAGTCTGGATCTTTGGGTGTCCTCTCGAACAAGTGGGCATCTCAGCAATTGGAAGGTCCCAACAGATGACACAAGTGCTTGGTCCCCTGCTGGCATGTGGGAAACCCAGATGATGCTCCAAGCTTATGACTTCAGCCCAGTCCAGCCCTGGCTGTTGTGGCGTGAACCAGCAGGTGGAAGACCTCTCTCCTTTCTATCACTCTGCTTTTCAAATAAATAAAAATAAATCTTTAAAAATTTGTTTAGCCCCCAGAAGAGTCCTGGGCCAAGACCAATTCCATCAACTTCCAAAGTAATGGTTCTCCAGCAGGGTGCAGCCCAGGCTCTTTGAAACACAAGATTCGGGAGCCTGAAGGGAGCCTGAAGAGAGCCAAGGGAGCTTCCTCCCTCCTCCACTGGCACCCGCCCACCCCTTCATAAGATGGGACACACACCCACAGGACACATGAATAAGCATAGCACAGAGCTGGAAGCCAGGCAGATCTGGATTCGAATCCTGGCTTCATTTGTTCCCCCAAATAGCTTCTGGGTGCCTTCTGTGTATCTGGCATTATTCTAGCAGCCAGGGATAAGTCAGCAAGAAAAGTAGACAAATATCACTACCTCTTTCTTTCTCTCTCTCTCTCTCTCTCTCTCTTTCTCTTTCTTTCAACAGGCAGAGTTAGACAGTGAGAGAGAGACAGAGAAAAAGGTCTTCCTTCCATTGGTTCACCCCCTAAATGGCCACCACGGCTGGTGCGCTGCGCCGATCCAAAGCCAGGAGCCAGGCGCTTCCTCCTGGTTACCTTTCTATAATCCTGAAAACTACCCCATTGAATTATTGTTAGGATAAAATGGAAGGAACCTTACTATTTAATAACGTCTGGTTAAAAAGTACTCTAAGTTTAATGACAGAGTTACTATGATACGCGTATGACCGGACAGTAACTCACTTCACTTCACAGACAAGGAACTGAGTCCAGAGAAACTTGCCTTGGGCAGCCCAGGGAGGCGTCTGTAAGTCTGGCATTTGTACTACAATGGAGGAGCCGGGAGAGCTGTCCCTGCGAGAGGCAGCCAGGGAGAGGTGGGCAGACAAGCCTACAGCCAGTGAGGCTCAAGGCAGGCTCAAAGCCGAGTGACCATCTCTGGAGCCCACATGGCTTTAACTCTGGGAGGCTTCTCAGGCTGTGCCAAGAGCTTCCCAGGATGGACTGCGGGAGAGGGTGGTAACCGCAGATTCAACTGCTGCTCAGGCGGGCGTCCCACAGAGCCCCGATCCCTGTCTACGTTCTGTGGTCGCCATCTTGAAATTTTTAGTATTTGTTGGGCATTGCCTAAAATCTCCATTACAATATGGTGCCCGGTGGATGTTGGAGGGGCGTGTCTGCAGCTGCTGTGGTTAAGATCAGACCACCGGCAGGGATAGGTCCTCTTTGGTTCCAGACACGTGGACAGTTTGTGATCCCTATACTTTGTCCCTCTGCATGCTCCACCCACGCCTGCATGACCTTTTCGCTGATTGGCTCCCCTACTGCGCATGTCTTTTGTAAGCTTTATAGGCCTACACACTTCTTCAATGAAGTGGTTCCTACTTCAACGGAACTCAAGGGTGATTGTGGTGTGTTCATCACCCTTCGATCCTACTCCCATTCGCCTTGTTGGGGATTGTCTGTAGTGGCCCCTGCTGGTCAGGGGCCAGCCTAGGGCTTGAGACCCCGAAAAGTATTGAACTACATTTCCATTTTCCACTGGACCCTGAATATTATGTAATCTACTTATGTAGGTGCCCTGGCTCCAGGGCAGGAAGCAGCAGCCCCCGGCCTGCAGTGGTCCTGGGACTTGTCAGAAGCTTGTCAGTCTTGTAGGCAAATGGCTGAGCCCCTAGAAGACGGGAAGGAAGCCAGACCCAGCTCAGCCAGGCAGGCCTGGCCTCTAACTGCAAACCTGTAAGAGACTGTAACCGGGCAAGGGAGAAGGTAGGCTCTAAGCAGATTCTGTGGCCATAACTGGATCCCACAAAGAGGGGTTGGATTTGAGGGGGATTTCAGCTCTGTGTCAGAGAGACTTTCTTAACAGTCAAAATGAAAACTAAACATGGGTGTGGGTGCCTGGTGCCATGGTGACCACCTTTACCCCATAGCTGAATTCCAGGGTGTGAGTCCCACCTCTGCTTCTAAATCCAGCTTCCTGCTAATGCACACCCTGGGAGGCAGCAGGTGATGGGGCAAGCAGTTGGCTGCTGCTGCTTCTTCATCTTTTAAATATTTATTTATTTACTTGAAAGGCAGAATTGCAGAGAGAGAGCTTCCGACAGCAGAGTGGTGAAGGAACTATCCCCAGGCACTGTTCTGCCTCCTACCACTTATTAGTTGTATGACTTGGACTAGTTGCTTGGCTACTCTGTGTCTCACTTCCATCACCTGGAAAATGAGGTTGGGCCAGCGCTTAGTGGGTAAAGCCACCGCCTGCAATGCCAGCATCCCATATGGCTGCCAGTTCGAGTCCCGGCTGCTCCACTTCTGATCCAGCTCTCTGCTATGGCCTGGGAAAGCAGTAGAAGATGTCCCAAGTGCTTGGGCCCTTGCACCTGTATGGGAGACCCGGAGGAAACTCCTGGCTCCTAGCTTCGGATGGGCACAGCTCCGGCCGTTGTGGCCATCTGGGGAGTGAACCAGCGGATAAAAGACCTCTCTCTCTGCCTCTGCCTTTCTGTAACTCTGCCTTTCAAATAAATAGATAAATCTTAAAAAAAAAAAAAGAAAGAAAAAGAAAAAGAAAATGAGAGTAGGCCGGCACCGTGGCCCAACAGGCTAATCCTCTGCCTTGTGGCACCGGCACACCGGGTTCTAGTCCCGGTCGGGGCGCCGGATTCTGTCCCGGTTGCCCCTCTTCCAGGCCAGCTCTCTGCTGTGGCCTGGGAGTGCAGTGGAGGATGGCCCAAGTGCTTGGGCCCTGCACCCCATGGGAGACCAGGAAAAGCATCTGGCACCTGGCTCCTGCCATCGGATGAGCGCGGTGCGCCGGCCGCAGCGCGCTGGCCGCGGCGGCCATTGGAGGGTGAACCAACGGCAAAGGAAGACCTTTCTCTCTGTCTCTCTCTCTCACTGTCCACTCTGCCTGTCAAAAATAATAAAAAAAAAAAAAAAAAAAAAAGAAAGAAAAGAAAATGAGAGTAAGCGTGATGTTTAATCTCCCAGAGTTATTGTGAGGATTAAATGACTTTACATACGTAAAACACCTAGAATGTTACTGAATACCTTATATATTTTACTTAATCCCCAGAACAATAATATCACGTATCGTTTCACATTATTCCGATTTAAGAGACGTGTAAGTTGAGCTTTAGGAGAATCAAGTGACTTGCTGGTCACAGAGCAGTTGAGTGTGCAGCAAGAGATTTGCCTTAGGAGTTCGGTCAGATCCTGTGACCACTAAGCCCCCTGCTTAGAGTCCACAGCAGGTGTCTGGTGAGTTTTGTTGATTAACTGATTACCTCTCAACCCTGGGGCAGTGTGAGCGCTGCCTGCAGGATGATCAGGAACCCAGGCTTCTTGGGATTTCTTGTCAATCACTGGCCTCAGCATAGTCAGGAATCAGGTGTGTCCCCCTAGGCCTCCTGAACTGATTTCCTGCTTGCTCTCTCCTTCAGCCCTACAGCCTTGCGCAAGCTCCAGTCTCCTCATTCCTCTGGACTCTGAACTCGGCACCACTGTGTGCTTATCCTGGTTTCACATCTGCCCAGCACCTCGCAGTGTTGTTTTCCCATTCAGTGGTTTGATGTCTGTGAGGCAGACTTTCTGGCTCAGTGCTCATGTCAGGCCTGCAAACAGATCCCAGTCAGCCGGGGAGGGGCAGACTGCAGGGCAGGGGGCTGGGGAGCTGGAGCTCACGTGCCAATCGGTGAGCTGCTGCTTCCTGGGTGGTGGTTGGGGGTCTGCTAAGCCAAGGCCTAGAGTGAGAGGCCCTTCCCACCCTCCCACCACCCCCACCCCCACCCCAGGTCTGTTCCCTACCCTGCACACTTAACTGTCTGGGATTCAAAGGAGCCTGGGGAGAATCGCCTGAGCTCCTGCAGACATCTAGAAAAATCTCCCTGCATGAGTGCAATGATGGAGGCCTGGGGCTTTAAACCTCATCTCTGTCACACAATGTATTTTTCCCAGTTGCCATCAAGGGTTATATCCCAGATTGCAGTAGAAAATATAGCAGGATACCACCATAATTGTGTTTAATAATTTAAGTAAGAGCAGGGGCTGGCATTGTGGTGCAGTAGGTTAAGCCACTGCTTAAGACACCTCCATCCTGTATCAGGGAGTTTTGATTTGAGTCCTAGCTCTTCCACTTCTGATCCAGTTTCCTGCCAATGCACCTGGTAGGAAGCAGATCATGGTCCAGTACTTGGACCCCTGTCACCCACATGGAGACCTGGGTGGAGTTCCCAGTTCCTGGCTTCAGTCTGGCCCATTTGCGGCTGTTGCAGGCATTTGTGGAATGAACCAGGGGATGGAAGATCTGTCTCCCTGTGTCTCTCCCTCTCTCTGTCACTTTGCCTTTTAAATAAATAAGTAAATAAATGAATGAATGAATAAATATGTTCTAAACGATGTATTTATTTACTTTCATCTAATTAAAAAGCAGAGCTCCCAGGATGCATTAGCAGTAAACTAGATTGGAAGCAGAGTAGCTAGAACTCGAACTAATATTCTTTTTTTAAAAAAAAAAAAAAGATTTATTTATTTATTTGAAAGGCAGGGTTACACAGAGAGAGAAGGAGAGGCAGAAAGAGGTCTTCCATCCGATAGTTCACTCCCCAGTTGGCAGCAATGGCCGGAGCTGTGCCGATCCGAAGCCAGGAACCAGGAGCTTCTTCTGGGTTTCCCATGTGGGTGCAGGGGCCCAAGGACCTGGGCCATCTTCTACTGCTTTCCCAGGCCACAGCAGAGAGCTGGATCAGAAGTGGAGCAGCCAGGACTAGAACCAGTGCCCATATGGGATGCCAGTGCTTCAGGCCAGGGCTTTAACCCGCTGTGATAAATATTAACTCTTTCTTCAAAAATGTTCATTTATTTATTTGAAAGGCACAGTGTTGGAGAGAGGGAGAGAAAAGAGACATCTTCCAACCATTGGTTCACTCCCTGAAAGGTCCTGAGCCAGGAGCCTGGAGTTTCATCCAAGTCTCCCACGTGGATTCAGGGAACCACGTACTTGGGCCATCTTTGCTGCTTTCCCAGTTGTATTAGCAGGGAACTGTATCAGAAGTGGAGCAGCAGGGACTTGAACCAGCACTCATGTGGGATGCTGGCATCACAAGCAGCAGCTTAACCTACTGTGCCACAATGCCAGTCCCTAAATAATAACTCTTAATTCTCATAATAATGCTATGAGATGGGTACTTTTTCTATTTAACTTGTAGAAATCCAATTATACTGGCTGTAAACAGAAAGAAGAAGATTAAAAGAGAAAGGTCAATCCTATGCTAATATTCCCTTCACTCAGCATGGGTCCAAGACAAGCATATTATGTGAGAGGTAAATTTGTCATGTCCTCTGTTGGCCTCAGTCCCCAGGGGCCTCATCAAATCCCAGGAGGAACTCCAACTGGGTTTCCCATATGGACAACAGGGATCCACACACTTGGGCCATCTTCTACTTTCCCAAGTGCATTAGCAAGGAGATGAATTGGGCGTGGGGCAGCCAGGACTCAGGCCAGCACCCATTTGGGATGCCAGCATCTTAGACAGCAGCTTAACCCGCTGCAGCACAGTGCCAGCTCTCCTAGGTAACCTTTGATTGAAATAGAACTCAAAGATAAGGTGCCTCACCTTCCCCATTTGCCTGGGACTAAAGGTTCTCCCAGGATGCAAGGCTTTCAGTGCTAAAACCAAGAAAGTTCTAGGCAAACCAGGATGAATTGGTCACTACTGCAAAACACAAAATTGTGCAGACTATTGGGGCCATGTCCATATATCATGGGTTACAAGGCTGTCAGGAGACATTTTTGGCTGGTCTTCACACCAAGAAGAGCTACATGTCCTCTAAGTGGCTTGTTTTTATCGGGTGAACACTTTGAACTGTGTAAATGAATAGGTTTCCTTTTTTGCTTTGGCTGCAACAAGTCCTACAGCTAAATATGTAGGACACAAATTTAGCTGTGTAGGTCACTGTGTTCTGCACTTTTTGTATCATTCCAGGCTCTGCTCTGTCCCTGTCTTGTTTTTTCAATCTTATCTTGCCCTGTGTCAAACTTAACGGTCTTGTTTTATTCTATATGTCGTTCTGGATCAAGGCAGGGTAAAATAAAACAGCTCTTAACTCAGAATCTGTGGACTCTGCCAAAAGTCATTCAATCTATGAAATAAATTCCAAAATGTAAGTGTATAAACATTTTTTCCTGGGGAGAAGGAGCTGTGCCAATCCAAAGCCGGAGCCCGGAGCTTCTTCCAGGTCTTCCATGTGGGTGCAGGGGTCCAAGGACCTGGGCCATCTTCTACTGCTTTCCCAGGCCATAGCAGAGATCTGGATTGGAAGTGGAGCAGCCAGATCTCAAACCAGCACCCATGTGGAATGCCAGTGCTGCAGGTGGAGGCTTAACTTATTACACACAGTGCTAGTCCTAGTAGGTAACATTTTTCAAAAATGTTATTTGAAAGGCAGAGAGATGGGAGGTGTAGAAGAAAGACATCCCCCATTGTCTGGTTCACTTCCCAAATACCTACAACAGCTTGGGGGGAGCCAGGCAGAAGTCGGGAGACTAGTCTCAATGCAGGTCCCCACATGGGTGGCAGGGACCCATGTATTTGAGCCATGCTTCTCAGGGTGCATGCACATTAGCAGGAAGCTGGAGTGAAGACAAGACTCGAATCCAGACACTCCAATGTGGAATGCACGTGTTCCAAGGGACGTCTTAACTGCTGCCCCTCATATAGCTCCCTTTTGCTGAGGGAGTTAACAGTCCATAATGAGATAGACAGGCACATAGACGACGACAACCCTGTGTGGTCAGGGATATGACATAGGGAATCTGGTCTCAATCCTACAGGAAGCTCTAGGAGACCAGAGCAGGTCCTACTCCAACTAGAGAGTCGAAGAAAATCTGCTGGATGGGGCTGACGTAGTGGTGTATGGGTTATTCTGGGCTTGTGATGCCAGCATCCCACATTGGAGCACTGGTTCCAGTCCCACCTGCTCCACTTCCAGTCCAAGCTCCCTGCCACTGTACCTGGGAAAGCAGTAGATAATGGCCCAAATACTGGGGCCCTTGCTACCCAAGTGGGAGACCTGGATGAAGTTCCAGGCTCCTGGTTTCAGCCAGGGCTAACCCTGGCTGTTGTGGCCATTTGGGGAGTAAATCAGCAGATAGAAGAGCTCTCTGTCACTCCGCCTTTCAAATAAATAAATAAACAATTTTAAAACGTCTGCTGGAAAAGTACTGTCTGAACTGAGTCTGCAAGGAGTCGCGAGCAGGTGGGAGGACAGCTGCTCGGGGCCAAGGTGCATGGAAACACCCCAGGGCCCAGGTGCTAATGATCACAGACTGCCCGTCCCCTGGGCCACACTCTGCTCTGTCCATATCTAATTAACTTCAGACTCCTCTCCCCATCTATTCCAATAACCCACATATTTTAGTCTGTTGCAATCAATTCCAACCAGGAGATCATAATTGTTTCTTAACATGCGCAGACATTCCCTGATTTTGAAAGAACAGGACTTTCTGGAGGTGCAAAGCCTGCTACCTCCCAGCCGCCTTGCTGCCATGTCCTTTCTTCTGGGCCCACTCCTTAGCCAGGACCTCATCTCCACAGCTGGGTGGGCCATTCACTACTCTGCTGTCCATTTCACTTACTTTTTTTTTTTTAATGTTTTATTTATTTATTTTGTTTGCTTGAGACAGAAATATCTTCCACACAGAGTTGCGGGGAATCCCAAGCTATGTGGAATCTGAGAGGGCAGCAGCTCCTTTGGCTGATCCTTGTGGACCTGGCCTTGGCCAAGTTGATGTCCCATCTGGGCTCCGAGTCTGCTGGGAGTCAGGCAGAGGGGCGAGGACAGTCAGAGCAGCTAAAGTGGAGAGCAGCAAGTGGCTGTGTAGCCAGAGAGGCAGTCTGTGCTAAACAGACGCTTCTGGGGGCAGGAATTGGGCTGCTGCTTTTGGTTCTTGCTTCACTGTAACTTCACAGCATTTCAGTGAGCCATCCAACAGCCTTCCAATAGAGCCCCTTTCTGCTGGGTTTTGCAGCTCCTGGCTGCACCAGAAAGGTTATACCTTCTGGCAAAGTTAGGTACAGATCAGAATGGGCTGGTGGGATGGGGACCCAGCCTTGAAGGGCAAATTCGTTTCTCATATGCATAGGTATTGATCCCCTTACCTCTTGGAGTTACAGAAATACTCCTAAGTGCTTGGTAGACTGTGTCCAGCTTCTCAGTGTTTGCTGAATACATTCTGCGTGGTCATATGTGTATTTTCTTACTGCGTTCTGGCATTTTGCAGAGCTCAAACTCGGAATTTCCTCGTTGCTGGTACAATTCTGCCATAACTCTTTGGCAGGTTTTAGATCCACCATTATTTTCAGTTCACAAAGGACTTCAACAACATAGCCAAGAATAGACCCAAAGTCCAAAGGTAAAGATCGAACTTCAAGTCACTTGTAAGTTTAGTCAGAAAATATATTTATTCCCTTAGAAAAAAAATTTAGGCTGGGGCTGGTGCTGTGGCATAGCGGGTAAAGCTGCTGCCTGCAGTGCCTGCATCCCATATGTGCTGCTGCTTCAAGTCCTGGATGCTCCACTTCCGATCCTGCTCTCTGCTATGGCCTGGGAGGGCAGTGAAAGATGGCCCAAGTGCTTGGGCCCCTGAACCCACATGGGACACTTGAGGAAGCTCCTGGCTCCTGGCTTCGGATTGGCGCAGCTCCAACCGTTCTGGTCAACTGGGGAGTGAAGCAGCAGATGGAAGACCTCTCTCTCTGCCTCTTCTCTGCGCAATTCTGACTTTCAAAAAAAAAAAAAAAAAAAAAAGCAACAAGGAGCAAGAAATCTCCGGGCGCGGTAGCGCACGCCCCGCGGAGGGCCGGTAGTGACCAGCGAGGGAGGGGCTGGGGACTGTGCCCAACCTTGGCCGCCTGGCACCTGGGGCAAACTTCTGCATGCGTTTGTGCCTCGGTTCTCCCCATTGCAGGCAGGAACCTTAAGTCCTGCCCTGGGAGAGCCGGGGCGGTGGGGGCGGGGAGTCTCAGCCCTGGAGGGGATCTGCGGCCTGCCCAGGGAGCAGACGCTGGAGAAGGGGGGCTGGGGGAGGGGTGCGCGGCCCGCCGGGAGCTGCCCCGGCCCCTGGTCTCCCAGGGTCTCCATAGAAACGCACTGCCCCCGAGCCCAGGTGGGGCTTGGAGGAGTGGACTCCCGCCCTCCTCCCTGGGCGAAGGCGTTCGGTGGAGGCGGGGCTCTGTGAGCTGCGCGGCCTCCGGGCTGCAGAGAGTCGGGATCCTGCCGCCCGGTTGATCGAGGAAACCGCAGCCTCTTCCACACTGGTCCGTGCTTGCCAGTTTGTCCGTCACTCTTGCCTCAATGGCCGGAAGGTGCCCCGAGGGCAAGCATGCTGCCTGCCACTCTCCTTGTTTCCTGAGTTCAGGGCCTGAGCTGGCAGAGATCTGAGGTGTGTATTGGTCGAGTGACCTTGGCTCGGATGAGGCCAGTGAACACACCTCTCCTGGCCCAAAGCCCTTGGAGCCACTGGTGTGATAGACTGTCCTTAAAATCTGAAGTGGATATTCTAGAACTTCCTGTACCTCCTTGAGACCCTTCAAATAACCCATGTCCACTTCTTCCAGCATTAGAATTCTGCTGGCTCAAATCCCAGCTGCTCCGCTTCTGACCCAGCTCCATGCTACTTCGTCTGGGAAAGCAGTGGAGGGTGGCCCATGTGCTTGGTCCCCTGCACCCACATGGGAAGAGGCTCCTGTCTCCTGGCTTTGGCCTGACCCAGCTGAATGAACCAGCAGATGGAAGCTCTCCCTCTCTGTACCTCTTTCCCTCTCTTTCTGTAGCTCTACCTTTCAAATAAATAAAATAAGTCTTTTTTTTTTTTTTTTTTTTTGACAGGCAGAGTGGACAGTGAGAGAGAGAGAGACAGAGAGAAAGGTCTTCCTTTGCCGTTGGTTCACCCTCCAATGGCTGGCGCACCACGCTGATCTGAAGCCAGGAGCCAGGTGCTTCTCCTAGTCTCCCATGGGGTGCAGGGCCCAAGCACTTGGGCCATCCTCCACTGCACTCCCTGGGCCACAGCAGAGAGCTGGCCTGAAGAGGGGCAACCGGGACAGAATCCAGCGCCGGCATAGAACCCGGGCTGCCGGCGCCGTAGGCAAAGGATTAGCCTATTGAGCCGCGGCACCAGCCTAAAATAAGTCTTAAAAGGGGGGGGGGCGGATTTTGCAGCCCAAGTGGCGGACCCCATGTCTTGGTATTTACCTGTGATGGCCCTGAATTCACCCCAGTGGGAAAGTTGAAAGGGCAGAGTTGTGTGTTCTACCCTAAAGGGCCACCATGGGCCCACCGTATGTCCTCAGTTGACAGTCCCTGAGTGGACCGTCCACTCTGGGTGGCCTGGGTTCTGTGAGGTATGGTGAGGCGTGCAAGGGCCCAGTCACCTTGTGGGGACTCCTCCCAGGTACCCCAGTGAGATCCAGGACTCCGGGAGACACATAGGCATGTGGCTGACCTGGGCCCTGGCCTGTGGCCTGGCCTCAGTTGCCAGCGTGCTGCCCCCTGAACTAATAAGGCACAGACCAAGAAGAGCTATATGAGGAACCAGGCAGTGCCGTGCCCTCGTCCTGCTGTCAAGAAGAGGCATGTTTAGGACCTGAGTTGTTTTGCTTCGGCCCCTTTTCACAGACACATAGGCTGATTCCTATCTTCCTCCCTAACAAAATCACCAACCTCCTCTGTGCGCGCTGTGGGCCTTCGTGTGTACTGTTCCCTCGGCCTTCAACGCAGTGCTTCATCTCCCACCACAAGCCCCTTCACCTGTCAGTGGGTGCTTCATCACTCATTTCGGGCACACTTCCTCCAGGAAGCCTTCCCTGAAGCCCTTGGCTGGGTCAGGGACCTGTTAGAGAGGCCTGCAGCTCTTTGCAGCTGGGGACTGGGATATAATTTAGCCTGGCAGAGGGATCATTGGCAATCAGTGTTGAGTGAACAAACAAGGCGAATGTTTGAGAAATGGCTGCAAATCCCCCTGGCAGGAGCACCATAAAGGGGGAATGGAAGGTCTGACGTCTTCAGGGTCTCACATTCAGCGTGCTCTCATTCTTGGTTGAAGATTCAGACTCAGGCTCCCCTCCACCTGGAGCCCACTCCCCTGCCAGCCGCCCCCGCCCTGTGCCCTCCACGTGTTCTCAGGCAAGCAGGCACACACACACACACACACACACACACACACACGCTCTGAACATAACCGGGAAAGCAATTTACAAGAAATAATTGCCGGTCGATGTGTGCCTGGGAGCCCCGGTGAGCTCAGACTATTTCTGTCTGTGCGTCAGCCCACCCAGCTTCCTCATCCTTGGCAGCCCTGGGGGAGGGGCTTCTGCTGCTGGGGGGTGGGTGTTGTCTCCAAGGCAGGACTGGGGCCGACCCCGTGAGAGGCATCTCTGCGGAATGACCGTTGACCTTGGGGTGGGCCATTTTCTAGGGTCTGGGCCGTGTAGGTCAGCGCAGGAAGCACACAGGTAGCACGCAGGTGGGATTCTCCTAGGCCCACCCCCCCCACGCAGCTCCTGCTGGGTCCCAGGCCCTGCTCAGTGTGAGGTCTCCCAATGTCTGCATTCAAAGCTCAGCTTTGTTCTTGGGGGCCAGTTGTGTGTGTGTGGGGGGTGGTCCCAGTCCGGCAGCCTCAGCATCTTCTGGAACTTGTTAGAAATGCAAATGCTGGGGGCTTACTCGAGGCCTACAGAGTCAGATGCTGCCTGGCTGGCCGAGTGGGGGAAGCAGGCAGCAACCTGTGTTGAAACAAGCCCTTGGGAGTCAGCCCTGGCCCCTGGCGGCCACTTGAGAGTTTCTAGAATTTACAGATCACCTTCCGCTATGTAGCGGTGAGCTGCTCAAAGGCAGAAACGTTATCTGATGCTCTCGCTTGTGACTTCCTGGAAGGCCCAGCACACAGAGTCCTCAGAAAAACATTGGAATTTACCAAAGAAGACAGGACTCGGACAGAGAGGGTCTCTGTTCCAGGAAGGGTCACACGGAGCAGAAGTGATGACGCCGCCCGACTCTCACCCACCCCCGCCAGGCTCGTGCGTACACACAGGTCCCCTGAGTGCTCTCCACACCTAATAGCTTGCCGCGGCGGGGCCCTGCTGGGCTTGCTGGCCCTCCTCTTGGAACAGGTTGTACCCTGGTCATAGCTGCCTCACCTGGAAGCTCTGGCTCATCACTGATGACTCAGCCCTGACGTTACTCCCCCTTCCTCAAGCTGTGTGCAGGGCTGCTGCCCAGCCCACTGCTTTTTTCCAAGAAAGACTTATTTACTATTTATTTATTTATTTGAAAGGCAGAGCAACAGAGAGAGATCTTTTTTTTTTTAATTGTATTTTAGTTTTGTTCTCTTTATTTTTTTGACAGGCAGAGTTAGATAGTGAGAGAGAGAGAGAAAGAAAGGTCTTCCTTTCCCATTGGTTCACCCCCAAACAGCCACTATGGCCAGTGCTGCGCCAGTCTGAAGCCAGGAGCCAGGTGCTTCCTCCCGGGCTCCCATGTGGGTGCAGGACCCAAGCACTTGGGCCATCCTCCACTGCCTTCCCGGGCCACAGCAGAGAGCTGGACTGGAAGAGGAACAACCGGGACAAAATCCGGCGCCCCAACTGGGACTAGAACCCTGTGTGCAGACACCACAGGCAGAGGATTAGCCTAGTGAGCCGAGGCGCTGGCCGAAAGAGAGAGAGATCTCCCATCCGCTGCTTCACTCCCTGAATGGTTGTTAACAGCCAGGTCTGGGTCAGGCTGAAGCCAGGAGCTAGGAACTCTATCTTGGCCTCCCACGTGGTTGGCAGGGGCCCAAACCCTGGGCCACCATCTGTTGGATTAGCAGGACTCTGGTTCAGACCCACTACACCACAGCGCCCCCTCCCCCCTTGCCCTTTTGTGTGCCCTGCACACTCCATAGGAGTGTGCAATCACTGGGCAAATAAAAGAACACAGGGCTGGCGCTGTGTTGTAGTAGGCTAAGCATCCGCCTACATCCCATATGGGCAAATAAATAAATAAATAAATAAGTAAATAATATAGTAATAATAAGTAAATAAATATTTTTAAAAAGGGAAACTTTAAAAAGAAAATAAAAACACACTTGTACATACTACCACAAATAAAGCAAGACCACAGAGCAGAACCAAGGTTTCTCTCTCTCATTCTTTTATTTATTTTCATTTTATTTGAAAGACAGGGATAGAAAGAGATCTTCCATCTGCTGGTTAACTTCTCAAATACTCCAACAGCCAGGACTGGGCCAGGTCAAAGATAGGAGCCTGGAATTAACTACATCCAGGTCTCCCATGGTGAGGAGCAGGGCCCAAGCACTTGGGCCATCCTCCACTACCTTCCATCACCTTAGCAGGGAGCTGGACCAGAAGCAGAGCAGCCAGGACTCAAACTGGTGTTCCACTGCAGGATGCTGGCACCACAAGCGGCAGCTCGGCCCGCAGAACCACACCGCCAGCTCCAAGGACAGCGCCTTGCCCAGGCATTTGTTCTAGAGTCTCTGCTCTTTATTTTGTGTGTGTGTCTTTAAATTTTTTAAAAAATTTATTTGAAAGGCAAACAAGAAAAAGAAAAGGGGAGAGATCTTCCATCAGTTCATTTCCCATATAGCCTCAACAGACAGGGCTGGACCAGGCCAAATCCGGGAGCCAAGGACCCTACCGTGGTCTTCCACGTGAGTGGCGCGGAGTACTTGGGCCATTTTCTGCTGCCTTCTCAGGTGCGTTAGAAGGAAGCTGGATTGGAAGCAGAGCAGCCAGGACTAGAACCAGCTCTGATATGGAATGCCCATGTCCTAAGTGGCAGCTTATCCACTGCACCATAATGCCAGCCTCCCCCTCCCACCACCACTGAATTCCTCTCTTGAAGGCTGTCATATCAGGCTGGCACAGTGGCTCACTTGATTAATCCTCTGCCTGTGGCACCGGCATCCCATATGGGCGCCAGGTTCTAGTCCCGGTTGCTCCTCTTCCAGTCCAGCTCTCTGCTGTGGCCCAGGAAGGCAGTGGAGGATGGCCCAAGTGCTTGGGCCCCTGCACCCGCCTGGGAGACCAGGGAGAAGCACCCGGCTCCTGGCTTCGGTCGGGCGCTGTGGCGGCCATTTGGGGAGAAAGGAAGACCTTTCTCTCAGTCTCTCGCTCTCAGTCTATAACTCTACCTGTCAAATAAATTAATAAATTAATAAAATAATATAAATAATATAAAATTTAAAAAGGCTGCCATATCAGAAAACATCCATCTGTAATTTATTTTTATTTTTATATATTTATTTTTTGACAGGCAGAGTGGACAGTGAGAGAGAGAAAACGGTCTTCCTTTACTGTTGGTTAACCCCCTAGTGGCCGCTGTAACCGGCGCACCACGATGATCCGAAGGCAGGAGCCAGGTGCTTCTCCTGGTCTCCCATGTGGGTGCAGGGCCCAAGCACTTGGGCCATCCTCCACTGCACTCCCTGGCCACAGCAGAGAGCTGGCCTGGAAGAGGAGCAACCGGGACAGAATCCGGCACCCCAACCGGGACTAGAACCCAGGGTGCTGGTGCCACAGGCGGAGGATTAGCCTATTGAGCCGTGGCACCGGCCCCCATCTGTAAGCACTTTGGTGTTTATAAAGAGAGTTTAAATCCATACCCCATGGAACACTTGCAAAAACCCCGCAAGGAAACTGAGGTTAGGGAGACTAAGAGCCTTTATCAGGGCCACTTGGAAGCCTGTGTGCAGTCTGCTGGGCGCTTCTTCTCTCATTGTCATTCACTCCCGCCCACCTACGAGGCTGAATGAGGGTTCTGCCCTGTGCTCACTACACTCCCTCCCATTTTCCTTCCTTGGCCAACTGCTCCCTCCAGGGCGGCCAGAGCTACTGGACAGGCAGGGGTCACCCACTTCTGGGTGCTGACCATCTTCCTGGAGTTTCCTTAATACACTTACTGTGGGACAGGGGGACCAAGTCAGAGTCGGCTGGTTCCCCAGTTAAGTGAGGCGCTCCTCTGCACGCCCTGGGCTTCTCCCTTCACACGGAGTTGTTGCTGACCATTCTCCTGGACTCCTGTCTGCCTTCGCTGGCCCACATGGACCTGGCAGAGCAGTGTACACGAGTACCCAGCAGAACGTGGGGGCCTCTGCTGGGAAAGAGCCCTCATCGATCTCGCTCGCTCCGAAGTCCGTTTGCCCACTCCTACGCCCTCCTTTCACCAAAAGGAGACTCCAGAAGGGGGTGGATGTGAGATGTTTATTGGATGCTTATGGGACTGGTCCACATGGGTCAGGGGTGGGGACACGGGCCTCAGGGCTGCCTGGAATGTCACTGGCGGTCACTGTGGCCGTGAAGCAGTGCTGTGGAGGCGACCACCGCTTGTTCTCATTGCCTTCCAGACGTGGGTTCAAGAAGGGGTCATGCTGCCCCCGAGGGCACACTGCTGTGATGCCTGTGCTCACACCCTGATGGTCCGTGAGTAACTCCTCCGGGCCTGGAAAACAGCAAGCAGAGGTGTGGGGCTTCCACCAGGAGCCCCTTCCCCGGCCCAGGACCACCCACCCTGGCTAATTTCCATGTGCTTACTGTAGGCAGTGCATCTTGCTCAGACTCTTAGATGCATCATTCATTTAACAAATTATTTATTTATTAGCAGCACTACGGCTGCGTTTCTGAACGTATAACTTAGTGAGGGAGACAGATGATGCACAGCAATGAGCAGAGAGGAAGGGATGACCTTTACCATTATCTTATGAGATAGGTACTGTTTTTTTTTTTTTAAAAGACTTATTTATTTATTTGAAAGGCAAAGTTATATATACAGAGAGAGGCAGAGACAGAGAGAGATATCTTCCATCTGCTGGTTCACTACCCAAATGATCACAACAACTGGAGCTGTGCTGATCTGAAGCCAGGAGCCAGAAGCTTCTTTTGGGTCTCCTATGTGGGTGACAGGGCCCAAACACTTGGACCATCTTCTGCTGCTTTCCCAGGCACATTAGCAGGGAGCCAGATCGGAAGTAGAGCAGCCAGGACTTGAACCGGCACCCATATGGGATGCTGGCACCACACACAGCAGTTTTACCCACTATGCCACAATGCTGGACCCAAGGTAGTTGGGGACGAGCACCATGGCGTAGTGGGTAAAACTGCCGCCTGCAGCACCCATGTCCCATATGGGCATTGGTTCAAGTCCTGGCTGCCCCATTTCCAATCCAGCTCCCAGCCCTGGCCCCCTGGCTGTTGCAGCCATTTGGGGAGTGAACCTGCTTCTCTGTAACTCTGCCTTCAAATAAATAAATCAATCTTAAATAAAAAAAAAAAAGAAAAAAAGAAACATTCTCTCTCTCCTCTCCTATACTCTGCTTTTCAAATAAATACAGCTTTTAAAAAGAGAAGTTTGTGTAAAAAAGAATTAAAAAGATAATTTTACCCTTAAAAATGGGGTAGAAAATAGAGTGGCCTCATCTTTCTCTTTCCTTTTCTCTGAACTTCCTGTGCGCCCCTAGACTGCATTTATGAAACACTAATTTTTTCCCACATTGAATTAACTGCAGTGTTCTTGGTCTTTCCTGCTGTGAAATGGGGGTGATGTGCGCACTACATGTCCTACTGCACAGCATGAGAGCCAACAGGAAGGCCAGTCTCTTAGGGATGCCGCTCTGAGGAATGCGGAGGCACAGGACTGGAAATGGTCTCAGACCAGGAGGAGGGCCTAGTGACTCCTGGTGACTGTGTCAGGTAGAGAGGGAAACACAGCAAAACACAATGAAGATGAATGGGAGAAACAAGGAACTGCATGTGAGCAAACAGAGATCCTACAGCTATCATTTAGTAAAAGGTCAGGAAAGCAGTTTCCATCTTAAGCAAAGAAGCAAGAGTACATGCTGTCCCGACCCTAGTGACTGGAGGGTCCAGCTGGTGGCTGAGCAGCGCGAAGGGGGAGGCTGCTTCTGTTCACAGACTCAAGGGAGGAACAGCCTTCCCCTGGAGCCAGAGAGGCTGGAGGGAGAGGAGCAGAGGAGCAGAGGAGCAGGGCACGCCCCGGAGCAGCCCCGGGTCCTGGCCTGGCCGGAACCTTGGAGATGGAAACACACACGCCTGAATTCTAGCTCCACAGTGGACGAGCTGTGACTCCTTGAACAAGTCATCTCAGTTCTCTTAGACCTCTTTTCACAACTGTAAAGTGGGTGACAGTGACGCTCACCTCACCAGGGAGGCTGGAGGATGACGTGAGCTGGCGCATGTAAAGCTTCCCATAGCGGCCAAGGGGCATGCCTTTGGCCTGCAGCTAAGCCATCGGTTAGGACACCTGCCTGCGACATCAGAGCACTCTGGTTCTTGATTCTACCTCCCTGCCAATGAGGACCCAGGCAGGCTGCAGTAACTGGGTTTCTGTCACACATGCGCCTGGCTTCAGCTTCCCCTGACTTTTGTGGGCATTTAGGGAGTGAACCAATGAGCTCCATCTCTTTGTACCTCAAATAAAAAGCAAAAACAAAAACAAAAAACAATGTCTGGCACATGACAGGGACTTCCTTTTCACAGTAACAGAGAGGAGAAGAGGAGGTGTCGAGGTGGAGTTGGCTCTGTCACTCACTCACCAGTGACTTCAAGCCTCAGTTTCCCTATCTGTAAAATGGAAGTAGTAATAGGATCTATACTTTCCCCAGGAGCTGTGAGAAGCAAAAGAGATGGTCTATTTAGTTAGTTCGTTTTAGCTACCGTGTTGTATTTCACTATTACACTACACCACGGTTTATCCACCCATTTCTACAGTGGTGGACACTCAGTGTGCTTCCAACTAACCAGTTATCCTGATATCTATCCCACAAGTTCTCTCCTAAAACAGTGATTTCTCTAAGGCAGATAACCAGAAACAGAATCACTGAGTTACAGGATAGATACATTTCTAGTGTCAGCAGATGTCAAGTTGCTCTACAAACTGGTGATACTGATTTATACTCTTAACCAGCAGCACAGAGAGGACCCATTTCGCCTCCCACGTGAACCACTTCTGCACTTCTGGCAGTGTAATTGTTTTAAAGAAGTAATGCTTAAATTGCTTCATCCTGATTATGAGTAAGGTTGAACATCCTTTTGTGTATATTGGGCATCTGTGATTTTGTGTGTGTGTGGATTATACTTTTGTCATTTGTTTAAAGGGGTGCTTTTATATTCTAGGTATCAATCCTGTCATATTTTACATACAGTCAATCCTCATTATGCACAGGAGCTATGTTCCATAAAGTCACCGCCAACACTGAATTAGTAAATGCCGAATGGTCGCTACTAGGGAAAACCCAAGGTAAGGACCCTATGAGCAATCTGTCACATTTTCGTTAACCAATTGATGCATAACTTTGCTTATTAGTGTTTCTGTTAAGAGACTCCTTGTTAATGTACGTAATCAACTCATTAACACTAACCTTGCAGCCAACACACTGTAACTCCTGCCTGAATGAAGCCTAACTCACACGTTTCTCCTGCCAGGCACGGCACAGCCTTCTTGTGCTCAGCACTTTAGTGCTACGCGTGGAGCCCATTTTAAACGGTGACGTCATCAACAAAAATACAGCAATCGTGGCACTACATAGAAGGACACCTGACGACTGTCTGGGCTGAAACAGGAAGGCTACCGTCTCCTAGGAGCACAGGCAGCCGCTCTGGGCGTGCCCGAATCTGCCAACGACCTCAGAGTGCCTCTACTAGGGACGGAGAGGTGATGAGTAAGTTTAGCAAGTAGGCAAAAAGATTCCCAAATATGGAATCTGAGGAGAGTAAGGATCAATTATGTGCATGTGTAAAGACGTCTGTGTTTATTATATCTTTGTAGCCCATCACTTGTTTCTGAGATTTATATATGGTGTGTTTTGTATTTGACTCAGGAAGATTTGCCAAGTTGTTTCTTTCATGTAAAAAAAATAAATTTTTCATATTTAATTAGTCTATTTCTGAACTCTCTATTCCAGGACAAGTGACATTTGGGGCCAACGACTCTTTGTTACAGGGTATTGTCTTCTGAGGGGCAGGAGTTTTCCCAGCATGCCTGTGCCTCTGCCAATAGGTACCAGTGTCACCCCTCTCCCGACTGTGACAACAAAACTCCACTCACTGCCCAGGTACCCAGTGGTCTTCACCTGGTTGAGAGCCACTGCACTCTGCCCAATTCTGTGCCCGTATTTCACTGACAAAGCTGATGTCCTTTTCAACTGTCCTGCATCTGACTTCCTAGTAGGGTGAATGAAGATGACTCAGGCGGGTAGACAATGCAGTATGAGTTAGTGACGTGGTGTGGTCACGTGGTGTGGTCACTTGGGGTGGAGGTGCAGGGGACAGTGATGTCTCCAGAGGGAAATTTGATTCCCCCCAACTCCAGCTCCTCAAATGCCCTATCACAGCATTCCAGAGGCAAAAATAAACAATGGACATAAACCTGCGCTCTGCTAACAAGAGCGCATCCTGTGCCTGACCAGCAAGTCTCTCTTCTTTGTTTTCCAAAATTGCCGTTCACTCTGATACCTGTGTACTTTAGATTAATCTTAGAATTCACTGGGCAATCGCTTCTTGGTCTTTTGGCCAAGATCAAGTATAGAGTTTACTGGGCAAATTCCGTGAAAGACTTTGTTGGGATTTTTCTGCATAGATTAATTTTGGAAGAACTGGTATCTTCCTTTCCACATATATGCCATGTCCCACCAGATAGGCAGGTTCTGTTTGGTCTTTTTTCTTTAAGACTTATTTATTTGAAAAGCAGAATGACAGAGAAAGAGGGACAGAGATAAAGAGATCTTCCATTCACTGGTTCATTCCTTCAACACCCACAACAGCAGGGACTGGGCCAGGCCACAGCCAGGAGCCAGGAATTCCATTCAGATCTCCCATGTGGGTGGCAGGAGCCCAAATATTTGGGCTATCCTCTGCTGTTTTCCCAGGAGCATTAGCAGTGAGCTGGATTGGAAGCAGAATGGCCAGGACTCAAATGAGCAGTCCAGTGTGCATGCAGCATGGGTTAACCCACAGCGCCTGTCCCAGACAGGTTTTTTTGTCTTTCATTAACCTTCATGTTTCTATCTAAGAGTTGAAGGATGGGGTGGAGGGCTGAGGTGGACATGAGAGAGAACTAGGGAGTGTTGTGGCCCAGCAGGTTAGGCTGGGTGGGTCTGTGTTAGGCTTTGTTCCTATTCCCTGCCACCTCCCAGGTCTTCCCAACCCCAGGAAGTGATATAATCAAGTATAAAATTCCTTGACACATGGCCGGCGCCATGGCTCAACAGGCTAATCCTCCGCCTTGCAGCGCCGGCACACCGGGTTCTAGTCCCGGTCGGGGCGCCGGATTCTGTCCCGGTTGCCCCTCTTCCAGGCCAGCCCTCTGCTGTGGCCCGGGAGTGCAGTGGAGGATGGCCCAAGTGCTTGGGCCCTGCACCCCATGGGAGACCAGGAAAAAGCACCTAGCACCTGGCTCCTGCCATCGGATGAGCACGGTGCGCCGGCCGCAGCGCGCCGCCCGTGGCAGCCATTGGAGGGTGAACCAACGGCAAAGGAAGACCTTTCTCTCTGTTTCTCTCTCTCACTGTCCACTCTGCCTGTAAAAAAAAAAAAAAAAATTCCTTGACACCAAATGTATCAAATTGACCACTGCTGCCCTGAACAGCCACCCGCCCTTGTCCTGGCACTGTTTAGACACAGCAGGGTTACTCATGGCGAGAAGGATCCGAGAAGGGTTCTTGAACTGTTGCTTGTTGCATTTGCATTGTTAAGTTAGAAAATCAGCCTTCAGGGCCCATACTGTGGTACAGTGGGTTAAGCTACGGCCCACAATGTCAATATTCCATATAAGCGCCGGTTCAAGGGTTCAAGTCCCAGCTGCTCCACTTCAGATCCAGCTCTCTGCAATGGCCTGGGAAAGCAGTGGAAGATGGCCCAATTCCTTGGGCCCTGCACCCATATGGGAGACCCAGATGGAATTCCGGGCTCCTGGCATCCATCTGGTCCAGCCTGGACTGTTGCAGACATTTGGGGAGTGAACCAGAAGATGAAAGATTCTCCCTCTCATTCTCTCTCACTCTCTCTCTCTCCTCTCTGTAACTCTGCCTTTCAAATAAATAAATAAATAAATAAATCTAAAAAAAAAAAAAAAGAGAAAGAAAATCAGTCATTGAGTTATTAACAAATGACAGCATTCAGCACCTGGCTGTCTTGGAGACCTAGCTACTGCCCACTGCCCTTCTGTGTGCTGCAGGCTTGCCGCCCTTTCTTCTTCGATGAAGCTAAAATTCCATGCCCTCTTCTCCTGCCTGGCCTCATTCCCTACTGCAGGAGTCTCACTCGGTCCTGCCTACACGGTTTTGACCATTATTTGCCCTATGCTGGGATACTTTTTTTCCTCTCTTTTGCTTTACCAATTTCTATACTTATCCCACGCTAATTCAAATGGACACATTTCATATCAAACCATGTTGCAGTTAATTATACACTTGTGCAGACCCTGTGGGGTGGGCAGAAGACAGAGAAGACTGGAGGCAGAAAGTCACAGGCTGAATTTCAGGCCCAGCTATCAGCTTTGTGACCTTTGAACAAGTCACAAAACCCCTCTGCGCCTTGATGTTCTCATCTGTAAAATGGAGATAATATCTATTTCGAATGTTGTCTACAAACCACACTGAAAAAATCTATTGCCAATAGGAACCTATATTTTTCACAGTACAATGCAAGAGGTGGTAAACATGTATGCAGTGAAAGCTACACTGGTTTACGGTTTATGCTAGCAAAGGAATAAGTAGTCTCGATGACCAGAATCATCAGATTATCAAAACAAAACAAAAAACAAAAATACCTATATTTCATTTCTAAGCGTGGGGAGAAGCAAGTTCTTATTTTCTTTTGTTAGGGATAATATTAAAAATTGGCTTGCACTCCCTAAGGCTAGAATTAAAATAACCT